>CM066037.1:432807439-434007439 GCA_033557465.1 Ichthyophis bannanicus
TTTCTATGGAAAGGTAAGAGAGCGAGGATTCCGGTAACTGTTTTGATGAGTAATAGAGAGGAGGGGGGGCTCGGGTTGTTTTCAATTCGGGATTATAATTTCTTGGCCTTGTTGGGACCCTTGCGGAATTTAATCAG
The DNA here is from genome assembly GCA_033557465.1 of Ichthyophis bannanicus. Classification (NCBI taxonomy): domain Eukaryota; kingdom Metazoa; phylum Chordata; class Amphibia; order Gymnophiona; family Ichthyophiidae; genus Ichthyophis; species Ichthyophis bannanicus. The sequence goes on from CM066037.1 coordinate 432,807,577, forward strand.
GGGTGGGGAGGGGGTTTTGCCGCGGGGGTTGGTTGATAGCGTTTCCACGCCTCACCACCCGGCCTACTTGTTACATAGTCGCTCTGCAAGTCTGCCGCCCTTCTGGCGACGGTCGATTTATTTGGGTGCGTTGAGACAGGCGTGGCGTTTTTTGTGTCAGAAGCGAGGAGCGCCTTGGTGTGTTACCGACTGCTTGCCCCTGCGTGATAATGTGGACTTTGCGCCTGGATGCGGGGGAGGTCTTCCCGGGAGCTGGGCTGCAGCGGGGGTGGGACATCTGGGTCAACTACGGATGCAGTCTCAGGAGGAGATGGACTCCTTCCAAGCCCTGGTGCGCAGATATCAACTTGCGCCTCACTCGTTTTATTTTTATCTGCAAGTGCGCCATTATGTTAGCGCGATGCAACGGACTAGGGGCTTTCAGTTTTGGGATAATGGGATGTGGGACCTCATCGCCGATGTCGATAGCAAACTCTCATTACGGACCTGGCGCGAAGCGTGTTATCCGGGGGGGGCTTGGGCCCCGATGAGGCAACTTGTTTAGCAGTGGAATAGCAAAGATAATCTGTCCCTTACGGTAGAGGCTCTCCACACTGCTTTTCAGCAGGTAAAGCTCCTCTCGGAATCAATTAAACTACAAGAACTACAATATAAGCTCTTGTGGAGGGCGTATGTACCCAACACTTGGGCGTTCAAGATGGGGCTGCTCTCGACAGATGTCTGTCAGTTGTGTGGGACTCACCAGGGGACCCTCTCCCATCGTTTTTGGAGCTGTGCCTTGATCGCCCAGTTCTGGAAGGAGATCTTTGGGAAGTTACAAGCTTCTAGGCCTCTGGGTGGGGACCTCACATCTGAATGGTGTTTATTTGGGTTGTTTGCTGCCTCCTCTCGGGGGTTGCCTGAGGGTACGCCTGAGGATTCGTCTGGGGGACTTCTGGGTGCTGGAGCCAATGCGGGAGAAGTCGCCCATGCTGCCCCTAGTAGTAGTAGTAGTAGTGGGCCTACTTGCAAGCTTTATACTAGAGGCTTTCTAATTGCGAAACAATGCATATTGAAGCATTGGCTGGAAACCCACCCCCCGAGCCTGGAGGAGTGGTGTCGGGCTCTCCTTCTTTTGCGCAGCCATGAGTTGCGTACAGCCAAACTACTGGGGGCCAAACAACAGGTGGAGTGTGCTAATATTTGGAGCGGGATTACGGAGCACTCCTTGCATAGTTGAGGACCCCGGGGGACTGGAGGTTCCTAGTGGAGAAGATGTGTGCTGCGGAGTACATGTGACCTTGCGTGTATACATGATACTAGCTGCGGAGCTGGGATATGGAGTTCATGGACTGCAATTCTTGGGTGGGGGGGAGGGGGTTGGGGAGTGGAGGTTGGGGAGTGGAGGTTGGGGACTGGGAGAGAGGGGGGGGAGGAGGGAGCAGGGAGGGGAGGGGAAAGGTGGGGAGAAGGTGTTTTTGTTGAGCGTTTGTTGTGTGGGAACTGTTGGTATCTCTTGCTTGTGTGGTTCTCTGTTTTTCTCGTGCATCAATGATTGGAGACTTTGAGGTTTGTATTTATTCTGCCACTCCTGTACGTATTTGAGAAACTTAATAAAAATGACTTGAAATAAACCGTAGCTGCCTGGGTGTAGTTGTCAGAAGCAGGTAATGAGGCAGAGCTCCCACTCACAGCCTCCGACTTCACCCCTCCGCTGCCCCTATTGCTGCGACAAGCAAACCCAACACAGCAGCAATTTACACGGTCCTGCACGGTCCTACACCTAAGGGCCACGCCAAAGCTGTTGCAGCTGATGACATGGGCAGGCTCTGAGGAGAGGTGGAGCTCCCGCTCACAACCTCTGATGCTGGCTACTGCTCGCCCCTGCTCTGGACACGCCGGTGGAGTGGTGGTTTTTAAAGCCGTTGCAGCTGATGACATGGGCAGGCTCTGAGGAGAGAGGTGGAGCTCCCGCTCACAACCTCCGATGCTGGCTACTGCTCTCCCCTGCTCTGGTATTTCACTGTTCCCAGAGGGCTTACAATCTAAGCTTGTACCTGAGGTGGTGGAGGGTTAAGAGGCTTGCCCAAGGCCACAAGGAATGTCAATAGGATCGGATGGGTCAATAGGACCCACTGAGAAAAGCTGAACTTCTATTACATAACATGTTTTAAATCACATTAACGCACATTACTGTTTATGTGTATGTTTATTAAAAAATTTTATACCGCTCAACACCGAAGGCATCTGAGCAGTTTACAATCGTTAAAAAAAAATACAGGCTGCGTGGAAACAGGAAAGGAACGCCATTTAAAATAAAAGTAATAGAGAAGGGAGAGAGAAAGGACAGGAAAGCAAATTGCTTAAAAATACATTGTCAAGGAAGGGGGAGGGGGACAAAGACAGGGGGGAAGGTCAAACGCCAATCTGAACAGATAAGTTTTGAGTTGTGTTTTAAAGGACTTATAGGACTGTTCTGAGCGGAGGGAAGGGGGAGCGAGTTCCAAAGCCTAGGCCCTAGGAAGTAAAAGGCTGATGAACGGGTGGATTCAAGGTGAGCCTGTGAAGGGGAGGGAAGAGACATGCGGTTATGTGGATGGAACGGAGCAAACGGTGAGGAGTGCGGAAGTGAATCTGGTCTGCAAGGTAGAGGGGAGTGCCTGTGTGAATTACCCTATGTGCGAACGTAAGGATCTTATACTGAATGCGAAATGAAACAGGTAACCAATGTTGGTGCATAAGAAGGGGGGTGACGTGATCATATTGAGAAGCATGAGTCAAGAGACGAACCGCGGTATTCTGAATACGCTGAAGACGGGAGAGTTGGGATTGTGGTAGACCTGCTAGGGAAACATTACAGTAATCGAGACGGGACATTACAAGGGAAAGTAGGAGTGAAGTCAAGGCAGAAGAAGAGAGAAAAGGGCATACGGCCCGAAGCTGCTTAAGAGAAAGGAACGCTGGACAGTTGAGGAGATATGTTCCTTAAATGAGAGGGAGGAATCAAGAATAACGCCTAAATACCGGAGGGAAGAAACAACAGGAATGGGCTGGGAGGAGGAGGGAGCACAAGTGGGGGAAGGGCTCCCAAGCGTGAACCAGATAGCAAAAGACTTGGCTGGATTTACATGAAGGAAATTAGAAGTGAACCAAGAAGCGACAGCGGTGAGACATAGGTTAAGGGAGGAGATATCGGGAGTGAGGGAATCAGTGTGGTGCAAAAGAATTATATCATCCGCGTAGTAATACGCAGAGATACTGAACTGTTGAATTATGAGAGCAAGAGGGGCTAGAAAGACATTAAAAAGTAGGGGAGCAAGAACAGACCCTTGCGGCACACCACAGGAAAGAGGGGTGGGGGCTGAGGAAGAGGACCCAGCAACAACTGAGAAGGAGCGACAGGAAAGAAAAGAGTGAAACCATTGAAGAACCACACCCGAGAGACCAGCTTCCTGGAGACGGACAAGAAGAGTGCGATGGTCCACCAGGTCAAAAGCTGCAGAAAGATCGAGAGAGACAGCAAGGGTGAAGAGACCGTGGTCATGAGCAGCGTGCGCTTCATTGAGGAGGGAGAGAAGGATTGATTCTGTGCTGTGGCCGGGGCAAAAATCAGATTGCCGGGGGTGAAGAACAAGAGAAGCTTCGAGATGGGAGGAGAGTTGGAGGAAAACTAGTTTTTCAAGGAATTTTGAGAGAAAGGAAAGATTAGAGATAGGGCGCCAATTAGAGAGTACAGAGGGGTCCAAGGAGCGGGATTTCAGAATTGGACGGACAGCAGCATGCTTCCAGGACGTTTAATCTGCACATTTAATCTAACCCTTGGTGTCATAGTTAAAACTATAATTCTTTTGTTCCAGAATTTTAAAAAAAATATGCTTTTAACCTGTGGCATACCTGTTGATGAACAGCTCAGTTGTACATAGTTGTATATGGTTACCCCTGGTAAACCCAAGTTGTATAAACCTGTTCTCTGTAATGTACACCGCATGCTCAGCTGCTTTGTACAAATTGTTGTTACATGTAAACCGCGCTGATTTTAAAGAGCACGGTATAGAAATAATATAAATAAATAAATAAAAATAAATAAATGATTATGTTTGGCTAAGAGTAAGATAGTTGCAGTAAGAATAATTACTATAAAAATGTACAGGTCACATATTTTTCCTTCAAAAAATAATTCTGACTATGAAAATCCTTAAACAGTTCTTAAATCCTACTTTAATTTTTAATATACTATCGCCCTCCCCCATTACCTCTTAAAAGGAACAAGCTATTGCTTCCTGATGACATCATAAGTTGTTTCAGTCTATGAAGTCAATATAAGCACACATACTAGTATGTCATCAACTAATAGTCAGCATTTTGTTTCATTATAAAGGCAAATCAGTTCAACTCTATTTTACTAGAACAGTGTAGTGGTGAGAGACAGCAAACTTGTTTTGTACATTGCAGCATCTAGGAAAATGCAATTATCAGAAAAGCTGACATTGATTGGCCAAATCATTTTCTAGGCTGTCTAAGAGCCAGATGCCTTTTCCACAGGCGTAGTGATTCATGCTGCTTCTCAGCACAGAATCAAATAACTGCATGATTTCCAGGATTTGACAAGTCAGAGGCTGACAGAATGTTAAACAACACATGCGTTATCTTGGGCATCCTCATTCTATAGTACACTGATATATATCTTTTCATACCTTGTACTAAGGTGAATCAGTGGGCAAAATCCAACTGCTAACTTGTTTATTTAACTGGTTTTAATATACCGTTTTTTTTACCATGCAAAACGGTTTACATGGAACAAAAAAGAAACGGCTTACAAGGAACAATTGAGAACATGTACAGGCAACTTTAAATTAGGTGCAGCTAAATTCAAAACAGCATTTAACAAGGAGAGGGGGTAAGATACAGGGAGGTATAACTTTAGAACCTATATTACAGAGTGCTTGTGGTTTCGAAGGGGGTTGGAGGGATGGAAAAGGGAAGGGGACGAAGGAGGGTAACTGAGGTGGAGGGTAGAAGGAGAGGCCTGAACAGCCTTAGATGGTTAAGGGAGGGGGGGGGGGGGGAATGGGAATGGTATGTGGGAGGGGAGGATGCTCCTGCTGAGGGTTTGCTGTAAGAGATGCACCATAGTATTCTTTGACGAGGAGAGTTTTGAGGTGCTTTTTAAATAGGGTGTGAGATTGAATACAATGTATTGTGGGGGGTAGCTGATTCCAAATGGTGGGAGCATACAATTCAAAGACTCTTGTGCATGTTCGTTGTGATCTCTTGCGAATCTGTATTGGTTGGAGGAGAAGATTAAATGCATTCTGTCTACGGAATCTGTTGCTGTCAGGACGTCTGATTAATGACTGGAGCTGCTTGGAGGAGGTATTGCAGAGAGCTCTATGGGTGATGGCGAGAACCTTGAACTTGAATCGAGAGGCGACAGGGAGCCAGTGAAGAGATTCTAGGATGGGGGTGATGTGTGAGTGCCTGGGGACTCAGGCTATAATGCGTGCAGCAGTGTTTTGGGCAAGCTGCAGAGAGGCAATGGGGGCCTTGGGAAGCCCATGGAGGACGGAGTTACAGTAGTCAGGTTTTGGTGTGATAGAGGCTTGGCAAACTGCACGGAAGCTGTCAGGGAATAGGAGGAGGTATAGGCTGCAAATAATTTGAAGTTTGAAGTAGATGTTTTTGATGGTATTCATAATGTGAGGTTGGAAGTTCAGATGGTGATCCAGGATAACACCAAGGTATTTGATCTGAGGTCTAACTTGTATTTCGGTATTTCCGAGTTTAATGATTAAAGGAAATATGAAATTGGGGTCTCTGAACACATGAAGGATCTCTGTTTTGGTGAAGTTTACTGCAAGGTTGTAAAGCTATAGCCATGAGACAATATCTCTGAAACAGGCAGAAATACTGGAGTAGTTGGGGGAGGTAGTGTGGAATGGAGAAAATATCATCATTGCCATAGAGTTGGTATCTGACATTTTATTTATTTATTGCTTTTATATACCGCGCTCTTTAAAATCAGTGCGGTTTACAGGTAACATCTATGCATCTCAGGATGTCTGTTATGCACTTACAGTGAACGGGAGATACAACTTGGATTTCAATCTGGGGAACTATTTACAGTATCTACAACTATGTACATTATAGCTATGAATTGTCTTGTGGTTTATCATCGTTTAGCTGGGTGTAAGGTGGCTAAGGTTGGGCTGTGAGTAGTGTAGGAGAAAGAGGTGGTGTTTAAGCACTTTTCTGAATTGAGCAATATCGGTAATTGCTCGAATGGAGGTTGGGAGCGCATTCCAGCAGATGGGAGCATAAAACTTAAAAGCTCTGCTCTTCGTTGCTTGGGTGCATTTAGTTATTTCGTTGGGGGTCTGAAGGGTATTGATGGCGAATGACCTCCTCACTCTGCTGGGGTAGGGTGGAGCAGATCCGTTAGGGAGGAGGAGGACATGTTGTTGATGGCCTTAAAAGTCATCAGGAGTACTTTATATATGGTCCAACAGTAGATTGGTAGCCAGTGCAAGTCCTTTAGAATCGGGGTGATATGATCTCTTCTCGAGGCTCCGTGTAGGAAGGGTGCCACAGTATTCATTGCTAGTTGTAACGGGCTTAATGTGTTCTTGGGTAGGCCATGAAGGATCGCATTGGCATAGTCAAAGTGGGGGTCACAAGGGCACTGAATCTCTGAATGATGTGGCAAAGAGGCCTAATGTATATATTGAAGAGGAAGGAGAGGGCGGAACCCCCAAAAAGGATGTAAGGGGTTGATGATTGGTTACCGATTCTTACCAGTTAGGTGCACTGGGAAAGGTAGGAGTGGATCCATTTGAGCTGCTTGAGAAGAATCTGGTGTGATACAGTGTCGAATGCTGCAGAGATGCCAAGAAATAGCAGCACAAAGCCAGAGAAGGGTTTTTCAGTTCCAGCAATGAGTGTATATAGGAGGGAGGTGAGTAGCGTTTCAGCACTATGGTTGATTGTGATCAAGTGAGACATATCTGTCGACGTGCTCCTGAAGCTGAATGTATTTGTTAACTGAATGTATTTGTTTACTTGTGTTTTTGCTTATTTGGTTGTTTTTATCTCCTGCTCTTTTAGATTTACAGCAGTTTTCACTGAAGTCTATTGGTCTGCAGTGCTATGAGTTTTCATTTGCAAATACCTTGATTCTTCCCCGATTGTATAAGTATCCCCTTTCTCACTCACTTCCCAGCTATTGCAAGGACAGCGCCTAGTATGCATACACCCTGTCTGGTCAGTAGATGTCACCATTGTTCAGGCCTCAGATTTACTGGTAAACAGTGTATAGATCAATGATGTGGTTTTCATGTACTGTGCATTCTAAAACATTTAGACAGGCCATTGTTAATAGAATATTCAGTAATTTCCCTTCACTGAAAGACAAGGAATCACTACTGTATAGATATAGAATCTGATGGTATATGAAGATAAAGGAATCAGTATTTAAAAGGACACCTAGTTAACATCAGGTGTTAACTGGACAAGTCCTTTCTTTCGAATCTTCGGAACTGGCCAGGTGTTTTATGGATAAAAGTAATTAACAGTCATTCTGGAGCAAGACTTACAATAACCAGATAGTGATGACATTCAGCTGTTATTCAGTTAACTTTAGCTGTTTATCTTGGATGCTGATATGTCAAGCTTCACATAAAAGAATAAAGATATCCATCTATTCTCCAGGACCAAGCAGGAAGTCAGTCCTCACATATGGGTGACGTCGGCGCCGACGGAGCCCCCGTGCGGAGCATTTCCCCAGCTTTCAAAGAAAGCCTTTGGGAATGCAGCACGCCTGCGCAGTCCCCTTCCCGCCCAAGGGTGCCATCTTGCTCAGTCTTTCTTTTTCTGCGGAGCCCAACGGACGTGAGTTCATGTCACCCGGGAAAAGTTGATTTTTTTTGCGATTTTCACGTTGTATTATCCGGTTCGATGCCGGTTCCCCTTCCCGTCTGGGCTTGGTACACTGGTATCGAGTCCGGAGTTTTGATTTTCGGTTTTTGTCCTTTGTGACTAGCGTTCGTGCTTTTTGTGTTTTCACTGGCAGCCCGGTCTTTTGACCTTGCAGGGGCCCTTTTTCCCCTGATGGCTGCCAGCGGGTTCAAAAAGTGTGATTGATGCAAGAAACTTATGTCTCTCACCGACACACATGACTACTGCCTCTGATGCCTCGGGCCCGACCATGACCCGCTGGCCTGTGGCCTGTGCGCCAAAATGTCGTTGAAGGCGCTTCGGAGCCATCAGCATCAACGTGAGAGAATTTTCTCTGACTCCGCGTCCGGCCGGGCCCGGATTTTGTCAGAGGCCTTGACATCTCGGGAGTCCGGCCCCAAGCGCCGTCGGGGTTCCTCTGAAAGGGAGTCTCCCACCTGGGAGCACAGAAGAAAGAAAAAGCTTGTGAGGGCGGCGTCGGTGGAGGCTCCTGGTTCCTCGAGGGCCAGGTCGTGTAGCCCTGACTGCCGCCCCGGGCTCTCTGAGTCGGAGAGGCCTTCCAAGCTACCTCGTGTGGAGCCGGAGTCCCTGAGTCATGTAAGTGCAGTTGTCCTCATGGACTCTCCTCCGAGGGAGCTGACGTCGGGACCCGAGTCGGGGGCTGCTGAGTCTCCTGAGCTTGGACTCAGGTTGACAGCCTTGGAGAGCAGCTTGGCTGCCTTCATGGAACAGCAGCAGGTGCTGATCGCTGGTCTGACTGGTGCATCTGCCCCGACCACCGGGACCTCGACGTCTAAGTCGACCCCAGAGACCAAGTCGATCCTCGAGTCGATGAAGTCTCGAGTCGCTCCTCAGTCAAGGTCCCCCTCGACCTCCCGTGCGGGGCTGAGGTCGTCGACACCGATACCCTCAGCGTCGGGGCGGGTGGCACCGAGGCCCACATGGCCGGAGCCGCTCGATTCCTCCTCGGAGGAGTCGGAGTGGGAGACGGAAGATGAGGAGTCCCCGGACACCTTCCGGACCCGGTGCGTCCCTTCGGACTCACTGGAGTCCGAGCCTCGGAGATGGTCCCCCCCCCCCCTGGAGGATACCCGGTTCTCGGACTTCGTGAGGGACATGGCCAAAGCCTTGGCCTTCCCTGCAGACGCAGAAGAGGAGCCTCAAGCCGAGGAGCTCGATGCCCTCCAGTATGATTTTCCCCCCAAGGAAGCCTTTACTGTACTGGTCCCTCCGATGCTGGAATGGCTGCTCTTCCGTATGTGGGAGGCACCGGCCTTGACGCCGGTTCTTAGCAGACGGGTCGATTCCATTTATCGAGTCCGTAAGAGCCCTGGGTTCCAAAAGGCAAGCTACCGCACCACTCCATGGTTGTGGAATTGGCCATGCACCGTCTGAAGAGTCAGAAGATGCACTCCTCGGTGCCCCCCGGCTGGGAGGCCCGGAACCTGGATGCCCTTGGTAGAAAGTGCTTCGAGGGCTCTCGCTTTCTTGCCGTGTCCAGACCTACCAGCTGTACATGGGCATGTACCTACGAGACCTGGCAAAGGAGATTGCCAAGTTCTCAGCTGGCCTCTCCAAGGGACCTTTGCAGAGTTTCAAGGCTTTGTCAACAGGGATTCGAGAGTGCTTGAAGTTTATCTCTCGAGCAGCCTATGATGGCTTCGAGGCTTCGGCCCGGGTAGCCACAGTCAGCATCGGTGCATGCCGTCAGGCCTAGCTACAGTCATCAGACTTGGAGCCATGGGTGCAGGACAAGGAGTGGAGGAGTGGCCTAGTGGTTGGGGCAAGGTACTTCAGGCCGGAAGGTCGGGGGTTCAAATTCCACTAAAATACAGCAACCTTGGGCCGGAAGGACTAGGGTTTCTAGTCCCACAGGTGCTCCTTGTGGTCTTGGGCAAGCCACTTAACCCTCCATAGCCCATGTTCCCTGTAAAATAGTTATCTCCAAGTTATAATGCCCTGTTCAATGTAATTTCAGTTTGTTCAATGTAAACCACACTGATGCAGAATAGCACGGTATATAAGAGAATATAAATAAAGTTGGTCGATGTCCCCTGCCGAGGTGAAAACCTTTTCGGTAAGCCCATGACTGAAAAGGCTGTGAAAATCAAGACTGAGACTCTCACCAGGACAAGGCTGTCCAGGAAGACTTCTGCCCCTTCTCAGAAAAAGGGCTCGGGAAAGAAGCCCTTTTTCCCGAGGAAGGGTGCTGCCTACAAATCCTAGTCTCAATACCAGGCCTCTCCAGCTCCCCAACAGGGCCAGCAGGCCAAGGGGCAGGGGCATGGGCCCCATAGGCAGAAGACCCCCAAGCCGCCAGCTCCGGCTCCTGCACAGCAGGGTGTGGGGTTTTGACTCCCACAGCATAGCCTCTTCTCCACAGCTGGCTCCACTCAGCACAGGTCAGCTGACCCTGTACGCCTACAGGTGGCCAGTCATCACAGAGGATACCTGGGTTCTCAGCATAGTCCAGAAGGGCTACTTGCTCCACTTCCACCAGATACCCCCCTCCTATTTTCTAGGGGAGCCTCCAAGACTCCCTCTGCACAGAAATCTCCTCCTTCAGGAGTTGGCAAGTCTTCTAATGGATCAGGCGGTGGAACCGGTGCCCCACCACCTGGAAGGGCAAGGCTTCTACTCCAGGTACTTTTTGGTACCAAAAAGGACAGGAGGCCTCCGGCCTATCCTAGACTTGCGAAACTTAAACAAGTTTCTGGAGAGGGAAAAGTTCAAGATGCTTACCCTTGGGATACTGCTGCCCTACCTCCAGCAGGGAGATTGGCTATGCTCCTTGGATCTAAAGGATGCTTATATTCACATCCTCATCCATCCAGACCACAGACAATATCTCAGATTTGTGGTGGAAGGAAACCATTTCCAGTACAAAGTACTTCCCTTTGGCCTAACATCCGTCCCCAGGGTTTTCACCAAATACCTGGCGGTGGTGGCGGCCTATCTCAGGAATCGGGATTTTCGTCTTCCCATATCTGGACGACTGGCTCATCAGGGGCCAGTCTCTCCAGGAAGCCAGACAAGCCACTCTTCGCACTGTCTCTTTTCTTCAGCATCTGAGCTTTGTCATAAACTACGCAAAGTCCACTTTGCTCCCCTCACAGAACCTAGAGTTTATAGGGGCAAGATTAGACACCCTGCAGGCAAGAACCTACTTGCCCGAGGACAGGGCCCACAGACTGATGGACTTGGCCAACCAGTTCCAAAGCAATTCTCAGGTCTCCGCCAGGCACTTCCTGTGGCTCCTGGACCACATGGCATCCACGGTACATGTGACTCCAAATGCCCGTCTGCACATGCGGGCTGCTCAGTGGTGCCTCAGAGCTCAGTGGGCGCAGGCCACAGGCGACCTCCGAGACAGAGTAAAGGTGTCCAAACCACTTCTGAACTCCTTGCAGTGGTGCCTACATCTCCCAAACCTTCTCAGGGGGGTACCTTTTCAGGCCCCAGCACACACAAGGGTGCTGACGACCGATGCTTCCTTAAAGGGCTGGGGTGCACATTGCCAGGGCACGTGCACTCAAGACCTCTGGTCTCCTCGGGAGGCCACACAGCAGATCAATCTGTTGGAGCTGCGAGCAATCCATTTGGCTCTCCAGACATTTTCTCATGCCCTCTCTCACTAGTCTGTCTTAGTTCAGACAGACAATCAAGTAGCAATGTTCTATGTGAACAAGCAAGGGGGCACAGGGTCCAGGCTCCTATGTCAGGAGGCGCAGGCCCTTTGCTCCTTTGCAGTCAGACAAGGCATGTTTCTCAAAGCAGTTTATCTACCTGGTCAGGAGAACTTCTTAGCAGACAAGCTCAGCAGGATTCTCCAGCCTCACGAATGGCAGTTGAATCCACTAGTGGTCCAGCAGATCTTTCTACGATGGGGACTTCCATCAATCGATCTCTTTGCAAGTCCACTGAACCGGCAGCTGCCCAGGTTTTGCTCAAGACAGCCGCATCCCCTGAAAATGGCAGCAAATGCATTTCTGATCTCTTGGTCTACGGGCCTCCTGTATGCATTTCCTCCCACGCCCCTGGTGGCCCGAACTCTGTTCAAGATTCTACGGGACAAGGCCTCGGTGATTCTGGTAGCCCCCAGATGGCCGAGGCAACCGTGGTTTCCACATCTTCTGCAGTTGGCGGTGGAAACTCCATTCCCTCTGGGGTTGCAACCCGATCTCCTGTCTCAGGATCAGGGTTCCCTTCTGCACCCCAATCTCAGATCCTTCAATCTGATGGCCTGGCTGCTGAAAGGATAGTGCTAGCTCCCTTACTTCTACCTAGGGAAGTTAAGGAGGTGTTCTTGGCCTCTAGGAGGCAGTCCACCAGAAAGTCCTATGCCCTCAAGTGGCGTAGGTTCTAATATGGTGTGCTCAGCGCAATGAAGATCCTTTCTCCTGCCTTGTGCCAGTATTACTACAATACCTACTTCACCTGTCAGACCTAGGCCTTAAGTCTAACTCTGTTCGGGTCCACTTCAGTGCTCTATCAGCACACCACTCACCGGTGGAGGGTCAGTCTGTCGGTTCACCCCTTGGTGTCCCGCTTCCTCAGAGGTCTGCTTCTGCTCAAGCCTCCGATTCGTCCACCAGCCACTGAGTGGGATTTGAACGTGGTCTTGCAGCAACTTAATCGCTCACCGTTTGAGCCGATGGCTACTTGTCATTTACGCTTCCTTTCTTGGAAGGTGCTTTTCCTGGTAGCTCTCACCTCGCCCAGATGGGTGAGTGAGCTACAAGCTCTGGTTTCTGATAGACCGTACACACGGTCCTATAGGAATAGGGTGGTCCTACGGACCCATCCGAAGTTCCTTCCAAAAGTTGTCTCCTCCTTCCACCTCAACCAGGAGGTGGTTCTTCCGACATTCTTTCCCAGGCCGCATACCAGCCGGGCTGAAACAGTCTTGCATACCCTGGACTGTAAGAGGGTGTTGTCCTTTTACATAGAACGTACGCAGGGGCACCGAAGGGCTACTCAGCTCTTCGTCTCCTTTGACCCTAATAAGCTGGGGTTGCCTGTCTCCAAGCGTACGTTGTCCACTTGGGTAGCAAATTGTATCGCCTGGGTGTACAAGGCAGCCGGCCTTTCCTTGCAGGGTTGAGTCACGGCCCACCGTGTCAGGGCGAAAGCCGCGTCAGTAGCTCATCTCCGCTCTGTTCCATTGGCAGACATCTGCCAGGCCGCTACTTGGTCTTCAAGCCAGAATTTTGCAGCTCACTACTGCCTCGAGAGAGAGTCTCGAAGGGACAGTGCTTTCGGACAGGCGGTACTCCGTAATCTCTTTGAGGTATAGGCAACTCCTACCCTCCAGCCCTTGTGTTGGGCTACCGTACGGGGGCGTTCTCAGAGGATATTCTTATCACGGATGCTGAGGCTCTTAAGAGGGAGCCATTTTTTCAGCTTTGGGTTCCCGGTAGCCTAGAGCTCGGGAGTCCCATATGTGAGGACTGACTTCCTGCTTGGTCCTGGAGAAAGAGTAGTTACTCACCTGTAACAGGTGTTCTCCAGGAGCAGCAGGAATCAGTCCTCACGACCCTCCCTCCTCCCCTGGAGTTGCAGTCATATACTTTATTTTGTTTTTTGCTGTCTTTTAGCTATGTCGTCCGACTGAGCAAGATGGTACCCTTGGGCTGGAAGGGGACCGCGCAGATGCGCTGCATTTACAAAGGCTTCCTTTGAAAGCTGGGGAAATGCTCCACACGGGGGCTCCGTCGGCGCCGACATCACTCATATGTGAGGGCTGATTCCTGCTGCTCCTGGATTACACCTGTTACAGGTGAGTAACTACTCTTATTTTAAGTAGAGGAGTAGCCTAGGAGAGCAGTGACCAGAGAACCAAGGAAATCAGGGAAATCCTATTGATTGGGGCTTTTTTTGAAGGGGTATGCAGGGTACTGGCACTTTTTTTATTGCCTGCTAAAATTGACCCCTGGTCCTCATGTATTAATGAAAGAGCCCTGCATAATTTTACCGCCACCTTTTTTTTCTAGGAAAAATGCAATGCTATGGATGATTTTTATGACATCAGGACTGGAGAAGGGCTGATATGGTACCTCTTCACAAAGTGGTAATAGGGAAGAGGCAGCAAACTGTAGGCTGGTAAGGGCGGGAAAAGTAATGGAGGCGCTCCGGAAAGAAAGGTGGACTTTCTAAGAACCAATGGATTGCATGATCCGAGGCAACATGGTTTTACCAAAGGACGATCATGCCAGACAAATTTGATTGAGTTCTTTGAGTAGGTGACCAGAGAACTAGATCAAGGGCATGCGATGGATGTGATATACCTAGATTTCAGCAGATCCTTTGATACTGTTCCTCATAGGAGGCTTATCAATAAACTGAGCAGCCGAGGGATGGGTCCCAAGGTGGTGAACTGGATCAGAAATTGATTGACTGACAGATGACAGAAGGTGGTGGTAAATGGAACTCACTCAGAAGAAAGGAAGGTGAGTAGTGATATGTCCCAAGGATTGGTCCTGGGATCAGTACTGTTCAATGTATTTGTGAGTGATATAGCTGAAGGATTGAAAGTCTGCCTTTTTGCAGATGACATGGAAATTTGCAAGAGTGAACTCTTCTGAGGGAGTGGACAACATGAGGAAAGATCTACAAAAGCTGGAAAATTGATCTAATGTGAAGAAGTGCGGTGTCATGCACTTGGAATGCAGAAAAGCCAAGGGAATTGTATGCGATAGGGGGCAATAGGTTAGTGTGCACAGACAGAACGACCTCAGAGTGATTGTTTCTGAGGATCTCAGGGTGGCAAAACAATGTGACAAGGCAGTGGCCAGGGCTAGAAGGATGCTGGGCTGCATATAGAGAGGAATAACCAGCAGAAAGGAGAGCGGTATTACTACCCCTATGCAAGTCATTGGTGAGGCCTCATTTGGAGTATTGTGTTCAGTTTTGGAGACCGTATCTTACAAGGATGTAAAAAGACTTGAAACGGTTCAGAGGAAGGTGACTAAAATGATTTGGAGCCAGCGCCAGAAGACATATGAGAAGAGACCTGAAGACCTAAATATGTATACTCTAGAAGAGAGGAGGGACAGGGAAAATATGATACAGGCATTTCAATATTTAAAGGATATTGATGAACAAATAAACCTTTTTCAAAGAAGGGGAAGCAGTAATACTAGAGGGCATAAAATGAAGCTGCAAGGAGGTAAACTTAAAAGCAACGTCAGGAAATACTTTTTCACTGAAAGGATGGTGGATGCTTGGAATGCCCTCTCAACGGAGGTGATGGGGGCAAATACAGTGACAGAATTCAAAATGGCATGGGACAGACACAGTGGATCCCTTTATAACAAGAGGATATAATCAAAATAAATTTAACTATATTTTTATACTTCCACAAATAGAAAGGGGTGACCTGCACATAACGGCAGTTACACTTACCTAGCCACCTTACTGGGCAGACTAGATGGACCATACTGGTCTTTATCTACTGTCATTTACAATGTTATTATCTTACTATGACTTTGGGTAAGTCACTTAACCCTCCATTGCCTCAGTTACAAGTTTAGATTATAAACCCTCTGGGGACAGGGAAATACCTTCGGTTCCTAAATGTAACTTGCCTGGAGCTACTACTAACAAGAGTGTGAGCTAAAGCCAAAGAAAGATTCAGCAATGCAAAGATAAGCGACTATGCTGCTGAAAATCTGCTCTAAGATAACTGGAGAAGTCATTTGACAGTCTTTAAGTGGAAAACACCCTGCTGAATATCAACCCTTTAATGTCTTGGCAGTAACACGCCATGCTCCCTGCCAAAACAGTTGGAGCGTTGTCACAAAAAAAAGCACAAGTACTTTTATACACTTCAGAAAAGGAACAGGTCCATGATAGAGATGGGTCAGGTACATTGTACATGCTGTTCAAGGACATTAGCTCTTCCAAAGGGGATCCCTGTTTTAAATTTCACTTTATTTATTTTAAAAAGCTTATATACCACCAATGCTAAAGCTTCCATGGCAGTGTACAAAGGCATAAAACCAACACCATTACATCAATTTCATAAACCCCAAAATAAAAGAATGCCAAGCGGATTATGATAGGAACATACACAGGAATCAAATTTGAATATGTTTGTGGTTTCATAGGTACAAGATGCCCCATACATAGGTTTAGAATTGCCCTAATATTGAAGGGCTAATTGACATTTTAGTGGCTTCAAGTCCATTACACCAGAAAAAATTGAGAGGAGACCACTTTTTACAAATAGTCCGTAACCAAGATAATATTTTGCTCATATTTCTTGACAGTGAATTTTAGATCTGCAGCTAACCATACCCCCAGGTATTTCAGCCTGTCAGTCTTCAGTTGAAAGGGGTTGAAATGAGGACCTTCAAGCATGCCATGAACTTTCTCTGCCATATTCCAAAAACACTTGATGTCAGGAGAGCATTTTTGCATGCCTAAAAGGGGATAATTAGGCTCATGTACATTGTAGTGCTGTTGATGATAGAAGTGGCATAAATGCACATTTTACAATAGGACATCCAAGTGCAATCTGAGACATCAAAGCCAGAATGTCTGAAAAAAAAGTAGCACTTGCTAGTTCAGGCATGATTTCAGAAGTATTGACGTGCCCGATATGGATGTCTATAGAGATGCCCACATGGACGCTCCCAGAATAGTATCTCAGAAGATGGATGTCTACTAGCGTGGAGGCACATTCCGATCCAGACGTCCAACCTCTTGTCCGGGTGCCCAGAATTGGGATGTGCACTGGCTGCACCCAATTCTGATCCTGCAGGGGCTAGACGTACCCACAGGATAAGAATCAGGAACAGAACCAGGACGTCCAGGCCGTGCCCTGATTCTGGATGCCCAGCACGCACAATGGACTCCCTGGCTAGCTCAGCCAGGCTCCGGAATGGAGCCACAGTGCTATGGCGTCCTGTCACCATGGCACCGTGGCTCCAATCAGGACTCGCGATCCCCAGCTACCGAAGAAAGTCCCTTTTCTCCGCAACTCGACCCCCGCTCAGGCCTTCCATGGCCAGCGTCAGGCTACGAGGAATCCCCTGCACCTCCTCACCTCCTCTGCTGGTCCCAGCTCAGCTGTCCCCTGACGTCTAGGGGGACTTATTCCACCTCCAAGGTGGAATAAGTCCCCCGTCCATTTTGCAGACCCCAGACATACAGGGCCAACCTCGGAATCGGCCCTGTACATCCGGGCTCAGTCGCCACTCATTGCCCACCCTCGATCCTCCCCTGGTCCATCCCCTCCAGCCCATGAACAGAGCTGCCTGTACAGATCAGGTGAATGTGCAGGGAACTTTGTTTCCCAGGCGCTGGCTAGACAAATAGTGGGTCTGAAGTAGTAGGTTAAGAGCAGGATGGCCAGGGTTCAAATCTCAGTATGGGTGTTTGTGATCTTAGACTAGTCACTTAACTCTCTGTCTTCTCTACACTCTTGGGATGTTTTAAGGCCAAAACAAGCACTTTCCTGATGCCTATTTATGCCTGCAAACGTCCCCATCCATCCTGAAATTGAACAGAGATGTGTAAGTCCATTGCATTTCCACAGCAGGGCCGGCCCAAGGTTTTCTGCTGCCCCAGGTAGAAACCCCGGCCACGCTGCCACTGATTCTATCTTATGGGGGGAGGCCGATGGCGGCAGCAGTATTTTAAAAGTGACCGCTTTGTGCCACCGCTTTGTTGCCCACAGCGGGCCATTTGCTTTAGCACACATGGCCTGCTGCTTTTGATCAGATTGGACTGCCGCAAGCAACAAAGTGGTGACACAAAGCCGCCCATCTGGGTCGGCCACCCTAGGTTGCCATCTAGCTTGCCTAGTGAACAGGCTAGCATGCCTCCACCACATCCCCTTGCCTACTTGGACATCCCTACACTGCAGATGTCTGTAAACATTATTAGTGGAATGGCTTTGGAGACATCTCCCTGATTTCAATGTCAACGGCCACGTGCATGTCTTCAGATGCCCTGAATCATGGTTAAGTCTTTTAAAATGACCCCATTAGTGATTAGGGCAGTGGCTTGAGAAACATAGAAGTCAGAGTTCAAATCCTGCTTCTGACACTGATACTTTTTGTGACCTTGAGCAACTCACTTTATCTCCTCCTGTCTCAGGTACCTGCTTAGATTGTAAACTCTTTTGGACGGAACATATTCGACCTGGATACTTGTCACCAGGCACTTACATCTATTATTAGAGTGTGTGTGTGTGGTGATGGGGTTGAAACATCCTAAAGCCTTAAATGTAAGAGGGTTATTTGAGTTTTCCTGGCTGCATGGGGCCTTGTAACAGTTTCTCCAAACATAGCATCTAAATAAATGTATTTGTCTGGCATCATAAATACATTTTTGATATAAATATTTCTAAGCACCACATGGAGTGATTCAAGCCCTGACTTATTATACCTGAAAAAACACTAATCATAAACAACAATATCAACCTTCATAAGCAATGGGAATTTGCTCTGTATAAAAGACAAAGCACTATAAGTTATTTTTAAAGACATGTTTAATTAATGCAGGTATTATGTTAAGCACCCACTGTGCTATGAAATCAATGCTGAGCTATCCCATCTGTTCTCTTCTTCAAAGTTAAGTAATCTGCATAGCAACTGAGTGCAGAAATAGACAATCAGTTTGGTTGGCTACATGTGCAGAGAGCCATGGAACCCTGCTGGGAGATTTTTCTGTGCATGTACCAAAATGGGGAATTTTCTGGCAATGTGGTTAGAGACGAGGACTGTACCTGAATTTAAGAAGGCAGGATCAAAACTAAAGAATCTCTAATGGAAAAAAGGGGTTGCAAAGCTTAGTAGCTGATATGGAAAGGCAAACTGGATGGGTCGTATGGTCATTTTTCTCTGTTTCTATGTGTGGAAATATGGAATTTTATGAGGCAAGACAATAAATTTCTGAATCTGCAATAGTACTTTATTAGTAAAAGAGGAAAGAACAGAATGTAGGGTGGAGGGTGCTAGCCAGCAGCCATAATACCACTGATCTGAAGTATGGTTTATGGTTTAGGTCCTTTACTTGCGCATCAGAGCGGAGAAGGCTCAGTACAAGGAGGTGGACTTTGTAGTGTCATCATTACTCTCACTAATCTCTGCTGCCCACATATCCTCTTACTTCATACACTCACACCCCTAATCCCCCATTCATGGAAAAGGTTTTATGAAAACCGGAATCCTACGCAGAAGGGGAGCAGAAGCAGAAGATACAAAGCAAAGAAAACCGCAACAGAGTCAGCATGTGCAGGTACAGTTGTGTGGTCAATATTCTTGGCACTCTTGCATTTTAGGTGTGTTGTGTACAATATCTTGAGAAATAATTGGAAATATTCTAACTGTATGTCATCATAATATTTTAATAGTATGTTCAAAGGTATACAACAAAAAAAGATGTCTGTGCAACTAAGACATAGTAATTTCTGAGAAAAAAACAAAATATGACCTAAACAGGATTCATGGCACCCTTCACTAATATTTGGTTGCACCACCCTTGGCAGTGATGACATCCTCTAAACATTTCTTGCAGCCATCTATAAGCTTTATACATCTGTCTACTAGTAGTTTCTCCCATTCTTCAACTACGATTTGTCCCAGCTCATGAATGTTTCCAGGATTTCTTTTACCAATGGCAGATTTCAGCTCTTTCCCAAGATTCTCAATTGGATTGAGACGAGGACTCATTGCTGGCCAGTCTAAAACGGTCCATTTGTTCCTTTTTAACCATTCGTTTGTACATTTGGATGTATGTTTTGGGTCATTGTCCTACTGGAGGACCAATGATCTTTGATCCAGACCTAGCTTTCTGACACTAGGTAGCACTGGTGGCCTGGAACATATTAAAGGAATCATTTAGTCAGAGGACTACCAAAGTATTTTGGAGCAAAAACAGCCCCACAACATTATGGAACCTCCAACATATTTAACTGTAGGAAGGGTGTTTTTTCCCTTATAATCTTCATTTCTTCACCCGTAAATGTATTGCTGGTCTGCCTTGCCAAAGAGCTCAGTTTGGTTTCATCTGTCCACAGAACATTTTCCCAGGATTGTGGTTTCTCAAGGTGGGTTGGAGCAAAGATCAGGTATGCCTTATGTCTGTCTTTGGGCAGTGGGGTCCTCACTTGGCCTTTGCCCATTAAGTCCTTCTTTGTTTAGTGCGTGACATATGGTGCAGGTTAAAACACAGCTCCAGATTCCTCCAGTTCAGCCTTAAGCTCTTTGGATGTTGTACATGGTATTTTTCCAACAGTTTGCACTAATGTTTGAAGACTTCTTGGATTAGTGTTCCTCTTCCCACCACATCCTGGGAGGTTCTTGACAGTTCTATGAGCAGAAAACTTCTTAATAACATTGTGAACTGTAGACACAGGAATCCCAAGGTCTCTGGAGATGACCTTGTACCCCTTTTGAAGTTTAATGTTTGGTGATAATGGCTTTTCTGACAGTCTCAGGAAGTTCTCTCATCTTTACCCTTGTGAAAATGTAACAGGGAGGGAATGTGGCCATTTTAAGCATTAGAGCCATCTTTATTTGGTTTATTCAAGTTATGTGAGTACTGGTGATCACAGGTTGCATCTAATTTTACTGCAATGGGAATGTGAAGCAAACACATCTTCCACACCCAAGATGTTTGCTTCATGATTGGACGGATTACAAGATAAGTGCTTGCTTTCTTTCTGTTGAGCAATTTTACTGCATATTATGATTAAAATGGAAGTAGTCTGAGCTAGAAGTTCATTCCTCATGCAGACATTAGTCCAACAAACATATATTAGTTTGGCATTGAGAACCTCAGCAGGAATAGGTCTCTTTTTTGGTAATACTTCAGGGACTAGACCTTGTTCTCTTTTTGCCCTTTGGGATATTTCTATGTGGTGGCAATAATGTCCTGGCAATGTTCCAGTTTTTATACTGTTTCCTTTTTTAATTGGTCTTGTTTATTTGATGCTTTTATGTGTCAAATATGTGTGCCTATATAGTCTAAAGCCATTATCACTGGTCACTTTTTTTAGGAGATATTGGACATTAAGGGGTTGAACTGCAAGGGTGCTAATAATGTTGACCACAACTGTAAGCACTGTGTCGTGGTTTGGATTCATTGCTGCTACTGCAGGCTCCAGAGAGGGACAGCAGCGGTGGCAGTGAGGGCAGTGGGGAGGCCACAGGGCGGGGGGGGGGGGGGCAAGATGGACAGCCTGCCTAGGGCACCTTCAGTCTTTGCACCAGCCCTGCTGACAGCCTACAAAATATTTCCCCTTATCCAGCATACATTTTATTGTCTTTCTGATTTGTGCACTATCATCTTGGACAGATTAGCATAGAAATTCCCCACTTAATTCACACCCAACTCCCTTCTCTTTCAGTATAATGATGACATTATAGCTCCCTTATATACAGTATAGGGTTCAACTGAGATTATCATCATTTGTTTGCAATATATGTACAAGCATAGTGGGTTGCTGGGAGACTTGGGTGAATATATTACCATATGAGCACCTTAGGGATGGACCCTAAAGTGACTGATTGGCTTAGAAATTGGTTGAGTGGGAGCAAAGGGTACAGGTAAATGGAACTCACTCTGAGGAGAAGGATGTTACCAATGGTTGCCCGCAGGGATCTGTCCTTGGTTCGATTCTTAACATTTTTGTTAGTGATATTGCGGAAGGGCTGTCAAGTAAGGTTTGCCTGTTTGCGGATGATACCAAAATCTGCAATAGAGTAGACACCCAGGAAGGAGTAGATAACGTAAAGAGGGATCTAGCTAAGCTTGAAGAATGATCGAGAATTTGGCAGCTGAGATTTAATGCTAAAAAATGCAGGGTCGTGCATTTGGGCTGCAAATATCCAAGAGAACAGTACAGTATAGGGGGTGAAGTACTTCTGTCCACACAAGAAGAGCGGGACCTGGGCGTCATTGTTTCTGATGATCTTACAATGACTAAACAAATAGAAAAGGTGCCGGCAAAAACCAGAAGGATGCTTGGGTGCATAAGGAGAGGAATGGCCAGCAGGAAAAAAGAGGTGATAGTGCCTCTGTTTAAGTCTTTGGTGGGACCTTATTTGGAGTAGTGTATACAATTCTGGAGACCGCACCTTCAAAACGATATAAACAGGATGGAGTCCGTGCAGAGGATGGCTACCAAAAAGGTCTGTGGTCTTCGTTATAAACCATATGGGGACAGACTTAAAGATCTCAATATGTATACTTTAGAGGAAAGGTAGAATAGAGGAGATATGATTGAGACATTTAAATGCCCCTGTGGCATAAATGCACAGGAGGAGAGCCTCTTACAATTGAAAGAAAGCTCTGCAACCAGGGAACATAGGATGAGTGTGAAAAAGATAGACTCAGGAGTAATATGCGGAAATATTTTTTTACAGAAAGAGTGGTAGATGCATGGAATAGTCTCCTACTGGAGGTAGTAGAGATGCAGACAGTATCTGAATTCAAGAAAGCATGGGACAAATACAGAATATCTCCAAATTAAAAAAATGGACTATAGTAGTTACGGAAGGGCAGAGTAGATGGGCCATATGGTCTTTGCCATCATGTTATGTTTCTATGTTTGATTTATCTTGTATTAAAATCTGCATCAAGAAACTACTTTTTAACAATTCGTAATTGCTCATATTGCTTGAGAAAAAGTTTGAGATTGCCTCATAGGATGCATCATTTCTTCTTACAGTAAAATTACGGATCACCCATCCTGTTGGCTTTTTAGTCTGCTCCATTCTTTGTCACTACTTTACTGATTGCTCTGTTCATAAGGACTAATGCAATACTCAGCAGCCATGGAAAATAATTAACCTACATTAGTTGCAATAGGCCTATTAATTAAGGAAGACCTTTTGTCAAGAATCAGTAGATGTTGATTTTCAGTCAATTATTCTGCAGTGAGGTATGTGAATACTTTAATATCATCTTGTTAGTGAATTTTCAAAAAGAAAGCATATGGATAGTTTCTCTTTAAAAATTTGATTACACATAGGGGTAGGTCTATTAAAGCGTGATCGGATCTTGCAGCTAACGCCAGATGATAGTTGGAAAAGTGCAGTGTTAGCTGCAACAGTCCCGTGGTATCTGCAGGGGACGTTCCCAGCAGTTCCCTTGCAGATACCGGGGGGAAAATGCAGGGATCATGGGGTGCCAATGAGGCAGCGATAGCTGAATCTGCAGCTACTGTGCACTGTCAACGTCTGCAGGAACTGCATGTTTCAGGCATGCCACTCTCCTTTCACATTCTTCCCACTTGCACTGCTCACAGGCAACATGCAGCTACCATGGAAAACTAGTTGCGTTTCTCCCACATTAGCTGTCTTCACGGCACGACAGCCAATGCCCTTTAGTAGACATCCTCCTTAGACAGGTAGCGAAGTATCTACAAACCCTAACCATGCCATATCTCCATCTAGAAAATGTAATTAGTGCACCTATTTTATGTTCATTGTTTAAAGGCAATGTAGGGATTCAGGACCCACACCAGTAGTATGAAAATTCAAATGCATAAATTTCCAGCAGCTCCGAGATGGGCATAAGTGCACCTGTATACTCTGTACTATGTACGCACGCATTTTATAAAGTACACACAAACACTGCAACTCTGCCTCAACTCTTACACCAGGAATGCCTATGCATGGCATATATATAGGAATGTGCATTATTGTAGTATTTCTACACAGCCCCTTTTCTTTGTATAAAAGAGGCTTGACACACAGATCTTCCTATTTTCACTGCAGGGTGTAATTTTCATGCCAGTGGATCTAGCTTGCCATCTCCTTCATGAGACAGCTAGATCCCTTTCAACCTTACCCTCTCTTTGTAGCCACCTACATTAACCTGCTTAAATTCAATTGAATGACTTGATTCACAGGGAGCTGTAGTAAGAGGTAAGGGGGCAATTTTCAAGGCTATTTCCATGGGTACACCAATGTTACGCCTGCAAAAATAAGATATTTGAAAACTGCTCACCCTGTGTGTGACTAAAATTTCACATGCTGTGGAACAAAGAGCATACATTTACCCACATTGAACACAGATGTTACCATGTGTGGGCTTAAGACATAGATTGCAGCAATGCATATAGGGGCATGTTTACTAAACTGCACTAACTACATGCTAAAAGTAAGCACGAGACTCTGCACTAAAGATCCTGCACTGACAAGTTAGCATACAAATGGGCGGAGACAGGAAGGGCTGGGTGTAGAACATAGGTGTAAATGGCATGATGGATGCTCATCAACCATGATTATTGCTGCTAGTGTGGGTGTAATTAACACCACCTCAATGGGTGACATTAGGTACACCCAGGGCTGGTGCGAACATTAGGCAAACTAAGTGGCCATCTATAGTGTCAATTCACCAGGGGCAGCCCTCTGCCGCCCATCTCCGGGACCTGAAGTGGTGACAATGGTTTCAAACAGCCCTGCAGCGCTTACCTAAACCTCTGGCACTGCAGGGCTGTTTGCGATTCCGCCCCCTCTGAGGCCTGATGCCGACTTCCTGTGCATGAGGGTAGAAGCAACTATTCTGCAGCACTGAATTCAATGGATAAAATCAGGAACTACAAATACCATTCTGCATTGCAATACAAATATAAAATCAGAACTGGCCAAAAGGTCTCACTCCTGGAACTGGGTAACTTGGAAATTCTGCCAGTGCACTTTTTAGTAAACATGCCTCTTAGTTTTGTATTTCCAAAACTATGGGCTTGATTCAGAGTCACAGATTGCAGGGCTGCATGTCCCATCGGGACATGAAGCTCCGTAAGCCATCTGGACCCTATTCTCCCTCCTGCTTTCCCCACATGGCTAGAGCCGCAGGATAGGGAGAGCTGGTGGGGGGTGGAGGGGCAGTGGGAGAGGGCAGGATCTGGGTGGAGCGGGGGTGGGCCAAGCTGGTAGGAAATACAGGGCCAATTCAGGTCATAGTCCTGTATGTCC
This sequence comes from Ichthyophis bannanicus, assembly GCA_033557465.1. Classification (NCBI taxonomy): domain Eukaryota; kingdom Metazoa; phylum Chordata; class Amphibia; order Gymnophiona; family Ichthyophiidae; genus Ichthyophis; species Ichthyophis bannanicus. Next base: position 432,832,443 of record CM066037.1, read on the forward strand.
TGCCGGGTCAGAGGGGACGTGCTGCTTATTCCACCTCAAAGGTGGAATAAGCAGCACTGTTCTGGCGATCGGGGCTGGGGATCCCCCCTGGAGCCGGGGCCGGGGCCAGGGCCAGGTGCAAGGCAGAACCCGCTGCCCGATCCAGGCCCCAACTGGCCAGTCGTGGGTCGGGTGGCAGGGAAGAGGAGAGTCTAAGCCGAGGGAGTCAGTGGCGCCTGCGGGGAGGCCATCCCTGCAGGCAGGCAGCGGCATGCCAGGCTGTCCTCGAGCCCGAATCTGTGTGCAGCAGGAATGTTTTGTTCCCGCCATACAGAATTAGGTCCTAATGGGACCATCCTGCATGGGGCTGTCCAAACAGCCCGAATGTGCCCCTTTCAGAATCGGGCTCCAGGTACATACAGAAAAAGTAGTTGAAAATGCCTTAGGCAATTTTCAAGTGAAAGCATGTATGTATTTCACTTTGAAAATACAGGTCAAAGGTAGCTGCAAACATTGCAGCAATTTGGGCAGTATGAAAATTATCCTATAGAAGACTGTTCATCATAGTATCTTAAAAATAGCAACTTTACTACTGTTCAGGACTTGGAAAATCAATAAGTGGAAGCATCAACGATTTCAAAGCAAGGACCACAAGGTAGTTTAGCAATATCTGAGGGGGTGGGGTCCCGGTAGAATTCAAATTATGATTTCCTATGCCATGACACTAATGTCTTTGATGGAACATTATTAATTATGAATGAACTTCAGAGCTACACACAGAATATTTAAGCTACAATAATAATTTATTAAGAATTCTCAGGTCAATATTCAGACCCAGCAGTGAGTTTTTTTAAACAAACTACAGACCTTCAGTGTGGCTATCCAGATAGGCGCCAGTGCTGATTATCTATAGAAAGCAATGATCATGGCAGCTGTACCTTTAGTGACAATATTCAGCCTAAGAAGGGTAATTGTATAACAATGTGAAGGATAAGCAGGTGCCTATTTCAAGCTTATTTTAGAAAGACATCTAGGCGCCTACATTACCCCACCACACTGGCAGAAATCACGGCTAAAATGGAGTCGCGGACATTAGTTAATACTTGCTTGGGTGCAGGTGTAAATGTTCACGCATAAAGTGGGTCCATATACACATGGAGCCCAGAATTCAGCAACGGTGGCTCGACGCGAGTACAACGCCTAGCTGTCGGCACTGAACCCTAAACCCGGATCTTCAATGCCAGGATCATATGTGGCCCTGGCATTGAATATCCAGGGTCGCCGCACGGCCTCTGCAGCCGCAGAAGCTAACCGGGCAGCAGTGATATTGACCCGCTGCCCGGTTAGCGACTGTCGCTGCCCCCAGAATGCCCCAGAACATTCATGACACGCCCCAGTGCTAAGCGGTTCGTATTGGGGCATATAGCAGGGATAATCGGGGATATTCAGCAGCACTAATCATGTTAGTGCCGCTGACTTTACCGCTAAGGAGCATTTACACGGTTTACAGGTCTGTAAACTGTGTAAATGCCTTTGAATATCGGACCCGTATTTTATAACATATGCATTTAAACACATGTGATATGCAAAAGATCTTGGCAACAAACTTAAGGAATTACGTGCCCAGGGAGATCATTTCAGAAGACCTAGGTGCCATTTACATGTGTAAAAAAATGATTGTAGAATGCCGGCGGCCACAGAGATTTGAAGGAGGTGTGTTCTGGGCATGGTTAGGGCGCACTTTCAAGGTATGCCTGTATTCCATATTTTAGAATGGTAATACATGTGTATTTTGGAAACTTTTCGCATCGGCATTTGAGCTATATATGAATGGAGGATAACTTCTTGTTTGGGCTTGGGCCCTGAATGATATCACTCTTCTTTGAACAGTTGCTTTGGTAAAATGGCTTCTTATATTTGTCACACCAAACACACATATTTGTGTATGGCATTACATGTACAATATTTTATAAAAGGTTCCATGTTTAGCACTTAAAAGTGAAGGGGTCCATATTCAAAAGGGTTTATGCATGCCCTGCATAAAGCGTAGTTACTCACCTGTAACAGGTGTTCTCCGGGGACAGCAAGAATCAGTTCTCACATATGGGTGACGCTGGCGCTGATAGAGTCCTGTGCAGAAGCATCTCCCCAGCTTTCCAAGAAAGCCTTTGGGAGATGCACCATGCATGCCTGGTCCTCTTCCCGACCAAGGGTGCCATCTTGCTCAGTCAGATGACATAGCTAGAGCCAAAAAAGAAGATGGCAAAAATACAGCAAATCCAGGGGAGGAGGGAGGGTTGTGAGAACTGATTACTGCTGTTCCTGGAAAACACTTGTTACAGGTGAGTAACTATGCTTTCACTGGGAACAAGCAGAAAGTCAGTCCTCACATATGGGACTCCCTAGCTACAGGCTACGGAGAACCTGCAGAAGCCATGATCAAGCCGTGAGCAGCAGCACGAGAGTTCAAAGGCAGACTCTGGAAAGACCCCAGTGTCCAGGGAAAACCATCACTCCGGTACCTGAACAAGAAGGTCGGAGGGTAGGAGTTGCCTAGATCCTGAAGAGATTACGAAGTACAGCCTGGCCAAAGGAACTGTCCCGTCAGGACTCCCTCTCCAGGCAGTAGTGAGCTGCAAAAGTGTGGACCAAAATCCGGGTGGTGGCAAATGTCTGTTATGGCAACAGAGCGCAAGTTTGCAACCAATGTTGCCATAGCCCTGATGCTGTGTGCCATGACCTGGCATTCCAGCGGAAGCCCTGCCTGTTTGTAAGCAAAGGCAATGTAGTTTGCCACCCAAGTGGAGAGGGCCCACTTGGTTACTGCCTCCCCCTGTCGACTGGGGTCATAGGAGACAAAAAGCTGGGAGGCTTTGCGGTGGCCCTGAGTACGCTGCAAATAGAAGGACAGGACTCTCTTACAATCCAAGGTAAGGAGGACGGCTGCCACCTGCGGACATGGAAATGGTAGGTAGCACCACCTCCTGAATGAGGTGGAATGAGGACACCACCTTTGGAAGGAATTTAGGGTGTGTGTGAAGTAACGCCAATTTTTAAAAAGGGTTCCAGGGGTGATCCGGGAAACTACAGACCGGTGAGCCTGATGTCAGTACTGGGAAAAATGGTAGAAACCATCATAAAGAACAAAATTACTCAGCATGTAGATAGTCATGGCCTAATGGGAGACAGCCAACATGGCTTTAGACAAGGAAGATCTTGTTTTACTAATCTATTATGTTTTTTGAAGGTGTGAATAAACAGGTGGACAAAGGTGAGTCGGTTGATATAGTGTATTTGGACGTTCAGAAAGCCTTTGACAAGGTCCCTCATCAGAGACTTTTGGCAAAACTAAAGAGTCATGGGATAGGAGGCAGTGTACTATTGTGGATCAGGAACTGGTTAAAAGATAGAAAGCAGAGGGTAGGGCTAAATGGCCAATTTTCCCAATGGAGAAAGGTGAATAGTGGTGTACCCCAGAGATCTGTGCTGGGTCCGCTGCTTTTTGACATATTCATAAATGACCTGGAAAAGGGAATAACGAATGAGGTTATCAAATTTGCAGATGACACAAAACTAAAGTTGTTAAAACCCAAGAGGATTGTGGAAAATTGCAAGAGGATCTTGATAAATTGGAAGACTGGGCATCAAAATGGCAGATGAAATTTAATGTGGACAAGTGCAAAGTTATGCACCTAGGGAAGAACAACCCAAACTATGGTTACACGATGCAAGGTTCCACATTAGGAACCACCACCCAGGAAAAAGATTTAGGCGTCATTGTGGATAACATGTTAAAACCCTCAGCCCAGTGTGTAGCGACGGCCAAGAGAGCAAATAGAATGCTAGGTATCATAAGGAAAGGAATGGAAAATAAAACAAAAGATATTATAATGCCTCTATATCGTTCCATGGTGAGACTGCACCTTGAATATTGTGTGCAATTCTGGTCGCCGTATCTTAAAAAGGATATAGCGTTATTAGAAAAGGTTCAGAGAAGAGCCACCAAAATGGTAAAGGGGATGGAAGGATACTCCTATGAGGAAAGGCTAAAAAGGTTAGGGCTCTTTAACCTGGAAAAGAAACGGCTGAGGGGAGATATGATAGAAGTCTATAAATTAATGAACGGAGTGGAACGGGTAAACGTAGATTGATTGTTTACGTTATCAGAATATAGAAAGACTAGGGGACATGCAATGAAGCTACAGGGTAAACTATTTAAGACTAATAAAAGAAAATATTTTTTCCCTCAACGTGTAATCAAACTCTGGAATTTGTTACTGGAGGATGTCGTTTTTTTTAATTTTTATTTAGCTGTATTTAAGTAAAGGCTGTTAGTGTAGCTGGGTTTAAAAAAGGTTTGGACAAGTTCCTGGAGGAAAGGTCCATAAACCATTATTAAGAAGGGACCCAGGATATCAATGCTTGACCCAGTACAAGCATTGTGGAACCTGTGTCTTTTGGGGAAACTGCTAGGTACGTATGACCTAGATTGGCCACTGTTGGAAACAGGATACTGGGCTTGATAGACCTTGGTCTGACCCAGTATGTTCTTATGACCCTGTTCTGATAGACAGGTGTGAGGTGGCTCTGCCACCAAGACTTGAAGCTCGCTGAACCTGTGAGCGGAAGTGAGTGCCACCAGGAAGACAACCTTCTAGGAGAGGTTGCCAGAGGCTCAAATGGCGGCTCAGTAATTTGTGACAGTACCACATAAAGGTCTCATTCTGCCAGAGGTGGGCAGATGGGGGGCTTCGAGAGTCAGAGGCCCTGTAAGAACCAGGTGACGAGGGGCTGCGAAGAGAGGGGTTTGCCTTTGATAACTTGTGGTGCAATGAAAGAGCACTCAGGCACACCCTAACGGAGATGAAGCAAGTACTGCAGCACCATCTACAGTGGGCAGGAGAAATGGTTGACCCTTCGCTCTGCGCACCACACCGAGAACCTGCGCCATTTGAAGGCATAGGCCCGCCTCATGGAGGTCTTATGAGAGACTAGGAGGACCTCTTCCACCTCTCTTGAAAGGCTGAAGGGAGCCAAGGCTACCCATTCAACAGCCATGCTGTTAGCACCAGAGACCCCAGATTGGGGTGAAGGAGGGAGCTGCCCTCCTGAGTCAGTAATCCCGTGGCATTCTCCAGAGAGACTGGGGGGGTGGGGGGGTGTCTGTTGATAGGCAGAGCAGCAGCGGGAACAAAGGCTGTCTGGGCCACCTCAGGGCCACCAGGATCAGTGATGCCTTGTCCTGGAGGACCTTGAAAAGGGTCTTGGCAGCCAGTGGCATGGGTGGGAAGGTGTACAGGTGGACTTCTGACCACAGGATGAGGAAGGCATCCAATGCCACCCAGGACAGGTGAAGCTGGCGAGAGCAGAAGCAGAGAGCTGAGCATTGGCTGGGCTGGCAAAGAGGTCCACTAGTGGGGTGCCCCAGAGGCGGAAGAGCCATTGGGATGCTCTGGGTCTAGCCACCTTTTGTGCAGCTATAAGAGTCTACTCAGTCTGTCTGCCAGGGCATTGTCCTGGCCCAGTAGGTACACCACCCTCAGGAGCATTCCTTGACTGTTCACATACAAGAAGACGGCTACTGCCTCCTGGCAGAGGATGTAAGACCCTGTGCCTCCCTGCTTGTTCAAGTAGAACATTATGATGTGGTTGTCCATCTGGACCAGTACTGACTGTGGCGGAAAGCTTTGAGTGCCAGGAATATGACCTTGAGTTCCAGCAGGTTGATCTGATATTGCCTCTCTGCCCTGGACCAGTTGCCCTGTGTGAGGAGACTCCCACAATGGATTCCCCACCGCAGCAAGGAGGCGTCCGAAGCAGTGGGTTCTGGAAGGGCATGCCCGTTTGTAGGTGCTGTGTGGCTTTCCACCAGCTGAGCAACTCCGCCAGCAGGAGAGTCAAGCACACTCTGTCCCAAAACTGACCTGTGGCCTGTGTCAAGTGGAAGCGGAGGCCTCACAGAGCTACCCTCATATGAAGATAGGCATTGGGGACAACATGGACTATCAATGCCACGTGGCCGAGTAGATGGAGCAAGGAGCGAGCTGACACAGAGCAGCGGCGCTGTACCTCTGTGGCCAAAGCTACAAGATGATTTTCTCTGTCTAGGGGAAGGAAGGCCTTGGCCTGGAAAGGGTCCAGTCGAGCCCCTATGAACTTTAGATCCTGTGTAGGGGTCAGATGAGACTTGGGGTAGTTTATCACAAAACCCAGGTGTTGCAGGACACTGATTGTGCAGGCTGTGGCCTATTGCATCTCTGCGGCTGTGTCCCCTTTTACGAGCCAGTCATCCAGATAGGAGAAGACAAAGGCACCCTGGCATTTGGTGAAAACTCTGGGTGCAGAGGCTAGACCGAAGAGCAGCACCCTGTACTGGTAGTGGTCGCCACTGACCATGAAACTGAGGTACTGCCTGTGTCTGGGATGAATGAGGATGTGGATATGCACATTCTTTAGATCCAAGGAGCATAGCCAGTCTCCCTGCTGGAGATATGGCTGCAATGTTCCAAGGGAGAGCATCTTGAACTTCTCCCGCACCAGGAATTTGTTTAGGTTTCGCAGGTCTAGAATGGGCCTTAGGCCCCGGTTCATTTTGGAACTAGGAAGTACCTTGAGTAGAACCCCTTGCCTCTTAGGTGATGGGGTACTGGTTCCAAGGCTTTGTCCATGAAAAGACCTGCAAGTTCCTGCAGAAGCAGTGCCCAGTGCAGGAGAGTCCAAGAGGGCTCTTCTGGGAAGAATGGGGGAGGCATCTGGTTCAGATGGAGACTACCTGGAGTGCCCAAGCATCAGTGGTAATGGCAGGTCACTGGTGGGCAAAGTGGATCAGACATACCCCTGTGGACAGCTGACCTTCTGAGGGTGGAGAGGCTATGCCTCAGGACTGAAAAGCTCCCCCCAGACTGTACTGGGGCAGGCGCTGGGGGCTTGGAGCCCTTCTGCTTGCAAGTGCCCTGACCTGTTCCTTTGGCATGGTGGTCCTGCTGAGGAGCTGTAGGATCCTGATACTGTGGGTATCCCCAGTAAGCCTGACCCTTCCTCAGGTATCAAGGCTTTTTCCCCAGGGCTTTCCTCCTGGGGAGGGTAGCAGTCTTCTTGGAGAATAGAGTCCTCGTAAGGAATCGGACATGATCTCCGCCGCGCTCTCTGCCATTGGTTTGCCAAAGAGATTCTCTCCTTGGCATGGGACATCAATGAGCTTGTCCTGTGCCCATTGCTTCAGATCTGACGACTGCAGCCATGCTAGGCATTGGGCACAGATGCCTGTGGCAGCTATCCTCATGGCTGACTCAAAGCCATCGTAGGCCACTCGAGTTAAATACTTCAAGCACTCCCCGACACCCTTGGTCAGGTTCTGGAACCACTGGAGGTGGTCATCTTCAAGGGCAGCAGAGAAACCGATAAGCTCCTTCGTCAAGTCCCAAAGATACATGCCTATATATAGCTGTTACACTTGGATCTGGCAGGCAATATTTTCTTCTTCCATTCGCACTCCGGGGAATCCCTGTCAGTGGCCCTCATCAATAACCGAGGAGTCACTGCGCAACTTCTGGGATTCAGATGGGGCCCTGAGTATGGAGTCACTGGGGACTCCGGGACAGACTCTGACCTTCTGAAGATCTCATCGTGCTTCTGCTGACAGAGTTTAATGGCTTTAGTGGACATCTTTCTGCAAAGCCTGCAGGTCTCCTGGTCGTGGTCAGCCCCTAGATACCAGAGGCAGTAATCATGTGTGTTGGTGATGGACATATTTTTGGTGCACTGATCACACTTTTTAAAGCCACTGGCCATCAGGTAAAAAAGTACTCTGGTGAGGTCAAAGACTTGAGAGCGGCCAGCAGTGGAAAAAGGCGCAAATCCACGCAGAGGAAAAAACTACAAAAACGGGTCCAAGCCACAATGCCGGGGCAGGCGAGCTTGGAGGTGGGAAAGGAACCAGTCACAACCATAGAAAAAAGGAAACACTTCACTGAGAATTTTATCAACTTTTTCTGGAGAAATCAGACCCACGTCCAGTGGGCTTCATGGAAAAAAGGAGACTGAACAAGATGGCACCCTTGGGTGGTATTTATTTATTTACATTCTCTTATATACCATGCTATTCAGCATCAGTGCAGTTTACATTGAATAAACTGAAATTACATTGAACAGGGCATTATAACTTGGAGATAACTATTTTACAGGGAACATGGGCTATGGAGGGTTAAGTGGCTTGCCCAAGACCACAAGGAGCACCTGTGGGACTAGAAACCCCAGTCCTTCTGGCCCAAGGTTGCTGTCCTCTAGTGGGATTTGAACCCCTGACCTTCTGGCCTGAAGTACCTTGCCCCAACCACTAGGCCACTCCTCCACTCCACTCTCTGCCCTCATTACTCCATATGCTATACTCCACTGCTTGCGGTCCCTTCATGACCGCAGACTGGTCATTCCTTCCCCTGCTCACATCAAATATGAGTCCATGCGACGCTCCACTTTTTTCTCCCAGGTCCCATCCATTTGGAACTGCCTCCCCTCTCACATTTGTTTAGAACCTAAAATTTAAAACCCTCTTTGAAAGCCTGTTCGAAAAGGAGGGTTTTAATGTGGGTATGCTCTAAGCTGCAGCTGCATCTGTATAACTGTCTCTGGTTTGAATGTCTATAGGGTCCTCTATCTCCTGTCCACTTTCTTATCCGACATTGTAGTTTCCTTCTAATCTTCTCTGCGTTACATGTTTTTTAAATTTTTGTTGCATACCGCCCTGTACATCCCACAAAGGGCAGTATAATCAAATACCAAATAAACCAACAAACATTCACTCTGTGGCTACCTTTCCTCTCTTATCTCACTCTATACCCCTCCTGGGAACTATAGCAGATCCTTTTTATGTGTCCCCTTCTTGGCACTGCCAACTTCAGACTTCGTTCATTCCATCTTGCTGCTCCATATTCCTGGAACGAGCTACCTGAGTGAGTGCATTTGGCTCCTTCTCTAGCCCTATTCAAATCCAGCCTAAAACCCCACATCTTTGAGGCTGCTTTTGGATCCTGATGCTCCTCATGCTCTTGGTTTACTACTTCTGTGTATCTTACCATACTCTAGTCCCCAGTTTTGTGATGTTTTTCATCTTGATTAGATTGTAAGTTCTGATGAGCAGGGACTATGTCTTACACCTATATGTACTGTGGAACACCTCTTTGATGGGGGGGGGGGCAAGCTCCGCCTTGACTCTGCCCCAAGTTCCACCCTAACTCTGCCCCTAGCCTCCATAGCTTTTCCCCCTCCTGTTCTGTCCATGGGGATCCCATCTCCCATGGGTAGAAGAGAAAGGAATGGCTGCGATCACGGCAGACTCCCATCTGCCCACAGATCGGATCCTCGCAGGCTGGAGGGGAAGGCCGCCACGATCGTGACATATGTCTTCTGTATGCCCATGGGGATCCAAACTCCTGCAGGCAGACAGGTGTCATCTTTGACACGACTGCAGCAGCCCTCCACCCCTGCCTGCGGGGATCCGATTTCCCATGGGCAGACAGGAGGAGTCTGCCACGATAATAGCTGCTTTCTTTTCTCTGCTAGTCAGCAAAGGTTTTGTGAAGCAAGGGCCTGTGTGGCCACCCCATTCTGATGCCTATGTACAGTGATGCATACTCCTTGTAGTACTATACAAATAAGTAGTAATAGTAAGTAGTAGGTTCTACGAATGCCCTAAATGCACAACACCACATATGGAATGCAAAATAGGTTATCAGCATCCTCTATCCACTTCCTGCATCCCCCCTTGCATATCCATGAAAGCTTCATTATAATGCCATATCTGGACTACAATACCCTGAGATCCTGGGGCAGTCTAAGTCAGGGCCAGTGTGTACATACAAGGCAGTCTAAGGCTGCGCTTACAGATGGAGAATATGAGTCAAAGAATAGAATGTCTCTCTCATCCCCAATACCATTGATGCCCATCCCATCTCTGCCTTTCTTTCCTATATTGAGAAGCTGTTTATGCTACTGGTAGCAGAAAGCTAGGGAGCGATCTTTAGAGAACAGATACCTTGGTAGAAATATTGCATGAGGCAATGCTCAAAAACACCTGTTATGCATATATATATATATCTTTCTTCACTGGGAAAAAAATACTGATATCACCCAAGGTGAATATCCTTACTTGTGATGTCATATGCAAACAATGGGCAAGCCACTGTGAGAAAGACCTCAAAGGAAGTGAAGGGAGGAGCCATAATAAGGTATATTAATAAAGATAAAGACCATGCATGCATGCTGCATCTCCCGAAGGCTTTCTTTGAAAGCTGACGAGATGCTTCCATGCAGGGCTGCGTCAGTGCCGATGGCACCCATATGTGAGGACTGACTTCCTGCTTGTTCCCAGAGAAACTCAGTGATCCCAATATTCAGTAGCACTAACTGAGTAGAGTTGCTGAATAATCCTACAGACTGCCCTAAAAATGTCCAGTTATTTTCAGGGGATGGTCTATGAGCAGAGCTGGGGTGGTCCTGACAGCTATCCAGTTATGGCAATATTCAGCCACTAACCAGATAGCTAAGCTGCACAGAGTTAGGGCAGGTCAATGGCTGCCCTAACTTTATGCTGTTTTGCTATCCAGTTAATGAATGAATATCACCACTGAAAAAATAGCAATTCCTCTCAGTGGTAAAACCGGATATTCAGCACTGGATGCCGGATAGGCTCTGGTGCTGAATATCTGGGTTTAGTTTCTGCAGCAGCAGCCAAGCACTTTAATAACACAGACCACTTCTGCTGAATGTCAACCCTGATCTTCTTTAATCAGGCACTCAGGGTCATGTTTACTGAAGTGGGGTAAGTTTTGACATTTACAGTGATTTAGGTGCAAAAAAGTAACACACAGTAAGTGCAAAGCCTTTGCACTCACTGTTGGCATGCCCAGCATCTGCCCTCAGTTATTGCACAGGGCAGACATGTACCACATGGGCTCATATTACATGCCTCGGCAGATAGCAACAGTGCACCTATGATGGGGCTTTTGCTTCTTATATGACAGATTGACCTGTAGCAATAGTACCACGAGATTACTACTAGCATTCATAGCCACCATTTTGAACCCCAGCAGCTAGGGGTGAGACCACTCCTACACCAGTTCACTAGACTACCAGGGAAGTCCCCAGGGGATCGGAAAGGGGGGAGGGTTGGGGATTGCTGAAGGAGGTGATAAGTGCAGCTGTGCTATCGGCAGTACTGACAAACCTCTTTTGAAAATTCGGGTTCTTTATTTTTGCTGTTCAAAACTATTTGAATGGGAAAATTCTAATTCAAGATACATTTAGGTGGATGTTCAAAAGACCAAGACACCTAACTTTAATTTGCCAGGTCTGGGTGCCTAAATTTAGGATTCTTAAATCACCAGGCACCTAAATTTTAATGCAGGACACAGAATAAACTTTGTTGCTCTTCAGGTGATTTCCAGCACTGGAGAGGGTACTTAAGCTATGATTTTTTAAAATGTCAATTTGATTTTTTTACCTTTCCTACTCTAAGCTCAATGCCCATTATAATTCAGGCACTGTAGCTACTTTCCTGCTCAAAAGAGCTTTGAGTGAAGCTACTTTGTCTAAAATCACAAGAAGCATCAGTGGCAGAAATAGGATTTGAACCCTGGTTTCCCTGGTTCTTAGCCTGCTGTTCTGACTACTAGGTGAAACAATAGCAAACTTAATTTTAGGAGCCTTGATTTAAGGTACCTATAATTTAGTTTAGATGCCTATATTCAGCACCAAATTAAAATGTCTTATACTAGGCTGGATGTAGGTACCTAATGTAGGCACCTAAGTTAGTCTCTGAGCATCTTTTGAATATCGGACTTGCATTCTTCAAAATGATGTTGGCTGTGTGGGTGCCCTTTGGATATTTTTAGCAGCAGATCTTTTTTGTAAGATGGAATGTTGGCTTGGTAATGCTGGCCTGAACGAAACAGGCCAAGCCTGAACATTTCCAAATCTCTGAAATGAACAGAATTAAGATGAATTATGTTGTCCAGGCTGGATTTATGGTGATACAATCTTGTTGTGCTTTATATTTTCTCTCTCGTAAATATGATATAGCACTTGAACGTAACATAAGAACATAAGATATGCCATACTGGGTCAGACCAAGGTTCCATCAAGCCCAATATCCTCTTTCCAATCCAGGTCACAAGTACCTAGCAGTTTCCCAAAAAGACGCACAGGTTCCACATTGCTTGTATTGGGGCAAGCTGTGGATTTCCCGAGTCCTCTTTAATAATGGTTTATGGACCTTTCCTCCAGAAACTTGTCCAAACCTTTTTTAAACCCAGCTACATGAACAACTTTTACTACATCCTCTGATAACAAATTCCAGAATTTGATTTTGCGTTGATTGAAAAAATATTTTCTCTTATTAGTCTTAAATGGGTTACACAGTAGCTACATCCCCTAGTCTTTCTACATTTTGATGGCATAAACAAAACGATCTACATTTACCCGTTCCACTCCATTCATTAATTTTAGGCCTATGGCTCCACTGTATAATACTATTGTACAATAGTTCATCTAAGTTCTTATATGTTATATGTATGACTCTCCAAGTTTAATTCCATGTTTACTGTAAAGTTATTGTTGAAGTTACAATGTAAACTGCCCTGAATGGAAGATGGGGTGGTATAGAAAACCTGTTAAAAAATAAATTAAATGTGTAGACTTCTAAAATATCTCCCCTCAGCCTTCTCCAGGTTGAAGAGTCCTAACCTTTTAAACCGCTCCTCAAAGGGGTATTCTTCCATCCCCTTTACCATTTTGGTGGCTCTTCTCTCTACCTTTTCTAATTCCACCATATCCTTTTTAAGATGCGGTGACCAGAATTGTACACAATATTCAAGGTGCAGTCGCACCATGGAACGATACAGAGGCATTATAATATCCTTTGTTTTGTTCTCCATTCCTTTCCTTATGATTCCTAGCATTGTATTTGCCTTCTTGGCTCCTGCTGTACCCTGGGCGGAGGGTTTCAACGTGTTATCCACGATGATGCCTAAATCTCTTTCCTAAATGGTGGTTCCTAATGTGGAACACTACAGTGTGTAACCATAGTTTGGGTTATTCTTTCCTAGATGCATAACTCTGTACAAGTCCACATTAAATTTCATCTGCCATTTAAATGTCCAGTCTTCCAATTTATCAAGGTCCTCTTGCAATTTTTCACAATCCTCTTGGGTTTTAACAACTTTGAATAATTTTGTCATCTGCAAATTTGATCACCTCACTCATTATTCCCATTTCTAGGTCATTTATGAATATGTTAAAAAGCAGCAGAGCCAGCACAGATCCCTGGGGTACTCCACTATTCACCTTTCTCAATTGAGAAAATTGGCCATTTAGACCTTCCCTCCGCTTTCTATATTTTAACCCATTCCTGATCCACAATAGTACACTGCCTCCTATCCCAAGACTTTTTAACTTCGCCAAGAGTCTCTCATAAGGGACCTTGTCAAAGGCTTTTGGAAAAGCCAGATACACTATATTGACCAGCTCACCTTTGTCTACCTGTTTATTCACACCTTCAAAAAAATATAACAGATTAGTAAGACAAGAACTTCCTTGGCTAAAGCCATGTTGTCTTTCTCCCATTAAACCATGACTATCTACATGTTCAGTATTTTTGTTCTTTATAAAGGTTTCTACCATTTTGCCTAGTACTGACATCGGTCTCAGCATTCTGTAATTTTCCGGATCACCCCTGGAATTCTTTTTAGAAATTGGCTTTACATTGGCCATTCGCCAATCTTGTTATTGCAGATGATTTTAATGATAGTTCATAGATTGCTAATGGTAGATCTGCAGTCTCATATTTCAGTTCTTTCAGCACCCTCAGATGTATACCATCCAGTCCAGTACTCTTTAGTTGATCAAATAGTTGTAATATACTGCATCTTCCTGGTTTATCAATATTTCTTTCAATTCTTCTGATGCATCACTTTTAAATACCATTTCAGTCATGGGTTACTTCCCTACATCTTCTTGAGTAAAGACCAAAGCAAAGAATTCATTCATTCTCTCCACTATGGCTTTGTCCCCTCTTAGTGCCCTTTTTATCCCTCTATCATCTAATGGTCCAACTGACTCTCTCACAGGTTTTTTGCTACGAATGTACTTGAAAAAAAATTTATTATGTGTTTTTGCTTCCACAGCAATCTTTTCTTCAAATTCTCTTTGTCCGTCTTATTAATACCTTGCATCTAACTTGCCAGTACTTGTTTCCAGTTTTCGTCATTTTGCTCCTTTTTGTATTTCCTGAAAGATGCTTTTTTGGCTACAATAGCCTCTCTGACCTCACCTTTAAACCACGCTGACAGTTCTTTGGACTTCCTTCCACTTTTCTTAAAGTGTGGAATACAGCTGGCCTGGGCTTCCAAGACAGTATTTTTAAACAACGCCCATGCTTGATGTAAATCTTTAACTTTTGCAGCTGCCCCTTTAGTTTTTTCTGAAATAGTTCCTCATTTTATCATAGTCTCCATTTTGAAAGTTAAAAGGTAGTACTGTGGATTTCCTTGCCATCCTTCCTCCATTTATTAAATCATATACAATTATGCTATGATCACTATTGCCAAGTGGCCCATATACCCTTATCTCTTGTACCAGACCTTGTGTTCCACTAAGGACTAAGTCCAAAATGGCTTCCCTTCTTGTCAGTTCATGCACCAGCTGCTCCAAGAAGCAGTCATTTATTTCTGTACTATGAATACCTGCATGTATCTCATTGTTTTCCAAAACTATCCTCAGCAGGACAGATTTGGGAAGTGCTTAACATATTTCCCGATAATATGCCACAAACAGTTTTTTTTTATGATGATTTCATGATGTTCAGAAATTATAGCAATAAAGACGCATGATTTTAATGATAAACCTCCTGAGAGTGGCCTAAACTGCTTGTTAAGGAGCCCTGCATTCTGATTTGCCAGAATATAGATTGAGCCCTTACAAAAATTTATATGTCAAATAATTACTCATTTATAAAAATTAAATTTTGTTGGATGCAAAAAAAACATTTCACTCGGTAGCCAAATCTCATCATGCATACCATGTCACCAATAGGATCCTTCAAAAAATATAAAGACCAGGGGAAACTAAATGAAGCTTCAATGTAGCACATTTAAGACTAATCAGAGAATTTTTTTTTTATTCACTGTATAATGAAACTCTGGAATTCAGAGATTTGTACAAGTTCCTGGAGGCAAAGTTCATAAATTGTTATTAAGTGGACTGGGGAAATCCACTGTTTACACTGGGACAAGCAGCATAGAATCTGTGTATCTTTTTGAGAACCAGACAGGTACTTGTGACCTGGATTGGCTACTGTTGGGAACAAGATACTGGGCTTGATGGACCCTTGGTCTGACCCAGTATGGCATATCTTACATTCTTGTGTTTTTATATCCTTTTTACAGATTAAAATTAAACAGACCATTTACAATTCATTACTTTTATTCAGTCCAAATAATGAAATATTATCTTTTTACCAACTTTAAAAGGCTTAGATACAATTGGACATCCAAAAGTGTGCATGCGGACATCCAAATCGCTGAGACATCCCTAGAACCATTTCACAAATGGCTTTTTAAGACTTTCCATTATGGGGATATCCAAATAAGCAGGGGTGTAGCAGAGGCATGTCTGGGGCAGGGCAATGGATGTAGATGTCCCCTATCGATTTCAGACCCCATCCAACTTTAGACCTGCTTCAGGCATGAAAAGTCATTGGGAATGTGCTTGTTTGGGCCTTAAAACATCTGGTTGGTGTAGACAAGATGACACTCTACTGTCCTCAGTATGCTCCACAATCCAATGTTGTTTGTGTAATTAATAAGTGTTTTCTATTTGCACCACTACTGCATGTCTCTTAGACGTCTCTGGTATTAACTGCTATACTAGAGATGTCTGTGTAGACAGTCCTACAGACGTCCATATCAGGCATGTCCATGTTTGTTAAATCGTGCCGAAACTTGGATGTGCTTGCCTTTTTTCCGGACATTCTGGCTTGGATGCCCCACTTGGACGTCCTTCATAAAATGCGCCTTACTGTATCCAGTAAGCCATGATGACAGATGATCAATTTATCTTCTTGCTCTTGCAACCATTTCAACTGTGTCTTTCACTTATCTTCATAAAATAATAAAGTCCCCAGATGGCAAAAAACGTAATAATGAATCACAACATGCCCTTTTCTTCTTATTATCCTTTTTGCTATCTAAGGACTTTGTTTTTCACTTATCTTCATAAAATAATACAGTTGAAATGGTCAGTTGAAAAGGCTACCAAGTGAAATGTGTTAGGTGCCCAACAAAAATGAATTTTTATAAATGAATAATTATTTTTGAAATATGAATTTTTGTGAGGGCTCCATCTATATTTTGAAGTTTATACAGTGTTGATCCCTTGTTTATTATCACTGTTTTGGACTACTTCTGATTTGCCAAAATTTAATGCTTTCATGTTCACAGGTCGCTTTTCTCATTAAGAAAAATGCCTGAAATAAACACAAAAGTCCATAAGCTCCACCTAATCAAATACACAACACATCAGATACTCCTAACACGATATACTCTTCACTGCATGTATAACACGAACACTCCTGATTGTTTGCTGTGATACCGCTTTGATTGTAAGATAAGGCGGTATAGAAATACTGTTAAATAAATAAATAAATAATGACAATTCTGAGACAATCTTTAAATACAAATATTTGTTTCCCTTCATTTGGATTAATTTAAACACTTCAAAAGAAGGTATAGAATAGTAATAATAACCTTCCAGCAGAAGATTTTCTGTTTCCCTCAGCCCCTTCCACCAGAAAGCCAGTTGCTAAGAAACAACAAACCCTGTTAGTTATTGTAAATAAGTTATAATGTAAAATTAACTGTTACACTTATTGTTCTCTGTAAATAAGTTCCTCTGACGTTATGCTGAAAACTAATTACTGTTCATTGTAAACCGCCACTGATCTTTGGAAGTGGTGGTATATAAAAGTTTATAAATAAAAAATAAATAAATTGTTACTTAAATATATTTATAGGTCATATATGTGATGTGTGGATGTTATGAGATGGATTTTCAAAACATTTAATGGCTAACTTTGGAATTAGCAGGTTAAACCTCACCAATTAAATATGCTTCCCTCTGATTGGCTAAAGTTAGCTTGCTAAATTTGTCAGGTGCCAGCATTTAGTTGGATAAAATAGGCTTGGAACCACAGGCATTGTGATGTCAGAGAGATAGAACATAATCAGCAGTTATTTTCAGTGGTAACTGGTTAATTGCCCACTAACAGTGAGTGGAAAAAGAGCAGCTCTAAATCTAGCCATTCAGAATTTGACATTAGTCATTTTTTCCTGGATTTTTTTAGTTATGTAAATCACTTTGCTGTTATATAATGAAGGACGATCAACAAAATAATAAAGTAAACTAAATTACTTCATTCAAAAACATAGGGGGTCATTTACAACCATGAATAGCGGGGATGTACGTCCATACTATTTATGCAAATGTGGCTGCCAGCAAAAGGCTCTCCATACGAACATCAAAGGTGTATGGGGAGCCTTGGATGGGGCGGAACGAGGGCGGGTCATCTTCCTGGACATACAGGGCCTATTCTGAGGTTGGCCCTGTACATCCAGGTCGGCCAGGTAGACGGGGGACTTATTCCACCTCAGAGGTGAAATAAGTCCCCCTGGATGTGGTGTTTTGGCGGTGGACGGCATGGACAAAGGAGGTAGGCATGCAGGAAGCTCTCTGCAACCAGACACTGGCCATGGGAGGCTGGGGGTCCGGCTGCAGGGAAAGAAATTTTTTGGCAGCTGGGGATCACAGTTCCTTAATGGAGCTGTGATGCCGTAGCAACATGATGTCATGGCACCGCAGCTCCATTGAGGAGCCTGACTGAGGTAGCCAGGTAAGTGACTGGACGTCTGGGGTGCCTGAATAGCGGCATGTTCCAGATGTCCAGCCACTGTGCTGTGATTCTGCTTCCATGGGGATGTCTAGCCTCACAGGAGCAGAATTGGCTGCGTCTCCCGGCCGTCCAGATATCTGTATGTCTGGCGGCT
Source organism: Ichthyophis bannanicus (assembly GCA_033557465.1). Lineage (NCBI taxonomy): Eukaryota > Metazoa > Chordata > Amphibia > Gymnophiona > Ichthyophiidae > Ichthyophis > Ichthyophis bannanicus. The sequence continues at coordinate 432,850,514 of CM066037.1, forward strand.
GGAAGACATACAGGTCAGAATGTGCCTCATAGCCAATTAGCTTGAGCTGAAAATTCACTAAAGATGATTATTTGAAATTAACTGACTATTTTACCCTATTCAATAGGTTTTTGCAAACTGACCCTTTTGGTCCTAAGTAATAAAGGGATGTCTCCCATGCTAGGGCTCTGGAAGTGGTGGAAATAGTCTCTAGTGAGATTTTTCTAGAAATAAAGGACAACAAATTATAGGTGATACCTTTTTCTTTTTTGGAAAAATCTAATGTATTTGTGACTAATTTCCCAGAAATATGGCTCTCTTATGCTGCCTGAATATGCAAGCAAATTGCAGGCTGGACATCAAAAGTGGCAAATATTTTCAAAGCTATAAAGAACTATAAAAAGAAAAGATGGGGGGAAGTAATCTTACCACTTTTTGTATTACTTTGGCAAAGAATGCACAAATTATGATGCCAATAAAGTTTCTTGAGTCTGTATCTACAGCTATGGGAAGACTAGTTTAGTTATTTAAACTTATATATGGCAGATCCTAGAAGATCTCCGCAGTTCATAAATAAAAATCTGTATGAAATAAATTGACAAAAATCATTAATTAAAATAAGATAAAATACAAAACCAAACAAATAAAAATCAAACCACGTTAACTAAAGCCTTACTAAAATAGAAGGATTTAACCTTCTTTCTAAATGACAAAAAGTCTTTGGAAACCTGGAGATCAGATGGAAGCCCATTTCAAAGTTAAGGACCTGAAATGGACACCCAACAGTTCAAAATACATATCCCATAGCTCGCAGGGAATGCTAGGTACCTTAACTGACTAGTTCCTTGAGATATTAAAGACCGGACAGAAAGTAAAACTTCCTAAGGGATCTGAAGACAAATCTCAACATTCAGATTCAATATCTTAAATATCAGCATCATTAGCCTAAATAAGTTGCAGAACTCAAAAGGCAGAAAATGAAGCCCTTTCAGGATGGAAAAAATATGATCAGAAGATTTGACCTCTGTTAGAGGACAGCAACCTTGAGCCAGAAGGACTGAGGTTTCTAGTCCCACAGGTACTCCTTGTGGCCTTGGGCAAGCCACTTAACCCTCCATTGCCTCAGGTACAAAAACGTAGATTGTGAGCCCTTCGGGGACAAGGGAAAAATATATATACAGAACCTAAATGTACACCGCTTTAACTGGAAGAAAAGCAGTATATAAGCCTAGCTAAATAAATAAATGAGCTGTAGCATTTTGAATTCTCTGAAGAGGCTTCAAGTGTGACGGTGACCCTTAATTGTTGGCAGGCAAAACAAAATGGTGCTACAATAGTCTAATGGGGTCAGAACTAAGGATTGCACTGCAGTCCGAAGATCTTCAGAGGGGAGAATATACTTCAACTGCCTAAGAAGACACAGCTTAAAACATGAACGCTTAACCACCTCCCTAATATGAAGATGAAAGGAAAGCTGAGAATCAAGAAGAATATCTAAATAGTGTACTCAGGAAAATGCAATTTGATAAGCCAATGGAAACCATAGCTAGCAACTGTAACTCACGATAGTGATGAATTACCAAATGTTCAGTCTTGGCACTATTTAAGTCAAGCCTGTGGGCTCGTAACCAGTCAGATATCTGGAAAACACAATTAGAAAGGGACCCTAACACAGTTAGAATATCTTTAGAAAAAGGGAAAAACAGCATATGTCATCAGTGTATAACCGATACTTCACTTGTAAGGACTGCAGAAGATGACATCAATGAGCAATGTAGATATTAAATAATAGTGCTGTCAGTGATGAGCTTTGAGGAAGGCCTCACTTAACTGTCAGAAGATTTATTCCCAGTAAACACTTTTCCTTTTCGCTACAGAAACCATTTCAGAACAGATTTATCTAATCCACTTATCTGCAGCCTATCAAGGAGAGTGACATGTGGAACTGAATCGAAAGCAGCTGCAACATCTAGAAAAGCAACTAAAATCCCATTCCCCTTACCTAATTGACTTAGCCAGTTATCAAATGTTGAAACCAAAAGGGGTTTCAGTACTTTGACCATTACGAAAACCGAACTGATATCTATCCAAAAGGGAATAGTTCTCAACATGTTGTTGCAGTTGAAGCATTTCTGCATATTCAGTAAGCATTGTCAAGTATGTCAGGCTTGAAATTGGTCTGAAATTCCTCATTATAGCTATATCCAAATGAGCCTTTTTCAAAATAGGGCGAACCACTGATCTCTTTAATTTGGATGGTAATAAAGAAGCACGAAATGAGCTATTAATCAATTCTGTAATAAGAGGAGCAAAATCTCCCCTGCAAGATCTAATTAAACAGGAAGGAACAATATCCAACCTAGATGGAATCACAGATACATAGTCAAAAAGCTTGTCAACCTGTGCCTCTGAAATAGGCTCAAATTCCTCCCATTTTTATACCGCGCAATCAGGAGTTGCAGTGATTAAACTGCCAGCCACACTCTCAGCACTATCGTGATGCACAAGTTTAAACTGTAAAAATAAGGTAAATTGTGTGGGTCTATAGACTCCACAAGCTGATGTACCACTCTAAACAATCACCTGGGCCTAGATGATATAAAACCTGATTTATGTCATTTCCTTTCAGTTTTCCATGATAAAACGTTTGCCTCCTTCACTTCTTTACAATACTGTGGTGCTCTTTTTAATTGTGGGACAGTCTTAATTTGGAGAGGAGCAAAGACATCCAATACTTGTTCTAATTTTTGAACAGGAAGAGGGACCTGCAAGATCATTTATTTATTTAAACTTTTATATGCCACTTTTCAAATTATAGCAGTTTAAAGAGAATGTCAACTTGTTACAGAGAACATTAGGAGTTTGCAGTAAACTTATATACAGAATGTTTTATCAGGTGGGTGGAATGGAATGCGGTATGGGTAGGTTGGGGAGGTAGGGGATTGGATGAGGGGGGGAAGTTTGGGAAAATGGTATTAGGGTGAGTATTTAGGTGTCTGTTCCATAGGCTTCTTGGAAGAGATGCGTTTTTAACGTCTTACGGAATTCGGATAGGTTGTCGGGTTGCTTAGTAGTGTGTCCCAGATTGAGAGGCTGTACATGGCAAACGTTCGGTTACAGGTGAACTGAGTGCTTTTTGCTTTGTGGACGGTTTATGTTGAGCAGGTTTAAGTTTGGTTGCCTTCAGGATTTCTCGGTAGTGTATGTAGATAGCCAGACAATTGATTGTGGGTGACTTTGAACATTGTGATTATTGCTTTGTATCTGATCTGAGGCTGAATTAGGAGCCAGTGTAGAGTCCTGAGAATGGATGTTATGTGGTCTTATCTCGGTGTTCCAGTGATTAGACGGACTGCTACATTTTGTGCTAGTTGTAGAGGATGTATTGCTTGTTTTGTGAGGCCATGGAGTATTGTTACAGTAGTCAAGATGTGGGGTTATTAGAGCTTGACAAACTGTCCAGAAGTGGTCTGGGGCTAGTAGAGCATAGTTTGTGGAGGGTCCTCATTTCGTGGTATGCTGTTGAGCTGGTTCTTTTAATATGAGGCTGGAAGCTTAGTCTTTGGTCTAGTGTGACTCCAAGGTATTTGACCTTGGATTTTACTTTGATTTCATTGTTGTCAATCTTGATTGCTGAAGGGGATTTGTAGTTTGGGTCATTGGTTATGAGAAGAATTTCCGTTTTATTGTAGTTTATTGAGAGCTGGTGGTTGGTTAGCCAGTCCGATACCACTTTGAAGCAATTTAGGATCGCTGAATGAACAGGGTTTGCTATTGAGAAGGGGGTGTATAACATTAGGTCATCCGCATATAAGTGATATAACATGTTATGCTGATTTATAAGCATGCAGATAGGCTGAATGTAGAGGCTGAATAGGAGCACAGATAGTGAGGAGCCTTGGGGTATTCCTTGTAGTTTGAATCTTTCTGATATTTGGTTGCCCACCTTTACTTGTTGAATGCAGTCTGTAAGGTAAGATCGAAACTATACTAAGGGGGGTTTTGACATTCTGATTTGTGTGAGGCATTTGATGAGTTTGTTGTGATTTATTCAGTCAAATCGTGTCTTTAGAAAACAAGCCCTCCATTGTTTGAGTCCACCTAGCGGTGACTGGGCATGGTCAACATCAGGACACCTTTATTTCTGAACTGTAACAGAAGAAGAAGAATATGACATATCAAAAGGCTTATTGAAGAAGTTGAGGACACAATGATCTGACCAGGGGACAGGCTTTACCTGCAAATCCAACAGAGAAGGTGTCAGTAAGTGATTAGCAATAAAAATTAGATCGTGAGTGGGGTTATCATGAGTAGGGACTTTTACACATTGAATATGAACAAAAGAGGTCATAATTTCTATCAAATCAGACTAATGTTCTGATAAGCATGACCAATCAATGGGTATGTTAAAGTCCCTTAAAATCAGATAATTTGCTAAATCTAAAATCGCAAACCTGGGCAGGGTCAATAACCAAGGCAGGGGCTCAATAGAGTAAACAAATCTCTCCATTTCGAAAAGAGACGACCACATATTCCAGTCCCACTACAGGGTTAACATGGGGACAAAGAAACTTAATGGTTTCACGAAGCAGTAGCAAGGCACTACCACCCCTGCCAGTAGATCTGGGATAAGTTACAAATCTAAAGCCAGGAGGACAAAGGACAGTGAGAACCATAGTATCACTCTCCAAAAGCCAAGTTTCAGTAATACAGAAAATATCTAAATTTTCGTCAACAATAAGGTCCCGCAGTATCTCAAACTTATTCTTCACTGAATAAGCATTCACGAAACCAAATTTCAAGCAAGAGTTATTTAGCGTGTCTTGGGCATGATTAGTATGGATTCTAACAAGATTACATAAATACCTTCCATGGCCAAGCCGTGATTAAACAGTTCAACAAGGGGAGGGAGGAGTTTAACCCAAGATGGCCGCGGTAGTGTTTCTTTGTGTCTTTCATGCCTAAACGGAAGGGAAAGCTGAGGGTTGCTCCCTCTGCACCTCAGCCGTCCAGTTCGGGTCCTATGGACCGTTTCGTTAAAATACCCCTGGAGAAGGTGCAGGAGATTAGAGCCGGCTTGGTCGCGCCGATTACAGAGGATCAGCTGCCTCCGTCGGATGTTGATACTTCTCTCTCTCCTGCAGTGAGGATTCCTCCACCGTGCCCTGCTGCTTTGGAGCCTACCTCAGCGGGTGTGATGTCGACGCCTCCCGAGGTGGGGCGCCGGCTGATGTGGGGGCGCACGCTGGGAGTTTTGTCTCCTTGACTCCCGATAGTCTCGCTGAGATTTCGGTTGGCAGTTTGGAACTGAGTACTCCGTCGGGAAGTTTGCCTTTGCGAAAGTTGCCTTCCCTTACTCGCCCCAAGGTATTTACATTGGAGACTCTCTGGGAAGCTATTGCTACTCTCTCTTCCTCTATTAATTCTCAGACAGCCGTATTGTCCTCCCAGATCCGGGAGAATGCTGTTAATATCCAGGAAAATGTAGGAAGTATCCAGTCGGTTGTGTCTACTTGTGAACAGATTAAAAAAGATAATGTGACTCTTGGTGCTCAGCTTGCTACATTTTCAGATATGTCCTCAGCCTTGGTAAAGGAGAATGCAGTGCTTAAGTATAAGTTGGAAGTGTTAGAAAACGCTTCCAGAGCGTCTAACCTTCGGGTTTTAAATTTTCCTCGTCTCCCTGAGGTGACGGCCTTGGACATGTTTAAACGGTATATTATGGAAATTCTGAAAGTTCCTTCGGATTTAATACCTCCTCTTAGTAAGGTATACTATCTGCCTTCCCGAAGAAAAGCTGAGACGCCTGTGGCTGTATCTACTGTGAACTTTGGCGTCCTGGATGTGACTGGTCTCCTGGAGGACACTGGGCGTGAAGTTTCCACTCCTATCTCGTCAACTCTCCTTGTGCAGTGTGCTTTGGTTTCTGACAAAGATTGGCTCCTAAAAATGTTCTTTAAGAAAAGATGTGATACCTTTATGGGTTTTAGGATATCAATGTTTCCTGATTTAGTTAAAGAAACTCGAAGGCGGAGGAAGCAGTTTCTGCTTTATAAACCTGGGGTATTAAATATAGGGGGTACCTTTTTCCTGAGGTTTCCCTGTAGATGCCTGGTGCTTATAGAGGGAAATAAGTATATTTTTTCTGATCCCATAGATTTGGGTAAATTTATTAATGCTAGACTTCCCGCTGTGTCCTCTATTGTGTAAACTGTGGACTTTTACATCTGCATCCTCCATAAGTGTATCTCAGGAGTCTGTGGTCTATTGGGTTTTTCTTGTTAAATAGTTTCTGTTTAATATCTTTTCCAATTCTCTGTACTGGATGGGTGATGTCTCTCCTCCTCCCCAAATATTGTGGACTACAACAGTGCATGCTTACTTACTTGTATTACTATATTTGCTTATGGGTTGCATATGTTATTGCCTGCGTACACTGTATTCGCTGTAAGGAATTATTTTCTTGCTGTTTTTTTTTTAATTCTATAAATAAATAATTTAAAAAACAGTTCAACGATATGAACGCCCATTCTCAACTATCAGTGGAATAGAGATATAACACATTACAATGATACACAAGAAACACCAAAAATAAATAGCAAGCCAAAGAAATGACACAAAAGTGTGCATGAAGGGGTGCACTAAGGGATGTAAACTGCCCTTTCGGCACAACGCCTGAAATGCAATGCCTCAGAGTTGCAGCATCTTTGTAAAGGCTCCAGCCTCGACGTCATCAACATATACCAGAGTGAAGAAATCAACTTTCTTGTCTCTTGGAATTTGTTTCAAAATGTTTGAGTGTTTTAATTTAAAATACCTTTTATTATTGTGTAGTTTTGAGGTTCCCTTTTACTGATTTATATTTTATGTGAATTAGAGGTGTGATAAAGTGAAGCCCTTTTGCTGAGTGCTGGAGGTTATCTATGAGTTTAAGATGGGTCTATATGGAGGAGTAGCCTAATGGTTAAAGCACTGGCTTAGTAACCAAGAGACCAGGGTTTGATTCCTACTAGAACTCCTTGTGGCTTTGGGTAAGTCACTTAACCCTCCATTTCCTTGGAAGAAAGGCCTGGCAATCTACTTCTGGTCACACTGCCAAGAAAACCAGGAGCTGTTGAGTCTGCGTTGACTCAAAGGCACAAATTGTACTGTATACTCAGAGTAGCCCAGTGGTTAGAGCAACAGCCTAATACGCAAGAGATCCAGGTTGAATTCCCACTGGGTATGTCACTTTACCCTTCATTGCCATGGAAGTGCCAGGTGTCAGTATAGCATAGTTACTCACCTGTAACAGATGTTCTCCAGGGACAGCAGGAATCAGTCATCACTTACGAGTGACGTCAGCACCGACGGAGCCCACGTGGAGCAATTCCCCAGCTTTCAAAGAAAGCCTTTGGGATTGCTACCACACATGCGTGGTCCTCTTCCTGCCCAAGGGTGCCATCTTGCTCAGTCAGGTCCCTTAGCTCGAGCCCTAGCAAGCAGATGGCAAGGGAAGTATAAAAATCCTGAAACTCATCAGGAGAGGTGGGAGGGTAGTGAGGACTGATTCCTGCTGTCCCTGGAGAACACCTGTTATAGGTGAGTAACTATGCTTTCTCCAGGAACAAGCAGGAAGTCAGTCCTCACTTATGGGACTCCCCAGCTACAGGTTACCGAACCTGTCACCAAAAAAAACGCCTCCGCGAGGTCATGAGCAGAAGCCGATGCCCGCAGGACCCTGATTCCTTGTGTCCTCGGGGCAAAGCCCTCACTAGCCGTGAAGAAGGGTCGGAGGACCGGAGTTGCTTATACCCCGAACAGATTACGGAGTATGGCCTGGCCAAAGGCACTGTCCCGACAGGACTCCCTCTCCAGGCAGTAGTGTGCAGTGAAGGTGTTCACTGAAGACCAGGTCGCCGCCCGGCAAAAGTCCCACAGGGGCACTGAACACAGCGAGGCCACCGAAGCCGCCTTGGCTCTGATACCATGCGTGGTGACTCATCAATCCAAAGGGGCACCCGCTTTCGTATAGGCAAAGGCGATGCAGTCCACTACCCAAATAGAGAGGGTGCATTTGGTAACTGCCTGCCCCAGTCGATTGGGATCGTAAGTCACAAAGAGTCGGCCAGATTTGCGATGAGCCTGGGTGCGCTGTAGATAGAAGGCAGAAGCAAGAGCCCTCTTGCAGTCGAGTGTATGCAAAGCCGCCGACGCCTGGTCGGCATTGGGTCTCGGGAAGAAGGTTGGTAAGACTATCTCCTGATTGAGATGGAAATCCGAGACAACTTTCGGCAGGAATTTGGGATGGGTACAGAGGACCACCCTATTCCTATAGAATCTAGTATAAGGGGCTTCAGCCATGAGAGCCTGGAGCTCACTGACTCGGCGGGCCAAGGTCAGAGCCACCAGGAAGACCACCTTCCAGGATAGGTGCCAAAGTGAACACATCGCTATCAGCTCGAAGGGAGAACGCGTAAGCTGCATGAGCACTACGTTCAGGTCCCATTCTGCAGGGGGTGGTCGAATGGGAGGTTTGGACAGTAAGAGACCCCGCATAAAGCGGGAGACCAATGGCTGCCCCAAGAGGGGCTTTCCCTCGACGGGGAGGTGATTCGCTGAGATGGCACTCAGATGCACCCTGTCAGAGTTCGACTTCAGACCTTCCTTCGAGAGATGGAGGAGGTACCGAAGGACCCACCGAGTGGAGCAGGAGAATGGATCAATCTGGAGCCCTGAGCACCAGACCGAGAAACGCCACCACTTGAAGGCATAAGCTCGCCTAGTTGAGGTCTTCCTCAACGCAAGGAGAACCTCCTCGACCTCTTCCGGGAGACCCAGCGGGGATAGGGAAACCCGTTCAACCACCAGGCTGTGAGGGATAACGAGGCCAGGTTCGGGTGCCACACCCATCCGTCCTCCTGCATTAGCAGACCTGAGGCACAGCCCAGGGGGACTGGAGGCTCCGTCGACAGCCGGAGCAGGAGCAGGAACCAGGGCTGTCGAGGCCACGAGGGAGCTATGAGGATCATCGATGCCAGGTCCCACTGAGCCTTGAGGAGGGTCCTCGCAATGAGAGGAGTGGGAAGGAACGCATAGAGCAGGCTGGAGGACCAGCTCAGAAGGAACACATCCAGGCCCTCCCTGCTCGAGCGCGGCACCGGCCTGCAGAAGCGGGGGAGCTGTGTGTTCAGTGGACTGGCAAATAGGTCCCTAGCTGGAGTCCCCCACCGAAGGAACAGCCAGCTGGTCACCCCTGGATCCAGCCGCTATTTGTGAGGGCGGATGATTCTGCTGAGCCTGTCTGCTAGGACATTCTCCTGGCCCGGGAGGTAGACCGCCCTGAGGGTCATCCCCCAATGGGAGGCGAAGGAGCAGAGGAGGACCGCTTCCAACGGACTTTGAAGGCTGGTTCTTCTGCACACCCCTTCGCAAAGTTGTTTGGCTTGTCCTTCAGCCTCTCTTCTATGCCTTGAGACCACTCTGGGTGAACCCTAAACCAGTCACTAGAATGGAAGTATCTAATACTCTAGTACAATTTACAGTTGGCTGGTTCAGTGCTTTCCTCATGCAGAGGAAGCATGATCCGGTCCCCCCTTCCTTGTTGACGTAGAACATGGCCATGCGGTTGTTGGTCTCTTCGAGCACCGATCTCCCCGCCCATCGAATCGCTCAGAGCTCAAGCAAGTTTATCTGTTGCTGCGACTTCTCTGGTGACCACTGCCCCTGTGTACATAACGCATCGCAGTGGGCACCACACCCAAGCAGGGAGGCATCCGTTGTCAGCACCATGTTGTGCTGCGGGGTCTGGAAGGGCAACCCCCAGAGAAGGTTGCGGGGGTTTTGCCACCAACCTAGGGACAGGTGAAGGCTGAGGGAGACCCTTATGGGTCCCTCAGGTGGCCGACGAACAGACTCCACTGGGTGCTGAGGCACACTGAGCTGTCCGCATGTGCAGACGGGCAGGGGGAGCCACATGGACAGTGAAGGCCATGTGGCCCAGGAGGCGCAGCATAGTTTGGGCCATTACCCGGGGGGGGTGCTCTGCACCCAAACCGCTAGGGCTAGGAGGCGGTCGGCGTGATCCACTGGTAGAAACGCTGTCGCCCGCTGAGTATCTAGGTGTGTCCTGCTGAACTCTAAAGCCTGCACTGGTTCGAGGTGGGACTTGGGATAGTTGACCAAGAAACCCAGGCCCTTGAGCAGAAGAATTGTGCGCAATGCTGCCTGGCGAGTTTCCTTGACTGAGGATCCCGTGACGAGCCAGTCGTCGAGGTAGGGGAAGAATGGTATGCTCTGATATCTGAGACAGGCAGCGACTGCGGAGAGGCATTTCATGAAGACCCGTGTGGTGGACGTGAGGCCGAAGGGGAGCACCCTGTACTGGAAGTGCTCTCCCTGCACCCTGCGCAGGTATTGTCTGTGCTGTGGGTGAATCAAAATGTGGGTGTTAAGCATCCTTTAGATCCAAGGAGCATAGCAAATCACTCTGCCGGAGGAAGGGCAGCAAAATGCCAAGGGATAACATCTTGAACTTCTCCCGCACCAAGAACTTGTTTAACTTTCGGAGGTCGAGGATGGGCGGTAGACCCCCCCGTCTTCTTCGGGATGAGGAAATACCGGGAATAGAAGCCCCAACCTCGGAGGTGCGACGGCACCTTCTCGACCGCCCGTTTGGCGAGGAGGTTGACTAATTCTCGCTGCAGGAAGGCCTAGTGTGCGGGGAGTTGAGGCTCTTCCAGGGATAGAGGAGGGGGAAGCCTGTCCAAGCGGAGACAATAGCTGTTCCGGATGACCCGGAGGACCCAGGCGCCTGAGGTGATGGAAGCCCACTGAGGGGCAAAAGAGGACAGGTGTCCCCCCACCGACTGCTGAGTCGCCGGAGGACGAGAAGCTATGCGGCTGGCGTCAAAACCCCTGTGCAGGTTGTGGCAGAGCCGGGGTCTGGGTTTTGGGCCCTTTTGGCTTGCTGTGATCCTAGCCGGACTTCCCTTGCACCGGGGTGGTCGGGTACGGCGGGTAGCCACGGTAAGGAAGGCCTTTCCTTGGGAAGAAAGCCTTTTTGGCCTGTTGCCTCTTCCGAGGAAGGGTGGAGGTCTTGCGCGAGAGAAGGGTTCTAGTGATGAACTTCATCTCTATCTCCGTGGCCTAATCTTCCATTGGATTGCCGAAGAGCTGCTCACCAAGGCAAGGTACATCCAGGAGCTTCTCCTGCACCTACTGCTTTGTCTGAGGACTGGAGCCATGCCTGGCGACGGGCCCCGATACCCACAGCCGCTACCCGAGCCGAGGACTTGAAACCATTGTAGGCGTCACAGGAGAGGTATTTTGAGCAGCCTGCGACAGACTTCAGCAAGGTACTGAACCTGCAGCCTAGGGTGTCAAGGGCTCTTGACTCCCTGCCCAGGGAGACCAAAGAGTGCGATTTCGGCTCTTTTGCTTTCTCATGGCCGATTCCACTACTATGGAAGTGTCGGAGTTGGGTCTTTCTGAACCCATGGCTACGCTGTACCTTGTACATAGTGTCGAGGCGCTTACTCATGATGGGGACCGAGGCAGGTGCCTCCCACATATGGAGCAGCAGCCTGGACAAGATAGAAGGGACCAGGACAGTCAGAGACTCCCTAGGTGGAGACTCATACTGGAGGATGTCGAGCTCTTCAGCTCGAGGATCCACCTCAGCCTGGGACAAACACCAGGAAGGAGGTGTCCTCGGGCGGCGAGCACTGTTGAGATGCAGGTGGGGAGGGGTCCGACGGAAGGTCCCGGTGGGTATGGGTTTCCGGGGAGGTGTCCCCATCGGACTCCCAGTACAAAAACTCGGAGGAGGAATCCGAGCCGGGCAGGTCGCCCTGTCCAGTGGCCGAGGCCTGCTTGGAGCTGGAGGCCCTGTATGATCTCGCCCCCAAGGAATATCGTCGAGGACCCTCATGAGGCCTGTGGCTCTCTGGGGTTTCCTGGATGGATTTCGGCATCCCACGCGAGGGAACCACGGTCTCTGGGCGCGAGTCAGCGAAGCTGGCTGTGAGTGCCTGCTGGGAAGTGATGAACGCAGAAACGCTGTGTTCCAATGCCAGCATATGAGATTCCAATGCTGGTGGGGGGCCTTGTGACGCCAACCCCGGGGTCACTGGGTTGGGCATCAGAGGAGAGGGGGTCCTCGCTGGGATGGCCCTCAGGAGACCGGGCGCCTTCGCCAGAGGCCTCCGTATCTGTGCGAGGTACCTTGCGGAGCCGCTACTTGTCCAACTCTCGGGAATGCTGAAGGGGGCTGAGAGACTGAGTGTGGGAGCGTTTGCGCTTGTCGGGAGCCCCCGACAGCAACTTCGAGGCCGCCTTCTTCTTGCACCGCTCCACTTCAGGGGACCCCCATGATCAGTCCCAAGACACCGCAGGCAACAGTCATGGGTGTCCGTAAGCAACATGTTCTTAGAGCATCTATCGCATTTTTTGAATCCGGTGGCCATAGGGGCAAAAAAGACCCATGTGGCCAGCAGTTGGAAGAAAAAAGGGCGCGAATCCCGCTAGGTAAAAAAGGTGAAGAAAACTGTCCCCTAATAGCTCTAAAAAGGTAGAGCAGGGGAAGGACGGGTAGAGGATCGGTGCAACCGGAAAAGAGAAGGCCAGTAGGTCAAACGAAGCACTTTTTCCGAGGGACGAGGACGTGCGTCTGAAGGGCTCCACAGAAAAAGGGAAAGATGGCACCCTTGGGCGGGAAGAGAACCACGCATGCGTGGTAGTAGAAACATAGAAATATGACGACAGAAAAAGACCACATGGCCTATCTAGTCTGTCCTTCCATAACAACTACAACAGTCCACTTTTTGCCTTTAGAGATCCTCTGTGTTGGTCCCATGCTTTCTTGAATTCAGTTACTGTCCTCATCTCTACCACCTCCACTGGGAGACTATTCCACGGATCCACTACTCTTTCCGTAAAGAAATATTTCCGCATATCACTCCTGAATCTATCTCCCTTCACCCTCATCCCATGTCCCCTCGTAGCAGAACTTGCTTTCAATTGAAAGAGGCTCTCTCCCTGAACATTTATACCACGGAGGTATTTAAACATCTCAATCATATCACCTCTATCCCGCCTTTCCTCTAAGGTGTACATATTAAGATCCTTAAGTCTGTCCTCATATGCTTTATAATGAAGCCCATTAATCATTTTGGTAGCAACCCTCTGCACCGACTCCATCCTGTTCACATCCTTTTGAAGGTGCGGTCTCCAGAATTGCACACCATACTCCAAATGAGGTCGCACCAAAGACTTATACAGAGGCATTATCACCTCCTTTTTTCTGCTAGCCATTCCTCTCCGTATGCACCCAAGCATCCTTCTAGCTTTTGCTGTTGCCTTTTCCACCTGTTTAGCTACTTTAAGATCATCAGACACAACCACGCCTAGGTCCCGCTCTTCTTTAGTGGACAAAAGTACTTCACCTCCTATACTGTATTGCTCCCTTGGATTGCTGCAGCCCAAATGCATGACCTTACATTTTTTAACATTAATAGAAACATAGTAATCCCAAATGTTATCCCAAATAGTAATCCCAAATGTTATCCCAAATAGTAATCACAAATGTTTTCTTTGAAAGCTTGGGAATTGCTCTGCTTGGGCTCCATCGGTGCTGACGTCACCCATAAGTGAGGACTGACTTCTTGCTTGTTCCTGGAGAATGACTTGATGGCACATTAAAAAAAAAGGACATTTGTCTCTTGACCTTCATTTGACAAACAGATTGAATTGCTCTGCTTGCTATAAATCAGAATCATCATTTATCAAATTACCTTAGAAATGCACATTACTATTTTTAGGCTTAAAGAGCACCAACTCTTTCTAGGTATAGTGTGAAGAGATTTCAATGCAAAAAAATCCTTAAACAAGTGGGGAAAACATGCAGAGCATGGCTCATGGTATTCTTTCCAGTCCTCTGTATCTGTATGTGTATCTGTGTGCAATGTGCATGTATGTGTGTACATTCACTTCAGATCTATTTGTCTGTATCTGCGCTGCCTCGATGTGTGTGTCTTCTGTATGTGTTTTGCCTGTGTGTATATATATCTCTGTTTTGTATGTTTATCTGTTTTGTTTGCATATCACTAATTTGTTTGTGTATTTTTGTGGGCGGGTATTTTTGCATGTATTTGTGTGTGTGTGTACATTTATATCTGTGTTGGTTTCTCTGTGTGGCTTAAGAGTGAGTTTCATCATTATCATTGTATGTGCAAAACTAACCAATTTGGAGCCATGCCCCTGAGCCAAATGTTAGGCCTGAGGTCTTCCAGTTTCTGCCCAGGTCTGAGACTTATACTAAGGCATAGTGTCATATACCAAGGACTCTCTTGTGTTATCATTTATGTTTTATTATTTTTACGCAAGGCTGTACTATATCAGTGCTGGATTTGCAGCAGTAGTGAAAATAAACTGATGCTCATCAGAAGGACTGCAGACTCAGCTTTCTTTTTCTGACCTGGGGGCATATACCTCCCTAACAGTCTCTGAGGAGACTGCACCTTATGTTTTGGAGAATGTACAAAGGACATTGAAAAGGCTGACAGAACTCAAAGAAGAGCCACCAAAACAGTTCCTGGCCTATACTCTAATTCATACTGTATATAGATAGATTGAGGGAGCTAAAAATGTATTCTCAAGAACTGCAAACAGGGCAGGGTTTCAAGATAACCTTAATAAATATACATGAAATAGATTTGGATGCATACTCCCTCCATTATATGCAAATATATCTCTTGCATATTCATTAGGGATATCCTGAAACCCTCTTTAAGGGCCTCAAGGACTGAATTTAAACATCTGTTCTCTAGAACACAGAAGGGAAAGTAGAGATATGACACCAACATCAATATTGTTTGTTGCTATGCTTGATATATTGCCTTATCTAAATAATGTCAAGGCAGTGTACACGCAGGACTGGCCTAACCATCAGGCAAACTAGGTGGTCACCTAGAGGGGCCGCTTTTGAGAAGCAGCAAAAAGCAGGCCATTCTACATTAAATAATAGAGTCTGAAAGCCCAGTGGGAGAGGGGGGAAGGGGAGGCTTAAGGTTTGGCTAGGGTGCCAACAGATGGTTCCAACAGATTACAACAGATAAAGGGGAAGAAAAGAGGCCAAAGGAAAAAAGAGGGACAAAAACATGTAGATACCAAATAAAACTAAAGGAAATAAAAGCATAGCTAGGAGAGAGGGAGGGAACAGAAGAGAGGGTGGCCTCTGTTTGGCGGGGGAGCTACTCTTCGATATAAAGTACCAGACGGTAGCTTTCCTTAGAATGAAAAGATCAAGGGCCAGGAGTCATCACAGATAGCTGAAGGAAGGTAAGAAAATATTTTTAGCACTGAGTGTAGCAGACCTTTGGAAGAGACCTTTAGCAGACATTGCAGAAGTCAGAACGGTGACAGAATGCACGGAAACAGACCTTTGAAGAAGGAAAAGAAAGAGAGGATCACCGACTGAGTAAAACCAATGAAAGCACAGTAGGAACGGCAGAATGGCTGCACCAAATGGTCTTTTTTGGCCGACACTGCCCATTTCTTTGACGTTCATACACAGTGCCGGATCTCAAAAACTGGTTTTGTCTTGTGTTTCCCTACAGTATGACTTATGAAAGTACATCGGAAAAACATGATACTAAAGTTAAAGAACCATTGATTTTCTCTGTAAATAGAGGAAGAAAACTGGAAAGACCAAGATATTCTGTCCAGATTTGAAAATCTGAGGAGAATAAGAAGGTCAAGGAACAGTAACTGAAAGACATGATATTTCTGGGAGTGTGCACCGAAAACCTTTTCAGTTCATTTTTTGTATTGATTCTGTTCTCCCCCCCCCTTTATGTTTTAGTTTTTGGTATTCTTTTCACTGTGAACACAAGCTATTCAGTCGTTGACATTTCCTGTATCGTTTCAAATGATTGCACATCCCTAGATATTTCATGGCAAGTGACTGCCAAATCTTGCTGAAACTACAGACACGTTTAAATGCGACATGCAGCAGAAAAGATCAATGCATGATACAAACAAAGAACCAGTCAAGCATCCCCATCTCTAAAGACAGATTTCTGTACTTAGAGGGCAAAAGGGCTAATAAATATCTGAAGTTCAAAGGACAGCCACAGATTCTATAGATGCCCGAAATCCCTTTTCATCTAATCTGTGTGATCATTTTAGGCTATCAGACATCAATAAAATTATACTTCTGAAACAGAAAATAATAATTAAAATTCCACAGATAATGAGGTCACAGGGATATTTTTCAAAGGGGTCTACTTAGGCTGTAGATTCATAGGTTTGAAACGTTCTCTGGGCAAAGCAGTTGAATATAGCTATATAATTTTAGAAAGATTTAACCAGTCCCTACTGCATGCATCCTCCCTCCCTCACCAAATAAACAGATATCTTCCCAACTCCCTTCCAGATAAAAAGCCTAGTGGTCTAGTATCCCTGCCTCCCTCCCCAAACTTCAGCAGACTTTCTGTACCCTCCCCACCCATTCCTTATCCTTTGAAGATTGCCACAGGGAGATCAGTGGCAGGAAGGAGAATATGTCCCTCCTGCTCCACAATCACACCAAAGCCCAAATGGTCATTGCATAAAGGCCTATGCGCATCCACATGTAGGTCATCGTGCAGCACCATTTTGAATTTGCTACAGCCGAGGCAGGAAGGACAAAGTAAGGAAAAAGCTGCCCTAAGCCCGTATGGATATATGGATAATAAGTTGAAGAAATAAATAAATACGTTTTTATTTAAGTGACACCCTAAGGGGAATTTTAGAAGAGCCGTCCAAGTGCAATCTGGGATGTCTAAGCCAGAACATCTGGAAAAATATGCAGGCATAACAAGGTGCGGATGTGATTTCACAAACCTGGACGTTCCCGATATGGACGTCTGAGGGGGTGTCTACCTAGACAACCCCAGAATGGTATTAAGGAAGCCGGCTAATGGTTATAGGAACAGGGCAACCAGTGTTCAAATGCTGCTGCTGTCAATGGCATTGTGCTGCGTACTGTGGATGGTTGAGTATATTCTTCTCTATACCCTATGGATGTTTTTCAGCTAAAATGAGCACTTTACAGATGCTTGTTTGTCACTGTTTGTGCCTTGGGCAGATCTAAAGTTAGAGGTGACACCAGATGTTACTGTGATCAGGTGCAGATGCCCTGGTTCCTGGGAATGCCCTGGCCACGCCTCTGTTTAGATGTGGATGTCCTCATGCTGGGGATGTCCCCAGAGCTGGCTTCTAAAATGGCTCTGGAGACGTCTCTTTGCCTATTTTCGGATGCCCAAAACATGAATAGGGCTTCTAAAATGACCGCCCCTGAGTATATCCTGCCGTGAAAAACAAAGCAAAGCTTATTTAAGAGTAACTTTAATTTTCTGTTGTAATTTGGCACATGCTGTGAAATGGTGGCAACCTTTTTTCTACAAAAATACTTCAAATTATGAATTGTATCAGCATCTATCAACTGAACACACATTGTACTTTTTGGTGGTAGATTGTAAAAAGTTACATTTGTGAGTCCTCCTACAACATTGTGGTTTCCATCATTATCCTCCTACATGATTATCCACGTCTGCCAAGATACCTTGAATGATCAAGGGTCATCAACCACTCTTTGAATTCTACATCATCCATGTATTAGTATTAGCTCTTAGAGTGCTTACATCTCAGCATCAAGAAATATTAGCTTATCTTTAGAAAATTTGGTGCCTGAAATGAGGGTATTAGTATGAATTAATGATCCAGACTCTTAATTGTAAAGGTTGTACAAGTTGTAGCTACATTAGAGGTTCCCAGAATGTTAGCAGTACTTGTCAAAATACAGCTGTATTTAACCCACGGTATTTCTTGAAAGTCTTCTTCCCTTGGGGAATGGAAGTCCATCAACATGCATTTGCTATCCATATAGTATTTCTTGCTAGTAATGCATCTTACCAGAGGTCACAGATGTGAATACAGTAATGTCCAGATATGCGTGCCATGTTTTGATTCGCATCCAGGTTTCTTGTTGTTTGGATTTATTGATGATGATGATCTTGGTCTTCATTTAGGGGGTCATTTTATTATAGGGTTCCTATTTGTGCCTATCTTCTAAAGGCCCACTATCAAAAATTGGAAAATTGGTCTTAAGCACACCTAAAAAATCCAAACCTAGCATAAGAGCAAACCCTCTGGCTGCACTTCAAATGTTTATGTAAATATCATGTGAGGACTTCAGATACAGGAGTCAAATGCCGTGCTCATACTTGGAGAGTGAAGTTAGTATAGCAGTGTATCAGCTTGGTCTTACTCTTGATTGCTTTAAAATCTTTTATTGAATTTTTTGTTATTTTATGAATGCAGTTAAAAGCAGGTGTTATGCATCTCAGCCACATATCATCAAAATAGTGCTGAATTTTGCCCCCTCCTCCTGCCTTGAGTTTCGTTCATCAACCACTTGAGAGGTCAACTTCTCTTATGGGCATGTTTACTAAAAAGCGCCCCAGTAGCATGCAGTCAGGCTGTGAACTAGCCCAGAGGCCTGTGCCATCTTCAGGGGGGGTGCATCCAGCCCTCTGCTGTTGGCATGTGACTAACGAGTGGCACCTTGGAACCTATTACATGGATGCCCCTAACACCAACAATTGAGGTGATGTTAAGTGCACCTATACTAGTGGCAACAATCGCAGTTATTGCGTACCCAGCACACTTGTGCTAACCACGATGCACCTTCAACACCCATGTTCTGCCCTAGTCCTCCCTGTCTCCGCTCATTCACATGCTAATCTGTTAGCATGGGATGTCTAGCATAGGCCCCGTGCTAACATTTAGTGTGGTGCGCTTACCACACACTAAACCCCAAACTAGCAGTTAGCATGGTTTGGTAGACATGCCTCTTACAGCACTGAGGGAACATAAAGATATTCTGTCAGTGTCTTCCTACGTTAGAAGGGCATCATAGGCTTATATTGCCTTTATGCAGTAGGCTCCTAGAATGATCTCCAATAGAGCACAAACTCTTTCGCACAAAGTTATACCTGCTCTGAGGCAGATACAACTTATACGTGTAACTCTATGGGCCCGATTCTGTGCCATGAAAAGCGGGGATGGACGTCCCCCACCGGTTGTGCGGGGAAGTTAGATGGGGTGCCTTGGGGGCGGAGTCTGGGTGGTCACCGGCCTTGGATGTACAGGGCCAATTCTAATGTCAGCCCTGGATGTCCAGGGCTGGTGACTTGTGCGGGGAAGTTATTCTACCTCTAAGGTGGAATAACTTTCCTGGACATTGTTTTTTAGGGCCCCGGGCACGAATGTGGCGGGGGGGGGGGGGCCCGAGGACATTCCCTGCAGCCCAATCCTGGCCTTAGGAGGCCAGATCAGGGGCTGGGCTGCAGGGAAATCTCCTTTGACGTTTGGCAGCCGGCATCGTGGCTTTTGAATGGAGTCATGGTGCCATGGTGCCACAGCTCCATTTAAAAGCCTTGACTGAGTTAGTCGGGCTATTCCTGTACATGCAGGCCAGGCTGAATCGAACATATTGTCTACCCAGGATGAGTTTCAAAACCAAAGAACATGCGTACTTTCACTTTTTAAACTAGGACAAAGTTTCCAGGTACAATGTACCCCAAGATGCATAGTTTGAAAACTGCCCCTTTAACAAGAACTTTTTATAGCATACCTTTTAATTGTTACAAAACACCATTATCTTAATACTCTTTAATATTTATGTATTTATTTATTTGCACTTATTGTTTGCCTACCCAAAAAAGTCCAAAGCGATATATAAACCTCCCAAAAATACCCGCAAGTAATCAAATACACAATAAATTATAAAATCAAAATAAATAATACAAAATAAACATATCGGTAAAGTCATTGAAACTCAACATAATAGTAAACAGAAAAAAAAGGTGACCTAAGTGGTCTTTTACTAATGGTGAGAGCTGACAGCACGTGTTCTGGCATGCACTGAAGGCGCGCTAGGACACGCAGTGCCAGCTAGTGTGGGGACAATTCCTGTGCTGTGAAACCTGCATTAGGGTCACAAGTGCGTGGGTTAGGGGAGGAGAGTGGGTATGGTGTGCTCAGCGCAGTTAGTACCGGGCTCACACTATGCACTAACTGCATTAGCACAGGTTCACCTAATGCCAACCTCAATAAGTGGTGTTAATTGCACCCATGCTAATGCGGCTCACGTTAGGATACAATGCTCTACATTAACTGCCAGGGAAATGCTTTCCCCGCCCCTGACAGTTAGCATGATTGAAACATAGAAACATGTAAGCACAAAAAGACCATATGGCCTATCTAGTCTGCCCTTCCATATCAAATACTATAGTATGATGATCTTTGTACTTTTCCGGGTCATGCTGTGTTGCTCTCTACGATCCGGTCTTTATTTATTTATTTGAAAACATTTATATACCACAAATATGTCAAACATTCTATGTGGTTTACAGCAACTCACAAATACAATCTAAAACGTTCAGATTAGAACTAAAAGCATGTTTTTAGTTCAGGAACTAGAACTATGAGGTTTATCTTGAGAGAACTTCAGAAATTGTTGAAGGAAACAAATGCAAATGAAGAATGAAAATCAATAATTGACTTATTACAGTCAAAAACGCCATGTTCAATCATTTGAAGTAAAAATGCAAGAAAAAAAAGTTGGAAAATATCTAACTTCCTGTTCCTTTAATGACTGTATGCTGCCATACCTCTAGTTTCTTCTACAAGTATCTTGAATAAAGAAGTGTGGTTGCTATATTGGCCCACATGGATATGAAGAAAGGTCAAACAATGACCTCATATGCTGGCTTCCCCTTGGCTGAAATGAGAACTCTTCTATCCTGTCAGTTGTGTCCAGAAATGTACAAACCAATAAAAATGAAATATCATCCATTTCAGTGTGCATCTGCAATATGCTTAGTACTGAATGATCAGCTACATCAAAGCAGTAGGAAGGTCTTACATTTTCAGCACAAAAAAACAGACCATAAAGGTATAAAAATAGCTTTTGGCATTTCAGCATTATTAGGTCAATACATGTTTTATGTAGCTGCTGAGCAAGAGTCAATTGATACTGGATGACATGAGGAAGGTTATCAAGCTCTGAATCAAATTCCGGATAACTGCACAGATGATTGTAGGCCTCATTGCTCTGAAAATGCATTTAATCTGCTACTGATATTCTTTTCTCCTCATTCTGTCCCTTAAAATTAACCATTAGAAAGAGACAAATGGCTTTAAACTTCAAGTATATACCACAGGGGCTGTAGAACAGCTATTTTGGTTGGAGGGGGCCAAACCAATCTCTGGCCCCACACCTAAGCTCTCTAGTTGCTGATGCTGTATTGGACAAAATACTGGTGGGGCAATGGACACAGTAGCCCACCCCATTGTGCTGCTTGTGACACATGGAGTATTTCAGGGTTTAATATAGAACAAAAATTCAAATAATATTACTTATTCACAGCTGGATATTTAACCAACTTATTTTCTGGTGAAGGCAGTTTATATCATTGCCATAGTTGTGTGTATGTAGATATGTCCTCACCTCTTTGAAACCGCAGCAGGTCTTAAAGTGCATGCTCGCACTCATGGCCTGCCGATCCTACCCCCTCTGACTTCCTGAGGTGCTTGTCATGCTGCCCATCAATCCCCGGTGAGAGGCTGGATGTCAGGGCTGGTACAGCAACATCATGCAGTGCAATAATGATCAGCTTGCTAATAGTGGAACCTGAGCGGCGCTGAGGTTGCCTATGTTTCCTGAAGTTCATCAAAATGTATTTATTTATTTTAAAACATTTTTAGACTGCCAGATGCGCAGGCTTTCAAGGTGGTTTACAACAATTTAAAACATACAAAGGAGTTACAAAGAAAATATCCCCCCTCCCCAACACCCATACACATAAAAATAACAACAAACCACTGCTGAATACAAAGCTGCGTACATTGCTTCTGCCACTAACTCCAAACGCACTGCTGGCCTCCACCAATTACTGCCCTAAGGCTGAAATAAAAAAGTTCTTAAAGCCTTCCGAAAGGCAAGCAGGTCCGTCTCCT
The DNA here is from genome assembly GCA_033557465.1 of Ichthyophis bannanicus. Taxonomy (NCBI): domain Eukaryota; kingdom Metazoa; phylum Chordata; class Amphibia; order Gymnophiona; family Ichthyophiidae; genus Ichthyophis; species Ichthyophis bannanicus. The sequence continues at coordinate 432,872,537 of CM066037.1, forward strand.
TCCACAGAGCCTACGGCAGCATGTTCCACCAAACCGGAGCTGTAACGGAGAACGCATGTGCCCCCCCCCACTGCAAAAGGCGTACTTGGGAAAACTGTAGCACAGTCAGCAGCTGCGCTTGTGACAACCACAGGGACCTATTGGGCTGAAACCCAAGAAATCAAGAAACCCATGAGCTGATTCCCTGTAGAGGAATCCTACCCTATGGCAACCCAGTTTTTCCCACTCCCGAAATTCAGACCCTCCTACCCCTGGCGCAAACTCTAGATTTCCCACCAGCTGCAAGTAAAGCACAGTTACTTACCTGTAACAGATGATCTCTGGGAACAGAAGGAATTAGTCCTCACATATGGGTACGTCGGTACCAACGGAGCCCGAGCGGGAAAGCTCCCCAGCTTCCCAGAAGGAAAGCTTTTGGGACCTCCCACTGGGCATGCGCGCTGCCTTCCCGCCTTCCTGACCAACTCTCCTCAGTTCGAGTTTATAGCTGAGACAATAGAGAGAGGAAGGAAGAGAGAGAGAGATGCAACTCCTAGGGGAGGTGGGTGGGTTGTGAGGACTAATTCCTGCTGTTCCCAGAGATCACCTGTTACAGGTAAGTAACTGCTATCTCCAGGAACAAGCAGGAATAAGTCCTCACATATGGGGACTCCCTAGCTGAGATGCCCGGGAGATCCCCTAAAGGGTATGAGACCCTGAAAGGTTCTTCATCTTCCTATGGATCTCAGGCATCCATTCAGGGAAGGTGGGCTGGAGGAGTTCAAGAATGGAACAGGTGTCTGAGGACAGCCTGACCAAACAAGGCATCCTGGCGGGAGTCCTTGTCCAAACAGTAATGGGCTGTAAAGGTATGAACCGAGGCCCAGGTGGCTGCTCGACAGATCTGGTCAATGGACACAGAGTTTAGATGAGCCATAGAGGTGGCCATGGCCCTCACGTTGTGAGCGGTGACATGGCCTTCCAGAGAAAGGTTCTTACTCTGGTAAGCAAAAGAGATACACTGAGCAATCCAATTGGAGAGTGTTCTTTTGGAGACTGGAAGTCCTAAATGAGAAGGATCAAAAGCAACAAAAAGCTGAGAAGACTTTCGATGTTGCTGTGTCCTGTGGAGGTAAAAAGCAAGAGCTCTTTTACAGTCCAGAGTATGAAGGTTCCTCTCTGCATTGGATGCATGAGGAGCTGGAAAAAAGACAGGTAAATAAACCTCTTGATTAAGATGAAAAGGCGAGACCACTTTAGGCATAAAGCGAGGATTTGTCCTAAGGACTACCTTATCATGATGGAACCTTGTATAAGGCGGATTAGCCACTAAGGCCTGCAGTTCACTGATGCGGCGAGCTGAAGTGACTGCAATGAGGAAAATAACCTTCCAGGAAAGAAATTTCAAGGAGGTAGTGGCTAAGGGTTCAAAAGGTGGCTTCATAAGCTGACCAAGAACCAAGTTTAAGTCCCATGCCTCTGGAGGAGGTCGAATGGGAGGTTTAGTTAAAGTTAAGCCTCTCATGAATCTTGCAATAAGAGGATGAGAGGAAACAGGTTGTCCATTGATGGGCTTAAGTGATGCCGCAATAGCACTCAAATGGACTCTTACTGAATTCGTTTTGAGTCCTGCATTGGAGAGATGCAGGAGATATTCCAAAAGAGAATTCAATGGGAGTGCCAGAGGGTTAAGACCCTTTTGAGCACACCAAATGGAAAATCTTTTCCATTTAAAAGCGTAAGAGCGCCTAGTGGAAGGTTTCCTAGAGGCATGTAGGATATCCTTCACTTGCTGCGAAAGGTTGAAGTGTTGAAGGTCTAGGCCTTCAGTAACCAAGCTCTGAGGTGAAGGGACTTGGGGTTTGGGTGCCACAAAGTCCCCTCCTCTTGAGACAAAAGGTCTGGAGCCGCTCCCAAGTCCAGGGAGGGGGCTTGGGAGAGATGCAGAAGTAGAGGGTACCACACTTGGCTTGGCCAGCATGGAGCTATGAGGATCATGGACCCTTGATCCCTTTGAAGTTTGAACAGAGTCTTGGGAATCAAAGGAATGGGTGGAAAGGCATACAGGAAACCCTGACCCCAATGCAGGAGGAAGGCATCCTTGGTTTGAACTCCCTGACACGGAATTCTTGAACAGAACCGGGGAAGTTTGGCATTCCACGGACTTGCAAAGAGGTCTATGTCCGGGGTTCCCCATTTCTGGAAGATTCTGAGTACCTGATCCATGTGCAGGGACCATTCGTGTGGAAGCAGAACTCGACTGAGTCTGTCTACCCAAGAGTTTTGGATTCCTGGAAGATATACTGCCAGGAGATGGATTTGATGCTCTCTGGCGAAGGTCCATAATCTTAGAGCTTCGTTACAAAGCGACAGAGAGCCAGTCCCTCCTTGTTTGTTTATGTAAAACATGGCTACTTGATTGTCCGTGTGAATAAGGACTGTCATGTTGCTGAGGAGGGTATGAAAAACTTTGAGAGCTAGAAAGATTGCTCGAAGTTCCAAGTGGTTGATATGAAGGGTGGTCTCCTGTGGAGACCAAGTGCCCTGAGTGGAGAGATCTTGGAGATGAGCCCCCAACCTGTTTGGGAGGCATCTGTTGTGAGGGTTGCTTGGGGCAACAATGGTTGAAAGGGGGCCCCCAACAACAGATTTTGAGTGGATATCCACCATTGGAGAGACCAAAAGAGACGATTGGAGTTTGCTATTTGGTCTGAGAGAGCTCCTGATGCTTGAGTCCACTGGGTGGATAAAGTCCATTGAGCTGCTCTCATATGCAGGCGAGCATAAGGCACCACATGCACTGTGGAGGCCATGTGGCCTAATAGTTGTAGCATCTCTCTGGCAGTCAAGTGGCTTCTGGACTGAGTCTGAGAGGCTAAGTGCACTAGACGTTGGCAACGGGCCTGAGGTAGATAGGCCCTTGCGGTGGTGGTATCCAACCAGGCCCCTATGAATTCTAGGGATTGAGTAGGGGTGAGTTGGGACTTTGGCAGATTGATCACAAGTCCCAGATACTGTAGAATTCGCCTGGTGCGATCCAGGGAAGTCTGAGCCTCGGACTGAGACGGAGCTCGGATGAGCCAGTCGTCCAGGTATGGGAAGACAAAAATTCCCAGGGCGCGTAGGAATGCAGCTACTATTGCCATGCATTTGGTAAATACCCTTGGAGCCGAGGCTAGACCAAAGGGAAGTACTCTGTATTGGAAATGTTTTCCCTGGAACTGAAACCGTAGGAATTTTCTGTGGGATGGATGGATGAGTATATGTGTGTACGCATCCTTGAGATCTAGAGAACAAAGCCAGTCCTGACTCTGTAGGTATGGAAGGAGAGTGCCTAGAGAAAGCATCTTGAATTTCTCCCTGTATAGAAATTTGTTCAATTCTCTGAGATCCAGAATGGGTCTATACCCCCCTGTTTTCTTGGGAATGAGAAAATAAGGGGAGTAAAAACCTGACCCTTGTTGAGGAAGAGGAACCTCTTCTACTGCCTTTTGGGAGAGAAGAGTGGTCACCTCCTGACCCAACAGGTCTAGGAGAGATGGGGGAGAATTGAAACTTCTCACCATGGTATGGGGAGGAAGGTTGGAGAAATGTAGTTTGTAGCCCTCTCTGATGATAGAGAGGGTCCATTGCTCTGATGTGATTTGCTCCCATCTGGAAGCAAAATGAGTTAACCTTCCTGGAATGGTGAGAGGTTCTGGATGTTTTAGAGCCAGAAAGGTTAAGTTCTCTAGTTTTAAGTCAAAAACCCTGAGGGGGTTGGGACTGTTGGGCTGTAGCAGCCCCTGCAGGTTTTGCCCTGGCCTGTTTAGGCTGCTGACGCTTAGGAGCAAAGCGAGCTGCAGAAGATTGTTGGCCAGTATTTGTGGCAAATCTGGCCTTCTTGTAGAAAGGCTTTTTGAAAGATTTCTTCTTGACAGGGGTAGAGGTAGACTTAGAAAGTCTATCTAAAGCAGCATTTTCTGCATCCATTTGAGTGGCTTTGATTTGCCACTCCTTACCAAACAGATTCTCACCTGTACAGGGCAAATTTCCCAACCCATCCTGGACCCAGGGTTCAAGGTTAGAGGCCTGGAGCCAAGCAATTCTGCGAGCCGCTATGGCAATACCTGAGGCTCTGCTAGCACCCTCAAAGGAGTCAAAGGCTGCTCTGTTGGAGAACTTTGAAATATCTTGGGTATGCTTCAGCAGAAGAAGGAACTCCTCCTTTCTATCCTCTGGGATAAAGGGGAGAAAATGGCGTATTTTTAATGCAATTTCCTTCAGAAACATGCCCATATAGAGGCTGTATGAGTTGATTCTGGCAATAAGCATACTTGCTTGGAAGATTTTTCTTCCAAAGCATCCAGAGTCCTACATTCTCTTCCTGGGGGGGTAGAAGAGTGTCTTTTAGTACTCTTGATCCTTTTCATAGCTGACTGCACCACGATGGAGTGGTGCGGGAGCTGAGTTTTTTTGAAACCCAGGAGAAGGGGGGACACGATACATGGTGTCCAGACGACGAGAATGTGGAGATAGGGTGAGAGGAGTCTCCCATAAGTCCATCATGTGTTCTTGAAGAATTTCATGGATGGGCAAGGTGACTGCCTCTTTGGGAACCTTAGAGTATCCTAAAATGTCTAACTTTTTCGCTCTAGGTTCTTTTCAGAGGATACAGAAATAGAAAGACCTTTAGCTACTTCAATGATGAAGTCTTGAAAGGATAAATCCTCTGGAGGAGACATTCTCCTCTTTGGAGAAGAGGGCTCCTCAGGCAGAGTAAGGGATACTTCAGCAGAGTCATCTGATGAATCAGAATCATCAGAAGACTCAAAGTATCATCTGTTTGCTTCCAGGGATCGATAAGCGTATCGACCGGTATAGACATCGGGGGTACCCGGAACCGGATCGGTATCGGGAAAAACCCCGGAAACCGGGAACCGGAATCGGTATCCTGGTCGATGTGGAAGGCATGGGTACCGGTATCGGTTGTGGTACCGGAACCGGAGTCGGTACCGCAGGGTGCGGTACCGAGGGCGTCGCAGCCTTAATAAAAGCCAAAATGGTCTGCTGCATGGATTGAACTGTATGATCCATGGACGCCACAACTGTCTGGATGTCGGTACCGGATGATTGAGCCGGTACCCCAGAACAGTCTAACAGGTGATCGGTCGAGGCCGTGCCATCGATGTCAACCTGTAACCCCATAGGAGGAGCTTTGGAAGCCGGAGCGTCCCGCCGGGGTTGTTTGGCTGGGGCAGGGTCCTCAGGGTCAAGCCCAGGGGTATCTCGATGCTTAGAGGGAGATTTGCCCTTTGAGGACCTGCCAGAGGAATGTTTGGTTACCTGAGATCCATCAGGAGAGGAAGACCTGGAAGATGTCGATGCTGGAGTATCTGTAGAAAACAGCATGTGAAACAGCATCTTCTGATCCTAGGGGACTTCAATATTCACTCTGACTCCCCTTCCTCCTCCCGTGATTCCTCCTTTCTCTCCCTCCTCTCCGACCTTTCTCTGTTACAACACACCAATGTGCCTACCCATTCTGCTGGTCACTCCCTGGATTTGATTATATCTCGCTCCTCCTCCCCTGCGGTCCCTGCCTCCCTTCGGACCTTGTCTGTCTATGCTTATTTTTCTCCCTCCCTATCCCCTCTTCTCTATCCACTCCCATCGTTCCTACCTGCGCCGCGCCGAACGACGTACCTCCTTCCCAATGACCCCCCTTTTGGCCTCTCACTTTGCCACCAAAATTCAAGACCTTCGGTCACTCCTTCCCTCCTGCCCCCCTCCCCTCTCCTTTGCTCTTCCGTCATTTGCCTCTCCCCCACTCTCTCTCTCATAAATGGTCCTCCTTCCAGCCTGTGTCCCTCTCAGATCTTTCCAAGGATCTCAAATCTCCCTGGGCTTTCCGGTTCTGTCCTTTCCTGGTTGGAGTCACCTGGATTCAGCCCTTTCCTTCAAAGACCATATCTCTTCCGCCTGGAACCCTCATACAAGACTTTTAAATCCAGGCTGAAGACTCACCTCTTCTGCACCGCTTTTGGTCTCCCTCCCTGATTCTTCTGATGTACTACCTATAGCCTTTCCTTTCTCTTCCTGTCCTGTTCTTTATACAATGGCGTTCCTTTCCTGTTTCTGCAGCTTGTATTTTTTATTGTACACCGCTCTGATGCCACCGGTAAAGAGCGGTATATTAAATCCGTAAATAAAGATAAAAAAAAGATATAAAACTTGGCTGCTCGGTTCTGTAAGCCACGTTTAGACATCAAAGAACAGGATGGGCAATCCGGAATGGAATGGTCAGGCCCCAAACATTTAAGACAGCATTCATGGGTGTCTGTGACTGAAATAGTACTACTGCACTTGGTGCATTTTTTAAACCCAGAGGCTTGTTTCTCCATGAGGGAGAATTAGTGAAGGCCTAAAGGCCTCACAGAAGTAACACACCAAGTGAGGAAAAAAGAGATTTTTTTTTTTTTTTAAATAAAGGAAAAAAGACCGGCGGTACCGGTCTGGAATCGGGGAAGGCAGACACGCGGCCAAAGAAATAAACTAAAATAACAACTTCTTCAGTGGTGACAGGAACACGACCTGCTGGCTCCGCGGAAAAAGAAGAACTGAGGAGAGTTGGTCAGGAAGGCGGGAAGGCAGCGCGCATGCGCAGTGGGAGGTCCCAAAAGCTTTCCTTCTGGGAAGCTGGGGAGCTTTCCCACTCGGGCTCCGTCGGTACCGACGTACCCATATGTGAGGACTTATTCCTGCTTGTTCCTGGAGATGGTGATATCATGGTCAGGGCCTGCTCCAATCCTCTCCACTATGTCCATGCCTGTTTAAAATACTTTAGCCCTCCCAGCTCACTGAATACAGAACTTCCCCGGAGTCTAAGGCCATGCATCAAATTGACAAACTTATAAGGGACATACAGTTCATCCAGTGGTCCCTCATGCATCGATGCAGGCCATTTTACAAATGTGGACGTCCCTGAAATGCATGCCCACAGAATTGGGTACTAGGACACCTTGGCCTCCGTAGGTCAGAAGGGGGGTGGGGGGGCAACTATGTTATGAGATTAGCACTCCTGTCCTGCCCTGCCATTTTAGCAGGCAAGTAACATGTTTGGCGTACGTATTTATGAGCAAGTTGCTTTGGCCAGGAAATATTAACTGTGGTGATGTAATATCCCACATCTGATGAAATCAGTGCCTGCTCTAGTCATTGCATTGCTCCAGGGCATATGCATCAATGGAAAATTATCTCTCTCAATCTTTTTTCATTTCTGGTCTGGCTGTTTCCTTATGGTCTTTGGCCTTCAGGTGCTATAACACCACCATGGACTGGAGGAGAAGCCTAATGGTTAGAGGCACTGGCTTGGTAACCAAAAGAGCAGGGTTTGATTTCTCCCAAGCACTCCTTCTGGCCTTAGGTAAGTCACTTAACCCTCTATTGCCTCAGAAGAAAGGCCAGCAATCTACTTCCATTCACACTGCCAAGAAAACCCAGGAGCTACTGGGTCAGCATTGACTCAAAAGGCCTACATTGCATGTGCATTCTAATATGTGCATGTTTAGTAATTTTCAAAAGCCTTATTTTTTCTCATAAAACCCTATTTTCTGAGGAGAAATGCCTTTGCTCTCTATAAGATAAAAGATTTTACATAAATACACCCATCCAGCCCCATAAAGGTTACTGAGTTGGTATGGCATTATTGCGCATTATCTGCCCCAAAGCACGTTTTATGCAATGTGCTTTGTGGCAGATAACGCATGAAAGCTAAGCTTTAATAAACAAGGCCAAAGCCTTCTGATGGCACTGTTGAACTTCCCTTAAGAAAAGAACACACACATATTCTGGACACATGATAACACATACAGAAAAATGTCCAGAGGAGTAGGCAAGTTAGTCTACATTTGCGAAAATAACACCAAAGCTGTGGCACATTGCAGACCAACATATTGATTGAAATATAAATCTGTGAAGACTAACATTCATTTCCTCAGATAAAGAGCAGAAAATTGTAGTTGCCAGATTAGTCCACTTTGATATGTGAAAATGAAGGCCAGCAGTTACAGGTGATACCTTTTTAATGGACTAACTTAGGGGCTCTTTTATTAAAGGTTAACACGCATTAATGAAATTAACGTGCGTTAAGTGCCATTGTGCCCATAGAAATAAAAGAGCTATGGGCACTTAATGCATGTTAACTTCATTAATGCGCGTTATAACTTTTAGTAAAAGGACCCCTTAATTAATGTATCGGTGACAAACTTCTGAGAGCTATTCTGTCTTCATCAGATCAGACATTCTCAGCTAAAGAAAATGGTTACATTATCACACACCAACCATCAAGGTTCCCATTTTACCTACTGACTGAGTGGTACAGCAACTAAGGTAGAAGCCTTGATGATAAGCCTTCATGAGGATAAGCACCTGGTCATACATATTATGGACATCTGGTGGAATTCTTGTACGGTAATGCAGTATATTGCATTATGTTGGTGAAAGTAAACCCTAAAAGCATGGAATCAAGAAATCTATGTTTCAAAGATTTTGGCTATTGATTTTTTTTTTTTACCATAATAGCTCTTAGACGTGAAATCAACAGAAACGGTAAAGTGATCATTTTGAGGGGCAATTCATTGTGTTCCACATCTCGGGTACGGAATGTCTCAATTTCAAACATCTGTGTTTTCTTTGACTTTATTAGAGGAATTCTGTAACAGGGCACTTAAAATAAAGTTTGAAAAATGTGCCTGTTTTATAAAGGCATTCAAAAACTAAAAGCCCCCAGTGAAAATTAAAATAAGTTATAAGTGCATAATGGTGGACCTCAAATAAAGGAGCCAAACAACACAGAAGCTTTACAGAAGCTCGAGGCAATCTAGCTGGGTTTGCTCACGCTTGCCAGGTTTGCTTCTTTCGAATGTTTTGAGTTCTTCTAGGCTCTCTGTGCTTCGAATGCCCTCCTGATGGAGGTGGTGGGGGCAAATATTGTGACAGAATAAAACGGCATGAGACAGACACAGTGGATCCCTTCATAGCAAGAGGATGAAATTGGAGCAAGCTTGAATATCTTTTATACTTCAATAAATGGAGGGGGGCTGACCTGCAACAGAGCAACAGGTATTGAGGGGTGTGACCTGCAATGAGCGGTAGTTACAACCACTCTAGCCACCTTACTGGGCAGACTAAATGGATCATACTGGTCTTTATCTGCTATCATATACTATGTTACTATGTTAGAACCCAGACTCCTGTATCCTTAGGTCTGAAAGTTGCCCCGGGCAGAATGGCTATATTTAGACACTGTTAAAATAGCTATTTCTGGGGTATGTTTGGGTCATAATGCAAATTTTCTGGGAATCGGAAGAACGTTTCTCCGACTCTAGTCTATAAAACTGATAATTCACTGTTCAGGCTGTGATTTGATCTTTGATGCCAGTAACAACCTTTATCACAGAACAACTGTGAGTCCTGTGGTTTGACTCTTTTTCTCTGGAAAAATAATGTGTAGTTTTGCAAATGAAAAATTACAAACAGAAAAGAGATGTCCAAGTTGGGACGTTAATAATTTTCCAAAGGCTCCAGCTGTGGGGAAAATATGTGTACCTGGTATAGTGCACATCAAAAGACGCCATTTTACTAAAGAAAATGCCCCAAAAACAGCGGCATTACTTGGGGCTTTGCATGTGCGATGAGTTCCAAAATTCAATTTTTTTGCATTTTGAGGTGGTTTTTAACCCCAAAGAGGTAAGCAAAATTCACACCTCATCCATCACCCAGGTCAAAAGGAGAAGTTAGCTGATAGATTTACATGACTCCTAGCAGTATAAATGACGACACTGAAATTTTCCCAGGTATTTATGTATTACCGTTGTAAGATATAGAATACACGTATACTGTGAAAGGACCATCCAAACTGTGTTTATTTCTTTAACAAGCTTTTTATACCATTTTTCTACTGTCAAAATGGTTTACAAGGAACTGACTACAAACAGAAATCTTTAGGTGCTTGGAAGTTTACATGTAACATTATTAGGTAAAGGAGCTTAAACATTAAAGAACTTTAGCTACAGGTTACTAGGCTTAAACCTGGCTATAATGATTGACTATGAGTACTGTGTGGGGGAGAGGATTAAGTTGGCGTGGTATCTTGGTGGGTGCACATCATCTGGATCAAGATGATTTATGTTGGAGATAAGGAAGGGGGTTCTGCTGTGGTAGCTTTTATCATGTCCTTTGATTGAATGTTTCTTGGCGTGATGGTGGGAGAGTCCATGTTGAATTGAGAGCGTCATGTTGAGATGAATGTCATTGGGGGTCTGAACCGAAGTATTCTTGGAAAAGGTGGGTTTTTAATCTTTTGCGGAAATCTCCAATTGACTCTATGTTCCTTAGGATAGGAGGAAGTGAGTTCCAGGGCAGGGGCGTAGAGTGAGAATGTCCAGAACATGGCCCAATTAAATCTGTACGTGTTGCTTGCATTCATTTATAAGCAGCGACTCTTCTATAATTTCTGAGGTACACTTATAAATGGGTTTTGTACACGTGTAAATGTTGCCTAAGCTTTGTAAAATCACCACAGTTTTTACTTTCCCTGAACTAACCCCAATCTGGAAAAAACGTCCAGGCGATGTTCATAAACGTGCATAGATTGTGAAACAATGAACATGCGTTTAGCCACATGGAGAGTAGACCAGTATTTACGTGAGTAAATGGCTTTTGGAAATTGCCTTCATGCATTAAAGAACAGTTTACAGTAGTCATTTGTGACGGCTAAGAGATGGAAAAGGACCTTCTTATCCTGTAAGACATAAACAATTCTTATTATGAATCAGTGACATCCATTGAGTGCTGCAGTCCTTGAGCAAGTGTTATTTTGTATTCAGGGCTTATACAGACAGATATGAATAGGAACATGGGTCATATTCTAGAAACCTCAGCTTCACAGCTATCACATTTAGTTCTTCACGTGTCATCAGTGTTCCAAAAATAGCAACCCAATGACTTATTCGCTGTCCCCGGTCAGGCAGCACTGCAATTTTTATTGTCTTATGAGGGAATTGCTCTCATGCAGCTTATGTATTGTAACACATCATTTTTCCTGCTCAAATCTTGCACTAAGCCTCTGGCTTTCTAGCTTAAAAGAATGATCAATTTATCAAAACCTGAGTGGAAATTTTCTCTTGAGGCACTTGCAAATGCCAGCATGTGTATATGTGTATTTTTGCTTTTCTGAGTATCCTCGCCATTCATTATCGTCAAGGCTGGTGCAAGGATATTAGATGCCTTAGGTGAAATTTCGGCTTTACATCCCTTCGCAGTTAGCTTTTAGTCAATCCCTTCCAGAACAGTCCTACAAAAAATGCATATTTCGATATCAGATGTTTAAATATTAAACGTTTTTCTAAATATATGCCTAATGAGGAAGATTTCAAAAAGCAACTTACAAAGGTAAATGGATTTGTATTTGACCATTTTTCCTGCAGGTAAACGTATGCACTGATGACCCTTGAGTTTGTGTGGTTGCCAAAACCCATTGCTTTGCTTTGTCTAGATACTCTTTGCTGCCCTCTAGAAGTTGCTGCCATGGACGTAGTTTGGGGGGGGTGAGGGGGTGCATTCTCCCCCCACCAAATGAGGCTTGATGGCTGCGACCACTGGCATAAGTTACAATGAGGGGCCCCCAAACAAATTTTACTGAGGGCTCCCCATTGTCATGATGGTTGCGTGCTCCCCCGTGCGTGCCCCCCTTCATGCAGCAGCCCCCATGCAGTGGCAGCAGCAGCGTGCCAAATTTACTTGCTCTCGTTTGCCGCCCTGCTCTGTTCCCCACTGGGCTGACGTCTCGCGGCGTGGATGTTATCACCAGACTTCAGCCCGACGAGAAACAGCTGCAGGGCCTGTGGCAGGCTTACAAGAGTGGAGCAGCGTGGCAAACACGATAAAGTAAGTGCTGTGCTGCTGCTGCCACTGCTGTGTGGGCCCTTTTTCTGCCTGGGCCCCCCCCGCATTGCGGGGGACTGCTTTGGCAGAATTTATGTCAGTGGCCGTGACACTTGTCTGCCCGCAGGGATCTGATTTCCCATATGTAGAAGAGAAGGGGGTGACCATGATCGTGCCCAAGTCCTCTTTTATATGCCTGTGGGAGACTGGATCCCTGTGGGCAGAAGAGAAGGGGGAGAGAAAAGCAGTCTGCCCACGGGATCCAATCCCCCATGGGTAGAAGAGAAGAGGGAGGCCCGGTGGCAGCCTGCAGCATAATAGGTTGTGTGGGGAGGGAGTTCAAGTGAGGTGGATAAGGCAGGGACAATTTAAAGGGGCCTATTTAAAAAAGGAGGAGGGGGGATTTTAGAGCAGCGGATGGGAATGCAAGGGGGTTGGTGATGGGGGAGAGTCTGGAAGGGGCCTAGAGGTGATAGTGTCAAAGAGTCTCACAGTGGCAAAAAAATGGGACAAGGCAATAGCTAAAGCCAGAAGGATGTTAGACTGCGTACAGAGAGGAATAATCAGCAGGAAGAAGGAGGTATGAACGCCTCTGTACAAGTCATTGGTGAGACCCTACTTGGGCACTGTGACCCCCTTTCCTTTTACAACCTCTCTTAATCTCCTCCTTTCCTTGTCCCATACATCTCCACTCCCCACTGCAGCTTGTATCCTCTCTCCCAGCCTCTCTGCCTTCTCTTCTTCCTCTCTCCCAGATCATGTTCTCCTTCCCCTGCTACCTTCCCCATCACAGCCCTTATCATCTCTCAGCTCCTTTCACCCTCACAGCATCTTTCAGTCTCACAGCTCCACTCAGAGTCCCTGTCCTCATCGCGCAGTCTGTCTTCTCCTTAGCACCTTTTAGTAAATGTAGCCCTTAGTTTGGACTTGAGGCAATGGAGGATTAAAAAGGGGCCGAGTTACTGGAGGAACAGGACACCCAAATAACAGTGATACTCAGCAGCTATCCAGAGAAGCCATCTGGATAGATTCAGGCATGCTTGATTGCAGGCCCAAGTCTTTCTAGATAGCGCAGGCGCGGCCCCTTCTCAACACATAGTCAGAGTCGCTTGTCGATCAGATAGCGACACTGAATATATGAATTAAGTTAAGCACTGATTCCAGCGCTTAACTAAATCTGCTGATCATGGTGCTAAAAATACAGCACATGGTTTTCTGATCTTTGGTGTTCTCAAAAGCATTTTCAAACCATATTTCCTAAAAATCCAGAAATGTTAGCAGAACTATCCCTCAGTCTTCTATGGTCCACGGTTTATGTCAGCTTTCTCCTCAGAATACCTTCTGTATTTCTCTCTCGCTTTCCAGTTCTTGTTGCTATTTTGCATAGGATGGTTTTTCAGAGAGGTGCGGCTGATCTCTTGTATTTCTTCTTTCAAGAACACATTGAAATGTTGCTAATTTTATCTTCTTTCTGAGAGACTATGATCTCATGATTCTTACTTTCTATTCATCCCTGTTGCCATGTTCACACTTCACACTCCACTTATCAACTCTCTGTATCAATTTTTAATAGGCTTCTGCTTTTGTTAGAAGCAAAGCAGGACATTTCAACACTTCCCATTTTGTTTCATTTCATTTTTAAATGAAACAAGAGGAATGAGCAAGTTTTGTTTGTTTTCATTTAGTTTGAAAATTTGATGCTACGTTTGCAGCTTCCCAGAGTTTTTCCTTATTATCTCCAGCCCCTGGAATTTCTTCCCTTCTCCACTGCCCTTCTTCACAGAGCAAAAGAGATCCCCCATTCTCTCCTTCTCTGTTGGTTTAGTGATACACACTGACATCTGCCATTTTGGATTATGCTGTACAACAAAATGGCGTCAGCTTGACAGTTCAGCCAGCACCATTTTGTTGTATAACATAAACCAAGATGGCCTGTGGCCATTACGTATCACTGAATTAGTGGGGTAGGATCAACTGGAAATCACTGCTGCTCTATGAAGAAAGACCGATGGGGTCATAGGCTAGGGGGAGAGGGACTGGGAGTTTTTTTATTTTGGGATGTTTTTTGGGAGATGATAGTAGCTGGGTTTAAAAAAGGTTTGGACAAGTTCCTGGAGGAAAGGTCCATAAACCATTATTAAGAAGGGACCCAGGATATCAATGCTTGACCCAATACAAGCATTGTGGAACTTGTGTCCCCTGGGGAAACTGCTAGGTACGTTTGACCTAGATTGGCCACTGTTGGAAACAGAATACTGGGCTTGATGGACCTTGGTCTGACCCAGTATGGCATATCTTATGTTCTTATGAGGAAAAGGAGCAGGGCCTGGACATGAAATCTTATCTTGCAGATTTTCAGCACATTCCAAGAACTCTTGATGTCATTTTGAAAATAGACTCTTGTGGGCTCTTAGCAGCATATTTCTAGAAATTCCTACAACAGGAGGAGATGTGCTGTTTGAATTATTTATTTATTAGTATTTAGTTTGCACCTTTCCAGTAGTATATCAAGGAAAGCTACAATCTACTGTAGGTATTTCCCTGTCCCCAGGACACTTACAATCTACTACTACTACTACTACTAAGCATTTATAAAGCGCTACCAGGCGCACACAGCGCTGTACAATGAAAACACAAAAAGACAGTCCCTGCTCAAAAGAGCTTACAATCTAAAAAGACAAAGCAAGAAAAGGAGTAGACAAAGAAAAGAACAAGGGAAAGAGACAAGACCAGGAGAGACAGGACAAAGGAAAGAGGTAAGAACAAGTGTAAGAGGAAGAAAGAAAGGTGAAATAAAAGAGGGGAAGGAAGGAGAACAGCAAAATAAAGAGTCAAAGGCAGAGGCTAAAAGATGAGCTTTTAACTTGAGTTTGAAGAGGGGCAAAGAAGATGCTTGACGTATAGACAAAGGAAGTTTATTCCAAGCGTAAGGAGCAGCAAGGTGAAAAGAGCGGAATCTGGAGTTGGCAATAGAGGAGAAGGGCATAGCAAGAAGCAACTGGGAAGAAGAACGGAATACACGAGGGGGGAAATAGGGAGAAATGAGAGAAGAAAGGTACCGAGGAGCCACAGAGTGAATGCACTTATAGGTCAGAAGGAGAAGCTTAAAGTGAATACGGAAACAGATAGGGAGCCAGTGAAGAGATCTGAGGAGAGGAGTGATGTGGGCAAAACGAGGCTGATGGAAAATCAAACGGGCAGCGGAGTGCTGAATAGACTGAAGAGGGAAGAGATAAGACTGAGGGAGACCAGCAAGAAGGAGGTTGCAATAATCAAGGCGGGAGGTGATTAGGGAATGGATGAGGGTTTTAGTAGTGAGCTCAGAGAGAAAGGGGCGGATTTTGCCAATGTTGAAGAGAAAGAAGCGACAGGTCTTAGCAATGAGTTGGATGTGAGAGGAGAAAGAGCGAAGAGTCAAAAATAACACCCAAACTGCGAGCAGATGAAACAGGTTGGAGGACAGAGCCATCAACAGAGACTGAAAAAGAAGAAAGAGAGAGGGAAATTTTAGGAGAAATCTAAGGTTGTACCTGAGGCAATGGAAGGTTAAGTGACTTGCCCAAGGCCACACGGAGAGTCAGTGGGATTTGAACCCTGTTCTTTCTGAGCCCAGATTGCTGCCCTAATCAAGAGGCCCTTAAGCTAAATGAAGGACTATCTCCTATTACATTACCAAAAGTAGATTGATATAATTCCACAGTCTTCTCTCTAAAGTGTTTTAGAGAACTGACCATAATAGCATGAGCAAACTCTCAACCTCATTCTGATGCTCTGCAGCCAGGATGTCTGAAAGAGAATGCACAATTGAAAATAACTCTCTAGTCATATTACCGGCTGCCGCGATTTTCTTGGAAAAATAGTCTTTTTTCAGTTCATGAATTTTCTGATTGTAAACTTTCAACTGAGCTCAATGGGGCTGATGTTCAAAGGTGGCGGCTAGATGCTTTTAAAGTGCCAGCTGGTGCCGCTATAAATAAACCCGGATATTCGGGGCAGGAGCGTATCCAGAATCTCGTCCTGAATATCTGGGTTCGCTGGACAGCAGCATAGCTATGCGGTTGGCAGTGATATTCAGCTGCTAAATAGCGAAAATTGGTTAAAGTTAGGACAACTATTGACATGACCTAATTTTAACCAGTTTGCTGTCCGGCAAACTCAGATATTTAGCTCTAGATAAGTTCCAGTGCCGAATATCTGGGTTTATTTAACGCAGCGGCAGCTAGGCTCTTTAAAAGCCCCTAACCATTGCTGCTGAATATCAGACCCAAAGAGTATATCTTTTTCCTTGATTCATATATTAAAAATACACTTTTATATAATGAGGTCAATATTCAGCCACATGGACAGCGTATAATTTGAAATATCTAACTTAGATGATTTTAAATCCTATGCATATTCAGCGATGCTCTCTGCTCAACACTGCTGAATATCCAAATTAGATGTTTCGAGTTATACCTGCTATTTATGTGACCCATCTGGCTGAATATCTCCACTTATATGTATAAGTTAGATGTCTAAGTGGCACCGTCCTTGGCACACTCCACATTTTTGATATATAATTTATACATCTAAATGTATTTATTCAGTGCTTGGATTCTTCTTTTTTTTTTCCAAAAAGCACATATGTGACCAGTACTGCCCCTGACTGCTAAATACTTTTCATTTTGACCTTATATATTTTTATGTTTAATTTATGTTTTCTGATCAAGTTCTTCCACCACTGCTTTTATCTCCTTATTGTGGGTGGATTGTCTCTTTTGTTTGGTATTACAGCTACCAAACGTCATATTGAAGACGTGACTTAATGATGACAATTATGTTAATGATAAATAGCTCCCAAACAGACCCGGTTAGGATAACTGCTATTCAAGAAAACCCTAATAGCTTTCTTTATTGCCCAAGGAAGCCAAAACAATCAACCCAAGAGTGAGTTCACCACCAGGTATTAGAGTTGTGTATTCAGTAGCATTATTGATTTTGTTCTATGCCCAATTGATTTAATGCACATTAACCTGTGAATTAATATGCATAGATTGATTTACACACATTAAAAAGTACTACTGTGGATTTTAAAAAATTTAGGATTACAAAATGAGAAGCCAAATTTTTTGTCTGTACAATCCTATCGGGTACTTTTGCAGAGATGACCCACTAGCCACCGAAACAATCACTAAAGACATTTCCATTCTGGAAACAGTTCACAAATCCAAAGACTTAGGGGCATGTTTACTAAAATCCGCAAAATAGCGCGCCGCAAAATAGCGCACGGCAACGCGGCACTGAAACGCGCAGAAACGCGTTTAAATGCCCCGCACACGTGCGTGTCACCCCCGCACAGGTACGCGGCTCACTAACGGGCCCCGTACAAGTGCGGGCCCGCAAATGTCCGATAGAGGCGTGGAACGGCGAAAGGAGGGCGGAGGAAGGCTCCGGAGGGGCGGAGGGACGGGGTCAATGGGTGGAGAGTGGGAGGGGAGAGGCTCCCCGCACAGTATCGGGCCCGAATTTGCATGTAAAAACTACCGCGGTAGAAAGCATTTAAAGGGAAGAGAAACCATTTCCGTCAGCAATGTACAGGAAAACCGGGGAAACCAGCAAAACGTGAGCAGTGTGATATATGTGCACAGCACAAAAGTGAAAATAAAAATAGAAAATGACCACAACAGAACTATTAAAAATAGTAATTCAGCTGGGGAACAGTTATAGTGATGGGCAAATACAGAAATCACACCCAGCAAAGCTCCAGAAAAAATAAATGAATTTTGGAAGGGTCTACTGAGAGGAGACTCTTCCAAAAAACATTTCCACGTTTTGGAGCTTTCCTGGGAGTGTTTGCTATGGTTGCCCATTAATATCACTGTTGCCCAGCGTGGTGATATTTTGTCCCACATTTCCCGTGGTCATTTCCGGGGTTTATGTGCACGTTTGTCACCAGACAGGGTGCATATGCCCACAGTAGAATTGCGTAGAGCAGGGTTTGTGACTCCATCCTGCCAGGCTTACTGCCTCCAGGGGCTGCACTGTCTGTGTGGTACAGCAGACAGAGTCATTACCTCTAGGACCAGAGGGCAGAGGTTCAAAACCCAGCTGGGGCACCTGCCAGCCCAGTCCCTATATTTTACCCACCACTAAATAAAGATAGCGCAGACACCCCTGTATGCATGGGGAAAACACCCATATTTTACCCAACACCGCACACACACCACAACAATGGGCATTACTTACAGCCAAGTCCCCCAAATGCAGTCCCATACTGCCACATTGCAATCAGGTCAACTGCTTTTTCTGAGAGAAGTTCATGCCAGCATGTTGGCGGACAAGTACATGTGGTGCAGGGGGCAGTGGCTGCTAACCACAGAAGACAGAGGCCTAGCCATGTGCAGGCTGGCACAGTCCACTGCAACAGACAGGTCCTGCCGGATCCACAGTTATGGACAGTCCAGGGAATCCAACCAATCTGTGGCTACACAGTGGTGCAGTGCACACAGACAGTGCATACAAGAACAGAAGGTCACAGGTTCAAAGCCCAGCTGGGGCTACTGCCAATCCTGCCCACATATTTTTCCCACAACTAAACAGTGATAGTAAGGACACACCTTTCATGGCGGGGACATATGCAATGGTAAGACATCTATCTTTTACCCCACTGAGCACAGACACCATGAACAGGGGCAGTACCTAGAGCAGAATCACCCAAATGCAGTCCTGGTGGGCCACACACCAGTCAGGTTCCATGCTGACACTCATACAAATGCCTGTGCTGTATATCTATGCACCACCCCCATGGCATGTAGATGTAGCCCATGCATATTCATGAGGGATAGCAGGAAAACCCGAACAGTGTGATGCAAACCTGGACTGGAGTTGGGAATCTGTGCCGTAAAGCAGCAGCCATCAAGGGCAGACACACCCACACCCACAGGCCCCATTGGCCAATGTCTCCTGGAAAGGCAGAACATTGGACCGTGCATGCAGCACCCAAAACGAGCACTTGCATAACTTACCAATGTCACCCTACACCTGAGGTATACGGTACACAGCTCGGAGACGTTTGCTAGGAGCACAGGCAGGCAGTTATCCATACGTTACGTACATACTGCTAGTTGACCCCATCCAAACAATCTGTTAGGTGTTTGCGGGGCATGCTCCAGGCCTGGCCTCTGACGGTGCTTACCACCCTGGGGAGTGACCACCAGCTGTAATGCGTACCATATCCATGCCTTGCCGTGCTCAGGACCGGTTTGGTGGGCAAGGCTACCTACCCCCTCAATCGTAGCACCATGATGGCAGAGGTGTGGAAGTGTGTGTCTGTCTATACAGTGGGTGTTGGCTGCAAGCCCCTTCAACAGCCCGCACTGCCAGCACTGTTGCCAGTATTGGCCAGTCAATGTGCATAATGAGGTGCAAGGTACCATGGGTATAGCCAGGGCAGGGTGGCGTGGCCAGGATGCATCTGCACTGGGCATAGGGCCCTGGCAGGGACATTGGCTGGGATATTGTAGTGTCCGGCCACCACCTACACAGACAGGGTGGCCAAAGCATGTCCTTCTGGGGGATCACGCTCACCCTGACTGTGCAGTGACCACAGCATGGCTAGGCCCCCCCATAGTGCTGTATTGTAGTTTTCTCATGTGATAGATATGGGTTTCTCTTGGGGGCCCAGTCACTGATCTATCTGCTTGCTGTGTATGCAGACAGCCCAGTTCTGGGTGCATGCATCTCCATTGGGAACATGCACTATGGACTAACCAGCAGACTGTTTGTAGCTGGTAAATGTCTTGCTATAATGGCTTGCAGGGTGCAGTGGCTGTTGGCTTGCTGCAGGGGAATATCTGGTGGTGGAGTGCAGCTTACCATACCCTGGGCTTATGTCTGTCTGCTATTGTGTTATGGCTGTGTATGGAGCTGCCTGCTGGGGGGGGGGGTGGTGGTGTTCCTCAGCAGGACTGGGGTTGATGTTGCCCTCTACTGCCACCTTTGCAGGGAGGTAGAGTGTGGATCCCTTGATGGGGACCATGTTTGCCACGGGGGGTGCCTGATGGCGGCAGACAGGGATATCCATGGTGTTTGTGCAGAAACTAGCTATCTTACACATTAACACTGCTTTGGAACGCCCGCTTGGCCTCCATCAGCCATGGCAGGTGTTGTTGACCTGGTCCTGGCCACCTCATTGCACACTCAGGGTGAGCACAGTACCCGCACGATGTAACGGTGTGTGGCTACTCTGTGCCAGTAAAACACCCGGTCAGTGCCCCCTACTAGGCCAAGGTGCTGTGTGGGTGCACCCGGTCACTTCCCCCAACAGGGCCGAGGTGCTGTGGGGGTGCATTCCCCATCTTGTGTCCATCTGCGGACAGCTAATTTGCATGTGCAGTGCATCATGGGTACGGGTGGCCTAACCCTATCCTGTTGACACCAACAGACTGTCTGTGAGGTGACGTGTAGGCTATCTGCAGCCAGCCAGGGGCCTGCTTACAGCTATGGAGCTGTAGCGCAATGGTTACATCACTGCCTGTGCAGCCAGAGGTCATGGGTTCAAACCCACAGTGGGGCCCTTTGGTAGGGCTGTCCACAGCTTTATTTTTATTTACTGTACATATGTCTATGCCGGCAAGACCACCCTCAGCTTACTATACCCATTAGGTGCCTCTGAGGGTGCTTCATAGGGCGCCCTGTAGGCCACCTTATGGTTGCCATCCCTATAGGGTGCACTATACATTATCCTGTGTCGCAACATACATGCTGCTCTATAGGGGTCATTCAAGGGTGCCTTGGCGAACAGTGCACTGTAACATGTGCCTTATGGGCCGCCGTATGTTAACATGCTGGGAGAGTGCGTTTGCTAGTAGTGATAACAAAATAAAATTATACAGCCTCCTACAGCACTCCACAACATAATACATACTGCCTCAGCAGGCATTTTTCACTGGGCATTGTGAGGAGTTGAACCCCTGATCCCTGCACCATTGGTCAGTGTTTTAACCATTGTGCTGTGGCTCTGTTCCTGTGCTTGTGCATCAGCGCGCCACCTTGTGCCTATCAGCGCGCCGCCTTCTGCCGCCCAAGGGGACCAGTGCGCCGCCTTCTGCTGCCCAAAAATAACTGTGCGCCGCCTTATGCCGCCCAAAAAGCACTGTGCGCCTCCTTCTGCCGCACCAAAATAACTGTGCGCCGCCTTATTCCGTTCCAAATTAATTTGCCTCCTAAAACAATGTTAATCATTACAGTTACTGCCTCAGCTGACCTTTGTCGTTGCGCACACTGGGGGATTGAACCCATGGCCCCTGCACCATTGGTCAGTGTCTTCACCGTTGTACCACGGCTCTCTTGTTTTGTATACTCAGCAGCGCGCCACTTTGCCTTTCCACGCGCTAATGTCGACCCCCGCACATTAGCGCGACGCGCACACGTCCGGTTGCTTACTACCATTTTTTTTCTATTTTCTGCCTGAACCGCCCACTCCTTATATGGCACAGGCACACTAGCGCGGCCCCGCACGTTAGGAATGTTTAGTAAACATGCCCCTTATTCTTCAAGTTTTAATGGTGTCCAAAACTAAGTTGCGCCCACACTCGTGTTTAAATTTGCTTGCTTTGTGAGAAGAACAGCAGTGATGATATTCTTTGCCATTTGTACTTGAGAACAGTATCCTATCACAGAAAAGTTCAGCCTCACAAATTTCCAGTAAAGCCTATGATAGCAAAATGATGTTTCTAGCAGCTTCTAGTAATGCAATTGTTGGAAGCCCTTGGGAAACTATATTTTAAAAACATCCTCCAAGAATTGCCACATGCACAAATCAAAATTTCTTTAACTAACTAATTGAAGGTTAATGCTTCTTACTTTCTACGCCCCCGCCCCCCCCCCCCCTAATCCAATCATTTATGGCTGAGAAATCCACCTTTTCTGACAAATGATGCTTGAACACACTAAACGTCTCTAGGCTACAGAAAACATTCATTAGGAAATATTTCTCCCTTCAAAAGAGGAATTTTCCAGTGCTCCATTGCACTTAATGTCCCACCCTGACAAGCAAAGCGAGATCTACAGCTCATAGGTGTGAAGGTTTTTATGTTAGCCCAACGGGCGCTTAGCAATGGCATAAACACGTCAATAGACAACAAAAGGGGATGCGAGTGGTACAGATTCTTCAAATGCTGGAAAACACTGGACAGTGCTCATGAGGAAAGGCTGGGATTCAAAGGAAACAAGCAGAGCCTAGAATGCCTAGCTTATTAATGAGACAAAATAATGTTTTTATAGAATTTTCAAATTCTAAAGACAAAGCCATGTTCAACCTAGAGAAAACTGTAGCCTCTGCAGATTTCAAGGGGGAGTGGAGACATAGCCTAGTGCAGTGTTTTTCAACCTTTTTTGTGCAAAGGCACACTTTTTTCATGAAAAAAATCACGAGGCACGCCACCATTAGAAAATGTTAAAAAAATTTACCTCTGTGCCTATATTGACTATATATAAAGTAATTCTCTTGAATAGGAATCAAACACTCACACCAACCCCCCTCCCCTGCTGGTTCACACCAACCCCCCTCCCCTGCTGGTTCACTCACACCACCCCCCCCCTCCACTGCTGGTTCACTCACCCACCCCCTGTCACTTACTCACCCCTCCTGCTGGGTCACTCACTCACTTACCCCCCCTCCCCAGCTCGTACACACAAACCATCTCCCCCCACCCTTGATGCTTCACTCACACCCCCCCCCCTCCACTTGCTGGTTCACTCACACCCCCCCTCCCCTGCTGGTTCACTCACACTATCGCCCCCCCCCCCTTGCTGGTTCACTCACACTCCCCCCCCCCTTGCTGGTTCACTCACACACACACACACACCCTCTGCCCAAGCCGCTGCTTCTGCTTTGTACAGAGCAGCAGCTGCACTACACTTACATTGAAAAGTAAAGAGAAACTGTGTCAGGAGCCCTCCGGTCATCGCAGAGCCCGAGGAAGTGATGTCATGGGGGCGGGCTCCTCACAGGCTGTCTTTCCTTTTCAAATTAACTTTATTGCAGCGAAAAGTAATTTGAAAAGGAAAGACCGCCTGTGAGGAGCCCGCCCCAATGAAATCACGTCCTCGGGCTCTGCATGATCGGAGGGCTCCTGACACAGTTTCTCTTTACTTTTCAATGTAAGTGTAGTGCAGCCGCTGCTCTGTACAAAGCAGAACCAGCGGCTGCACTGCTATACGGAATCGCGTTCGCGCCGCGGACTTCAGCACAAAAGCCGTTTTTTTGCTCTGGCCGCTCCCGATCTTGCGGCCAGAGCAAAAAACCGGCTTTTCAATGGCCGGTTTTACAACTGTGCTGGCAGCCGGCCTGGCCATGGAAAAACCGGCCAGGCCGGCTGAAAACCGGCCGGTTGGCAACCCTAATTTGTGAGCCGAGGCCACATGTTACGGATGAAATTGGAATTTTTCCCACGGCACACCAGACAATATCTCACGGCACACTAGTGTGCCGCGGCACAGTGGTTGAAAAACGCTGGCCTAGTGGTTGCAATAGCAGGCTTAGAATCAAGGAAACCAGGGTTCTCCCACTTACACGCTTTGGGCAAATAACTTCATCTTCCACTGCCTCAGCTGCAACTCAGATCTGGTATTTACTCCCAGCCCTGGGTCAAGTTTTCAGGATATCCCAAATGAATAAGCATGAGAGAGATTTGCATGCCTATTGCCACTACTGTATGCAAATCTCCCTCATGCATATTCATTAGGGATATCCTGAAAATCTGACTCCTTGGCAGCCCTCCATAACGGGGAGTGAATGTCATTGACTTAGACCGTAAGTCCATTTGAACAGGGAAATAACTTGTGCACCTGCTTGTCACTCATCTTAAAATGAAGTTTGAAAAAGGCAGGCAATTAAAGCCAAATTTTCTACTCTGGGACAAAGACTGTGGGCACCTTTTTTCCATGGACTTTCCACCAATTTCCAAAGTAAAGGTATGTGTGTGCTTTCGTTTTTAAACTTGCCACAGATGGAAATGTCCCTACTTTTAAATAAGAGAGATTTAGAAATAAAGCTACATGTGTTATTTTACTCCAGGGACCTAAACATATTCTCAGGAATGGTTCCTCTAACTGCATCTAAAAGGAACCAGGTTGCAGAGCAATGACACTTTGAGAGAGGCACTTTTTAGACAACTGATTTATGCAGATAAAATGCTTTTTACTCGCGGAAATGGCATTGAAGCTTTTCCTCCAAATAACACAGGTCCTCCTGTATCCACATAGTGAATTTTAAAAGGAAAATTACCTTAAGGAAGGCGAAGAATCACTATACTGTTAGTTTGTGTGTGTGAGTGGAGAGTGCTGAGGTATCACCAGTGGCCACAAGGTGTCATTAGAATGACTCTGATTAAAGGATTAGCTCTTGCACATGGGCCCATGGAGAAAGACTTCCAGTTGCAGCTGCAGCTAAACCTGGGCAAGAAAGGATCTGCGGATTCTATGACATTTTTCATTAGGTCCCCTGTCCATGTACTATTACCGTGTTTCCCCGAAAATAAGACCGGGTCTTATATTTATTTTTGCTCCAAAAGATGCACTATGGCTTATTTTCAGGGGATGGCTTTTTTTTTTTTTCATATATAACAGTCCACCCACCGAAGACAATCAGGCCACAACAGCACCAACTGTACTTTAAAGAGCGCCCTAGGCACGTAGGAAGTGGCCCGCAGCACAGCATCGGCACCCGACCGGCGTCGGGGAGTGGAGCAGGAGGAAAGCTCCTCCCCGGTGACCCCCCCCCTCCCCCCAGGTACCAAATCTGTCAGACATGATCTGCACTAGGTCTTAGTTTTAGGGTAGGGCTTATATTAGGGTAATCACAGAAAAACGTGCTAGGTCTTATTTTCAGGATAGGTCTAATTTTCGGGGAAGCACAGTAGCTATGGAGATGATTATACATGTAAGCCCTACTACATATATGTACAAAGCCCCGAGTGATGCCATTGTTTTTGTTTTTTAATGTCCCTACCATCTAAAATATGTATTGTTTCTGCAGTCCTATGTATGTTTTACAAAATTCTCCATGTTCAGGGAGCCTTTGGTACAATGCATTGCAAATCTGAGCATCCTGACTTGGATGTCTGTTTTCGGAAATAGACATTAGAAACATAGAAAAATGATGACAGAAAAAGACCACATGGCTAATCTAGTCTGTCTTTCCAAATCAACAACTACAACAGTCCCCTTTTTTCCTTTAGAGATCCTCTTTATTTGTCCCATGCTTTTTTCTAATTCAGATACTGTCCTCTTTACCACCTCCACTGGGAGACTATTCCACGGATCCACCACTCTTTCCATAAAGAAATATTTCCGCATATCACTCCTGAATCTATCCCCTTTCGCCCTCATCCCATGTCCCCTCGTAGCAGAACTTGCTTTCAATCGAAAGAGGCTCTCCTCCTGTGCATTTATGCCAAGGAGGTATTTAAACATCTCAATCATATCACCTCTATCCCGCCTTTCCTCTAAGGTCTACATATTAAGATCCTTAAGTCTGTCCTCATATGCTTTATAATGAAGACCACTAACCATTTTAGTAGCCACCCTCTGCACCGACTCCATCCTGTTCACATCCTTTTGAAGATGCGGTCTCCAGAATTGCACACTATTCTCCAAATGAGGTCGCACCAAAGACTTATACAAAGGCACTATCACCTCCTTTTTTCTGCTAGCTGTTCCTCTCCGTATGCACCCAAGCATCCTTCTAGATTTTGTTGTTGCCTTTTCTACCTGTTTAGCTACTTTAAGATCATCAGACACAACCACACCTAGGTCCCGCTCTTCTTTAGTGAACAAAAGTACTTCACCCCCTCTACCATATCGCTCCCTTGGATTGCTGCAGCCCATATGCATTACCTAGCATTTTGTAACATTAAATCCCAGCTGCCAAATTCTAGACCATTCTTCAAGCTTAGCTAGATCCTTCCTCATGTTATCTACACCTTCCTGGGTGTCTACTCTATTGCAGATTTTGGTATCATCTGCAAAGAGGCAAACCTTACCCGAGAGCCCTTCCGCTATATCACTAACAAATTTTGGCTTATGTGTGCGTCATTGTGGCAAGAAGCTGCTGCACCAGCCATGGCTACAAAATGTCAGTTTAACAGATTAAACAGAGCTGTCCTAGGATGGAGGATGCTACTTCGACTGCACCTGCCTGCTCTTCATGATAAGACGTGCAATATCGCAGCAGCTCCTCCTACAAGCAGCAGTGCAAGTGGAGGACTCCCTGCAGCTTCGCAGGAACACTGATTGTCATGGTACTTATCACATCCTGGAGGTTATTTTTGAAGCCTTGTTCATAATTTCCACTTGGGACAACTGGTTATTTATGTGGAATTGCCATCTATATATAAATGGTGGGTTGCCCATAATACATAGAAATTGCAGAGGCATCCTGGAGGTGTGACCTAGTTGGATCAGAAATCTACACGTGTATTCCCCATTTCATATGGGGAATGCACGTATCTGACCAAAATTGTTCACACTGGAATATATAGCAGGATCCCTAGCATGCATAGTTTTTTTTTTTAAAAGGAATCCAGCCCAAAACATGGTAATTTCAAAAGCACAATTTATTAAAAGTATCACCAAGCAGGGACAATAGGAGCCAAACCCGACACGGCTGTGTTTCTGTGATGCCTTCCTCAGGGGTTTTTGGCACTCTGAAGACATAAATATGTAGAGTTGCTAAGACATATATAAATAACTAAGAAATATAAGTTAATCCTAACTTAAAACACACCTTCCATAAACATTAAAAAATCATTAGACAATGCAATAAAACGATATGACTAATGTAACTCATGCCATCCATGAACAATAAAAACATTGGATAACAATATAAAAGTGAAACAATAAGTTATTAATAAATAAATAAATAAATGTTAAAACTCAATTTAAGTGATGTGACATAAACACCTTAATAACATACAGGCAAATAAGATAATGAATCAAACCGTTGATTCACAATCACAAAAATCCTTTTTTCCATATCACATCTAAGCTAGGGAAAAGAAATATCCAGAAGATTTGAACAATGATCAATCTGTTCTAAAAAAACAAATCCTTATGGATCCCACCCCCATACACAGATCCTCTTATAGAATCCTTTGAACGAGTGGTTTTGAGATGCGTGAAGGAATTGGGTGATAGTCCCAAATCAGGTTTTTGTAATCTATCTCATGGAGTAAAGGAAGCTATTAAATCTCTACAGACTAACAACCAAATTATAATCAAGCCAGCGGATAAGGGTGGGGCCCTGGTAGTAATGGATAAAGATTTTTATATAAAGGAAATAAATAGACAGCTAACCGATAGGACATTTAATATGAGGATGGATGATGATCATACCACAAATCTTAAATGGAGTCAGCCCGATTCTGTCCCGGACGTAGAACCCTCTGTATGTCCGGTCTGAACCGGATGTAAAGAGGGCATCAGATTCTGATCCCGCAGGGCACGTCTAGCCCCGCGGGATCTGAATCGCGATCAGGTCTGTACGTGCAGGCCGGGACTTCAATTCAGCCCGGCCTGCATGTACAGGCACTGCCCGACTAACTCAGTCAGGGCTTTTAAATGGAGCCACGGTGCCAGGGTGTCTGGTTGCATGGCACCGCGGCTCCATTTAAAAACCACGATCCCGGACGCTAGAACAAACAGTTTATTCCCCGCAGCTCAACTTCCAATTTGGCCTCCCAGGGCCAGGGTCGAGCTGTGGGGAATGCTGTCTGCCCCCTGCCACCCTTTCTCGACCCCGGGTCCACTGATCCCCGATGTCCAGGGAAATTATTCCACCTCGGAGGTGGAATAACTTCCCCATTCAACATTAGAATCGGCCCTGTACGTCTGGGGCCAGCAACTGGCTACTGCCCGCCCTAATGCCGCCCCCGATCCTCCCCTTTCCCGCCCTGTCTAACTTCCCCATACAACTGGTGGGGAAGCTAGACTTCGATGGGAGGGGGCACAATAGTGGGGATAGACAATTTGGTATTAACTGCCTTTGAAATTGGATATATCACCGAAAAAGAAAAAGCGTTTCTGATGATAGATTACTCAATTATTCCCACAATTTACATAATAGTGAAGATTCATAAATTAATGGAGTCTCCTCCGGGACATCCTATTATCTCAGCCATTGGTTCGCTATTTTCCAGTTTTTGGATATTTTATTACTGAATGTGGTTTGTTGGGGTTTTTCTGGACTTCCCCTACGATTATTTGGGGAATTTTCTAATTTTGTATTATGGCTGCAATGTCCGCCCCAACATCCATAAAATGTATATA
This sequence comes from Ichthyophis bannanicus, assembly GCA_033557465.1. Classification (NCBI taxonomy): domain Eukaryota; kingdom Metazoa; phylum Chordata; class Amphibia; order Gymnophiona; family Ichthyophiidae; genus Ichthyophis; species Ichthyophis bannanicus. The sequence continues at coordinate 432,900,749 of CM066037.1, forward strand.
CAGGACCTAAACAAATTTCTCGTGCCACCGTAAGATCATGGGAATTTTTTTTATTTTTATTTTTCCAGGTCTGTAACATCACAAGCTTTGCTTTTTATCTTATAAGGTACAAATTTCAATATCAATCCATAGCATCAATACATCCATAACAAGCAAAGCACCTGACTTAAGTGTAAAAGGTCCTGGAGACAGATACAGCCTTGCTCCAGTGAGATCAGCTAATATCTGTCTATCTATCTATCCGAATTTCTCTGCTACATTTATATCCACTTTTAAGCTTGAGACAAACCTATTATTGATATGTAGATTCCCTTCCTTTCATGTTCCCTATTTTCCAAGCAAATCTGCTCCTTAATCTCTGCCCTCTATTTTTTCTCTTGTGGCATCCTGTTTCAAATCATTCTCATGGTAATCTTCGTAGCTGTGTGCTGACCCTGGTTCCTGTAGATAAAGTTCTTCATTTTTCCCTTTTGGTCATTCAAGGGGCCCAGGTGACAGTTTTGTCACTAGCTGTGTAGTTCTCATTGTCTCAGCTCTGGGTCAGGATATTAGCTTATTCCGTAGCTCCAAACTGCTAATTCTGCAGTTTTAGTGTGAAAAGATGAAACGGTCAGCAGGCTTTTTTTCTTCTTAGGCCTGGAGCTATAGACGCTAGCAAAAGATGGATTCAACCTATAACAAAGGTACCTGAAGGGGGATTCATTTTTCCCTTCAGGTCCATCTGCCGACCAGACTTGATGTCCAGAGAGGTATGCTGTCTGCCTGGTGCCAAAATCCAAGATGTTACGGAGAGTTTGCCGAGACTCATCAAGCCCACTGACTATTACCCAATGTTGCTAATCCATGTTGGAACAAATGATACTGCCAGGTATACCTCGGAACGTATCAAAAGTGACTTCATGGCTCTGGGACAGAGGGTGAAGCAGTTAGGTGCACAGGTGGTGTTCTCTTCAATCCTCCCTGTTGAGGGTAAAGGCCAAGGCAGAGAGGCTCGCATCCTGGAGATGAATGCATGGCTGCGTGGATGGTTTCATCGAGAGCGTTTTGGTTTCCTAGACCATGGGATGCTGTTCCAAGGGTTGCAGAGCAGAGATGGCATCCATCTGTCCAAGAAAGGTCAACGCATCTTTGGTAGTAGACTGGCTAATCTACTGAAGAGGGCTTTAAACTAGATTCGTTGGGGATAGGTGAAGAAAGCCCCCAGGTAAGTGAAAGCCCCCAGGTAGGTAATACATTAAATACCTTTATGGAAATGGGTAACAGGGGTAACATATGGAAAGCAGTGTGTATAAATGCCCGTAGCATGGGAAATAAGATCCCTGATGTTGAAGCTTTGGTGGGAGTGGCTGACTTGGATTTAGTGGCAGTTACGGAAACATGGTTCACAGAAAACCATGACTGGGATGTAACTATACCTGGCTATACTTTATTCAGAAAGGACAGGGTAGGAAGAAGGGGAGGAGGAGTGGCACTATATGTAAAAACTACTATTAAAGCTTTGGAATTACAGAGCTTAAAAGGGAGAGAGGAGGCATTGTGGGTTAAACTAGAAAGAGGGAAAGAGACATCTATTTGCATTGGTGTGATATACAGACCTCCCTCACAAGAGGTGGACAGAGTTAATTGAAGACATATGCAGCATTGCTAGGAAAGGGGAAGTGCTACTGATAGGAGATTTCAATATGCCAGATGTTGATTGGCACATTCCTGCTGCAGTATCATCTAGAAGTAAGGAGATCCTGGATTCTCTACAGGGAGAACTATTCAGGCAATTGGTAACAGACCCCACACGTGAAGGGACCATACTGGACTTGGTGCTTACCAATGGTGAAAGTGTTTCTGATGTTGTAGTGGGAGATCATTTTGCATCCAGTGATCACCAGATGGTGTGGTTCAGTATTAGGACTAGGGCTGTTAGAATCCATTCCAAGGTGAGGATCTTAGACTTTAGGAAGACTAACTTTGCGAAGATGGGCCAATACCTCAGGGAGTCGTTAGTGGGATGGGAACAGCTGGGGGATGTAGAAAAACAGTGGGCAAAACTGAAAGGGGATATTTTAAGGGCAACCAACCTTTTTGTTAAAATGATAAATAAAGGCAAAAGGAAAAGGAGACCGCTATGGTTTTCTAAGGAAGTAGCTGAAAAAGTGAAGAAAAAGAGGGAGGCCTTCATGAAATACAAGAGATCACAGAGAGAGGAAGACAGGCATCTGTATTTGGGAAAAACTTAGAGAAGCTAGCAAAGTAGTCAAGAAGGCAAAGATTCAAAAGGAGGAGGAAATAGCCAATGCAATAAAATGGGGGGATAAGACATTTTTCAGATAATTAGTGAGAAGAGGAAGGGCAAAAGTGGTATTGTCAGACTCAAGAGTGCAGGGGGGGAATATGTAGAATCTGATAAGGATAAAGCGGAATTGCTTAACAAATATTTTTGTTCTGTGTTCACAGATGAAGAACCAGGAGCAGGACCTCAGAAAACACCCACAAATAGGAACAGAAGCGAGGGACATCTTGAACAATTTTCAGAAGACTGTGTTCGTGAGAAACTAGCTCAACTTAAAGTAGACAAAGCGATGGGACCAGATGGGATACACCCTAGAATACTGTGGGAACTTGGGGACGTTCTAGCAACTCCACTGACTGACCTTTTCAATGCCTCGTTGCAGTCGGGAGTGGTACCAAAGGACTGGAGAGAGGCTCATGTGGTGCTTTTACACAAAAGCGGAAGTAAGGATTTGGTTGAAAACTACAGGCCAGTTAGTTTAACTTCAGTGGTGAGTAAATTATTGGAAATGCTGCTGAAAGAGAAAATAGTGAGGTTTCTGGAGTCCAGCGGATTACAGGATCCGAGGCAGCATGGATTCAGCAGAGGCAGGTCTTGTCAGACAAATCTGATTGATTTCTTTGACTGGGTGACCAGGGAGTTGGACCGAGGGAGAGCTCTAGATGTGGTGTATTTAGATTTCAGTAAAGCCTTTGACACTGTTCCTCACAGGCGACTTATAAACAAACTGAGCACCCTAGGGATGGACCCTAAAGTTACTGCTTGGGTTAGAAATTGGTTGGGTGGGAGGCGACAAAGAGTACAAGTAAATGGAGCTCACTCTGAGGAGAAGGATGCTACCAGTGGTGTGCCCCAGGGATCTGTCCTTGGTCCGATTCTTTTTAACATCTTTGTTAGTGATATAGCGGAAGGGCTGTCGGGTAAGGTTTGCCTCTTTGAGGATGATAACAAAATCTGCAATAGAGTAGACACCCAGGAAGGTGTAGATAACATGAGGAGGGATCTAGCTAAGCTTGAAGAATGGTCTAGAATTTGGCAGCTGGGATTTAATGTTATAAAATGTAAGGTCATGCATTTGGCTTGCAGCAATCCAAGGGAGCAATACAGTATAGGAGGTGAAGTACTTTTGTCCACTAAAAAAGAGCGGGACCTAGGCGTGGTTGTGTCTGATGATCTTAAAGTAGCTAACCAGGTAGAAAGGCGACGGCAAAAGCTAGAAGGATGCTTGGGTGTATACGGAGAGGAATGGCTAGCAGAAAAAAGGAGGTGATAATGCCTCTGTATAAGTCTTTGGTGCGACCTCATTTGGAGTATAGTGTGCAATTCTGGAGACCGCACCTTCAAAAGGATGTGAACAGGATGGAGTCGGTGCAGAGGGTGGCTACTAAAATGATTAGTGGGCTTCATTATAAGGCATATGAGGACAGACTTAAGGATCTTAATATGTACACCTTAGAGGAAAGGTGGGATAGAGGTGATATGATTGAGATGTTTAAATACCTCCGTGGCATAAATGTTCAGGGAGAGAGCCTCTTTCAATTGAAAGCAAGTTCTGCTACGAGGGGACATGGGATGAGGGTGAAGGGAGATAGATTCAGGAGTGATATGCGGAAATATTTCTTTACGGAAAGAGTAGTGGATCCATGGAATAGTCTCCCAGTGGAGGTGGTAGAGATGAGGACAGTAACTGAATTCAAAAAAGCATGGGACCAACACAGAGGATCTCTAAAGGTAAAAAGTGGACTGTTGTAGTTGTTGATATGGAAGGACAGACTAGATAGGCCATGTGGTCTTTTTCTGTCATCATGTTTCTATGTTTCTATGTTATATGTAAGGGACTCTTCACATGTTGTTCAAATCCTTATATCTTTTAAGAGATATCATTCGGAATTGCTTACTAATATCCCACAAATAGAGGCATTAAAGATTGTAGAGGGCTGTTTGTTGGGGCGAAAAGAACACAAGAGGATCTCCACCTCCTTCCTTACCCAATTGGCATACCTGGCTATCACTGAGAATTTTGTTTGTTTTAGAGACCTTTTCTATAAGCAGATAAAGGATGTAGCTATGGGGTCATCTATGGCCCCAGATATAGCAAACCTGTATGTGGCCGATTTTGAGAATAAGCTTTTAAACCAACACCCTTTCAAAGATAATATTAAATTATGGATCTGTTATACTGATAATATTTTAATGATTTGGGAAGGAAGCCTGAACCTATTGGAGGGCTTCAATGAAAGGATCAATGCATTAGATGGTAACTTGTGTTTTTAAATTACTTATGACCAACAACAGATTTCATATCTGGATCTCTTCTTGATAAAGAAAGGTGATGAAGGGTTCATTACAAGTTTATATAAAAAGCCTACAGACAGGAACCAACTTTTACATTTTAAAAGCTTTCATAATCCAGCTCTTAAGAAAAACTCATTGGTCGGTTCCTGAGGGCAAGACAGATTTGTACTACCAGTGAAGATTTTGATATTCAAGCTGATATTATGAGACGTAGATTTCATGCACATGATTATTCAGATCATTACATCAAGAGCACTTATAGGAGGGCTCATGACATTGTTACAATTGAAACACAAGCAATCTAAAACAAGGATGGTATGCCCATTATTGTATTCACATCTTTCGAGTAGTATTACAAAGATTTTGCAAGAGGAGTGGCATCTCACTCAAACAATACCTGCCTTGTTCGTAATTTCTACTTGGAACAACTGGTCATTTGTGTGGAATTGCCATCCACATATAAATGGCAATTTTAGGGCTAAATTTACATAGGTTGTCCATGATACATAGAAATTGCAGAGATAGAAACATAGAAATATGACGACAGAAAAAGACCACATGGCCTATCTAGTCTGTCCTTCCATAACAACTACAACAGTCCCCTTTTTACCTTTAGAGATCCTCTGTGTTTATCCCATGCTTTTTTGAATTCAGTTACTGTCCTCATCTCTACCACCTCCACTGGTAGATATGTTGGAGGTATGGCCTGAGAGGATGGCCTGAGTGTTTCAAAAATCTACACGTGTATTCCCAGTTTCATATGGGGAATGCACATATTTGACCAAAATTGATACACATTGGGATGTATAGCTGCTCCCTGGGCATGCATAAAGTTTTTAAAGGACACATTTTGGCCAGCCCTTTACGGAAGGGATTAAAGGAATTACCCTCCTTAATCCCCCATTGTTTATTTCCGTCTCCAATTTAAAACATAGAAACATGAGAGCAGAAAAAGACCATATGGCCTATCTACTCTGCCCTTCCATATCAACTACAGTAGTCCCCTTTTTTTCTTTAAAGATCTTCTGTGTTTGTCCCATGCTTACTTGAACTCAGATACTGCCCTCGTCTCTACTACCTCCATTGGGAGATTCCACGGATCCACCACTCTTTCTGTAAAGAAATATTTCCACATATTACTTCTGAGTCTATTCCCTGTCAACCTCACCCTATGTCCCCTCATTGCCCATCATTCTTTCAATTGAAAGAGGCTCTCCTGTGCATTTATGCCACGGAGATATGCAATCAATGCTGTTCTGGTGTTTTTCTCCTTTACCACTACGTCTAGTTTCCTTGCATCCAGCTTTTTATCAGTCAGAATGGGCATGTTCCCCGTGATCATAGCCTCTTCACCTTCCATAATTCTCTTATTGTAATTCCAATACTTTTCTGGTACAGTGATGATGTAATGTTTGATAAGTTTCTAATGTATGAGATGTGCCACCTTATCTTGCCTTTCTGTGTAGAAATTTTCTGCCATCAGAACTGTGCAGCCGTTTCCAGATCTTTCTTACAGACTCTACATATGTATATTTTGGCGGTTTCTTCTATGCTTGATGTAAAAGTTTTCGTCCATAATCCATTGTCCTCTACTAAAACTATCAATCTCATCCTTAGGTTTCAGTTCACCTCTCCTAAACCATTCTTTGCTGTGTGAATCTGGGTGTGTTTGACTGGTGATATGGGTGAGGGAGCATCAGGAAAGGATATGGTAAAGACAAGAAAACCAGAGGATAGGATTAGGTATAGGGGATACAATGGGGCTATTTACTAAACTCCATTAGCTGTTAACGTAGCAATTAATGCATGCTAGAAGTTAATGGAGTTTCTTAGCAGGTAATGTGCAGTAATTTCAGTGTTAACAGCTAATGCAGAGTGGGACAAAGAATAAGCATGGACTGTGCTTTACAGTTAATATGAATATAGTTACCCTACATTAGTTGCATCAGCAGGTAATACAAGGGAGCTAATGCCTTCCTAGTAGGTGTAGCTAACTGCACTGTGTTATCTGCAACACAGTTAAAGAAAGGGGGCGCCTAGCTAAAGTGCTTTTTAGGGCACTTATGTTAAGCTTATTTTCTAAAAACTAGCATAAGTGGCCCAAATATGCCTTACGTAGCTTCCCTCCTGCCCAGCACCTCCCGTCCATTGTATTTCCTCCTTTTTTTCCCAAGATCCATACTTACTGCCCTTCCTCTCAACCTTCCCCTGTATATGATTTTGTTTCTTCCGCTCACACACACACTATCTGCCCCATCTCCTTCACACTCCCCTATCTTCTGCTTTTTTCTCACCCTGACAGCCCAGCCTCAGTCTATTACCCAGCCTCAGAATGAGCCCATTTCCAGTTCCAGCCCCCAGTCCCAGCATCAGCCCATTTCCAGCCTCAGCCCCCCAGCATCATCTCCCTTCCATCCTCATGGGGCCAGGCACCACCATTTTATAAGATGGCAGCACAGGGGCAGGAGCATGTGGGCATCATTCCTGCCCACTAATAATTAAGATATCGGGGGGGGGGGGGGGAGGATGGGACCAGAGAGATAGGGGCTAAGGGACACCAGGCCACAGGGAGTTCCCTTTTAGAAGTCCGGGGCGGGGGTTTGGGGCCTAGGGGCCATCGGGCCAGCAGAGTGTTCTCTATTGGAGGTTCAGAGAAGTGGGGGCAAGGGGCCATTGGCCCACCAGGGATTTCTCTTTTGGAGGTGGTTTGGAGAGAGTAGGGGGTAAGGCCAGTGGGTCACCACTGATATTAAGGTGGCGTCAAAGTTGGGGGAGGGATGGGAATGTGCGATTGGAGGGGATCCAATCTTGGTCACCGTAGGTGAAGTGTCAAAACTTCAACTCAGATTACCTTTTTTTCCAGCAATCCTGATACATGTACATAGATGCCAGACTGTTAACACAGACCTCTGTGTACTTGCTCTGTTTAACATAGTCTTTGCATACATCTCATTTGCATACTGTTTGCTTCCAGTAAACGTGAACAAAACTTCTGTGTTACACATGCGTTGGGGAACCTTGCTCTAGAGCTTTAGCTTTGGGCTATAGTGCAGGGTTTCTACATTGAGCTGTTAGACTGTAAGCTCTCCAGGGACAAGAGAATACCTACTGTACCTGAATATAATTCACCTTGAATTTCTGAGAAAGGCATGAACCAAATCCAAATCTAAAGTAGGTGCTATGATTTGGTTCATCTACTTTTTAAGCATGTGTAGTGTACCCTCACACAATTTCATAATAGCCATTTCCTTCTCTCAAACATGCTTTACACATGAAGAATGCTTTACAAAATTATGCCCCAAAATGGAGAAAAGGTCTTAGGGGTCTATTTTAGAAGCCTTAATTGTGATTTGCATGTGTAAAATCGGGCATTTACACGTGGTAATGGAATCCATGTGTATAGCTGTGGTCAACATTATTGGCACCCTTGCATTTTAGGTATGTTGTGTACAATATCTTGAGAAATAATTCAAAATATTCCAACTGTAGATCATCATAATATTTTAATAATATGTTCAAAGGTATACAACAACAAAAAAAGATGTCTGTGCAACTCAGAAGTGGTAATTTCTGAGAAAAGAAAACAAAATATGACCTGAACAGCTTTAATGGCACCCTTCACTAATATTTGGTTGCACAATCCTTGCCAGTGATGACAACCTCCAAATGTTTCTTGTAGCCATCTGTAAGTTTCGTACATCTATCTGCTGGTAGTATCTCCCACTCTTCAATTGCAGTTTGTTCCAGTTAATGAATGTTTCCAGGATTCCTTTTATTAATGGCAGATTTCAGCACTTTCCAAAGGTTCTTGATTGGACTGAGAACAGGATTCATTGCTGACCAGTTAAAAACAGTCTATTTGTTCCTTTTTAACCATTATTTTGTGCTTTTGTATGTATGTTTTGGGTCCTTGTCCTGCTGGAGGACCCATGACCTTCGACCCAGACCTAACTTTCTGAAACTTGGTAGCACATTTCACTCCAAAATACCTTGATAGTCCTCTGACTTCATGATTCCTTTTCATACGTTCCAGGCCTCCAGTTCCTGAGGCAGCAAAACAGACCCACAACATTATGGAACCTTCACCATATTTAACTGTAGGAAGGGTGTTTTTTTCCTTCTAAACTTCATTTCTTCACCTGTGAATGTATCACGGATCTGCATTGCCGAAGGGCTCAAATTTGGTTTTATCTGTACATTTTCCTGGAAGACTGTAGTTTCTCAAGGTGGGCTTGGGCAAAGATCAGGGTGCCTTTTTATGTCTCTGTCTTTAAGCAGGGGGGTCTTCTTTGGCCTTCACACATGATATCCTTATTTATTTAGTGCGCGATGTATGGTGCAGGTTGAAACCACCACTCCAGATTGCTCTAGCTCAGCCTTAAACTCTTTGGATGTTGTACGTGATATTTTTCCAAGAGTTTCCACTAACCTTTGAATACTTCTTGGATTAATTTTCCTCTTCCCACCACATCCTAGGAGTGTCTTAAGAGCTCCATGAGCAGAAAACTTCTTAATAACATTGCAGACTGTAGACACAGGAATCCCAAGGTCTTTGGAGATGGCCTTTATCCCTCTGAAGTTTGATTTTTGGTGATAATGGCTTTTCTGATGGTCTCAGGCAGCTCTCTTGTCTTCATAATTGTGAAAATAGAACAGGGAGTGACTGTGGCTATATTAAACATTACAGCCATCATTCATTGGTTGATTCAAGTCATGTAAGTACTGACAATTGATCACAGGTGCTTCTAATTTTACTGACATGGGAATATGGTTCTTCTGTTCAAACTGATTTGAATTGTTTATAAGGGTGCTAATAATCATGACCTGCAATGTCCCAGTTTTTATACTATTTCCTATTATTTCCTTTTGTAATTGGTCTTGTTTTATTTGATTCTTTTATGTGTGCATATATAGTCCAAAGCCATTTCACTGGCCTCTTTATTTTAGGAAATATTGAACATTAAGAGGCTGAACTGCAAGGGCGCCAATAATGTTGACCACAACTGTAAATGGCCAGTTTAGAAAGGTCTGAATTTACACGTGGATGTTCTTACTACATAGAATTGCAAGGAGGATGTCAGGTGCATGGTTAGGGGGTGTCATGGACAAGTCAAAAATCTACACATGTATTCCTATTTCATTTAGGAATGTACATGAATGCCCAAAAAATGCCCATGTTGGCATTTACACCTGCTCTCTGGCGCGTTTAGGTTTTTAAGAAATTCTTGTTTTGGTCAGCCCTTTACCGGAGGGATTAAGGGGGTTATCCTTCATAACCCCCCATTCTTTATTTCCCTGCCCAAATTCAAATTAAATAAAACCAGTGGCCTCTGTAGTTAATTGACAGCATTTGTACATATAGGGTTACAAAATGGCCCACTTACATGTGTATACTTCCATGTTTCCTCCGCTGATTTTTCCCATGTATAGATTTACAAAATGGCTCCTTCGGCTCCATATATCTGTACTCCTGCACCCCCTTATTCATATTTTAGAAAAAACTCCACATTTGGCAAGACCTTTTCTAAAAGATCACTGGAATTATGTATGTCAGGACCTCGACATCTCAAGTCCAATTTCCACATTCTATCTAAAATATGCCTTTACCTATTTCAGGCCATAATACTACGCCACTGACCCTCAAAAATTCATATTTCTGTTTTTGCTTGTTCATGCTATTTGAAACTTGACTCTGGTACTTTAATGCCTTTCTTTCAGAGCTTTACCCAAAATAGTCCTAAAGAATCCAAATTAAATGGACAATAACATTAAAATAAGTTTTGCTTTCATATTCAATGATGCATATCAGCACTTCCATTTCAGATCAGTTGAGTGACTGCAGTTCTTTGGGCTCTTTATTTTGGTCCCTTACTGAAAGTAATTGCAATTAAAGGGGAAATACAATTAAAGTGACTTTGGTCTTTTACGTATTTTCCATGGATACGAGTATCATTACATGTGTATACCGCACTTTGAAAGCACAGTTTGGCCTCCCTGCATGTAAAGTATATGCACTGTGCAATTTTATCTGCTGTGCATATTGAATGAGAGCTTGGGAAAGAGTGGACTCCTAGGAATGAGGAAAGGTCAGAGCAGTGAGTGCACTTGCCTTTTTCTGCCCATCGATTTAGATGAACCCTTCCATTAGCTTTTTACTAATCAATTATGTAGGGAACAACTACCAAAGCCCAAGTCATTCAAGAGAAAAAACAAAATCAGTGGAGTGGAGTAGCCAACACGCTCCATTTTACAGGACAGGCTGATCTAGTCCAGCTTTACTCCACTGTATGCATAGACCTGTAGTTTTGCTTAGCTTAGGAAAATCAGAACTATAGAAATAAGTAAAAAGGGGCAACATCTGGAAAGCGCTCTACATAAATGCCAATAGTATGGGAAATAAGATCCCAGATGTTGAGGCTTTATTAGAGGATACTGACTTGGATTTAGTGGTGGTTACAGAGATATGGTTCAGAGAAAACCATGACTGGGCTGTAATTAGACCAGGCTATACTTTATTCAGGAAGGAAAGGGCAGGAAGAAGGGGAGGATGAGTGGCACTATATATAAAACATAATATTAAAGCTGCAGAATTATAGGACTTACAAGGGAGTGAGGAGGCACTGTGAGCTAAACTAAAAAAGGGAATGGGAAATCCATTTGCATTGGTGTGAAATACAGTCTCCTTTACAGGGAGAAGACGTGGACAGAGATTTAACAGAAGACATATGCAGTATTGCCATGAAAGGAGGTGATTTCAATAAGCCAGATGTTGTTAGCACATCCCTGCTATGGTGTCATCTAGAAGTAAGGAGATCCTGGATTCTCTACAGGGAGAACAATTCTCGGCAACTAGTAACAGAATCCACACGTGAAGGGGCCATACTGAACCTGGTGATTACCAATGGTGAAAGTGTTTCTGATATTATAGAAAGGCCTTGAAGCATCACCTTTTCATCAAATATTTCCCAGAAAACACAATAACACAAGATCACTCAAATAGCACCATTTCCGTTCTTAACACGCCACCTCTGCTAACCCAATAACTTTTCACACCTCTCTCTCATACTATGAAAATTCTTTTAGGCTTTATTCCATTCATATGTAAATAGCCAACGTGTTGTATTCATTGTAAATAATTGCCCCGGTTATCCAAGTTTTTGTTCCTTGTTCTATGTAAAAAACAGATAACATGTACCTTATCTGATGTTTTCTTGTTCTATGTAAACCGCGCTGATTGTAAATAGAGCGGTATATAAAAGATGTTAAATAAATAAATAAATTAAATAAATAGTAGTAGATCATCTCATATCCAGTGATCATCACATGGTGTGGTTCAGTATTAGGAGTAGGGCTGTTAAAATCCATTCAAAAGTGAGGGTCTCAGACTTTAGGAAAACTAACTTTGCCAAGATGGGACAATACCTCAAGGAGTTGTTAGTGGGTTGCAAACAACTGGGAGATGTAGAAAACAATGAGCAAAACTGAAAGGGGATATTTTAAGGGCAAACAACCTTTTTGTTAGAAAAGCAAATAAATGTAAACGGAAAAGGAGGTCAATATGGTTCTCAAAAGAAATAGCTGAAAAGGTGAAGAAAAAGAGGGTGGCCTTCATAAAATACAAGAGATCACAGAAAGAGGAAGACAAGCATCAACATTTGGAAAAACTTAGAGAGGCTAGGAAAGTAGTCAGGAAAGCAAAGATACAAAAAGAATAAGAAATAGCCAAAGCAATAAAATGGCAGGGACAAGACATTTTTCAGATATGTTAGCAAGAGGAGGACACACAAAAGCAATATTGTCAAATTCAAAGGTGAAGAGGAAGAATATGTAGAAGCTGATGAGGATAAAGCATAATTGTTCTATGTTCACAATTGAAGGGTCAGGAGCAGGATCTCAGAAAACAAACAGAAACAGAAGTGAAGAGGATCTCAAATGATTTTCAGAAGCCTATGTTTGTGAAGAATTAGCTGAACTAAAAGTAGACAAAGCGATGGGGCCAGATGGGGTACTGTACATCTGAGAGTATTGAAGGAACTTCAGGACGTTCTAGCAGCTCCACTGTCTGACCTCACTACGTCCTTAGAATTGGTAGTGGTCCCAGAGGGCTGGAGAAAAGTGCATGTGGTCCCTTTACACAAAAGTGGAAGAAAGGATGAGAACTACAAGCCAGTAAGTCTGACCTCTGTGGTGAGTAAATTAATGGAAATGCTGCTAATCTGAGGATAGTGCCTGCTTGTGCCTGTAGCGAATATACCTTGCTTTGCAAAAATAATGGAAGCCATAGTGTCAAATCAACTTATGCATTTTGTGGAAGAACATAATTGTTCGAATAATGCTCAGTATGATTTCCGGAAAGGGCATACTACAGAATTTTTATTGGGAGTTTTGATTTCAGATATAAATAATATATTAGCACAAGGCCATGTGGCTGTTCTACTGCAGTTCGATCTAAGCTCAGCATTTGACACAGTAGATCATGATATGTTACTAGCTATGCTTAATTATCTGCTATGAGGGGACATGGGTTGAGGGTGAAAGGGGATAGATTCAGGAGTGATATGTGGAAATATTTCTTTACGGAGACTGGTGGATCCATGGAATAGTCTCTCAGTGGAGGTGGTAGAGATGAGGACAGTATCCAAATTCAAAAAAGCATTGGACAAACACAGAGGATCTCTAAAGGAAAAAAGGGGACTATTGAAGTTGTCGATATGGAAGGACAGACTAGATAGGCCATGTGGTCTATTTCTGTTGTAATTTTTCTATGTTTCTATGATAATGGGAAAGGTAGCAAATTGGTTGGCAGCTTTCTTACAAGATTGTTCATTTACAGTTCAGATACAGAATAAGAAGTCAAATTCATTGAAACCGGTTTGTGGAATTCCACAGGGCTCACCATTATCTCCAATTTTATTCAACATTTTGATGATTTCACTAGGCTGGGTGTTGGATAAGAGAGATCTTAAATATTATGTTTACACGGATGATATTTTAATGCTCATTCTTCCCACTAAATGCAATGAATAATTATACTGTTTTGGCAAAGAACATCTTAATTTTGGAGAATTGGGCAAACCATCTTCCCCTATGAATGAATGTAGCTCAAACAAAAATACTATACTTAACTAATGTTCGGCAGATACCTGACCAGCTCTTGAAAGCTATTAATATTCTTAAGGGGTCATTCTGAGGCACAAATAGCTGGGATGGACGTCCCTGATATTCGGCCCCTCTGCCAACCCGACTAACTTCCCTGCACATTGTATGAGAAGGTTAGATGGGAGCAGGAAAGGGGCGGTGTGGGGGTGGCGATACAGCGGGCAGTGGGTGGTCGGCAGCCCCGGATGTACAGGGCCAATTCCAATGTCGGCCCTGTACATCCGGAACCGGTGGCCTGAACAGGAAACTTATTCCAACTCTGAGGTAGAATAAGTTCCCCTAGTTGGTGGGGGATGGCAGGCCCAAAGTGCAGAAAAGGCGGGAGGGGGTAGAAGAGATTCCCTGCAGCCCAACCCTGGCCTTGGGAGGCCAGATCGGGGGTCAGGCTGCGGGGAATGAAGATTTCTGTCTGGCGGCCGGGAGTCGTAACTCCTGAGTGGAGCCACGGTGCCTTGGCAACCAGACGCTATGGTGCCATGGCTCCATTCAGGAGCCCTGACTGAGTTAGTCAGGGAAGGCCTGTACGTGCAGGCCGACCGGAAATCGGGGTCTTGGCCTGCACGTACAGGCCCTGGACGCGATTCTGATCCTGCGGGCTAGACAGAGGGCCGGCACATCCAGAATGGCACAGCTTTGGGTGTTAGGTATATATTTGGACGAGGATCTATCTATGGAAGTGCAAGTTAATTCTTTGGTATCTAAATGTTATTCAAAGGTGTGGCAATTTAGAAGGCTTTGTGGTCATTTTTCTTCTCCACTGTTCTGGGTGTTAGTGCAAAATATGGTGCTAAATCAACTGGACTGCTGTAATATAGTGTTATTGAGTTGCACAAAGCACCAGTTAAAGAGGCTGCAGGTTTGCCAGAATACTGCGGCAAAGCTGAGTTTGGGGTACAAAAATATGATAGAGTATCTCCACAGTTTGAAAGATTACATTGGCTCAGGATAGTGGAGAGAATACAGTTTAAGTTGTATGTTATGGTATATAAGTTTTTTCTATGACTTGGTACCTCTTGCATTTTCTGAGAAGTTACTTTTCCCTCTACTAAGGGGTCAATAAATAAAAAAAAGCTTTGGGAACACAATTGGTTATAAAGCAGCAGAATTATGGGCCAAGCTTCCATACACAATGAAGGGGATTTCATCTATTCCTGTCTTTCATAAACAGCTTAAAACCTGGCTATTTACTTTGCTTACAAATAGTGGGAATGGACGGCCCGACAGGACATCCATCCCTGGTAGTCATACCGGCTCCTGTCCCTGACTAACTTCCCTGCCGGTTGTGTGGGGAAGTTAGACAGACAGGGGCGGGGAACGGGTGGCCCAGGGGAGGAGTCTGGGTGGGCAGTGGGTGGTCGCTGGCTCTGGATGTACAGGGCCAATTCTAATGTCAGCCCTGTATGTCCAAGGCCAGCGACATGTGTGGGGACGTTTTTCCACCTCTGAGGTGGAATAACTTCCCTAGATGTGTTTTTTTATTTTAATGCTGTGGTGTGGATGGGGCGGGGGGGGGGGGGGGGCCCGGGGACATTCCCCACAGCCTGACCCTGGTCTTAGGATGCCAGATCGGGGATCGGGCTGCGAGGAATAAACCCTTTTTTGAGGTGGCTGGCATCGCGGCTTTTAAATGGAGCTGTGGTGCCATGGCAACATGACGCCATGGCGCCGCAGCTCCGTTGAAGAGCCTTGAGTGAGTTAGCCGGGGACAGTCCTGTACGTGCAGGCCAGACTGAATCGCAGTCCTGGCCTGCACGTGCAGGACTGTTCGCGATTCTGATCCCGCAGGGCTAGACGTGCCCCGCGGGATCAGAATTGCGATCTCCTCTGTACATCCTGTTCAGATCAGAAGTACAGAGGGGATGTACATCCGAGACAGAATCGGACCCTTAGTGTTATTTGGCTTTTTGGGTGTTTGGTTGTATTCTAATTCTGTTATTAACATTCAGTTAGGGGAAATAAATATTAAAAGAATTGGATATTAGAAAGCAATAGGCTTATGGGGTAAGCTTCTATCTGTATAGGAGGGAAGCATTTTACTATTAAAAATAACCAAGGAATTGGATTAATAATTGGATACAAAGTAACAGAATACGTTTCGGTCTACATAGGAGGGGATATGTTTTTCTATTATGATGCTAATTTAATTCTTGGCCGTTCTTCTAATGTTTACTGGATTTCTGGGGACCTCTAGGCTCTAATGATTTTGTATGTTGATTGTAATTTTAAATCATTTTGGTAAATAATGTGGCACCTTTCTGACTTTTTTGGACTTTTTTGGTTTTGTGTATATTTTCTGCAACTTCCTGTTACCTTAGGGTTCAAACTGTAATTATGCATTCTTTTGTAAACCGCGCTGATCTGATTATTAATTGGGACAACTGTGGTATAGAAATGTTTTAAATAAATAAAAAGTGCCTGCGGTGTCTAAGTTCAGTACGCTTCCACCATGCCCCCTGCCTACTTGGACATCCCTGCACTGGAGACGGCTCTAAACATCACTTGTAAAATGCCTCCAGAGACATCTCTGTCATTTCGACAACCAGGTGCACGTCTTCGGATGCCCAAAGCATGACTAAGACTTTTAAAATGACCCTCTTAGTGAACAAGTTCATTCAAAATGGTTTACAATCAATAATAAGATACCATAAAAGTTAGAAAATGAGACACATAAAAGCAGGAATAGAGTAACAATGCAAAGACAAGATACTTCCAGACATTGATCACCATTGCATGTACCCAGCTTACTAACCACTCAGGGGAAGAGATTTTAAATTCTCTAAATTTTCTTGTTCATTTATCCTCTAACTTAGCTAAGGCTACATGTCTGGCCCGTTCACTGATCAGCCCCTTGGCATCTATAACAGGAGGAATATGAAGATGAGGTATCCAGAGCCTTCATTTGAAGCTACTGGGAATTTTTCCCTGATTAAGCTCCGCTCTCATCCCTCTATAAGGCAGCCATCACAGGCATAATCCTAGGGAGGCTAACATGAATGTGGATTGGTGGAACACTTCTTGGGGGTAATTTTTAGTTTGGACAGTTTTAGTGGCAGTTTTTAATGGGGTGGGACAGTTTGCGGGGTGGTGGGGACAGTTGTGGAGGGTAGTTATTGGGGGTACGGAGATGGCAGGGTGGTGGGGAAGCTGCAGGGAGTAGTTTTTAGGGGTGGGTGAGATTTAGGGTGGTGCGACAGCTGTGAGGGGATATTTTTGGGAGGTGGGGCAGTTTGTAGGAAGTTGTTTATTGTGGTAGGGACAGTTTGCAGTGTTGTAGGGCAGTTGTGGGAGTATAGTGTTTGATGGTGGAGTAGTCTGCAGTGTGATGAGGCAGTTGGGTGGGGGTATTTTTTTCATGGTGGGGTCATTTGACAGGTTGGTAGGGTAGCTGTGAAAGTATTTCTGCGGGGTAGGGCAGTTTGCGAGGTATTGGGGATATTGGAGGTGGAAGTTTTTGGGTGTGGGGTAGTTTAGAGGGTTGGGGGAGCTGAGAACAGGGAGAGAGAGTTTGAAAGGAGCAGTTCCTTAAATGCTATGTTTCACTGTAAGTTTCTATGCTACAGAAGCTGAAACTCTTCCCATAGAAATGCGCCGGGCTACATTTTTGGAGAGCTTATTTCCTCTAGAACCCCCCAATCTGATTTGGTGCATTTTCAAACCCGATGTTCCCTTTTCTAAATTTTCTCATATACCAAGTTTCATCTCGTTCCATTAAGTTTTCAGAGAATTATTTTGCATCCAGACCGACAAACAGACAGACAGATGGTCAACCAGACAGACATTCTCAACCTCTTTATGTAATTCTTTCCCAATTCCTTTGGGTTGGAAAGAATAAAAATGTATGAACTGGATAAAATAAGTCTAAACATAAATGATTTGCATTATTCATAGAATCAATGGGTCGTTCCTAGCCTAATGGTGCACTTCTTCCTCCCTCCAGTTTTAGGGCCCGATGTAGTAAGCCGTGCATTAGAGCCGAGAAACTGAATCTCATCATATGACTTCCTAATGCATGTGTAAAAAGCAATATGTGCCCAGTTTTGTACCAAATTATATGCAAATAATTTGCATGCAAAAAATGTGTGCCTGTCTCCATGAAAACATGCACACAGGGATGTTTATTAGCAGCACAGGTGGAATAAGTCCCTCTGGATGCAGGGTAGCAGCGGCGGCCAGCAGGGACAAAACAGGGAGGCGTACAGGAGGTTCCCTGCAACTGGACCCTGGCCATGGGAGGCCGGATCTGGGGTCTGGCTGCGGAGAAAGGACATTCTCAGTGGCAGGTGGCTCCGTAATGGAGCCACGG
Organism: Ichthyophis bannanicus; assembly: GCA_033557465.1. NCBI lineage: Eukaryota > Metazoa > Chordata > Amphibia > Gymnophiona > Ichthyophiidae > Ichthyophis > Ichthyophis bannanicus. The sequence goes on from CM066037.1 coordinate 432,918,790, forward strand.
TTCTATGGCAACGAGATGCCATGGCACTGTGGCTCCATTATGCAACCAGGCTGAGTTAGCCGGCTATGCAGCTGGGCCTGCGACCGATCAGAATCGGGGCCGGCCTGCACGTCCAGGCCGGTAGACCTGATTCTGCTCCCATGGGGCTAGATCAGATCCCACGGGGGCTAGATCAGAATTGGGCCTACTGCTGTACGCCCCAATTCTGCCCGGCCGCACAAAGGGCTGGTCGTCTATTTGTGAATAGGCCTCCATGTGCACAATTTTGTACCAAATTATATGCAAATAATTTGCATGCAAAAAATGTGTGCCTGTCTCCATGAAAACATGCACACATGGATGTTTGTTAGCAGCAGAATCAATATTTTGCACACAAAAAATTATATCAGCACCAGAATTGCGTGTACATTTATTATGTGCATGTTCATGTCTGGATGCTATCCTACACATAAATATTATTGGTATGTATCATCTGGATTTCTGTAGTTCAGTACGTTTCTGTTCATTTCAGATGATCATTTATCTGTTTAGCAATAACTGGTGGTTATTAACACAGACTTATAGTATCTAACTCCGCCAGCTTTGTATTTCCTTGTCACAGACTCATTCCACGTTGCCTTTGTCACTAGGATTCTATTTGACAAGCACACCTGAACCCCGCCATTTTCCAGCATTACAGACCGTTTAGATAATCGCAGTCCAGATGCTATCAATGGCCCGATCCTGATCCCTGCAGCTGAGGTCACTTTCTTGCTCTCATTAAATTCTAGTCCTACAGGGTATTCAGGATTTCTTTTTTGGGGGGTTGGGGGGCAGATGGAGGGTGGGAGGGTTTAAGGCAGTGCATACCATACAGTCTGTATGTGAAATAAAGCCGATAATGCATCAGACTCAGCTGGAAAAGCAAGATTCCTGGAAATGCATTCTCTGTCTTCAGCACCCTACATCTGCACTGCATTTAGACATGTACTGAAACTGGCCACAGAATTAGGAAGTCTGACCTTGGCTTCCTTCACATCTGGATTCAAATATAGCAGATGGATTAGAGGGACTACATTCTCTGCATCTGTTTCACTACTACCGGAGATAAGCACAAGACATTGAAGGACTGACTAATAAAATGAAGTGACAATTAGGGACATTGCTAAGCTAAAAGGGTTTCATGTTTGATTCATGCCATTTGCAAAAGATGATCCCTGGAATGCATCTGAAACTCAGTATATAAACATCTGTTTTCATTTTACATATTGGTTATATGATGTTTTATCAATATATGTTTGTGATTGTGCTTTATGTATATATGTGTGTTATAATTTCTTATGTTAGATTATAAACCACAAAGATCGTATAGGGTCTGCAGTATAGAAATCTTGGAAATAAATAAATAAATACAATTTTAAAGAAAAATTAATACTGCGGAGCGAGGAACAAATAGTTCACTTGTAAAAAAAAGAAGATTCTTCTTGCCTATATTGGTGACATTTTCCGATGCATTACAAATATCATACTCTTATTGGTTACTAATTCATAGCAGCTCAATGTTTATACGGAAATAAATATTTAAACATCTTTAAGTGATATTCAATTATGAGCAGAGTCATTTTGGTATGCACTAGAAAACGGATCCTTTCGTATAATCCTTTCTGCAGCATTAGAACGACCTTTTACGTTCGGTTGCCTCTCAGTGCTGTAAGAGCAGCTCTGCACACTCTAGCAAGCATCAGCAGTAGCTGCCTCTTAGAAATATACTGGACTTTTCAACTGCAGCAGAAAATAACATTAAAAAAAGAACAAAACGGAGAAATCCATTCCATCCTGGTGGAGAGGGTTGATCTTAAGAATCCCTCATCCAGGGCTGCTGCAAGGTTATTAGGCACCCTAAGCAAGCCTTCAACCTTGTACCTCTTCCCCTATTCAATTACCCATGCCTTCCCCTCCCCCAAGATTTGATAATGAAACTCAGTGATAATGATCATCCCAACACCATCCTTCCCTGAGTAATTCTGTAAAAACCTACGATAATACTTATTTTTATAGTGCTAGCAGACGTACAGAGAGGTAAGTGGGTATCTGAAACAATGGGAGACAAAATGATTCGGCCAAGGTCACAAGGAGTGCCAGTAGCAGCAGTGAGATTCGAACACTAGCTTTTGTGGCTTTCAGTCCATTACTATGACCATTAAGTCACTTCTTCCTAACTGTACATATTTATATATCTTATCTACACACATACATATCTAGCGGCAGCCACCAAACGTATTAAGTCCTCTATCTATGGATTTTCAGCAGCACTATACACGTGGAGCCCGATTCCAAGAGGAACACGTCTGGACCGTCCAGATGGCCCCAGGCAAGACGGGCCCGTTTGGACCCGATTCTGGACCATGGGAACAAATTGTTCCTGCGGTAGCCAGAATTGGGCCCAAGGATGGCCTGGCGTGCCCGTGGATGACCCGGCAAGGCCCTGTCGCCTGCAGGGATGTCCTCCCTGCAGATGCCCCCGACTCTGGCATTTCCAGCCCTCCTATTCCCCGCCACCCAACCCAAGGCTGGCCTGCCTTGACCTGGATCGGGCAGCGGGGACTCCCCGCACCAGGCCCCAATCACCAGGTTTTCACTGCTTATAGCACCTCTGAGGTGGTATAAACAGCATATCCCTAAGGGCTCGGCGGTACATACAGGCCCTGTACGTGCTGCCAAGCTGGTCCACCCCTGCTCTGCCCGTCCCCCTCCTGCCACCCACCGGCTCTCCCCGTCGTAACACATGGGAGGTGCGGGGAGGGCAGGAAGGGTAATAAGGTACAGGCGGCCTGTGGGGCTGCACGTCCCGCAATCTACGTTTAGAATGACCTCCATAGTGCCACTGAAAATTCCCTCTGAACATGCTGGCATTAACTGGGGCAAAGCAAGTGTGGCATGAGGACATCTTGCCCAAGCTAAATGGATAATAGTGATTTTCAGCTGCTATCTGCATTGTCAAGTAGTTTAATTTAGGACAGAAAAAAGCTGCCTTTCAACTGGTTAGCCCGACGTATAGTGGCTTAATATTGGCACTATACATATAGAGTCTGATATTCTATCCAAGGTGGTCAGCGTTTGTAAAGCGCCTGGCCGCCACGGGTAAAAGTGAAACCAGATATTCAGCACTGGAATCTCAGTACCCTCTGGCGCTGATTATCCAGTTTCAGCAGCAACTGATGCAGCTATATGGAGAGCAGCGATATTCAACCCCTGTCCGAATAGCCAAACTATAAATCATAAAGTTGGGACAGCTATTGACATGGCCTAACTTTATACAGTTACTCATGTGGTTAACAGATGGAAAATCACTGCTAACTGGATAAGTGCCAGACCGCCTTCTCCCGCCCATGGACTGCCCCAGCACTGTGGCGGTTAGAGGGGACATTCAGCAGCACTGCCCAGTTAATGCTGCCGAATAGTGGACTCAGCGGGCTTTATCCGGCTAGCAGGCCCTGTTAACCGGATAAACCCCTTTGAATCTTGGGCCCATAGCTATCAATGTTAACCCTTTCCAGGCCGAGCCCAAAACTCTTGGGATCCAAAATTCTGACTAAATATTCCTATCAAATGGTATATAATACATGACCATAGCAGAAGGAAAATCACTATTAGAACATATTGAATAAGACCGGTGCAATTTTCCTGAAATATGCAAAACTTAACCCGGTTGCAGAATGTGGATTAAAAATTTAAAGTAGGCCTGCACCCTCCACATAAACTCAACACCATCGCCAATCCAGATATCAGTGCTGAAGATTGGGATGTTTTTAAACTCCATGGCCAGTGTTTAAAAAAACACACTTGCCACTGCTACAGCTGATAAAGTGGGGAATTTCCAAAACATGGGTAACTCGCTACTTACTCGGGTAACTGTTCCAACTGAAAATTGCCACCCATCCTATGGATAAATATAGGCACTGGTGGTTCTTTAAGTTTGTGTGGCTGCCAGGATCTATTGATTTGCTTAGACAGCAACTGCTCTGTGTCGCCCTCACCGAGAAGCTGTTGCCCTAGGCAACCACCTAGTCTTGTTGAATGTTTAAGCCAGCCCTGATTATCTCCAGGAGACTGAGAGAGACTGACCTGCTGCAAATCATTTGACTTTCATGTACCTATATGGATAAAAGGCACCAAATACAGCAAAATACATCAACCAGGATTCATTAAGCTATTTTTCCTTCAGTATGATCAGCATAAAAACTAACGGACTGACCTCTTTGAGCTGTTCTAGCTCCTGTCTAAGGGTGTCATAGTCCACCTCCAGTTCATCATACTGCTGTTTAAGAGTCAGCTTTTCCTCCAGCACCACCAGCCCATATTCGGCTGCCTGGATCTTTTCATGGGTCGTTTCTGTGAGCTCCTTTGTCAGTCTGTCGACCTCAGCCTTATAGTGGTCCACATTTTGCAAGATCTCTTCCTCAGCCATAGCCCTGTCAGATGGAGGGAGGGAAGGAGGGATGGATGGAGGGGAGGGACGGCTAGATGAATGGGCAGCGTCTCTGGATTCTCACCCTGCCAGCAATGAAATGAAGAATAAAACGAAAAAAACAAACAAACAGGATGGAGATGGAAAAGGGGTTAAGACTAAAGTTGCCGTTGTATCATTGTCCTCTGTTTTCTTCTTCTTCAGGGCTGGTCAGCAAAACAGCATAGCTCTGGGAGGGATTTTTTTTTCTGCTTATTCAGAGGCAGGGATTCGCCATCTCTCCAGGGCAGCGTCACTGCAGACCGAACCTTCCACCTGCTCCCCCTGCTGCAGCCTGGGAAATGATGCAGTCTGCCAGAAAAACAGACAGCCGTAATATTACTCAGAAGAGACACACGGACACACATGCCTCCCAGCAAGGGATGACAAAGCCGCCTCCATAAAAGCCTGAAGCACCATTTATAGAATTGTTACAACAGGAGAAGGTCCAGCCCCAAGATAAAACAGAAAGATTATCCAGAATATGGTTAACACCTTCTCACAGAGCGATTCAACTCTTTCCCCCTCTCCTCAGCCATTCCTGGTAACACAGCATCTTTCAGCCCTCTCCTCACAAAGGACACCTGCCAGCTTTCTTTCACCTGCTAAAATAAAACTTATCTCCCAGAAAGTGTCCTAACTACACCACAAATTTCAGCCGACAGATGTAAAATTAGGGATTACTGTGTTTTGTCACCACATTACTTCCAGGAAACATGTCCTTAACATTGTAAAAAGGGAAGAAATACGCATGACAGTAGGCCTCAATCCTTCCAGGTTTCAGTAGCTTGAGTTTCCCAGTGTTATTTATTCTTTCATTTATTAGACACCCTTACGGGGATATTCAAAAACACTTATGCTCTCGGGAGTGGGGACGACCAGGCATTTATCTTTAATCTGACTGAATAACAGTAATGCGGTTGCAGTGTATTTTTGAATAGCATTTGGGAGCTACCTTCTCTTTACAAAATGAGTAGGTCACCAGCTCATCTGGCCTTTAATATTCAAAAGCTACTGCCTCTGTGATATCAGGAAGTATGATGCAGAATAATTACACTGACCTTATTAAAGGGATAAAGTGAAAAACAAAATATCCACAGGCACTTGTCAATTCATACTGAATCTTTGTACAGATTAAATTTGATAGAAAACTGTTCAGCTTTGTTTTCAAGAAAGACAAAGGCTTGGGGAAATTTTAAAGGTAATTTGTGTTCTTAAAAAGCTCAAATTCCAGATTGTACATGCTCATAATGCATGCATGGCTTTTAATATGAATCCTCGCAGCCTTTATAGTGCTTTTTCTCTGCTAGGTAATTCACTTGCTTGTTGCCTGAACAATGCAATGAGGCAGACCACTGGCTTGCCCTGCTTTGATCCCAGACTAAATAGTCACAAACTAGCATATGACCAGCCAGCCTAAATCCCTGTTCTTAGAAATGGAACAGCCTTCCTCCAGTGATGTCACCAGACTTCACATTCAGCACTGCAGATTCTATAACAACAAGCCCAGAAACGTATTTTTACAACCAACTCAGCACATTCTTTTCAGTTGACTGCCTGGCATTCCTTTCATGGTAAAGCAAATACCTTGGATAGAATTAATATCACACACAAAAATAATTGAAATGGCAGAGATCTGAGACTTGTGAGCAGTAAAACCATCATCAAGATTTCAAATAATGTTATTATCCCAGTCAAATGAGGTTTAGACTTGTGCCAAGTTAGCAATTTTTTAAAATTCTTTTCTTGGCAAACTCTGTACATAACTGCTAGGATTTAGTCATTTTGCTAGACTATTATCTAGCACTTTTATCCTCATGTTCTGGTGTTTGTTGGCATCTCAGGGGGGATATTCAAAGGCATTTACACAGTTTGCAGAATTGCAAACTATATAAATGCCGCTCTGTTGAATATCCATGGGTGCCACTGTTACATGCTACATGCCCTAGTTATCATCGGGTGTGCCAGGGACATTCAGGGCGGCACCTGTCATTAACCAGGCAGTGGTGATATTCAGCTGCTACCCAGTTAGCGACACATGGCAAAAGTCAAGCACAGGAAACACTGGCCTAACTTTCGCCGCTGAAGCTAACTTGGCAACGGCTGAATATTGCTGGCTAGCGTTGCAGCAATCTGGGCAACCCAGATATTCAATGCCAGAGCCCAGATATGGCCCCGGCATTGGATATCTGAGTTTAAAGTTCAGCATCAGCAGCTAGACACTTTAGCAGCGCTAACCGCCGGTGCTAAATATCAGGCCCGCAGTTGCTTATCAAGTAGCTCTCACCGGCTCTAATCTATACTGTGAGACATTCTGTTTTGATTAAACAGTGTAAGACCTGGCTCCAAAGAGCCCTCTTCAGCATTTGCTACTCATCATTTGAAACAATAGGACCATATCATCCTAATTGCAGAGGACACCACTCTCCCAGAAGGGACTCCTGAAATCAACCTTGCAACTGCAGTGTGTGCTAATTGTAAAGGGTGCAAACATTTTGCTGGAAGAACCAGGAACAGAGCTTTGCAATAATCTAACCTGGTAAGTACCAAGTTCTGCACAACCATCCTAAGTGGTGATCCAGTCAAAAAACTCTTATGATGATGTATCAAATGTACAGCAAACCAGAATGTGTTCACCAGGGTTAAGATCTGAGTCTAATTGCATCTGCAAACTCTTCACTTCAGGCATAGCCAACCTGGAAGTCCCATCCAAAGTAAGCTGAACATTTTACTAACCTAGAGAATTCATATTTTATCAGGATTCAAAGACAACCTTTTTTAACTTTCAGAACTCTGATGCAAGCAATGATAATTCCACATATTGACTATTGTAATAGTCTGTTTTGGTAGGCCATGTAAATCTCTTCATCCTCTTTTAATGGCACAGCATATGGCTGCACGAATTATCTACAACTCACACCAAATGGATCATATAACGCCTACATTTCACGCTCTGCCTTGGTTACCTATACAGAGCCAAATAAAATATAAGTTAATAATGATCTCATTCAAAATCATTAGAAATATAGCACCTACAATTCTATCACACCTAATTAAGGTTGTACCCAACGACCGCCAAAGAAGAAGTCAAACGAATAACGCTCTTTCAACCCCGTCTGACTACTGAAAGACTAAACAACACACTAGCAACAGAGCATTTGAGTACTTATCTCCTGTGCTCTGGAACTCCCTGCCAGAAAGATTCAGAAACATTACAGACCTATCCACGTTCTGTACCCATCTCAAAACTTTCCTGTTCATCAAGCACTTCGGACAAAATGAACTAACCTCAGAGGTTGATCCAACTAGCACATTTCCCTTCGCACATCTTACAAGATGCATCCTTACCATTACCCATTCTATTACCCCCTAACAAATCATCCACCCCCCTTCTCTGTAGATACCACCTTTGCTCTCATCCACTCTGGAACATTTCCTATAACGATGAATATGACTTCCTTATTCATCTGAATTGCAAATTAGTTCAGTTATTCAGAATCTTGTAAATTCATTGATTGTTTGTATACCTGCACCTGTTCTATTGTTAAAATATTCAATGTACCAGTCGTTCTGTATGTAAACTGCTATGATTACCCGAAATGGCAGTATAGAAATCTCACAAATAAGTAAATAAATTTTAACCAGGCTGAAATGTCAATCAGGCGCTTATTGACATTCTGGATAAATTCAACAAGGCCATTGACTGAGAATGGTAAACCTGTAAATCATCAGCCTACAAGTAAGACCTAAGAATTTCCTACAAGGAGCAAAGATAAATATTAAATAAAGTAGGTAGCAAAATTGCCCCTGAAGAACACCTGGTTAATTAAAGTGAAAATTGATATAGTCCTGAAACATTGAGTTCCATTGACAAAAGAGTCACACCAAAAATATATTTAGAAATGGCACAAGTTCACATAAGTGACTCATTAACAAACTGAGTATTCTTAGTGTGGGCCCTAAAGTGACGGACTGTGTCAGAAACTGGTTGCGTGGGAGGCGCGAAAGCAAAGTGGTAAATAGTGTTCACTTTGAGCATAGAGGCCTTACTAGTGGTTTGCTGCATGGATCAATCCTTGAACTGGCTCTTTTTGACATTTTTATATTGCAGAGAGGCTGTCGAGAAAGATTTGCCTCTTTACAGATGATACCAAAATCTACAACAGGGTAGGCAGGTATGAATAACATGAGAATGGATCTAGAGAAACTTAAGGAATGGTTGAGTATGGCAGCTAAGATTTAATGCTAAAAATGTAGGGTCATGCATTTGGGTTGCATCCGATACAGTAGATGGGTAAAATATTTCTGTGCATGAAAGAAGAGTGGAATCTGGCCATGATCATACCTGATGATTTTAAGATGGTCAAAGAGATAGAAAAGATGACCACAAAAGCAAGAAGGATCCTTGGAGAGGAATAACATGCAGGAAAAATGAGGTAATGGTGCCTCTGTATAAGTCTCTGGTGATACCTCATTTGGAATACTGTGTGCAATTCTGGAGACCCCCACCTTCAAAAGGATATAATGTGATGGTGAAGATGGTCAGATTCCCATGGAAATAGAGGGAATACAGGAAATTTCCCCTAGGCAGAGGGAAAAAGAAAAAAGGCTCACTTTAAAACCAAAGTCAGCATTGAAAAAAACAGTCAGTCAGAACTTGCTGGGCAGAAGCCACGCCCCAGGTCCATAATAGCTAAGGGTGTTGATACAACTCAGCTGGGGGCGGGGTGGAAGGAGAGCAGCAAGTCACATGCTTATAAACCCATGAGGGCAGAGGAAGTTAGTTCACTGAGGAGTTCACGGCAGAGATCAGATGAGAGTTCAGTGAGGAGCTCAGCGTTGAACTCAGAGGATAGCTCAAGGAGGGCAGCTGGAAGGAAAGGAGCTGCCAGCATTACACACTTCCCAGGAGAGGAAGGGAGACTGACCCCATTCTCAGAGGAACAGGCTGAAGAGAAACCTTGTTCAGGTCAGGAGCTGTATTCCTGGAGGGGAGATAATCAGGCTGCAGATATCCTGAAACCATATGGCTTCAGCAAGAGCAGAGAGCCATTCTTGAAAGGACGTCTCAGAGGTAAAACTGATTATCTTAACAAAGCCAAGTCTCAGGAAGACATAATAGCCAGCAAGCTTTATGCATTGAGCCAGAAGCCAGCATATGGAAAAGTCTTTAACCATGAGAGAGCTAATGTGTTAGAGCTACTACAAAGTTTATTACAGAACCAGGAAGTAATTGAGAAGCAGAGGTATTCTGTTCCCCGAGCAGAAGCACAGGTGTCTGCTGATGAGGACTCAGACCTCTCCGGTTCTATGTGTGAATCAATGGAGATTGAAGAAGATGTTCCATTAACTGATCCCGAGATTTGTATGGAATGTGATTTGTCACAGGTAGTCAAGTAAAGAACTGTCTTTTGCATCTGCTACAGAAAGGTACAGTTTGTTTGGATTACCTAACCTTTTTAGAGCCAGAAGAGTTTTAATTAGAGTGTTTGCTGTGCTGAGTGAGACGTAAGAATGCCTAACGTTTTAAAGTCTCATGTGCTCTAATTAAGAACCAGGAACAAGCTCTGAAAGTTTGTACAAAGAAAAAGTTTATTCTGTGAGAAGAGTTTTTGCATTTTCCTTGAATAAGAAAAAGGCACATTTGTGTTTGAGCATTTTGAGAGAAAAAGCCTTATTTGCCAGAAGAAGGATTTTTTCTAATGCTGAAGAAAGCTGTTTTGATTTTCTTATCTTGTATTTTGTTACTTCAAGTTTTCATGTAATGCCAAGCTTCATATTGAAGTTCTCTATGCCAAGGGAGGCTTAAAAATAAAAAAATATTCCTGTTTGCTTTCAACTCGGCTCCAGGTTATTTAGCTCACAACTACAGGTGCTTTGAACTACGACTCCCAGGAGCCTTTGCACTGGGTAGTCTCTTGAAAGTAATTATCACACCTTATCCGACGTCAGGCAACTGCCTAGGCGGACGACGGGGCGTGACAGGTGGCGTAGTATTGAGGATTAAGCCTTGGCCACGTGATCCCCAAACTTTGGAGTACAAAAAGTTGTCAAAAGAAAGAAAGAAGAAAGAAGAAAATTTTTTTTTTCTTTGGAACTCTGAAAGCAAGCTGCAGCTGGAGGTGTGATCAACAGCGGACGACGGGTGGAGCAGTTCCTGAAGCCGTGCCTGCTGTGTGATAAGCCTGAGTCTACCCTGGCTTAAGGTAATAAAGTATTCACTCGGGATACATAAGGATACTAAAGCCGGGTGGGACCACAGCAGTGCAGCAGGGTCAGAGGAGTGAGGGCCTGGTAACTAGGAGGCCGCACTTGGTGTTTCTCTGTGTTCTTTCATTTCAGGTGGAAACTCAGCATGGATCAGCAAGCGCTGCTACGCTGCTTCGCTGACCAATTTCAGCGCCAACAAGACATGTCGGCTAAAACGCTGGACCAGATAGCAGGACTGCTACAAGTCCAACAGAAGCCCCTGTTGGAGAAGCTAGATGGATGGCTGGGCCTGCAAAGACCGACGGAGGACACAGCAAAGACAGTGACATCTCATTTGGGTGATATGCTAGGAATGAGCATGAGTAGTACTGGACCTTTTGCCTTTGGACAATTAACAAAGGATGATAACGTAGATGATTTCATGGCTGCTTTTGAGAGGGTTGCTCTATTGTCCGGGTGGGATAAAAAGCAGTGGGCCATACGCCTAGCCACTTCATTAACAGGAGAAGCGCTAGCGGCGTATAGGGCCATGCCAGTGGAAATGGCTACAGAGTATGAAGAGGTAAAGAAGGCGATTAGGGACCGTCTTGGGCTAAGCCCCGTGGTCTATCGCCGCCTTTTAAGAAGCGCCAGGTTAAAGCCCGGTGAAACACCGAGAGCGCTATGTCAGCGGCTAAAAAGCTTAGTCATAAAATGGCTATTGCCTGAGATACAGACAAAAGAGTCTTTACTAGACCAAATTATATTGGAACAGTTTATGGAAGCAGTTCCTTCTGAAATGAGATCCTTCCTGATCTTGCAAGACTGCAGAACCACAGAGGCAGCGACTGCATTGGCCGAGCGATACCTGGAGGCCAGTGTGGTAAGCCAAGTAAAAGTGGGTGGTCTGTCTTCTGCAGTCAAGGCAGCATCAGGAAGGAAAGAAAATAGTGTATGGAAGGAGGGTATAAAAACAATGTCATTGGCTAAACATGATTATATGAATAGAATGTGTTATGCATGTGGTGAGGAAGGCCATATCAAGAGAAACTGCAAGGCTAAGACAGCGTTTATGACATCTCGCTCTGAGGAGAGTGGAGAGGGTTTTCTCCTTGAGGTAGAGGTCGAGGGTGTTCCGGTGGAAGCTTTATTAGACTCCGGAGCGGACCAGTCCATGATTTCGCAGAAATTGTGGAAAATAATATCATCACGGATTGGTCCGACTCTCGAGCCTCAAGGAAGATCCATTAAGATCAAATGCATTCATGGTGCAGCCTCAACGTACCCCATATATGAAGTAAGTGTAAAAGGCTTAGGGGTTAAGCGCCAGGTACCTGTTGCAGTAGTCCCCAGACTCCCGCAAGCACTAGTTCTGGGAAGAGATTGGCCACAGTTCAGGCGAGGGATGGCAGAAGGTCTTCAAGGTAAGACACATAAAGCGTCCACGCTAACACCACTTAGAGCCAAGACAAAGAGCTCATCAGGGGATTCACCTCATTTGGAGGGGGGGAGAGTACCCCGGGTAAAAGAGAGTGAGGGAAAACATGTCCCACCTATACGTGTAGGGAGCACTAAGGTCAACCCAGTTCTTCAGCCATTATTTGGAACCCCACAGTGGCAGGCAAAAGGCGAGGTAGCTAGGAAGGAGGACACCCCTAAGAAAAGTCCGTTTATCCTTAAATTTTGTCGTACTACCCCCAATGCCAAAATTCCAAAACGGGCTACCCAGATGGCCGCTGGGTTTGATTTATGTAGTGCAGAGGAGACAGTTGTTCCCCATCAGTGAAAAGCCCTCATAGAAACAGGTATCCAAGTACAAATACCCCCAGGTTGTTATGGGCGTATTGCACCCCGTTCAGGCATCGCCTGGAAAGATTTTATAGACGTGGGCGCCGGCGTAATCGATCCAGATTACCGAGGGACGATTAAAGTCCTACTTTTTAATTTCGCTAAAGAGGACTTTAAGGTAAATCTGGGCGATCGCATTGCCCAGATGATCTGTGAAAGGGTAGGTTTTCCAGACGTGGAGGAGGTAACAGAACTGACTCCTACCACCAGGGGATCCGGAGGTTTTGGATCCACCGGTAAAGGAACAGTGAAAGGGTTAGCTGCCAGTAGTGAGGTGACCGAGGAGGAGGATCTAGGCCCGCAATTGCCCGATTGCAAGGCAGATCCAGTTCCCAGGTTAGGGGAGGAGCTTTCCTGGTCCCAGCAGCAAGAAATATTAGGCTTATTAAGGAAACACCCGATATCTAGGCTACCTTTTCATGATAAGTTATTGACTCCTCTGAGAGAGGAGGATAAAAAGAAAAAGCCTGAGAAATACAGAAAGAGACGAAATACGTCTCACCATAACGCTAAACTGATAGAGCAGCGGACGGATCCCACTCTCGAGAAGGCATTTGAGGTAGTTCCCACTGTGTTTAAAAGGTCAGAACCTTGGTACCAGTTAGCTAGGGATAAGGTGGGCTCGTATGAGTCACCGTATGGACGGATCCCTCATGGTATCCGCGATCAGTTAAGAAAACACTGGGTAAGGCCAGATATAGAAGAGGTAGGTATACCCCACCTCATGAGGGACTGTAAAGGACCACTATGCCGTACCTCACAGGTAATTGAAGTAAATAGGACAGCCGGCCAGTGGCGCCGGAAGACCTGCACTGACAGGCCTGCACAGCCTTGTCAGTTTAAAGCAGGAGAAAAAGTAATCGCAGTGATAACTGGTCCTAGTCCAAAAGGGGAGAATAGCTGGAAGGGACCCTACCATGGGATAAAACAGGTAAACCCCACATCCTATTCCGTACAAGACAGAAGGGGGCATTCGCAAATTTACCCCAGTAATGTCCTACGCCCTTGGCACGAGCGGACAGCCGTGGCCAGATTAGCTACAGTACAGGACAAAACAGATAAAACTTCGAATACACATGAGGCCCTTGGTAATATTACGTACTGTGCTGAAGAAAAAATGCCAGCACGTAATAGCTTAAGTGGGGGGATATGTGATGGCGAAGATGGTCAGATTCCCATGGAAATAGAGGGAATACAGGAAATTTCCCCTAGGCAGAGGGAAAAAGAAAAAAAGGCTCACTTTAAAACCAAAGTCAGCATTGAAAAAAACAGTCAGTCAGAACTTGCTGGGCAGAAGCCACGCCCCAGGTCCATAATAGCTAAGGGTGTTGATACAACTCAGCTGGGGGCGGGGTGGAAGGAGAGCAGCAAGTCACATGCTTATAAACCCATGAGGGCAGAGGAAGTTAGTTCACTGAGGAGTTCATGGCAGAGATCAGATGAGAGTTCAGTGAGGAGCTCAGTGTTGAACTCAGAGGATAGCTCAAGGAGGGCAGCTGGAAGGAAAGGAGCTGCCAGCATTACACACTTCCCAGGAGAGGAAGGGAGACTGACCCCATTCTCAGAGGAACAAGCTGAAGAGAAACCTTGTTCAGGTCAGGAGCTGTATTCCTGGAGGGGAGATAATCAGGCTGCAGATATCCTGAAACCATATGGCTTCAGCAAGAGCAGAGAGCCATTCTTGAAAGGACGTCTCAGAGGTAAAACTGATTATCTTAACAAAGCCAAGTCTCAGGAAGACATAATAGCCAGCAAGCTTTATGCATTGAGCCAGAAGCCAGCATATGGAAAAGTCTTTAACCATGAGAGAGCTAATGTGTTAGAGCTACTACAAAGTTTATTACAGAACCAGGAAGTAATTGAGAAGCAGAGGTATTCTGTTCCCCGAGCAGAAGCACAGGTGTCTGCTGATGAGGACTCAGACCTCTCCGGTTCTATGTGTGAATCAATGGAGATTGAAGAAGATGTTCCATTAACTGATCCCGAGATTTGTATGGAATGTGATTTGTCACAGGTAGTCAAGTAAAGAACTGTCTTTTGCATCTGCTACAGAAAGGTACAGTTTGTTTGGATTACCTAACCTTTTTAGAGCCAGAAGAGTTTTAATTAGAGTGTTTGCTGTGCTGAGTGAGACGTAAGAATGCCTAACGTTTTAAAGTCTCATGTGCTCTAATTAAGAACCAGGAACAAGCTCTGAAAGTTTGTACAAAGAAAAAGTTTATTCTGTGAGAAGAGTTTTTGCATTTTCCTTGAATAAGAAAAAGGCACATTTGTGTTTGAGCATTTTGAGAGAAAAAGCCTTATTTGCCAGAAGAAGGATTTTTTCTAATGCTGAAGAAAGCTGTTTTGATTTTCTTATCTTGTATTTTGTTACTTCAAGTTTTCATGTAATGCCAAGCTTCATATTGAAGTTCTCTATGCCAAGGGAGGCTTAAAAATAAAAAAATATTCCTGTTTGCTTTCAACTCGGCTCCAGGTTATTTAGCTCACAACTACAGGTGCTTTGAACTACGACTCCCAGGAGCCTTTGCACTGGGTAGTCTCTTGAAAGTAATTATCACACCTTATCCGACGTCAGGCAACTGCCTAGGCGGACGACGGGGCGTGACAATAAGCAAGGTGGAGTCAGTCCACTAAAATGGTTTTTTGGTCTTCATCATAAGGCATATGGGAGTATATTTTAAAAGAAAGGTGGGAGAAGGGAAGTATGATAGAGACATTTAAATACATGCATGGTGAATTCAAGGAAGTATGGGAGAGGTATAGAGAATCTTTGAGGGAGAGAAAGGGATTGTAGAGCTAATAGTTTGTGTAGATAGCAGAATGGATAAAATGGATAGGCTTCTTAAAACTTATTTTTTAGAAAAGATCTTCTCAGATCTCTTGGACTGAGAGGTGTGCAGTTGGTGTCAGCAATCTTGTCCATTTTGATTTGTTTATGACTTTTTTTGCCTCTTTTTAATGTATTCTGTCATTTCCTATTTTTTAATGATTTTTTTTTTCATTTTAATAGTTTTAGTATTATTCACCACATTGTAAATAATTGGTAATGGGTGGTATTGTATATTTTTAATAAACATATGGAGGCCAATTCCAAATGGGGCCCATCTGGATGTCCAAAATCTGGATGGGCTGGATTTGCACCTGATTCTGAATCTGCAGGAGCTAGATGTCCCTGTGGGAGCAGAATTGGGATGGACAGGACATGCCCCAATTCAGGCCCACTGCATGTCCAGAATACTCTCCAACTAACCCTCCCAATGCTTCTGCATGGTGGCCGGTACGCCATGCAGAAGCCCCAAATCTCCATAGATTTTTAAATGATGATTTCCCCGCTCCCTGACCCCCAAAAAGATCTGCAGAGACTGGGATCAGGATGCGGGGAACCCTCTGCTGCTCCTCACCTGCTGTGTGGGGGCCAATGTCGCCGATCACCCTGACCGGAAGGACTTATTCCACCTCCGAGGTGGAATATGTTCCTCGGCCATCTCTGCTGCCCTGGCCATACAGGGCCACAACCGGAATCAGCCCTCTATGTCCGGGGCCATGGTCCCACCTCCACGGCATCCAGTCTCCTCCTCCGGCCCTCCCCCTCCCGCTCTCGTTCAGAGCTGCCCGCACATGTCCTCTGTACATGCAGGGAGCTTTGGGTTGGGAATCGGCCCTTGGTGTTTAGCGGTGCAGAATGATCCCCAATCTGTATGGTCTTTATCTGCCATCCTTCTTTCGGTTTCAATATTTCATTCAAACCATTAGTATTATACTAAATTGAAATTTTTTTCCTTTCTGGGTTTAACTATACATCATTATTTCAAGAAAGTGGAGGAGTTTTTGTACTGAGCTTACATGAAAAGTGTATTTGATGTCCAAGCAATTTTTCTCCAACAAAAATACTTCTAATGGGTTCAACACTACATAATCAATTTGACCAGAAAAGGAAGTTCCATGTAAAAAGCAGAGGGCGATGACAGTGGGGCTGTACTACTGACCGCCTGGCCAGAATGAATAGATGGATGATGAAATGCTAAAATAAATCAGGAAAGCTAACAAAAGTTTCAACACAATAATAATGGGTGATTTCAATTACCCTGGTATCAAATGGGTCAGTGTCACAGCAGGACATGCTAAAGAGATAAAGTTTCTAGATGAAATAAATGACTGCTTCTTGGAGCAGGTGGTTCATGAACCAACAAGAGGGGAAGCTATTCTGGACCTAGGGTTATGGGGCCACTTGGCAGTAGTGATCATAGCATGATCACATTTGATTTAATAAATGGAAGAAAGATGGCAATAAATCCACAGTGCTACCTTTTAACGTTCAAAAGGGAGACTATGATAAAATGAGGAAAATAGTTAAGACAAAACTAAAAGGAGCAGCTGCAAAAGTTAAAGGTAATATCAAGCATGGGCATTTTTTTAAAAGTACTATCTTGGAAGCCCAGACCAGATGTATTCCACACTTTAAGAAAAGTGGAAGGAAGGACAAAAAAACTGCCAGCATGGTTTAAAGGTGAGGTCAGAGAGGCTGTTGTTGCCAAAAAAGCATCCTTCAGGAAATGGAAAAAGGAGCCTAATGACAAACACTGGAAAAAACATAAGAATTGGCAAGTTAGATACAAGGCATTGATAAGGCAGGCAAAGAGAAAATTTGAAAAGAAGCTTGTCATGGAAGCAAAAATGCATAATGAGAACTTTTTCAAATACATTCATAGCAAAAAACCTGTGAGAGAGTCAGTTGGCCACTGGATGATAGAAGGGTAAAAGGGGCACTAAAGGCCAGAGTGGAGAGACTGAATGAATTCTTTGCTTTGGTCTTTACTGAATTTGTAGGGAAGTTATCTGTGCCTGAAATGGTATATAAAGGTGATGTAGTGGAAAAATGTTAAGAAATATTGATAAACTGGGAGGACGTATTACAGCTGTTGAATAAACTGAAGAGTAGCAAATCATCTGGCCTGGATGGTATACATCCAAGAATGCTGAAAGAACTGAAATATGAGATTGCAGACCTACTATTAATAATCTGTGCACTATCATTAAAATCATCTGTAGTACCTGAGGATTGGAGAGTGGCCAAAGAAACTCCAACATTTAAAAAGGGTTCCACGGGTGATCCAGGAAACTACAGACCGGTGAGCTCAACATCAGTACTGGACAAAATGATAGAAACTATTATAAAGAATAAAGTTACTGAACATGTAGATAGCCATGGTTTAATAGGACAAAGCCAACATGGATTTAGCCAAGGAAAGTCTTTACTAATCTGTTATATTTCTTTGAAGGTGTGAATAAACAGGTAGGCAAAGGTGAGCTGGTTGATATAGTTTATCTGGATTTTCAGAAAGCCTTTGACAAGGTCCCTCATGAGAGACTCTTGGCAAAATTAAAAAGTCATGGGATTGGAGGCAGTTGCAGTATTGTGGATCAGGAGCTGGTTAGAAGATAGAAAGCAGAAGGTAGGGCTAAATGGCCAATTTTCTCAATGGAGAAAGGTGAATAGTGGAGTATCCCAGGGATCTGTGCTGGGCCCACTGCTTTTTACCATATTCATAAATGACCTGGAAATAGGAATAATGAGTCAGTTGATCAAATTTGCAGATGACACACAATTATTCAGAGTTGTTAAAACACAAGAGGATTGTGAAAAATTTCAAGAGGACCTTGAAAAACTGGAAGACTGGACATTCAAATGAAATTTCAGTGACACACATGAAATATAATGTGAATAAGTGCAAAGTTATGCACCTAGGAAAGAACAACCCAAACTATGGTTACATGATGCAAGGTACCACCTTAGAAACCACCACCCAAGAAAAAGATTTAGGCGTCATCATGGATAATACATTAAAATCTTCTACCCAGTGTGCAGCGATGACCAAGAAAGCAACTAGAATGCTAGGAATCATAAGGAAAGGAATGGAGAATAAGACCAAGGGTATTATAATGCCTCTGTATCGTTCCATGGTGCGACCACACCTTGAATATTGCATGCAGTTCTAGTCACCATTTATTTATTTATTTAGCTGCATTTATATCCTGCTTTTCACTGGGTCAAAGTGGTTGGGGGATACATTTAACACAAGGGGATATGAGACACATACACTAATACTTACAGGGAACATGGGCAATGGAGGGTTAAGTGGCTTGCCCAAGACCACAAGGAGCACCTGTGGGACTAGAAACCCCAGTCCTTCTGGCCCAAGGTTGCTGTCCTCTAGTGGGATTTGAACCACTGACCTTCCGTCCTGTGGTACCTTGCCCCAACCACTAGGCCACTCCTCCCTCACTAGGCCAGTCCTCCCTCACCATATCTTAAAAAGGATATAGCTGAATTAGAAAACATATAAAGAAGAGCGACAGAAATGTAAGAGAATGGAAGGATATCCCTATGAGGAGAAGCTTAAAAGATTGGGGCTCTTCAACTTGGAAAAGAGATGGCTGAGGGGGGTTATGATAGAAGTCTATAAATTAATGAATGGAGTGGAATAGGTAAGCGTAGATCGGTTGTTTATGCCATCAAAAAGTAGAAAGACTAGAGGACATGCAATGAAGCTACAATGCAACCCATTTAAAATTAATAAGAGAAATTTTTTTTTTACTCAACGTGAAAACAAATTCTGAAATTCGTTACCAGAGGATTTAGTAAAAGCCGGTTAGTGTAGCTGGGTTTAAAAAATATTTGTACAAGTTCATGGAGGAAAGGTCCATAAACCATTATTAAAGAGGACCCGGGAAATCCACTGCTTGCCCTGGGACAAGCATTGTGGAACCTGTGTCTTTTTGGGAACCTGCCAGGTACTTGTGGCTTGGATTGGCCACTGTAGGAAACAGAGTGGGCTTGATGGGCCTTGGTCTGACTCAGTAAAGCACTTCTTATGTTCTTATCTATAAATTTCTTCTTGATCAACATCTAGAGATGGTGTGCCCGATACTGAAAAGGATTAATGCGGTTAACAGACTTGCTAACCATGTTAATCTCCTTAATCAGGATATTCAGCAGCACTAGCATACAGGTCTGGCCCTAGGCATGTACGAGCGTGTTGCCTGAACACGGCCCCACTCCACAGCCACCCACATACTGGAAAAAATCGCGGCTATCCCTTCTCTCTCCAGTCGCTGCCATAGGCGCCTGATATAAGAGAACCAATCGGACTTCCTTCAACCAGGCAGGCAGCATAGATGCTCCTTATTCCCTTCATGAAAGTTTCCCTTTGCTGCTGCCACTTTCTGAAATCGGTCCCCTATTGCACATCACAGACGCAAGGGACTTTCTCACTATCAGCATCGCTGTGAGCTCTGCTGGCCCCGCCCCTTTGACTGACTTCTTATTATTGAGGGGAGGGGACCAGCAGAGCTCGCAGTGACGCTGACAGTAAGAAAGTCCCAGCATCTGTGTTGTGCTTTTTTCCTTTGACGTTGTCACAGGGGACCGATCTCAGAGGGTAGCAGAGAAGGGAGAAAGAATTGGAAAAAGATGCTGCACTGGGGGTGAGGGAGAACCAGGTCTGGCCCATCCGCTAGGTGAACGCCTAGGATGGCCGGCCCAGGTGGGCGGCGGCAGTGGCACACATGACCAGCTGTGCCACCCACCAGATACTGCCCACTCAGCTGCTGCCAATTCCATTTGGGGGGGGAGGCGGGCAGTGGCAGCAGCAGTATTGAAATACTGCCACAGCCACCTCCCGAGATGGAAATGGCGGCAGCTGGAAAGGGGGTGGCGGTGACAGCTGGGAGAGGATGGCAAGGTCAGGGTTTCTGCCTAGGGTGGCAGAAATCCTTGGTCCAGCCCTGGAGAGGACAGTATTTAAGGAAAGATACACAACAGAAGTGCTATGCCCAGGATAAGGGAGGGGGAGGGAGGAATGAGGAGGTGCTAGATTGGAGATGGAGCAAAGAAAGGGGACATGGGGGCTTAGAGGCTCAGGGGCAGACACAGAAGCGGGAGGAGGATGTCAGAGGATGTGGAGGAGTAGCCTAGTGGTTAGGGCAGCAGCTCAGAGCCAGAAAGGCCAATGTTCAAACCCCACTAGCACTCCTTGTGGACTTGGGAAAGCCACTTAACAAAACTTAGATTGTGAGCCCGTTGGGGACAGGGAAATGCATACTGTACCTAAATGTAACTTGCCTTGATCTTCTCCTGGAAAAGCATGAGCTATTAGTAATAAATAAATAAAATATACTGGCTTGGGGATAGAGAAAGAAAGGCCTGGAACACAAAGGGTAGAGGGGGCAGAGAGGTTAATAAAGCTGACAGGACAGATGCTTGACATGGAGAGGGTAGAAGGACAAGGGAGATGCTGGCCATGGGGGTGGGGAGAAAGAGGGGAAATGTTAGACACATGGGGAAGTACTGAGACAGAAGAAATGGTGGATAGAAGGGGGTAGAGAGAGAGGAGATACTAGGTGGGAAGAGAGAGATGATGCTGAATGGAGAGTGGGGAATAAGAGCAGGGGGAATAGGATAGCTAGGGTGATGGAAAGAGATGAAAAGCTGTAGACAGGTGCAGGTAAGTGAGAACTGGATAGAAAGAATGAATGAAATATGATAGAGAGGCAGAAAAATAAATGGAAGAAAACCAAAAGTTCAGTGTCAGAGATGGATGTAGTGGAGGACCAAAGAGGACACAAAGAGAAAAAAGACAAATAGATAGAAGCCCTTGTAAAGAGAGCTAAGAGAAGACAGAAACTAAGATTGCGGCCAAAGCAAGTTGAAAAATTAAACGGTCAGACAACAAAGGTAGAAAAAAGGATTTTATTTGTAATTTAGTGATTGGACTGTGTCAGTTTTTCAATGTGCTCTCTTATATTTTGCACAGTACAGAAGTAAATGCATCACTGTATTTCTCTGGTGGTGCACTGCATGTAGTCTGGCTTCTTGGGATTTCAATTACATTTTTGTTAACATATTTCTTTTTGTAGTTTGTGGTCACTTATTCTGTACTTGATGAGAGTCTATTTGTCTTCTAAAGTGTGTGACTAAGGCCAGATATTCCATTAGTATGGTGTTTCCATGCAGGAAACTAACTGTTCAGTTTTCCCAGTAGGTGTCTGGGCGTTCTAGGTTCTACTGCAGTATTTATGGTGCCTGCCCTTTTCTGGGTAGGCTCCTTGCTGTGTGTTAGTGTTGTTATGGAATGATAGATTTGGGGCAATTCTCTCCAAATGGGTTATTTTGGGCATCAAAATGTATGCAAATCCCAATTATAATTAAACTATACACTCAAATCAATCACTAAAAAAAACAATATTCATTTTTTTCAACCTTTCTTTCAATTTTGATTTAAAAGAACTATAAAGTTACATGTTCCTTCAAATTAAAAAATAGGGGAAAAAACTCAGAACTGTCCCTCCAACTGTTTGATAGCTGACTTAAGTAGGCTTAGGGGCATTCTTCCTCATAGATCAGAAAAACCAGTTTTGCGCATGCCATGAAAATCATGAACCTCACTTCTAAGCCAGGGTATGTGGAGTATGTTCTCAGCCTCTCAAATTTACTGCGAATGATCGGCATAATACTTGAATGCTCGGCATAATACTTGAATCGTGTCAAAGAGAGCTTCTTTGCGGAGTTCGAAAGATGTAACATATATGGGTAATTCGTCAAGGTGTGCTTGAAAATTCTTCTTAATCAAACCTGTGTACCCAACATGATGGGAAATAACTCGGTATCTTTCAGCAACATTTTCTTGATCTCTGCATTCATTGGAGTGGAGGAGTGGCCTAGTGGTTGGGGCAAGGTACTTCAGGCCAGAAGGTTGGGGGTTCAAATCCCACTAGAGGACAGCAACCTTGGGCTGGAAGGACTGTGGTTTCTAGTCCCACAGGTGCTCCTTGTGGTCTTGGGCAAGCCACTTAACCCTCCATAGCCCATGTTCCCTGTGAAATAGTTATCTCCAAGTTATAATGCCCTGTTCAATGTAATTTCAGTTTGTTCAATGTAAACCACACTGATGCAGAATAGCATGGTATATAAGAGAATATAAATAAATAGGTACTTGAAGATTTCTCCTTCTCAATGCAATTCACAGAATAGTTGCTTGGGACTGACACCTCTTGATAATGTTCTGGGTTCTTCTCCTTTCCCACTATATCTGGTTTCCTTTCATCCAGCTTTTTCTCTGTCAGAATGGGGCTACCCCAGGCAATCATAACCTCTTCATTCTCTGTAATTCTCTTGGGGTCATGATCCCTGTACTGTTTAGGCACAGTGATGTTGTAGTGTTAAGGGACAGGGACAGGTAGATTTGCTCTAAGGGTCCTGTACTGCGAGTTCTGTAGTGCAATATGGATTGTTTTTGATATTTGCAACTTTGCATTCTTGATGCTGCCGGTCTGAATTTTTAAAATATTTAGGGGTATGTTTACTAAAACCCCGGTGAAGTGCGGGCCGCGGTAGTGTGCGGGTGCCATATAAGGAGTGGGCGTTCCGTCCTGAAGAAGAAAAGCCATGATTGACATATGCGCTAAGGTGCGCGGCGCCCTTGTGCGCCCCACACCTTAGCGCATCGGATAGCTGCGCGGGAGGCATATGTGGCTCGCTGATGTGCAAACAGAAGAGCAGAGCCACAGCACAATGGTTAAGGTAGTTGCCAATGATGCAGAGATCAGGGGTTTGATCCCCCACAGTGCTCAATGACACTGGCTGAGGTGTTAATTTATGAGGCAGAGAAATACTGGGCGGCATAAGGCAGCGCGCTGATGTTTTTGGCGGCATTCTAATACTGGGAGGTATAAGTGGCGCGCTGATGTGCAAACAAAAGAGCAGAGCCACAGCACAATGATGAAGGCACTTACCAATGGTGCAGGGATCAGGGGTTCAATCCCCCACTGTGTTCAATGATGATGATGGCTGGCTGAGGTGATATTTTAGGAGGCATACAAATAATGGGCGGCATAAGGCGGCGCGCAGATGGGCATTAGGCGGTGCGCTATTGATTTAGGAGGCTGTTCTATTATTGGAAGGCATAAGACGGCACGCAGATGTGCAAGCACAGGATCAGAGCCACAGCACAATGGTTAAGACACTGACCAATGATGTAAGGATCAGGGGTTTGATCCCCACAGTGCCCAATGAACAAGGCTGGCTGAGGCATTGTGTATTATGGGGAAGAGTGCTTTAGGGGGCATTTTAGTTTTAGTTTAATTATCATTACTAGCAAACGCACCCTCAAAGCGTGTTAACATAAGGCGCCCTATAAGGCACATTTTAAAGTGCACTGTCCGCCAAGGCACCCTAGAATCTTTCTTATAGGGCGCTTTAGAGGGTGCCGTATGAGGTACCGCAAGGTCAGAGTACTGTTTTTGATGGCAGCACTGTGCAGTTTAAGGAATGAAAAGCATACGTAGGTGCGCTGACATGCAAGGAGGAGCAGCAGTGGTGCACAATGGTTAAGGCACTGACTGCTGATACAGGGGTCATGAGTTAGCTCCCCAGGGTGCCTAATACATAAGGCTGGCTGTGGCATCAGCTTTGCAATGTACATATTTGTTCATGCAGCACCGTATGTTTATTTTATTAATTGCTGCCAGCAAACACGCCCTCATGTGCCGTAATGGAAGGTGCCGTAAAAGGCACCCTATATGGCACTCCATAGGGCACATTATAAAGTGCACTGTCCGCCACAGCACCCTAATATGTCCCCTATAGGGCACCCTATAAGTTGTGTCACAGGATAATGTATAGTGCACCTTATATGGATGGGAACCATAAGGTGCCTTATAGGGTGCCCTATAAAGCGCCCTCAGAGGCACCCTATGGGTACAGTACGCTGAGGGTGTTTTTGCTGGCATCAAAATATGTACATTAAAGAAAAATAATGCTTTGGACAACCCTATCAAATAACCCCACTGTGGGTTTGAACCCATGACCTCTGGCTTCACAGGTAATGAAGTAACCATTGGGCTACAGCTCTATAGCTGCTAGCAAGCCCCTGGCTGGCTGCAGAGAGCCTGTACATCACCACACAGACAGTCTGCTGTGGTCTCCAGGATAGGGTTAGCCCACCCGTACCCATGATGCACTGCACATGCAAATCAGCTGTCCACAGATGAACACAAGATGGGGAATGCACCCCCACAGCACCTCGGCCTGGTAGGAGGAAGTGACCGGGTGCACCCACACAGCACCTCGGCCTGGTAGGGGGTATTGACCGGGTGTTTTACTGGCACAGAGTAGCTACACACCGTCACATTGTGCGGGTACTGTACTCACCCTAAGTGTGCGATGAGGCGCCCAGGACCAGGTCCACAACACCTTCCATGGCTGATGGAGGTCCAAAGCAGTGTTAATGTGTAAGATAGGTAGTTTCTGCACAAACACCATGGATATCTCTGTCTGTCTCAGTCAGGTGTAGCCCGGCCCTTAGGTGGGCTATGCACCACCACCACCCCAGGGCGGCAAACATGGTCTCCCATCAATAGATCCACATTCTACGTCCCTGCAAAGATGGCAGTAGAGGGGAACATCAACCCCAGTCCTGCTGAGGAACAGACACCCCACAGGGCAGTCAATGCAGCTCTATACACATCCATAACACAATAGCAGACAGACATTAGACCAGGTTATGGTAAGCTGCACCCCACCACTATCTGATATTCTCCTGCAGCAAGCCATCAGCCACTGCAAGCCACTCCAGCAAGACACATACCAGCTACAAACAGTCTGCTAGTTAGTCCATAGTGCATATTCCCAGTGGAGATGCATGCACCCAGAACTGGGATGTCAGCATACACAGCAAGCAGATAAATCAGACTGGGCCCCAAAAGGAAACCCATATCTATCACACAAGAGAAATACTATATAGCACTATGGGGGTGCCTAGCCATGCTGTGGTCACTGACATTGTCAGGGACCAGACCTGCAGCACACACCGCAAACATCAGAATGATTGTTATGGTGGAGCTCAATGACCAAAATGTGCTTAACGTAGGAATTGATATATGCCAGTTATCATAGGAAGCGTTTGATAGCTGTGTACCGTATACCCAGGTGTAGGGTGGCATTGCTAAGGTTTGCAACTGCTAGTATTGGGAGATACAGGCAG
Source organism: Ichthyophis bannanicus (assembly GCA_033557465.1). Classification (NCBI taxonomy): domain Eukaryota; kingdom Metazoa; phylum Chordata; class Amphibia; order Gymnophiona; family Ichthyophiidae; genus Ichthyophis; species Ichthyophis bannanicus. The sequence goes on from CM066037.1 coordinate 432,944,356, forward strand.
GGCCCAATGTCCTGCCTCTCCAGGAGGCATTGGCCAATGGGGCCTGTGGGGGGGGGGGGGTGTGTGGGTGTGTCTGGCCCTGTTGGCTGCTGCTTTACGGCAGGGTTTCCCGACTCCAGTCCTGGTGTTCCAAACACTGTTCGGGTTTTTATGCTGTCCCTCATAAATATGCATGTGCTACATCTGCATACCATGGGGGTGGTGCATAGATATGCAGCACAGGCATCATTATTAGAGGCAGCATGGGACCTGCATGGTGTGGGGCCCTCCAGGACTGCATTTGGGAGACTCTGCTCCAGGTAATGCGCCTGTTTATGGTGTCTGTGATTGGTGTGGTAAAATATAGGCGTATTAACAATGCATATGTTCTCAGCTATACAGTTTTGTCCTTACTATCACGGTTTAGTTGTGGGAAAAATATGTGTACAGGATTGGCAGTGGCCCCAGCTGGGCTTTGATCCTGTTCCCTTCTGTTCTTGCACACACTGTCTGTGTGCACTGCACCACTGCGTTGCCACAGATGTGCTGTTTTCCCTGGGGAGGCCATGACTGTACATGCGACAGAGCCTGTCTGTTGCGGTGGACCGTGCCAGCCTGCACAGGCCTAGGCCACTGTGTGCTGTGGCTTGCAGCCACTGGCCCCTCCGCCACCTGTACCCTTCCGCCAACATGCTGACATGTTCTTATCTTGGAAAACGCATGTGACCGGATTGAGTTGTGGCACTGCAGGATTGCATTTGGGGGAATTGGCTGTAGGTAATGGCCATTGGTATGGTTTGTGTGCGGTGTAGGGTAAAATATGGGTGTTTGCACCATGCTTATGTGCTCTGCAATACAGGGGTGTCCTGACTATCACTGTTTTGTGGTGGGTAAAACTATGGGGACTGGGTTGTCAGGAGCCCTAGCTAGGATTTGAACCTGTGACCCTCTGGTCCTACAGGCACTGGCTGTGTCTGCTACACCACACTGTGGCCACAGAGACAGTGCAGTCCCTGGAGATAGATAACCTGACCGAATGGCTCAGAAAACCGCACAATTTTACTGTGGACTCATTTACCTTGTATGGTGACAAAAGGGCAAATGAACCTCAAAAATGACCTCGGAAAAAGGGGAAAAAAAACATAACCAAGCTGGGCAGCAGTAATATCAATGGGCAACATTACAAACACTTCCAGGTAAGCTCCAAAAAAAGAAATGATTTTTGGAAGGGTCTACACTCCGTAGACCCTTCCATAAATCATTCCTTTTTTTTGGAGCTTTCCTGGGAGTGTTTTTTATTGTTGGCCATTGATATCAATGTTGCCCAGCTGGATTATAATTTTTAAAGTTTTTGTTGTGGTCATTTACATTGTTTATTTGACATTTTGATCTGTGCACATGTATCACACTGCTCACGTTTTTTAGGGTTTCCCCGGTTTTGCTGTACATTGCTGACGGAAATGGTTTCTCTTCCCTTTAAATGCAGTCTACCGCGAGTGTTTCATTCACGGTAGTTTTTACTTGTAAATTCGGCCCCGCTCCTGTGCGGGGAGCCTCTCCCCTCCCACTTTCCCCCCATTGACCCCGTCTCTCCGCCCCTCGGGGGCCTTCCTCCACCCTCCTTTTGCCTTTCCCCACCTCTATCGCACAGTAGCGCACTGCACACGTGCGCGTGTTCGTCGCACGTGTGTGGGGCCCGTTAGTGTGACACACACTCGTGTGGGGCACTTAAGTGCATCATTTTCGCACGCTCAAGTGCGCCCCGCACAAGTGCGCAGTTTAGTAAACATACCCCTTAGTCACTTCAGATTAAAGGAAATCTCAAATTTTAAGAGAACATCTCTGTTTATTTTTTGTTTAGTAGCCTGATAGCTTCACTGCTGCTGATTTCTGCCATGATCTACTCCAGCCTGGGCACTATGATCTAGAATTCATGGCTACCAGGATTCATTTTTCTAATTTTATATCTTCTTTCATCAATAAGCTGGTCATACATAGTACTGACCAAATAAATCCAGTATACAAATATTTATAATAGTTTATTTTTTTTGTGGGCATGTGAAAGTTAATCTTTATCTTTTATCTTTATCTTTTTTGAGTTTATTGAGCATCAGAGCACCCTACTGCATATATGCAATGGCTCCAAGGCTCTTAATTCTTCTTTGCTGTATCTCTTTTTCCGCACAAGAATCCCATTTTTCTCTTGCAAGCCACAGTTTGTTCCAAGAATACGTTCCAATTATGCTTTTTCTATTTCATGCTGCAGGTGTTAATCGTTGTGGCCTATTTAAGGCTTCCATTCAAGGCCACTAGTACCAGACAGTCTCTGTTAGTTTCTTCTCTGCATTCTGTGTCCTTGGGGCCCTAGGCCAAGGTTCTTCCTGTGAGTACATGTCAGCGCGTACACAATCATCTGCACTGTGTTCTTAATTCTGTGTCTTACATTGCATGTGAATGAGAATATGCACGCTCAGATATATAAGCTTACGTATCATGATTAAACAAAATGGAGTACAAGCAAATAAAATGGAGCTGAGATGGGATTCATTTCTCATCAAGATGCAACATCCAAATAGTCTCTACAGAGTTATGCATGTAGATTAGCATAGTTTATAATCAATGAACATATTTCATGACTGCTTGTGCTTTGCCTAGACCATGTCCATGACAAGGACTACAGTAAGGAAGGAGTGTTAAATCAAACCAAAAAACATAGGGGCTTGTTTACAAAGCCGCGGTAGCGGTTCGCGGTCGTTATCGGAGCCGCGGCCCCATTGAAATCAATGGGGTCGCGGCTCCGATAACGATCGCAAACCGCTACCGCAGCTTTGTAAACAAGCCCCATAGACAGTTAAAAGGTGAAATAGGAACTGATGACGGAAGTTGGAAGCAATTAGTGGAAGTATTGCGAGGCATGCACAGCTCCATTCTGATGGTTCTTAATATCACCATTATTAATTATCTTTAGAGAATATTGTTTGAGAATACTGTTAATGTTGATATATGAGGAGCTTCCTTATACTAGAGATTAGCGGTGAAGGATTTGTTTGTAACTGAATTTTTCTTCCAACGAGTGGGTTTAAGGATTCAAGGTAATTTTATAAGACCCATTATATAGGTATATATTACCACATACATGCTAAAATGACTTTATAACATTACCTCCTAAAAGGATAGAGGAATAGGATCCAGAGAATATGTTGACAGTCAGGCTGAATTTAATAACTTCAAAATATCATTTGACTTAAATCAAAACGGGACTAATATTTCTGAAGAGGATCTGGTCGCAAGGTGCCAAAATCACACATAGTAGCTCCAAAAGAGCTTCCCAGATAGATCTTATGACTTGGGTGGGGGGTGGGGTGGATATTCAGCAGCACCGGCTAGCACTGCTAACAGGGCAAGCCACTGGTGCTAAAATTTAAACTCAGATAATCAATGCCGGGATCATATCTGGCCCCAGCATTAAATGTCTGGTTTGCCACAAGGCTAACCGAGCAGCCGAGATATTGAGCTGCTGCCCAGTTAGCTAATGCAGCAAAGATTAGGCCAGCGTTTCCTCGCCTCACTGTCACCGCACCTCGTTAACCGGGCAGTGGGTGAATAATGCTGCTGCCCAGTTAACGATGGGTGCCACCTCTCTTGTGCCTGAGAACACCCCAGAATGGCATCGGGGCGTGTAGCGGCGGCACCCGGCAATATTTTAACGGCACAAACCATGTTCATGCCGCTGAATTTCCCGCCGAGTAGCCTTTAAATGGTTTGCAAGTCTGCAAACTCTGTAAAAAGCTTTGAAAACAATCCCCTGTATCTATAAAAAAGGCAAAAAAAATGTTCCCAGTGACGTGCAGAACAGTTAGAACAATTGGGAGTCATTTACTAAGAGCATGCTCTAATGCTATTGCATAAAACGGCCTGAGATAGAGAATGCAACTTAGTGGCCTTATCATATGTTGTTAGCGAATGACCCCGTTCGCAGGGAGACAAAATCTGTAGCTACTAATGAAAAGGTCTCTTTAAACAGATTAGAAGCTGATTCAATTTTAGTTTGTAAATAAAAACATTTGGCTTCTTTGATAGCTGATTTATAAATCTAAATATGAGTTAACTGTATTCTTTTTTATGATTTGTGAAGCACATCACAGCAGTTTACAGGTCAAGAAAGTTAAAAATAGAATAAAATAGAGGCACATCTAAATAGAAACATAGAAACATGACGGCAGAAAAAAATCACATGGTCTATTTAGTCTGCCCTTCCATATCAACCACTACAACATTCCCATTTTTTCCTTTAGTGATCCTCTGTGTTTGTCCCATGCTTTTTTAAATTCAGATACTGTCCTCATCTCTATCACCTCCACTATTCCAGGCATCTACCACTCTTTCCATAAATAAATATTTCCACATATTACTCCTGAGTCTATCCCCTTTCACCCTCTTCCTATGTCCCCTCATAGCAGAACTTGCTTCCAATCGAAAGAGGCTCTCCCCCTGTGCATTTATGCCACAGAGTTATTTAAATGTCTCAATCATAACACCTCTATCCCGCCTTTCCTCTAAAGTATACATATTAAGATCCTTAAGTCTATCCTCATATTCTTTATAACAAAGACCACTAACCATTTTAGTAGCCACCCTCTGTACTGACTCTAGCCTGTTTATATCCTTTTGAAGGTGCGGTCTCCAGAATTGCACACTATACTCCAAATGAGGTTGCACCAAAGACTTATACAGAGGCACTATCGCCTCCTTTCTTCTGCTGGACATTCCTCTCCCTGTGCACCCAAGCATCCTTCTAGAATTCACCGTGGCCTTTTCTACCTGTTTAGCTACTTTAAGATCATCAGACACAAACATGCCTAGGTCCTGCTCTTCTTTTGTGGACAGAAGTACTTTACTCCCTATACTATATCGCTCCCTTGGATTGCTGCAGCCCATATGCATGACCTAGCATTTTTTAGCATTAAATCTCAACTGCCAAATTCTAGATCATTCTTCAAGCTTAGCTAGATCCCTCCTCATGTCATCTACACCTTCTTGGGTGTCTACTCTTTTGCAGATTTTGGTCTCATCCGCAAAGAAGCAAACTTTACCCGACAACCTTTCCGCAATATCACTAACAAAGATGTTAAATAAAAGATTGTATGTCAACAAGACCAGGGCAAAAACAAAAGGAAGAGAAGGATATTGCACAACAGTTTCAGCCAGTAAACATGAAGTAGCTGAGATCGATACCATATTTGTGCCATATTATTATCTTAATCGTATAGGAGGGTTAAATGACTTGCCTAAGATCACAAGGTGCAGACTTCTCCCGTATCCTCAGGAAATGGAAAAAAGAGCCAAATGACGAAACCTGGAAACAGCACAAACACTGGCAAGTCAAATGCAAGGCATTGATAAGGCAGGCAAAGGGAGAATTTGAGAAGAAGCTTGCTGCGGAAGCAAAAACGCGAAATATTTATATTCTCTTATATACCGCGCTATTCTGCATCAGTGCAGTTTACATTGAACAAACTGAAATTACATTGAACAGGGAACTTGGAGATAACTATTTTACAGGGAACATGGGCTATGGAGGGTTAAGTGGCTTGCCTAAGACCACAAGGAGCACCTGTGGGACTAGAAACCCTAGTCCTTCCGGCCCAAGGTTGCTATCCTCTAGTGGGATTTGAACCCCCAACCTTCCAGCCTGTGGTACCTTGCCCCAACCACTAGGCCACTCCTCCAACTTTTTCAAGTACATTCGTAGCAAAAAACCTATGAGAGAGTCAGTTGGTCCATTAGATGATAGAGGGGTTAAAGGGGCGCTAAGAGGCGACAATTCGATAGCAGAGAGACTGAATGAATTCTTTGCTTTGGTCTTTACTGAGGAAGATGTAGGGATGTTACCCATGACTGAAGTGGTATTTAAAGGTGCGGAAGAATTGAAGGAAATATCAATACATCGGGAAGATGTATTACAACTATTAGATAAACTGAAGAGTAGCAAATCACTTGGACCGGATGGTATACATCCAAGGGTGTTGAAAGAACTGAAATATGAGATTGCAAACCTGCTATTAGTAATCTGTGAAATTTCATTAAAATCATCTGTAATACTGAAGATTGGAGGATCGCCAATGTAATGACAATTTTTAAAAAGGGTTCCAGCGGTGATCCGGAAAACTACAGACCGGTGAGCCTGATGTCAGTACAGGGAAAAATGGTAGAAACCATCATAAAGAATAAAATTACTCAGCATGTAGATAGTCATGGCCTAATGGGAGACAGCCAACATGGCTTTAGACAAGGAAGATCTTGTCTTACTAATCTGTTATGTTTTTTTGAAGGAGTGAATAAACAGGTCGACAAAGGTGAGTCTGTTGATATAGTGTATCTGTACTTTCAGAAAGCCTTTGATAAGGTCCCTCATCAGAGACTTTTGGCAAAACTAAAAAGTCATGGGATAGGAGGCAACATACTATTGTGGATCAGGAACTGGTTAAAAGATAGAAAAGATAGAGAGCAGAGAGTAGGGCTAAATGGCCAATTTTCCCAATGGAGAAAGGTGAATAGTGGTGTACCCCAGGGATCTGTGCTGGGTCCGCTGCTTTTTGACATATTCATAAATGACCTGAAAAGGGAATAACGAGTGAGGTTATCAAATTTGCAGATGACACAAAACTATTTAAACTTGTTAAAACCCAAGAGGATTGTGGAAAATTGCAAGAGGATCTTGATAAATTGGAAGACTGGGCATCAAAATGGCAGATGAAATTTAATGTGGACAAGTGCAAAGTTATGCACCTAGGGAAGAACAGCCCAAACTATAGTTACACGTTGCAAGGTTCCACATTAGGAACCACCACCCAGGAAAAAGATTTAGGCGTCAATTAAAGAGCTTTAACTGCTTTTTCTCTGAAAGGACAGCTGCGAAACCAGCTGGTACTTCGTAGATCTCTCTCTTTTGCTTTAACAGATACCTAAGCTCCACAAACAGAACAATGGCTGGGAAAAATCATATTGCTAAAGCTGTTGCCCCCGTTACAGCTTCTGCCTCGGTCCAGACAGAGGCCCTATTGCCAGTTGAAGAACCAGTTCCATGTGCAGGGTGCCTGCATGCTGAAGCTCTGAGGAAACAAGTGGAGGAACTCAGAGAGGAGGTGGCGAGGCTGAGGAGCATTCAAGACAGTGAGAAGTACATTGATGAGATGCTGCTTGCAGCAACCAGGCTCTCCAGCACAGGAGAAGATGGGTGTCAACAGAATGTCGATGGTTGGACAAAAGTCACCAGAGCCTGCAAAATGTACAATCCAACTTCTCCAGCCCTTGAATTGAAGAACCATTATGCAGCCCTGGAAGTGGAGGAGGTGAAAGCATCCCTGGAAAGGGAAGAACCAGAGTTCAAGTACCCCATAGTTGCAGAATCAGTGACCAGAAGGAAACGAAGGGTAGTGGTGGTTGGAGACTCTCTTCTGAGGGGTACTGAGGCGTCCATCTGCCGACCAGACTTGATGTCCAGAGAGGTATGCTGTCTGCCTGGTGCCAGGATCCAAAATGTTACGGAGAATTTGCCGAGACTCATCAAGCCCACTGACTATACCCCAATGTTGTAATCCATGTTGGAACAAATGATACTGCCAGGTATACCTCGAACGTATCAAAAGTGACTTCATGGCTCTGGGACAGAGGGTGAAGCAGGTAGGTGCACAGGTGGTGTTCTCTTCAATCCTCCCTGTTGAGGGTAAAGGCCAAGGCAGAGAGGCTCGCATCCTGGAGATTAATGCATGGCTGCGTGGATGGTGTCTTCGAGAGCGTTTTGGTTTCCTAGACCATGGGATGCTGTTCCAAGGGTTGCAGAGCAGAGATGGCATCCATCTGTCCAAGAAAGGTCAACACATCTTTGGTAGTAGACTGGCTAATCTACTGAAGAGGGCTTTAAACTAGATTCGTTGGGGATGGGTGAAGAAAGCCCCCAGGTAAGTGAAAGCCCCCAGGTAAGTGATACATTAAATACCTTTATGGAAATGGGGTAACAGGGGTAACATATGGAAAGCAGTGTGTATTAATGCCCGTAGCATGGGAAATAAGATCTCTGAAGTTGAAGCTTTGGTGGGAGTGGCTGACTTAGATTTAGTGGCAGTTACAGAAACATGGTTCACAGAAAACCATGACTGGGATGTAACCATACTGGATATACTTTATTCAGAAAGGACAGGGTAGGAAGAAGGGGAGGAGGAGTAGCACTATATGTAAAAACTACTATTAAAGCTTTGGAATTACAGAGCTTAAAAGGGAGAGAGGAGGCATTGTGGGTTAAACTAGAAAGAGGGAAAGAGAAATCTATTTGCATTGGTGTGATATACAGACCTCCCTCACAAGAGGAAGAGGTGGACAGAGAGTTAATTGAAGACATACGCAGCATTGCTAGGAAAGGGGAAGTGCTACTGCTAGGAGATTTCAATATGCCAGATGTTGATTGGCACTTTCCTGCTGCAGTATCATCTAGGAGTAAGGAGATCCTGGATTCTCTACAGGGAGAACTATTCAGGCAATTGGTAACAGACCCCACACGTGAAGGGGCCATACTGGACTTGGTGCTTACCAATGGTGAGAGTGTTTCTGATGTTGTAGTAGTGGGAGATCATTTTGCATCCAGTGATCACCAGATGGTGTGGTTCAGTATTAGGACTAGGGCTGTTAGAATCCATTCCAAGGTAAAGATCTTAGACTTTAGGAAGACTAACTTTGCGAAGATGGGCCAATACCTCAGGGAGTTAGTGGGATGGGACCAGCTGGGGGATGTAGAAAAACAGTGGGCAAAACTGAAAGGGGGGTATTTTAAAGGCAACCAACCTTTTTGTTAAAATGGTAAATAAAGGCAAAAGGAACAGGAGACCGCTATGGTTTTCGAAGGAAGTAGCTGAAAAAGTGAAGAAAAAGAGGGAGGCCTTCATGAAATACAAGAGATCACAGAGAAAGGAAGACAGGCATCTGTATTTGGAAAAACTTAGAGAAGCTAGCAAAGTAGTCAAGAAGGCAAAGATTCAAAAGGAGGAGGAAATAGCCAATGCAATAAAATGGGGAGATAAGACATTTTTCAGATATATTAGTGAGAAGAGGAAGGGCAAAAGTGGCATTGTCAGACTCAAGGGTACAGGGGGGGAATATGTAGAAGCTGATAAGGATAAAGCGGAATTGCTTAACAAATATTTTTGTTCTGTGTTCACAGATGAAGAACCAGGAGCAGGACCTCAGAAAACACCCACAAATAAGAACAGAAGCGAGGGACATCTTGAACAATTTTCAGAAGACTGTGTTCGTGAGAAACTAGCTCAACTTAAAGTAGACAAAGCGATGGGACCGGATGGGATACACCCTAGAATACTGAGGGAACTTGGGGACGTTCTAGCAACTCCACTGACTGACCTTTTCAATGCCTCGTTGGAGTCGGGAGTGGTGCCAAAGGACTGGAGAGAGGCTCATGTGGTGCCTTTACACAAAAGCGGAAGTAAGGATGTGGTTGAAAACTACAGGCCGGTTAGTTTAACTTCAGTGGTGAGTAAATTAATGGAAACGTTGTTGAAAGAGAAAATAGTGAGGTTTCTGGAGTCCAGCGGATTACAGGATCCGAGGCAGCATGGATTCACCAGAGGCAGGTCTTGTCAGACAAATCTGATTGATTTCTTTGACTGGGTGACCAGGGAGTTGGACCGAGGGAGAGCTCTAGATGTGGTGTATTTAGATTTCAGTAAAGCCTTTGACACTGTTCCTCACAGGCGACTTATAAACAAACTGAGCACCCTAGGGATGGACCCTAAAGTTACTGCTTGGGTTAGAAATTGGTTGGGTGGGAGGCGACAAAGAGTACAAGTAAATGGAGCTCACTCTGAGGAGAAGGATGTTACCAGTGGTGTGCCCCAGGGATCTGTCCTTGGTCCGATTCTTTTTAACATCTTTGTTAGTGATATAGCGAAATAGTTAAATAAAAAGAAATAGTTAAATAAAAATAGCGGAAGGGCTGTCGGGTAAGGTTTGCCTCTTTGCGGATGATACCAAAATCTGCAATAAAGTAGACACCCAGGAAGGTGTAGATAACATGAGGAGGGATCTAGCTAAGCTTGAAGAATGGTCTAGAATTTGGCAGCTGGGATTTAATGTTAAAAAATGTAAGGTCATGCATTCGGGCTGCAGCAATCCAAGGGAGCAATACAGCATAGGAGGTGAAGTACTTTTGTCCACTAAAGAAGAGCGGGACCTAGGCGTAGTTGTGTCCGATGATCTTAAAGTAGCTAAACAGGTAGAAAAGGTGACGGCAAAAGCTAGAAGGATGCTTGGGTGCATACGGAGAGGAATGGCTAGCAGAAAAAAGGAGGTGATAATGCCTCTGTATAAGTCTTTGGTGCGACCTCATTTGGAGTATGGTGTGCAATTCTGGAGACCGCACCTTCAAAAGGATGTGAACAGGATGGAGTCGGTGCAGAGGGTTGCTACTAAGATGATTAGTAGTCTTCATTATAAAGCATATGAGGACAGACTTAAGGATCTTAATATGTACACCTTAGAGGAAAGGCGGGATAGAGGTGATATGATTGAGATGTTTAAATACCTCCGTGGCATAAATGTTCAGGGAGAGAGCCTCTTTCAATTGAAAGTAAGTTCTGCGACGAGGGGACATGGGATGAGGGTGAAGGGAGATAGATTCAGGAGTGATATGCGGAAATATTTCTTTACGGAAAGAGTAGTGGATCCGTGGAATAGTCTCCCAGTGGAGGTGGTAGAGATGAGGACAGTAACTGAATTCAAAAAAGCATGGGACCAACACAGAGGATCTCTAAAGGTAAAAAGTGGACTGTTGTAGTTGTTGTTATGGAAGGACAGACTAGATGGGCCTTGTGGTCTTTTTCTGTCATCATGTTTCTATGTTTCTATTGTGGATAACATGTTAAAACCCTCATCCCAGTGTGCAGCGGCGGCCAAGAGAGCAAATAGAATGCTAGGTATCATAAGGAAAGGAATGGAAAATAAAACAAAAGATATTATAATGCCTCTATATTGTTCCATGGTGAGACCGCACTTTGAATATTGTGTGCAATTCTGGTCGCCGTATCTTAAAAAGGATATAGCATTATTAGAAAAGGTTCAGAGAAGAGCCACCAAAATGGAAAAGGAGATGGAAGGATACTCCTATGAAGAAAGGCTAAAAAGGTTAGGGCACTTTAACCTAGAAAAGAGACGGCTGAGGGGAGATATGATAGAAGTCTATAAATTAATTAACAGAGTGGAGCGGGTAAACGTAGATCGATTGTTTACATTACACTGATCAACATTGAAATCGTTACTGACTTTAAAAGGCCCTAATCTGTAGTATCTCGTTTTGAAGATATTGCATGTAGTTCATTTTTGACGTTTCATCGTGTAAATATATCCAGTAGGACATCAACAACATCCCAAATAAGTCTTGAATGATGTAATATTGCATCACATTGCATAATACCAGCATGCACACATCATCCAGAGTTGATTGCATCATTTTCTGATGCAATGCAATACTACTGCCAGACGGCTGCTGAAGCCATCTGACGTCATCTGTGTACTATACGCAGTCGGAAAGGAAAGTAATCTGGTATTCTGTTCCGATATTGAAAGCCTCATGAATGCCTTAAAAATCACTCATGACCCACAAGACTGGAGACTATTTATAGACTCTTCGAAACTGAGTCTGAAGGCTGTGTTTTTGAACAATGGAAACCGTCTTCCATCTATTCCAGTAGCGCATGCCGTCCACATGAAAGACACATACGATAACTTAAAGCATCTACTGACTTCCATTAACTATAATAAGTATAGCTGGCACCTCTGTGGTGACTTGAAGGTAGTTGCCCTTTTAATGGGACTGCAGCAGGGATATATAAAATACATGTGTTTCTTATGTGAGTGGGATAGCCGAGCAAGGGATTGGCACTACTTGCGGAAGGAATGGAATCGCAGACAAAATGTAACATACCACGCTCAACTCATCCGCCCACAAAAAATCCAAAACGAAGGTGTGCCAAATCTGTATACAAAATTGTATACCAAACCCAACCATCCACCGCCCAACCCACCAGTCAACCCCGATCTGAAACACACCGATGATAAACCATACACAACATACACATGCTACACCAACACACATAACAACCACGGGAGCTACAAAAATACAGCTTATCTTGTAACCACCCACACCACCCACAATCTACCAGCAAGCCCTCCAATCAATACTTTCATTCAAACTGGACGGAGCAATCGTGTCCAACATAAAGATCCATGACTGTTCCCCTCCGCGTCAGTATCAGATCTCTGTCACCTCCTTTCTGTTTCGGGGAGACATAGTCGATGACCCAACATTTCAAATCTGCAAAACTGTGAGACATAGACTGGCAGTGCTCCACAAGAGGAGCATGAGAAACAGCGTGTTTCAACTGGCTACGATGTTCTAGCAAACGAATGTGTAGTTGTCGAGTCGTCTTACCAAAATACGCCAAACCACAAGGACACACAAGCATGTAAACCACAAAATCTGACCAATAATCAGTCTTCTACCATAACTTATAGGCACACTCACGGTGTGTAAATGAATGGAAAGACACCCTAGTTGCGCAAACTGAACATGCCCCACAAGCAGAATGACCCACCTCCAAAGGCCTCTCACTATATTTCCTAACAACCATAGGACTCAAAACATTGTGCCAATTGTGCCCCTTCGAAAATACCATCCGAGAATTGTATTCACTCAGTCCTGGGATCGTGTGCAGCATCTCAAAATGTGAAAATATGATGCGACACAACAATCCACTAAAGGTGTATGTTTAGTCACAAAATGCAAAAAACAGGAGTCATCAATTTTATCCTGTACCCGAGAATCTAAGGGGATAACAACCAACTACAGTCGTTGTATAAAGTCCTCCTACAAGCCCTCTCTACTACTGATAGTGGGTACCCACGATCACAAAAGGCCAACGCTAACTGCTGAGATTGTGTTTTAAACTCAGATATTAAACTACAATTTTTCCAATAATGTAAGAATTGAGTAAAAGGCAGTCCATTCTTTAAAGGGGCAGGATGAGCGCTGGTGTAATGCAATAAGGCACTCCTATCCGTGGGTTTTTTATAAACTGAAGTCAACTATTACTACTACTACTACTGAGCATTTGTATAGCGCTACCAGTCATATGCAGCGCTGCACAGACATGTAGGAGACAATCCCTGCTCATCAGAGCTTACAATCTAGTTAAGACAAAACACAGAAGTCTGAAAACCAGACATTGTTCGTACAATCTTCACATCCAAAAAAGATATCATCAATGTGTCATATGTTAAAGAGAACTGAATATGTTCATCTACATGGTTCAAACAGTGATGAAACTGTACAAGAGCTTCTTCAGATCCAACCTAAATAGCAAACACATCATCAATGTAGCGAACCTAAGTATGTAAAGCAGAACGATGGCATATATCAGGTGGCCATGATGTTTCAAAATGGGCCACATACAAATTGGCCACCAATGGCATTACTGTGACCCCCATCGCTATGCCAGTATATTGCTTGATATAGCACTTCGTCATAGCAAAAAAATGATTCACAAAGTATCAGCTGTGCCAATGCCATCAAAAAATCCAATTGTCCTGGACTGATGTCACCCTGTCTCTGCAGTGCCCGTTCAATAACTGTAAGAGCTCCAGCTTGAGGAATACACGTGTGAAGAGCAGCAACATCCAAAGTCCCAAGGATGCAATCAGAATGCATTTCCTGTAGCTGAACTTGATCCAAAAAGAATTAAAAAATGAGTTGTGTCCTTAACAAAGGACAGAATAGACAAAATCAAAGGTCGTAAAAATGAATCTAAATAAATGGACAATGGCTCCAAAAGTGACCCAACAGATGATGCAAGAGGGTGACCAGGTGGTGCTATAGCATTCTTATGAATTTTCAGGAAAATATACAAATACGGAACACAAGGAAATTTCACATTCAAAAACCCAAACTCTGTTTTATTAATGAACTTCTTCTCCAAAGCATCTTTTGTCAAATCATGGATCAATAAACTCAAACGCTTGGTCGGATCCTCCTCCAGCCATCTGAAAATTGGCACATGATCTCCTGATGGTAATACGAAGAATCCAAAACTACAACCGCTCCACCTTTATCCGCTTGTTTGATTGTAATGGCTGTATTTTCTCTTAGTTGATGTAATGCTACACGTTCATCATATATTAAACTATTAAAGAATTAACACTAGGTTCTGAAAGACCTGAATAGACAGAAGAGCGGGAGTTGATGGATACCAGGTGGACACAAAAAGTAGTAACACTTGCCGGTCACTCACCGAAGATTCTTGCTGAGGAGTGGGTTCTTGCTGAAAACTAGGGGAAACAAAAAAAAAGTTCACAAATGAACTTTTTGCAAAAACTCGAAATCAATACGGAACAAAAAGGCATCATATTCTATGCGTGGGGCAAAGGACAACCCCTTGCCCAACAATGAAACTTGCATAGCTGTCAATTGCATGAATGACAAATTTACCACTAAACTTCCTGAAGAGGTGGAGACTGTGTCCACAGATGATAACCGGACGAATCTTCGTTTACCTTCCAACAGCCCTGGCCCCTGCATCTCCAATGACCTTTGTCTTTGTCTAAAAAAAATAGAGGATGGCAAAGATGCGGCCTCGGTGGACCGTGCCACACCTCCTTCTGAATCATCAGATGAAAAATCAAACAAGACCTTCTTCTTGTTCTTCCGATCTGGATTTTGCCAAGGATACACATATCCTGTGCTGTAATCAGCTGCATCTCTATTTAGTTTCTCCAGTTTAAATCATTTCAGATCCATCCATCTGACTGTGTAAATGCAATAATTGAGTGTTGTAAGACTCCTCACCCTCAGTTGAATGTAAGGCTATCTTCTGACTTTCCAACTCCCCTTGTATGGTAGAGATGAAAGTTGTAGTGGTGTCAATTATCAATATCATCAAATCTCTAGCACTTTATTCAATATTTTATTCTAGTTATCCATAAACTCGGGAACATAAGAACATAGGATATGCCATACTGGGTCAGACCAAGGCCCATCAAGTCCAGTATCCTGTTTCCAACAGTGGCCAATCTAGGTCATAAGTACCTAGCAGTCTCCCCAAAAGGCACAGGTTCCTCAATGCTTGTACTGGGTCAAGCATTGATATCCTGGGTCCCTTTTAATAATGGTTTATGGATCTTTCCTACAGGAACTTGTCCAAACCTTTTTTTAACCCAGCTACACTAACAGCTTTTACACCATCCTCCGGTAACAAATTCCAGAGTTTGATTACATGTTGAGTGAAAAAATATTTTCTCTTATTAGTCTTAAATAGCTTCATTGCATGTCCCCTAGTCTTTTTATTTTCTAATGATGTAAACAATCGATCTACGTTTACCCATTCCACTCCATTTATTAATTTATAGACCTCTATCATATCTCCCCTTGGCCGTCTCTTTTCCAGGTTGAAGAGCCCTAACCTTTTTAGCCTCTCTTCATAGATGTATCCTTCCATCCCCTTTACCATTTTGGTGGCTCTTCTCTGTACCTTTTCTAATAACACTAAATCCTTTTTAAGATACGGTGACCAGAATTGCACACAATATTCAAGGTGCGGTCGCACTATGGAACGATTCAGAGGCATTATAATATCCTTTGTTTTATTTTCCATTCCTTTCCTTATGATACCTAGCATTCGATTTGCTCTCTTGGCCGCCGCTACACACTGGGCGGAGGGTTTTAACATGTTATCCATGATGACGCCTACATCTTTTTCCTGGGTGGTGGCTCCCAATGTGGAACCTTGCACCATGTAACAATAGTTTGGGTTGTTCTTTCCTACATGCGTAACTTTGCACTTGTCCACATCTGCCATTCGGATGCCCAGTCTTCCAATTTATCAAGATCCTCTTGCAATTTTCCACAATCCTCTTGGGTTTTAACATCTTTAAATAGTTTTGTGTCATCTGCAAATTTGATAACCTCACTCGTTATTCCCTTTTCAGGTCATTTATGAATATGTCAAAAATCAGCAGACCCAGCACAGATCCCTGCGGAACATCTGTGAAAAGCCGTGGTTCCTTAATAATCCTTGTGGGATGTGCTGTCACCTCACATATTCAAGCAATAAGGCGCGATGTAAATCAGATCAAATAAGTTTTTTCCATGTTTGTGTAAGAGTATTCCAAGAAACTGTTTCTTCAAGAATCTCATCCGTGGCAAAAATAGTGGGCTCCTTTAACAAATCCTGAACATACCCATCCGAATATGATAGGATATCTTGCACAATGGGTTTTTCAGTCTCTATGGAAGACATCTTAATTCCAATGCAAACCTCAAAGCACCTGGTATAGCAAAACTACCAAAAGGTAAACCAGTGCAAAAAATATAACAACCAGTCATCACACTAGGTGCAGGAACCCATCCAAAAGGCTCACAAGTGGAGAAAAAAGACCTCAGTGAGTAAATGTCAACCAAGCCGATGCAACGGCTCTCTGTCAGCTTAGCTAAAACAAATATGCACCATATGCTACGTGACCACACCGTCATAGGTCAGAGGTGTAACATGTATTGTAAAGGCCATGTGACCTAGGAGGGTTAGCATCCTGTGAGCTATTACTCAGTGACTCAGTTGAGTGTCCTGAACCATAGCTGTCAGTCTTTGAAGCTGATCCTGAGGGGAAAAAAGCCCTCTCCTGAGTCATGTTGAGCAGGGCTCCTATGAACTCCAGCTGTTGGGTGGGCTGAAGGTGAGACGCACATCTTTAAGTGATGATTGGAATCGAGAGCTGATCAGGATGTAGTCCAGGACAGTCGAGTCTTCACCAGATAGGTTCTGCAATGTAAACTGGTGTTTGCGAGGCTGCTGAAAGCGACTGTTTCTCACTACCAGGTTGTTTGATGCAGCGAAGGACAGCAGGCTCAGTCCACTGTCATTGGTCATGCCATGGCCAAAACTACCCAGTGTTTCTTCCCATCTGATCCTATCGGCACCAGTATGAGCACTGAAATTTCCCACCAGAATGATCAACTCTGTCTGCAGGATTGAATCCAGTGTGTGTTGAAGCTGGTTATAGAAGTCATTCTTGGCTGCATCCGAGCTGGTCTTCGGTGGAAGCACAGATGGACAGAATATGGGTCTTAACTGTGCCGTTGATAGTAAGAACTGCCAGATGATCCGATATTGGTTGAAAGGCATTTACACTTCTGGCAGCCCATCTGTCCACCATAAAGCTGATGTCAGCTTCTCGTTTTCTATTTCCGGAGTAGAAGAGCGTCATTGTTTCATTGATTGTTGGTTGCTGGATGATCAGTGTTCCAGATTCAATGAGACATAGTTCGGATATTGCGGCAATTGAGATTTTGCACTTCAACAATTCTATGGCGATGATTTCCTTTTGTTGGACATGGTGTCCTGTTTACACATTCCACGCAGCAATGCAAATTTCCTGTTCTGGTGTCATAAATTTGATTCTTTGACCAGTAGCCTTCTCACCAGCACTCTGTATTCCCAATGCTGGTGCATCGATTGCTCTGGGTGCGGTTCCATAAGCGAATGAGTTTATTCAAATTTCCATGCTGTTTCTTACCTAATTTCCCTGGTTTCACAGTTCTGGCCACTGTGGCAGGGTGACCACCCTCCTCCTTTTACAGCCAGGCTTGGAACTGTTCTTGGCGGAGAATTAGAATGTAGAGATAGCACCAGGCATTTCAGTCTTGGTCCATGTATAAGGGCCATGCCAAAGGGCCCTCTGATGAGACCCTCAGGCATGGGCACACTCCACTATGTTAACATTTAAAGAGAACTCTGGTATTGATTGGTTGCTTCTGTTCAGCTCACACAGCTGATTCTTGCCTGCTTACAATTGCAATTCTGTGCTCCACTATGTTGACATTTAAAGAGTGCAAGAAAAATCAATGCAATTAAGCACCCCCAAAGGAGAAAGAGTGATTACTGACAGAGAGCATTACTGGAATACGTCCATAAGGTCCATGGATAATGAAAGACTGAAAATGGTGGCACCACGGTGACAGATGAGAAAGAGGCACGCAAGCGTGCATTCCTGCATGGGGCTCAGTCAGGGATGTCACCCATACTTGAGGACTTACTTCCTGCTTCTCCATGGAGAAATGGGCATTTACAGGTGTAACTGAGGTGTTTCTGTTTGGAAAGTTTGTATGTCAAGCTGATGGTACGTTCTTTCACTATGTGCGTGAGCATGGATGGAATTTGGGCAGAGCATGGACAGAGCATGTAAGTACATGCATAGATTATAATTTACACACATTCTTAACAAATCTAGACATGGGTATTTACACTGGGCCCCATTCTAATCGGGGCACGTACGGCCCGTCCGGATGTCCAAAATCTGGACGGGCTGGATTTGCACCCATTTCTGCACCCGTGGGAGCTAGACATTCCTGCAGGAGCATAATCAGGGCAAAGGGCCAGGATGGACAGGACATGCCCTAATTCTGTACCACCAGAGATTCAGCAAGATCCCCGGCTAGCCCAGTTGAAGCGCCTGCATGGAGCCTCGGTTCTAAGGCATCATGGCACCAGGACGCCATGCAGGAGCCCTGATCTGCCTCACAGTCACTAATGTGCTGTTCCCCACAGCTTGACCCCCAGAGAAGCCTGCCAAGGCTGGGATCGGGTGGCCAGGAACCCCCTGCTGCCTCTCACCTTCAGGATGAGGTCCACAGGTGCTGGGTGCTGCAGTTGGAGTGACTTATTCCACTTCTGAGGTGGAATAAGTCCCCTGACTATCTCCTCCACCCCAGACATACAGAGCCATAACTGGAATCTGCCCTGTACGTCCGAGGTCCTGCCTCCACCCCGCCCACATATCTCCTGTGTACATGCAGGGAGCTTTGGGCATGGAATCAGCCCCAAATGAATAGCGGGGGCTGTTCGTCTGAACCGGACATACATCCTTGCTATTCGAACATCCGAATGGCCCTCACTAGCTCTAAGGCTGATATAAGTAATTGCTCCTTTGATTGATGTGCGTATTTGGCCACTTACACTGGTATTCTATAAAGAAAATTAGGCCCCTATTTTTCTTTATAAAATAGGCTTGACAGAGATGCATTAAAATAATCATTAGCACAGTAGGACTTTATAAAATTACCCTTCACAAGTGAAAATTGTCCTCATTGGACCTGATTTTATAACAGGATGCCTATGTGAGAAGTACAAAAAGCAACTATTTTACAAAGGCAACAGAGGAACATATGTGCCTTTATAAAATAGACTGCCAGAACCAGGCTTCAATAGTGCACAAATACCAATGCACACATTTATTCCTACTCCGTAGCTGGTATAAATGTTTGCATGCACAGTTTAGAAAGGCCATTTAGGAGAAATCGGAGACGTCCATGTCAAAATGTCGAAATTCTGTGGAAGAAAGGGGGGCATGCATAAATACTTTGTGAAATAGATATATCTCTGCCCCAAAAAGATAAATGTGTCTGTTGCAATATAAAGAGAACATGATATGCACAATAAGGGGCCGGACACAGGCAGCAAATTAGCCGATTTGGAAACATGGATATGTGAGATCTTGGCATGCACAGTACCGGACAGAGGTGACAGTGCCGGAATTTGGAAACATGCACGTGTATGACACCACATACATCTCCTAGCCTGCCATTTTGGAAAGAGATTTGCAGCAGCACAGCAGTAGACAATAAGGCCTCAGTTTTGAGTTGGTGAAAAATATTGAGGGAAGGAGAGGCCAGGACGGTACCAAGCTAGAAATACGCTGTGTGTGTCTTGTGAACCTGAAGCACTCCTCTACCCAGCGGCATGTAAGAACTGTTTGTTTTTTATATAATACACTTTATTGAGGAATAACTAGAAATATAGAATCTGTATAATCCCTGACACTAAAGGAACACATATTAACACTAGATAATCCAGAACACAACCAAACCTCACTCAAGAGGCAAGCCAAATGGATCACAGATCCAATGAACCAGTTAATGGAGTGGAGGAGTGGCCTAGTGGTTGGGGCAAGGTACTTCAGGCCAGAAGGTCGGGGGTTCAAATCCCACTAGAGGACAGCAACCTTGGGCCGGAAGGACTGGGGTTTCTAGTCCCACAGGTGCTCCTTGTGGTCTTGGGCAAGCCACTTAACCCTCCATAGCCCATGTTCCCTGTAAAATAGTTATCTCCAAGTTATAATGCCCTGTTCAATGTAATTTCAGTTTGTTCATTGTAAACCACACTGATGCAGAATAGCGTGGTATATAAGAGAATGTAAATAAATAATTCAATAACTCTCCCACCAACAGCAATACAAGCAAAAAGGCAAGACAAACCAAACCTGTATACCATTACCCCCTCCAACCCTCTCACTCACCTTCCAACCCTTCCCCCATCCAACCAAATCAAGCCCTGTGGGTAATCAAATTTTTCTCCAAGCAGCAATCAACAATCAGAGAATGTCCAGAAGGACTTCCCAAGGATAGTTACAGTTAAATTAGCCATCCCCTCATCCAAGCATTTACAGGAAATCACAAGAGAAGAACCGTTAAAGCAAACTCTTTATTAAGCAGCAAACCACAAGATAGTGACCTCATATGTGGTAGGACATCCGCCTCCACCAGGATCAGGTCTAAAAAGATGATGGCATGATCTGATGG
This sequence comes from Ichthyophis bannanicus, assembly GCA_033557465.1. Classification (NCBI taxonomy): domain Eukaryota; kingdom Metazoa; phylum Chordata; class Amphibia; order Gymnophiona; family Ichthyophiidae; genus Ichthyophis; species Ichthyophis bannanicus. The sequence continues at coordinate 432,965,024 of CM066037.1, forward strand.
GCTCATATTCAATCTGTTCAACACTCCACTGCACGGCTAATCTTCCGCCAGCTTCGTCATACCCATATTACTCCTCTTCTCAAGTCACTTCACTGGCTCCCTATCCGTCTCCGCATCCAATTCAAACTTCTCCTGCTGACCTATAAATGCATTCACTCTGCGGCTCCTCAGTACTTTTCTTCTCTTATCTCTCCTTACAACTCCTCCCGGGAACTCCGCTCTTCTAACCAACTGCTTTTATATGTGCCCTTCTCTCCTACTGCCAACTCCAGACTTCGCTCCTTTCACCTTGCTGCACCTTACGCCTGGAACAATCTACCTGTGTCTGTACGCCAGGCACCTTCTCTAACCCTTTTCAAATCCAGGTTGAAGGCTCACCTCTTCGCTGCTGCCTTTGGATCTTGACTCACCTGATCTACGCAAAACATTAAAAACTCACCTCTTTATCTCCCACTACGGTCCACTTGCGAATTCTCAACACCAAAATGAGAAAGGATAATACATAACACCACAATGTCCCATGAAATTATGACCTCAAACACTGTCTACGATGTTGTTTATAAATAACTGCCTTTCTCATTGAAATCCATTCTTGTTGACTGTACATAGTTGATTGTACATAGTTCGCCAAAGTTTAATTGTTAAAGATAAGATGTACATAATTTCATGCAATGTTTAATGTAAAAACAGATATGTTATCCTGTTTCCTTGACTGTTATATGCAAACCGCACCTGATCTCACTGGAAGGTTGCGGTATATAAAAGATTGTTAAATAAATAAAATAAAATAAAATCTCCTTTTCCTTTCCTCCTGTTTTACCCCTGTTTACGCCTTCTGTGTTTGTCTTGATTAGATTGTAAGCTCTGATGAGCAGGGACTGTCTCTTACATGTTTGTACAGCGCTGCGTACGACTGGTAGCGCTATATAAATGCTCAGTAGTAGTAGTAGTCATATTTACCTGTGACAACTATGGCAGAGGGGTCTGAGAAAGGAGACACATGTTAATGCACAAGTGGCTATTATGAACCTGAGAAAAGTATGTATAGTCCCGTTCATTGTGGTGCAGAGTCCACCAGGTATCGCAAAGATCCAGTTTTGACAATAAGTCAACTATTTGCAGCAGCAGATTAGAAAACAATTTACTCAAACCAGTACGATCCAGCGCGGACATTACACAATTGAAATCTCCTCCTATGAGAAGTTCACCTTGCCTATAGAACTGCACCGCTTCCAAAATTTCCCTAAGAGAACTACCAGTCTTGAATGGAGGCACAGATACGTTCACAAGAGTAAATACTGTATCATTCACCGAGTCGATAAGAATCAGAAATCTGCCCTCTGGATCTTTAATCTGCTCAATGAGCTGAAACGGGCACGCTGAGGAGAATAAACTGCCATCCCACATCATCGCGATGAAAAACTAGCCAGAAAAATTTGGGAGACCTTGTGGGACGCGCATTTGAGATGATCCTGGAGTGAAAGGTGCATCTCCTGTGAAAACACAATGTCTGCTTTCTCTTGAGCGAGCTGATCCAGACTTCAATGACATTTAATCGGGCTATTCAAACCATGTACATTCCATTAGATCATTTTAACCATTACAAAAAATAAAAGGAAGTGACCAAAAAACGAGCCTGAAAATGCAAGAGAAGAACCAGGTTGCAGGAACAAGCACATGCTTCTGGTTATGAGAAGCCCTTCCAGGATGAGGTAAAGAGATCCCCCTTACAATAGAGTTGATAAAGACATCCTCGGATTGCTGATATGTACCTGATACTACACACTTCCCCACCCGCCAACCCTTCTGCCCCTCCCCCCAACAACCTATTTCTGCAGGAAGGAGCCATAAAGCCTGATTCAGGTCGGCCCCAAGTAGGACGAGCCCGTTTGGACCCAATTCTGGACCTCAAGAACAAAACGTTCCCGTAGTAACCAGAATCAGGTCTGAGGATGGCCCGGTGTGCCTCTGCCACCTGTGGGGATGTCCTCCCTGCAGGTGCCCCTGACTCCTGCAGCTTTGGTCCCCTTTTTCCCCACTGCCTGACCCACGGCTGGCCAGCTGTGGCATAGATCAGGTGGCGGAGACCCCCCCGTTCCTGGCCCAAGCCACGGAGGGGGGGGGATCCTGAGCCCAATCGCTGGTTTTATGCTGCTTATTCCACCTTTGAAGTGGAATAAGCAGCATGTCCCCACTGGCCTGGCAGGATATACAGGGTCGTGACCTGAATCGGCCCTGTACATCCTGCTAGGCTGGCCCGCCCTTGCTCCACCCTCTCCCATCCCCCGCCGGCTCTTCCTGTCCTAATGCGGTCAGTACAATTCCCACAGAGGTCGAGGTCGGGATCGAGGCCGAGGGAGGGGCCGGAGGGGATCCGAGAAGTCATTAGAGAGGAAATATCAGGGATAGTAGATACTAATGTTATCAATATATCAAAGTATAATTTATCTCCTGATGAGGAATCCCTGTTGAATAAAGGCCTCACATTTGTACCGGTTAAGAAATATGACCCCTTTGAGGCTCATATAGATTTATACAAGTTTTTTCGTAAGATTAGGATAAAATTTTTTTTCTTCATGAGAGATTCTTCAGATACTGAACCATCAATAATTAAGAATAAATCTACTTGGATTCCTCCTCAAAATACCGACCCATTGATAGAGGCATTTGAAAAAGTTGTCATGAAGGAAGTGAATCAGATTAAGAGAAGTAATAAACCGCCTTACGGTAATCTTACGGTGGGAGAAAGAAAGGCAATGAAATCGTTGCAGAGCAATTCGAATATTATTATTAAACTGGCGGATAAGGGTGGAGCAATTGTTGTTATGGACAAAGCCTATTATCTCAGTGAAGTTTATAGGCAATTAAGGGACACGACTTTTTATAAACGTTTAGATGATGATCCCACGATTCCGCTCAAGAGGTCTATTGATAATTTGATCTTGATTGCTTTTTTTTTTTTTTTTTTTTTTTAAATTTTTATTTAATGCTTTTACAACTCCACACCACCAACCTTCATCATGACGTTAATAACAAAACAGCCCAACTTAACCCACAACTCACCCACCCCGTCTACCCTCCCCCCGTTCATCCTTCCCTGCCATCCCCCCCCCCCCCCGGTCTCCTTGTGATACGCTGTCTAAACAAAATCTCCGATACTGGAGATACAAGTATTACTAGTACACTCTTACAGGATATCAGTGGTAATAAAATAAAATTACTTAGACAAAGCTGCAAACTCGTCCAAATACCACCATTTATCTCTGACAGGTGGTGCATCATCGCTGGAACCTTCTTGTACCCCCTGCAAGGGTTGTCGACCTCTGAATGACATCAGCTTATCGTACATTTTTTCATGTCTCACATATAGACATAACAGGTTCCACCACAATATGATGTCCAGCTTTGTCGAGTCCTTCCAGCATGACATAACCACTTTGATGGCAACAGCTAACATAAAGTTAAACAAAAACACTTTATCCTTTGATAGCTTCAGGGTAATATCATTGGAACGCAAAACAATGGTTCTCCAATACAGCTGTCCATCGAGATATAATACTTTTTGAACCCTGTCCCATACCTGAACCCAAAATCTCTGAACGTGTGGGCAGCTAAACATCATGTGCTTTAGGGTACCCGGAGCCTCCCCGCATGACCAACAGTTGTTACCCACCTTCGAGTCCCACTTAGCCAGCCTCACTGGAGTAATGTACGCTCTATGAGTCAAGAAAAACAAAGACTGGGTTATCGCCGCTCCTCTGGATACCCTGGTGACCTGCTCCCAAGTCCTCTCCCACAGGAATTGTGACACAGGCATCTCAATATCCGATTCCCATACTTTCCCCAAACCCGATAGCCATGAGGAAGTCCCATCCCTAAGTGTGGCATAAAAGTTCGAGCTGACCCCTTTCCCAGCAGTGCAAGCCTCAATTATACCTAAGAGCTTCCACTCTGGGGATAAGGAGTCCGCCGTAAGCCCTGCCTTCGATAAACAATGTACCAACTGCAACCATTGGAAGTAGCAAGTGCCGGGGAGTTTAAACTCCTGCTGTACCCTCGCAAACGATTTCCACTTGCGCACATCCAGGAGTTGACTTAACGTCCATATGCCACTACCATACCAAGCTTTCCAAGCTACCACCTTATGCCCAATCTTAATGCGGGTATTAAACCAAATCGGCATCTGCAGCGACGGGGGGGAGCCGAGACCCAGCCTCTGTTCCAAGAGCCGGAAGGCTTCCTGCGTGCTCCGAACCACCTGGCCAGCCCGAAGCGTGTCCGGCAGTGACATTCCAACCAACAGGGGTACAGAAATTGGTGCAACAATTCGTTCTTCAACCTTCAACCACGTTGGCCGCCCTATTGTAGCATCTGAGGCAAGCCATTGAGCTCCTTGTTTGAGCTTAAAGGCTTGGTGATAAGTTTGAAAATCAGGAAGTTGAACTCCTCCGAAACTTTTCTTAGCAATTAATTTCTTGTATGCAATCCTCGGAGGTTTGCCCTGCCACAGAAAAAGACAGTGCTCTCTCAAGTTTCTTATAAAATTTAACAGGTATAGCGACAGGCAACATCTCCAATATGTAGTTAATTTTTGGGGCCAGTACCATCTTTATAGATTCTACCCTGCCCCACCACGACAGATGTAGGGGTGACCATTGTAAGGTAAATTGCTGCACCATTTCCTGTAGGAGATTGATATTCACCTCCACTGTCTCCTCCAGATCATGACAGTACCGCACCCCTAGGTACTTAATCGCGTCCGACGCCCACACGAAGGGAAAAGGCGCAACCATCGCTTTAAACGTCAAGTTGTTCAAAGGAAACGCGGTAGATTTCGACCAATTTATCCGATACCCGGATAGTTGAGAGTAATTACCGATCACCCTTAATATAGCTGCTAACGAGGAGGGGTGGGTAAATAACAGCAGGTCATCCGCATATGCAGAGATTTTCACTCGCATATCCCGGATCTCCACTCCCGAAATCTCCTGAGAATGCCGAATCAAAAGGGCCAGAGGTTCTAAGGCAATATTAAACAATAGCGGGATAAGGGACAAACTTGCCTCGTGCCCCTCTGAAGGGCAAACGAGGCAGACAAGGTATTATTGACAAAAATGCGGGCCGTAGGGTTGGTATATAACACTTCAATGAGCCGCATAAATTTATGCCCGAAGCCGAACCAATGCATGGACTGGTACAAAAATGCCCACTCCAACCGATCAAAAGCCTTCTCGGCGTCTAACGAGAGGCCCACCAAGGGAGACTCAGAACCCTCTGCCATGGCGAAAATATTCAGCAAAAGCCGAGCATTATCAGACGTCGACCGGCCAGGAACAAATCCGCATTGATCCGGGTGGATTAGATCCGGAATGACTTTCACCAATCGCCGCGCCAAAACCGAAGCATACAGTTTGTAATCGGAATTTAATAACGAGATAGGCCGATAATTTTCTACTTTAACAGGGTCCCTACCCGCTTTTTCCAAAACAATAATAGTGGCATCATTAAAGGAGCCAGTAGTAGGCAACTGCTCATCGAGCCGAAAAAGTATTCCACCAAATGTGGAATTAACTCCATTTCAAAGACTTGGTAAAATTCAGACGGAATCCCATCTGGCCCAGTCGACTTCCCCTTAGCCATTGCTTTTAAGGCCTCTTGAATTTCACAAGCAGAGAATCCCTTGTCCAACTCAGAGACTTGGCAAGCGGAGAGGACTGGGTGCGGCACTTCAGCCAGCAAGTTCTGAAAACTCTCTACCGCACATTCTGTTTCAGATTCATACAGGCTTGCATAGAAGGAGCGAAAAGCTTCTGCTATCTCCGAGCTCTTCGTCACCTCTGCCTGAGAGTTCCCCCTAAGAACCGCGATTCTATTTCGTAGGGATCGTGGTTTCAGCATGCTCGCTAACCTGCTGCCTGCCCTATTGCTTTCCACATAATATTTAGCTTGTTGAGACCCTATATCCTGCTCAGCTTCCTCGCTTAAAATAAGATTATACTGGTACCTCAGCCTCTGAAGGCGTAGCAAAATCTCGGGATCCGACCGGGAAATCAACAACCTCTCACCAGCCTTAATTTGGGTATCCAAGGCAGCCAACTTGACCTTCTTTGCTCGCTCTAAGCCAATCGTAAAGCTCGTAACCTTCGCCCGGGTGAAAGCTTTAAAAGCCTCCCACCAGGCCCAGCCCAAGGTGTCTCCCGGTTGATTAGCATCAAAATATTCCCTTATTCCCTCCCCGCATAAAAACCTGGAAGGCTTTATCCCCTAACAGGGATCGACGAAAAAAAGAATCTAGTACTCCCCGCCCTGTCTTCCCCCTGCCTCAAGGTAAAGGTAATAGCCGCATGATCCGAGATATGTGTTGCACACATATCCGCTTTAAAGACCATAGGCAGTAAAGTCTTGGAGAGGAGAAAATAATCAATGCGGGAATGGGAGCCATGAGGGAGGGAGAAGAAGGAGTATTCCCGACTTGTGGGATGCTTGACCCGCCAAACATCTGCGAGGCCGATCTTGATTGCTTTTGAGTGTGGACGACTTACTGTACAAGAGAAATCTTTTTTAATGGTGGATTTCCCAGTGACTCCCACCATCTATATTAATCCCAAAATCCATAAATCTTTGGAATACCCCCCCAGACGACCAATAGTTTCAGCTATTGGGTCCCTTATGGAACCAATTTCGAAACTTATGGATATTCTTTTAAGACCATATGTTCAGGAGATGTGGTCGTATGTCAAGGACTCCACGCATGTTATTCAATTACTAACAGCCATGCAAGATTTCAATCCCAGTTGGATTTTAGTCACACTTGATATAGAATCGTTGTATCCGAACATTCCACAAAGAGAAGCGTTAAGTATTGTTGAGCAATATTTGATGAATAGACAGTGCCATAGGCGTCTCCCCACAGCATTTCTTATTGATCTCGCGCGGTCCTTGTTGAAAATTATTTCTGTTTCCAAGGAGTGTTTTACAAGCAAGTCAAAGGTGTAGCCATGGGCTCGTCCATGGCTCCCGATATTGCGAACTTGTATGTCTTTAATTTTGAACAGACTTACATTAAAGAGAACCCATTCAAAAAGAATATGAGACTGTGGGTGAGGTATATAGATGATATTCTTATGTTATGGGATGGAACTGAGGAATTATTGGAGGAATTTAACATCTGGATTAATACTTGTGATGACAATCTACGGTTTCAGGCTATGTTTGATGATAAACAGATTGCATATCTGGATCTGCTCATTAAGAAGACTGACAAGGGGTTTATTACTACTCTCTTTAGGAAACCTACCGATAGGAATCATTTGCTCCATTATAATAGCTTTCATAATACATCACTTAAAAATAATTTACCAGTGGGACAATTCCTTAGGATATGTAGAATATGCACCTTGGATTCCGATTTTGAAGAGCAGGCAATGTCAATGGTCAATAGATTTGAGGTTAGACACCATCCACGACATACCATCAAGAGGGCATATAGCAGGGCAAGGGAATGCCCCCGTCAAGAATTATTGCAACAACAGAAGAAGAATAACGATGTAGGTTTTATTTGTCCCCTCTTGTTTTCTTATCAGTCTCATCGAATAGCTAAAATAATAAGAAAGCATTGGAATTTGATTCAGACTATGCCAGCGTTTCAGGATACAAAAGTGACAATCGCTCATAGACGCAATGCAAATTTAAAGAATATGCTTGTTCCATCTGCATTGACTGAGAGGGCCTTTTTATCTTCCCATAAAGGCCATTTCCAGTGTGGTGCATGTTCTGTATGTACCCATACCCTTACAATTAGGAGTATATTTGTCCATCCAATAAATGGTCAAAAATTTTATTTAGATGATTTTTCTAATTGTAGTACGAGTAATGTTATTTACGTGATACAGTGTCCATGTATGAAATTGTATGTGGGCATGACTACCCGTCCAGTACGTATTAGAATCATAGAACATAGGAGTTGCCTCAGGAGAGGAGTGGTTGATAAACCCCTTGTCAGTCATTGGCAGGAATTGAAGCATAAGATCTCAGATTTGAAATATTTTGCGATTAAGAAGGTTAAAATAAATTGGAGAGGAGGAGATGGTGAGAGAACCATCCGTAGATTGGAAGAACGATACATTTTTGCATTGGATAGCTTGCATCCCAAAGGGTTGAATATGGATAGTGACCTATCCGTTTTTTTGTAAAGGTTCACCTTTTTTTTGGTAGTGGAATGTTTTTTTAGATATAAGTTTTTTAATATATAAGTATTTATTCTCTTGATGATTTATTTATTTATTAGTGGTATTTATTTTGGTGTGATCAAGTTTTTTTGCAAGAATCATTTGTGAACCATCCAGCATTATTATGGAGCATATTGAATATAGATTGAGTTGATAGGTAAGCTACAATTTTCATTGTATAAAGTATTGGACCCATAGAAAAGGTACAACATGGATAATAATTTTTTTGTTCTGTAGTGCGATACAGGGGCTATTGATTTATTTATAATAACAAGTCATCGGTTCTGTTTGAAGCATAGCAAAAGCAGAACTGAAATTCAAACTAAACGACGCATCTACCTCAGCGCACCTTGACACTATTACAATATCAAATGACTAATGCACAATCAATGCACTCTACAGAGCCCCAACATCTTCTTCTGATGACCTACCAGCAATCATCAAGCTTGCATGCAACTCGAATAATCCACGATCATCAAACTGGCTAATAGGAGACTTCAACCTCCCCTCCTTACCTGAAGTACAAGCAAGAACCTTCCTCGAAGCTTTATATGACCTGGACTACAAGCAAATAGTACACTCCCCTACACATGCAAAGGGTGGTATCCTTGACCTTATTTTTGCCCCTCAGTTTATAGCTGACACCACTCCTCAACTGTTGACTGCTATATCCCCAGTACCTTGGTCTGACCATAATCTCCTCAACTTCCACATACCAATCACATACCAACATAAGACCAGTGACAGGGCCAGCACCCCCAACCCCGGAATACTAACAACACAATTTCGTCCACTCGACAAGGAAGATGTACTTATCAAGCTACTGCCACGCCTCGATGTTCCTATCCTTGACCCCGACGAACTTGTAGTGAATTGGAACAACAGTATTAGAGCTATAGCCTGTATTCCATCCACCAACAAGGTACCCAGGAAACGTGCACATGCCCCCTGGTACTCTACTGACCTTCGAGCTTCCCTCTTACAACTACGTAAACTCGAAAGACGATGGCGCAGGAATCAGACTACAGTAGCCTACCACAATTTTAACTCACATCTAGCACTACACAGAGAGAAAATAAGTGAAAAAAGGAAACAACATCACTCAACCATTTTAAAAAGGTCTTTGAATAAGACACATGACCTATTTAATATAGTAAAATCATTAACAGGGGACCCAGCACCAGTAAGCCCACTCATGCCTCAACCACAGGATTACTCGAACTACCTGCAATCAAAAATGATCCAATCCAACATGATTCCATCTACCTGCAACCCAACCAGTGCAATAAGTACACCAAAGCCTACCTACTACTCAATTTCTCTGCAGTATCTACTAAAGAAATTGAAGACACCATTACCTCCATTAATCTCACCACGGCCCCCAATGACCCTTGCCCAGCAAGCTGGATAAAGGAACTTCGACATGAACTAAGCCACTCATTATGCAATATAACCAACCAATCATTACTAAGAGGCATCTTCCCACAAAGTTTAAAACACACATCAATCAGGCCCCTACTAAAAAATAGTCGCCTTGATACATCCAAAGTCGAATCCTACAGACCCATATCGAGTATTCTCCTGCTTGCCAAGATCATCGAGAAGATAGTCCAGCGACAGATCCAGCAACACGTTGACACTGAGTCACCTCTCGACCCAGCTCAACATGGCTTCAGAGAATCGCATGGGGTAGATACCATTTTAACTACCCTCTTCGACAAACTAATCACAGGAATTGATAATATACACCAAGGCTTCATCCTTATCTTTCTCGACATTGCAGCCGCCTTCGATTCTGTGAACCATAAAATACTACTACAACGTCTCCAAGAAAAAGGGTTACAGGATACCGCATTACAATGGTGCGAATCATACTTAACCAATAGATGGCAGCAAGCAAAAACAGGTAACACTTCCTCTGAGCCTTTCCTACAGAAGCAGGGAGTACCCCAGGGATCATCCCTGTCTGCTTTACTATTTAACATTTATATGCAGCCTATCTGCTCTCTGATCCGCTCCCTAAATGTAGAATGCCTGGTGTATGCTGACGACATACTTCTATACATTCCATTCACTATTGAGCAGCCCGATTTCTCCCCTATCATCAGATGCTTTGATGCAGTTGCTGAATGGCTCCTCACACAAAACCTGAGGATCAATCATAGCAAGACCAATGTCCTCTTTGTCACTAGGAACCAGAAGTTCGTCACACCTCCCTACCTGCAAGTTAAAAACGCTGAACTCAAAACAAGAGACACAATCCGATATCTAGGAATTACTCTAGATCGGCGTCTAGACATGACAACCCACGTAAAGACCGTTACAAGATCAGTTTACCACAAGATACGAACCCTCCGCCACCTCCGCCCACTACTCGATTTTTCGGACTATCGAACGATATTTCAGGCCCTAGTAATCCCACATCTTGATTTCGCAAACATCATCCTCCATGGCCTCCCACAGGCAACCCTCAGCCTGCTTCGGCTGGCCATGAACTCAGCTGCTACGGTTCTAACAGGTGTATCAAAATTGGATCATATAACGCCAGTAATGAAAGAGTTACACTGGCTACTGCTACAAGCCCGAATTCAATACAAGGTACTAGTCATGACTTTCAAGGCACTGAACAACCAGTCTCCCACACCTATCAGCAATCTGATTAACAATATCCCTGAAATAGAATAAGACGGCCTGCACTACTCAACATGCTAATAGTACCCAAATTTACCACAAGGTGCACAAAGACAACTACTAATAGAGCTTTCTCGATTTATGCTCCGACAGCCTGGAACGAACTTCCCACCTGGATTCGAGCCATACCAAGCCTCACCATATTCAGAAAAGAAATAAAACACCATCTGTTTCAAATCTACTATCCTGAAACCAGTCCTGAAAAACATAAGTCGCAGGCATTCACCCCCTGCTCTGACTATCCCAACACCCTAACCCAACATGAAAACGGTTAGCCGCCCCTCCCCCTATGGCTGTATCCTGTCCCCACCAGACCTAGCTATGATCACATGAAGAGCTTAAGTATTAGTTGTATATAACTCTATGTAAATTTTATGTGTATATATCTTATAAATAGTTTCCCCCGTTCTCCACTTATGATTGTACCCCTGTTCTATGTAAGCACATCGTGTTATGTAATACATTGTTGCATTGTTCAGTTATAATGTAAACCGCACTGATCTTAAAAGCGCGGTATATAAGAAAAAAAAATAAAATAAAATAAAATAATAGCGTGACTATGGTTGGTTCCCTGCAGCTTCTTAAATTTAAATATGTATGAGGTTAGTTAAAACGACAGATTTGTGTAACGTCCCGCGAGAATAGTGGTGTCTGCAGAGCGCAAGCGCCGGCGTTCTGTGTGGTTCGCCAGCGGGAACGCTGACACTGTCATTCTGGACAATTCAAACAATCTGTAAGGTTTTTTTGCAACTGCGGTTTTATGCTGGGTGGTTGACGGATATCCCTGTTTACGCAGGAATTAAGATAACTTCCAAAAGGTTTTTAGAATACGGAGGTAGTTTAATGATGTTTATGGTGATTCTAAACCGTGGAGGCTGTTGTAGACTACGGGGTTCCCTATGGGAGGTAGATCTCCATTTTTTAGTATAGTAGAAAATAAAATAACGTTGAGTCAATAAATAAATATCTTTAAACTAGACCTTTGTTGGCAATTATGTTATTTGAAGACTCATGTTTCCTTACGCCCTGTATGTGGACTGGTGTATCTTACTTTTGTGTTACTACTAGAACCGGCAATTGATGAAGTTACAATTTGGAGAAATTGACATCACAATTTACAGGTAGACTGCTTTTGAAACGTCTGTTCCTACGTCTCTCTTGAGAGAGAAGTTCCCCCGATTCCACTGATTTTGCTCATGTATTTTTAATCAATTTTTAGTTATTGGTTTTGGCCTATTCTATATATGTATTTTAGTTTATGCAAATATACACATACCATACAATCCTTTATGTCCCCTTTTTAAGTATACTTTACATGATTGTATTATTTATTCTTTTATCTATGTTTTTATAAGTTTAGCCATCAGATTCTTATTTATATGTTTTATACTCACCATAAAATATATATATTTTTTAGAGTGATGATGTATTTATTCATTTACTCTTATTGTTTATTATTTATTATCTATTTATAAATTTTATTGGCTGTGCTAGTTATGAGTTGTTGGTGAAGTTAGATACAAACATAGAATATGATGTCTTCCTTTATCATTAAGTAATTGTAAGTATATATATTATTGATTTAGTATGGTATTTAATTATGTATTTCTGTGTTGATTATCTTAGGTTTCACTCTAGGTGTGATGGTTTTTATGGCTATTTATTTATTTATGTTTTTATTAATGATGTTATTTATTATTGTTTATGTTTTTAGTTTAGCCTGCCCCTGAAGAAGGTAGCGAAACACGGCCTGTGTCGGGCCATAGGCTAAAGGTGACCAAATAAAGAATTTCCTTCCTTACTGCTGTTCACGTTGTGTTACTGGGTTTTACATAGCACGTGGATTCGTGCTTGTTTGTTGGACTACATCCTGCTAGGCTGGCCCGCCCCTGCTCCACCCTCTCCCATCCCCCGCCGGCTCTTCCTGTCCTAATGCTTAGATATACGGAGAGAGCCAGAGAGGGAATCGGGCCCAGACAGCTTGCGGGACTACACGTCCCACTGGGGTGTGCAGCCCCGCAACCTGTGTCCCAGAATCGGGTCCATAGTTAGCAAAAACAATAAAATCACTGACATCAAAGATGTCATAAGGGAAGGCATCAAAGATCCCGACCCCTCAGCCTCCCCCATTCTATACTAATCAACAAACCAACCATATCCCCACTTCTTAGAACCATCCATGTTAAACTCTATCATTTATGACTCCATCTTCCCCCACCCACTGTCCTGGACTATCAGCCCAGTTTCATAACATACAGCCCATGCATACGACCCCTGAAGGCAGTGAAATAGCCCTAAGCAGTACTTACAATTCCACCCCAGGAAGGAAAGCATCAAATGCAAAGCACATAGTAATTAGATCTTACCTGCTAATTAGTGTTCCTGAAGGAACGACAGTCCAGTCCCTTTACTTCTGGGTTACGCAACCCTTCCAGCAGCTTGGAGGCTGAGCCCAACCTTTTTGGGGGTGGAGCGGTATAAATACCCCTGGGGACCACCTCCCCAATCCAGTATATCCGAATGGAAAAAGCATACATAGTATCGAACTTCTAAAGCAAACAACTAACTAAACTGAATGACGTAAAACATAACACCCTCCACAAATCTATCAACAGATCCGATCCTTTTTTTTTTTTTTTTTTAGAAGGGGAAATAGATGGGAAGAGAGGGAAGGAGAGGAGGAATGACCACGGCCGGGGGATGGCTGGCTCTTCTGCCCGAGCCTGCTTCCTCCCTGTGCTCCTTCCCTGTCTCACCGGCCGTACACTCGGGTCCGAAGTTCTTCAATGTACCCGATGTCCCTTCACGATCGCCCGGAGCCGGGTGGGATCAGGAACTGGACCTGTCCCCCGTTCCTTCAGGACACTAATTAGCAGGTAAATATCTAATTACTATTTCCTTATCGTTCAACTCTAGTCCATTCCCTTTACTTCTGGGATGTACCAGAGCAGTTCAAAACCCTGGGTTTGGGATCCGGCATCCCGGACTGAAGAACCGCCAAAACCGAACCGAGCCATCCGCCGCACTCCTGCACGTACAGTCTGTAGTGGGGCTTGGAGAAGGTATGAAGAAGAAGACCATGTCGCCGCTCTGCAATATCTAGCGGGGGAACCATGCTGAACTCGCCCCAAGATGTAGCCCTTGAGCCCGAGTGGAGTGAGCCCGTAGAACCACTGGCACCTGCCCTCCCTTCAGGATGTAGGGTCGGCCGGAGGCAATCCCCCCCCCGGGTGCTCTCTGATCCACCTGGAGATCGAGGCCTTAGCCGCCGCCTCGCCTTTTTGCGGACCCCGAACAGAATGACAGTCCGGTCTGACTTTTTTGAAGGGCGCTGTGCGCGAGAGGTATCGCTTCAAGATTCTCTGGACGTCTAGGAGACCCGCAAGCTTGTTTATCCTTCCCGAGTACTCCTTTTGGCCGAGAAGGCCCGGCAGGGTAACTGTCCTGGTTTCAGGTGAAAGGGAGAGATAACTTGGGCAAAAAGGACAAGGGAAGGTCTTTGAGGAAGTTCAAAGAAGGGAGGCTGAGAGGGAAGACACAGCGCGCCTGAACTCCGAAACCCTCCGGCAGAGCAGTATAGGCGACCAGAAAGAATGTTTTTTTTAGGGTTAAATCCTTTTAAGGATGGCTTCCCTCTTTACCGGCCGTCTCAAAGGGTTTCCCCGATCAAAGCATTTAGTACTAGGTTAAGGTCCCAAGGGGACGGGACAGACCTTCCTTGAGGGCGTAGCCGTCTAAACCGATCTTAAGAACCTGGCGATGGTCCCGTGTTTGCCCCCTAAGGGGTTTTGCCACGGATCTTGCCTCTATAGCAAGAAATTGCCGCCAGTTTTGAACCCCGTACGGAGCTGTTGCGCCCAGTCCCTTATACCAAACCTGCCTGCAAGGAATTTCCAGAAACTTCCGAGACGGAGGCCGAAAGGGGCTTGCCGATGGTGCCTCTGCCACCAGGCTTCGAAGATGCGCCAAAACCCTCACATAAGCTAGAAACAGGTCGAGCGCTTCTTAGCTTTTAGCAGCGTCGAGATTACCGCTCCTGAGTAGCCTCGTTTTTAGGAGGCGCGCCCTTTCAATAGCCAGGTCCGTAAAGCGAGAATCGATCCACGTGAGGCATCCGCAACCGGACCCTGCCTCAGCAGATCCCTTTTGTAAGGGAAGACCGCCCGCAAGGCAGGTCGGCGATCAACCTCACCAATCGCGTACCAGGGGCGGCGAGGCCAATCCGTGGCTATGAGGATTAACCAGTCCTTGGTGGGACTCCCCACCCGCTGCAGAACCTTTTTCGATCAGGACCCACGGAGGGAATACATAGAGAAGACCCTCCGAAGGCCACTTTGTTGACGGACGTCTAAGCCCTCCGGACATCCTTTCCTTCCTTCGGCTGAAAAATCTGTCTACCTTGGCTGTAGAGAACCGCAGCCATGAAGATCCATGACTGGGACGACCCCACCCCGGGTCCACTATCTGGTTGAGGTCCTCCTGATCTAGCTCCCACTCTCCGTGGTCTATCTTGCACCTGCTGAGGAAGCGGCCGTGACGTTGTCCTCGCCCCGCCACGGGTTGAGCTGAAAAAATTGCCATAGTACGCCAGATCTCTGCCCACTGGAAAAGAACGTCCGCCTCCTTCTCCAAGGCGGGGCTGCTGGTGCCTCCCTGGTGGGTTTGATGTAGGCCACCGTAGTGACATTGTCCGGAGAGAAAACGCGCGAATTGCTTTTCCTTGCACTAAGGTCTTGACGCCTTTATGGAGTGCATAGGGTGACAGCCCTCAATTCCAGCCTGTTGATGGGCCATTGAATATTCCAAACAGTGTCCAGCTGCCCTGGGACGAACTGGTCCTCGCAGTGCGCTCCCCAGCCTGTCCCCACGGCCTTGCCATCCGTCGTCAAGAGTAACCACTGATGAGGTTTGAGGGGCATCCCCGCAGGTTCAGATTCCCTTTGGCAAACGCCAACCCATTGAAGGGACTGCTTTGGTCCCGCGGAGCGCAGGTACTGCATCCGAGAGGCTGATGCTGGAGGAGAACCATCGACGTAAATAGCGCCCGCTGCAGCAGTCGCATGTGGGCCTGGCCCATGGCACTACCTCTATCGTCGCCGCCATAGTTTTTCCCAGGACTTGCAGATAATGCCACGCCGAGGGGTTTTCGTCTGCCTAAGAACTGCGTGACGAGAAGTCTTAGCTCCCTTGATCTTGGACCGAGACAGGCTACTCTGCCCTGAGGGTGTCGAATCTCGCTCCGATTTACTCTAGTTCTTGTGAGGGCGTCATCCTGCTCTTTGCCCGATTGATGACCCACCCCAATTCTTCTAGGGACCTGGATCACTCTGGTCGTTTTCCGAATGGACTTTCCCCTTCCGACTTTGCTCGGATCAACCAATCGTCCAAGTAGGGGTGCACTAATATTTCCTCTTCCGGAGAAGGCCGCCACTACACCATTACCTTGGTGAACCGTCCTGGGGCCGTCGCTAGGGCCCGAATGGTAGGGCCTGGAACTGAAAGTGGCCTCTTGTACCTGCGAATCTCAGGAACTGCTGATGGACTTCCTGACTGGGATATGCAAGTAGGCTTCCGTCAGATCGAGGGGACGTTAGGACCTCTCCTCCCTCTCACGGCCGCTATGACCTGAACGTAGGGTCTCCATCCGGAAATGTGGTACCCTGAGGCAGCCGGTTGACCTGTTTTAGGTAGGATCGTCGAAAGGAACCCCCTTCCGTTTTTTGGTAAACTACGAAGTAAATCGAGTATCGATCCGAGCCGTACTGGTCCGGTGGTACTGGGACCACCCGCCCCTAAGGTTATCAGACGGGCAAGAGTTGCCTTCTATTGCCGCCCTCTTTGCGGAAGAAGCGCAGGGAGACTGAACAAAGGCCTGGAGGGTATTTGTTTTGCAAACTCGAGAGCATAGCCCTTCTCTGATCACCTCTAGGGACCCATTGATCGTACACGTGACCGGGACCAGGTCGGAAAGGAACCGCCGCAGGCGCCCGCCCTAACGGCCGCCCTTCCCCCTGGAACCCCCCGTCATCTCATTGTTGTTTGGCTAGGTCCCGACGATAAAAAGAGGAGGAGGAGGAGGGCAGCTCCAAACCCGCTCGACCTGCTCCTCGGAAAACCTCTGAAACCTTGTCCCTTAGAGGGAAAACGACCCCCTGGGAAATGAGTTTGACCTGGTCTGGGGCGAAATCTCCGCGAAGTCCCTCTAGGCTGGGTACGCACTGGGGCTAGGGGACGTCCTTGCCTTTGGCCTAATCTTCTCTTCCCGGCAGTCTGCTCCCTTAGACTCCCACCAGGTCCCCCTTAACTAGCTTTCTCTAAGTCCTCCCCGAATAAGAGTTTCCCCTTAAAGGGGAGCCGACTCAGGCGAGACTTTTGAGAAGCATCAGCAGCCCAATTCGTAGCCCACAGGTAACGTCTAGCCGCCACCACCCGAGGCCATGGTTTTTTGGCTAGGCTTCCTGATGAGTCATACTGACTGTCCGCCAAGTAGGCTGCTCCGGATTCCACCCTGGCCGAGGTGGCCCTGTATTTCGCCCGTTGAAGCTCTCTGCCTGGAGCTGTTGGTCCCACCTTAGACAGGCCCCCCGCGCCACCCCAGCCTCCTGACACGGAAAGCCTGCAAGGCGAGGGCGCTTACATCAAATGGCTTGTTTCAGGAGCGTATCCAACTATCCTGTCTTGCGCGTCTTTTAAGGCCGAACTGCCCTCCACCGGGATAGTTGTCTTCTTAGTACTGCTATGATACCGCCGCAATCCGCCCTGGGAGATTTCAGCAGTTCTTAAATCTGCCTCTGGAAGGGGTATAAGGCCAGACATGGTTCTGACCCACCTTAAGCTTGATTCTGGTTGGTCCCATTCTTCCTGGATCATCTGTCGCACGACCCTGTGGACAGGGGAAAAACCTTCTGTGATCTCCTAATGGCTTGGATTAGGGGATCCTCCAATGCCTCTTCCCTGTGATGGCTAGTCGGAGGCCCACATTGAGAACCTTCAGGGACTCATTAATTAATATGCCGGGGAGCTCCTCTCTCCGACGAAAAACTCTAACAATCCGTGATTGATCTTCTTCCGGGGATCTCTCCTTCTTCCAGCTCCTCTTCATCCTCGTCCAAGTCCTTAACCGATCCATCCTCCTCCGGGGTACCCTGAGAGAGGGACGCTAAGAGGTCCTCCCCCACCCAGACGTAGGCGCTTCGAAGAATACCGGATTCCGGAAATGGTAGCCTCAAGAGATCTAGCTGATTCTTGTCTTCCACTGGTGGGGCAGCCCCTTCTTCTGCCCCCAGGCCCTGCTTACATAGACAGTAGGCCTTGTGAAGTAGGAGGATGAGTTTCAGGCTAGAGAAAAAATCTCGTCCGGCCCCACCCCCGCACTAGAGGGGGAGGGGGGAGAGGCAGGGGAGCGTGGGCAGACTCCGACAGGAGAAGCGGACAGGGAGATGGCTGGACCCCCCCTTCCCCTTCTTGAGGATCTCCTGATGCCTGGGGAAAATGGCTTATGTAACATGGCCAAGCTAATCTCCCTGTTCTACGTCGAGATGGCCACTGCCGGCACAGCGGTCCTGCAGACTCCTGTATCTGCGGAGGTGCCCCCTGCGATTCCACAGGATGGGCAGCGCGGCTTGGATGCCATGGGTTTTAGGACTGGTGATCCCACTGAAAGCACCCGGATCCGAGAGAATAAATTTGCCCGGGTGGGAAAACTAAGAGACCCTTAGTTTTGGTAGCAGAGGGTTAACCAGGAAAAGACCTAGATGAAATAGCAATAAGCTTGGCAAACACACAGAAAATTTAAAACGAAAAGCATAGTTGAAAATTAATTTGGAAAATAAAATTAAATTAAAATTAATATCTTACAATTCCTCTATCGTGGTACGTTGCGGTTTTCCTGGGCTGACTGAGAGGATCCTGGGCCCGTCCTCCGCGGTCTCCACCCGTCGGCTTCTCTACACATGGTAGGGCCTAACACGTGTAGCCCTGAACGGGGGACCGCGGGCCCCTATTAGTGGCGGCGAACTGTGCTTTCTTATCTGAGGTCCCATGCTGTTCTCTTGTGCGACCGTCTCTCATGGTCTTAGTCCCGCTGATCTCAGAGATCGCAACTGCAGAGACCGGGCAGCGCGTGTCTCACATAGAAGTCCTTTCGAGCTGTGACCGGACCGGGCGGCTAACCGCCGACTAGCGTGGCAGCCTCTAGCGCTCAGGCCACCCGAATGTGGGCTTACCATAAATGGTGCGAGGCTGTCTCCCCCAAAGAGCACAGGATCAGAGGACCCGGCAGCCGGGCAGGGGCAGCGCACCTCCCCGCTGCTGCAATCAACGAAGCCCGGCTTCAAGGTCTGTGCCGGGAACGGGGGGGGGGAGGAGGGGGGAGGATGAAGGAGAATAGCGAGGCAGCCCCTTTAAGGATCAGAGCCCCAGAATGGGAGAACTAAGCGAAAAAGGGTAAAATAAAGGTAAAATGAAATTCCGTAAACAGTGACTAAAATTAAAGGGTTAATATAAATTAAAAGTTTTAAAGGTAGGACTCCAGTAAGCCCCAGGCTTACGGAACCCTCCAGCTGCTTTGGAGGCTGAGATACTGGATTGGGGAGGTGGTCCCAGTGGTATTTAGTTTATTATTTATTTTATTTATTTATTTATTTAGTATACATTTGTATACCGCTACCTTTCCAGCGATCAGCAGCGCGTTTTTTTTGATTTACAGATTGAAATTTGTCAAATCATGACAGGAAATTTTTTGAGGTATAAACACATTGATTAGACAGGAAAGCACAGCACACAGAGAACGATTTTTACAGGGAACATGGGCTATGGAGGGTTAAGTGGCTTGCCCAAGACCACAAGGAGCACCTGTGGGACTAGAAACCCGTCCTTCCGGCCCAAGGTTGCTGTCCTCTAGTGGGATTTGAACCCTCGACCTGAAGTACCTTGACCCAACCACTAGGCTACTCCTCCACTCCACATATACCGCTCCACCCCCAAAAAGGTTGGGCTCAGCCTCCAAGCTGCTGGAAGGGTTGCGTAACCCAGAAGTAAAGGGACTGGACTGGAGTGACGATAAGGAAACAGCAGTTAAGACATTAAAATGGAGCAGAAGGTTGTCATCCTGATCAGTGCCCAATGATCTTCGAGAACCTGGAATTTTGCGCCGTTTGGGAGTAGAAACGTCCCATTCACCATGCCTATTCCGCAAATGAGGAGAGCAATCTTCTTCATGCTGTAAAGAGTCCAAAAAGTCCAAACATTTGGCCAACTCTGAGAACCTCTGTGTGATGTTATTCCACTCAAAAATAAGCACAAAAGGGAACCCCCATCGATAGCACACTGCCCTTTTTTGTAAGACCTGCATCAAAGGCCTGAAACTCTTCCAGGGCTCCATTGTGTAATGAGATAGATCTTGAAAAATCTGAATCTCCTGGCCACACATAAGCACAGCCTTATCCTCAAAACAACTGAAACAAGCAATGATAGGTCTAGGCCGTGACCTAGTGCCCGATCTAGCACTTAGACCTCTGTGCGCTCACTCCAATTTGACCATCCCTGAAACACCTAAACAAAAGGAATAAAGTTCCTGAATAAGCGCGATGAGATCCTCTTGATCTCCCTGCTGCTCGGGTATACCTAGCACTCTAATGCTTTGTCCTTCGACGATTTTCAAGCTTCTCATGCTTTTCCTTCAAATCTTTCATAAGTTGATGAAATTTCTTGAACTTAGACTGAAATAAGGTTGTATAATCAGTTTGTTCACCAATATTAATTTAATTTTGGCTTACCCGATCATCAAGCGACTTAAGATCCACCCGGATGTAACTCACAGCTTTTGAAAACTCCAAATGAAAGAGGCCCAGTTCCTGAAGAATTTCCATGAGATCCGCTGGTGAAGATGAGTCAGAGGTAATAGCAGAGGGTCCACTCAATTCTGGAGTAGGAGAGGTTGGAGAAGCAGCATCAGGTGCATGAGCAGACTTAGATAAAGTGACAGTGTAGGATTTGGAGCTGGACATGCTGAAAAGCTCAGAAGGCCACAAAAATAGAAAAACAAGAAGGAGTAGTACCTAAAGTTACCCACTGGAGGGAGCTCCAACCTAAAGGAAGCTGAGTAGTGTCTGCAAAAAGAAGAAACTTTGCAGAAACTCAGAGTGAGGGGCAAATTCCACAGCACATAACAGTTGTAGAAGCAGTATCCAAATAACTGGGCACAGTATGAAACCACTAAGCCTCTTGAAGCTTGGAAACTTAACAAAGATATTGCAATAAATGGAGCCCAGTTGAAAAAAAAAACTGTGTTGATATTTTAATCTTTAGTCATATTTCTGTTGTGCCTGTACTCATTTTTTTATTATTCTGCTGTATTCTACTTTTGCTATTTTTATTTTCTTTTTGTACATTTGTCTTCCTTGTTTCACTAGAACTATAGTTGCAGTGTTTCTGGTTCAGAGATTTCTTTTCCCCCTTTTCCCTCTGTTCTTTCCATTTTCCGTCTTCTTGCTTTTTTCCCTTCCCTTTTTTCCTTTTGTACCTCAGAAGTAAGGATATCACTCCCTCAGAAAGCTCGGCAACCTCTTGACAACATTAAAGAGCACATAGCAAAGCAGTTACAATTATGGCAGCCCTTCAGTCATCTTACGAATTGCCAGCCATTCTACTGCAGGACTCAAAGGCTGTCAGTGTCTTGTAGGAAATGGTCACTTCCCGAAGCAGTTCCTGCCCAAAATTCCCCTTCTGCATTCCACCTATTTGTTCCACAATGGCGGGATGGTCCTCTCTGCTCACAGACTGACCAAATGTGACTAGGTAGCCAAAAAGGTTCACATTCAAAGGAGAGCAGGGAAGAGTAATCGTTAAAATAGAGCTCACTGATCTACCAGTACGCCCAGCTCTTACAGGTAGTAAGCAGCAGAGACGATGAAGAGCCCTTCAGAGTATATAGCTGTAATTAGCGAAGCGCTCCAGAAGGTGATCCTCTACATAAAATTGGCACCCAGTTTATAAAGCATCTTACCAAGGTATAATAAGAAGGAGTGATTGCTAAATTTGTGCGTGTTGAGACAGGTGCCATTAGAGCTTAAAACCAGAGGCAGGCAGCAATGGCAGATAGAGAGCATAGGGGGGCTCAAATTTTGACCTCGCGCCATGTGCTCTCAGGAAAGCCATCGGATTTAGACAGCTTTGAGCCCGCAAGATAGCGATCTGTGGGTATGCTGCTGAAATTAGGACATGAGGCAGAGAGAGCTTCCCTACGATGCAGTCATCTTCTGTGGGCTTGCGGGCACCCCCCAAAGAACTCTGATTGAGCTTCCTGGAAGCCCAGTGATAACATCAACAGCCCTTTCATGCTTACGCCTTGTGCAGCCATGCTGATCACATAGCCCTTGGGACGGCGCTGCGAGAAGGCATTCTCCTCTTCTCTGTACTGTTGTTAGTTCACCAAAATGAGCACCTTTCGAATGTCTATTTGTGTCGAAGAGAAGGTATGAACATGGATGTGTCTGCCAGTGGATTTAAGCATGTGGCAATAATCTAAAATTGACTGCACACAGGTATCTTTTTCAGAATGCCTCAGACACGCATCTAGTACGCCATCTTGCAACATAGGTGTGAGCGTGCCGGATACATGTAAACTGAGGGCTTTATAAAACGGCTGTTGGGATTGGATGTCCAAATCATGAACAGGGCTTCTAAAATGACCCCTATGGCCCCGATGCAGAGACGCAAATAGTGGGGGTTGGACGTCCTGGCTCGAAGTCCAGTCTCACCATTCGCCGGGATTGTATGCTGGTTAAAGTGCTCCACACATGCCCTGCGGGGAGCACTGGACAGGGGTGGAAGAGGGTGGGCCGGAGGCAGGGAATGGGCGGAGCAGGGGTGGGCAGAAACACCTGGACATACAGGGCTGATTCAGGTCACGACCCGTATGTCCGGTGGGTGTGAGGTAGATGGGGGACTTATTCCACCTCGGAGGTGGAATAAGTCCCACTGATTGCAGGGAGTCGGGACAGGCAGCCCCTCCAGATAGGGCGGGAGGATGTGGGGATGTCCCCGCTGCAGGCACCGAGGATGGGGCGACAGGGAACAGAGGTCTCCTCCTTTGTGGCAGTCGTGTGCTCCTGCTGGGCATCCCAGTGCCATGGTGACAGGACGCCACAGCACTGGCACACCAGCCGGAGCAAAGGGCAGGCTGGAGGGGGAGATTGGTAGACGCCCCGTGACGTAGAATAGGGGCAATGCCAGGCTGTCTAAGTGCCCAATTCTGCAACCACAAGACCATCTGGCTCCTGCGGTTGCAGAATCGGGTCCAATTTGGGTCCATCCATTTTTTGGATGAACCAACGGCCTGGACATGCCCCTGCTGAAATAGAGCTCTATGTGTGTACCTGTATATTTTATAAAATAGGTGCGTACATCACAATGATGCCACTGGGAAGGGATTTGAGTATGGTTTGCTAAGCAGCTATGCAGTTCTGACTGTTTGTCAAGACAATTATTGTTCCTTTTTATACATGTTATAAAACCTTTGATACCTTTGTGTAATGTGAGAAAGTTACTTTTAAGCGGGTCAGGAGAGATGAGCTAAATTAAAATGACAATAATATAGACAAGCAGGCACAATATCATCGATATAGTCTTATGGAAAATACATTGGATGTAATTTTGTTCCAAAGCATTTTGCAGAGCCAAAGCCTTGAATCTGCTTTCTGTGCACATTATTTAAGAAGCTGTACAGAAAAGGGACATGTGAAGATCATTTGCATACCTCAAATGAATTTATAGACATCTAGAAATTCAGAATGTGTTTCAAGGACATTCCTGTACTCTAGATGCAAAAGCCTGGGACAGGATCCCAGGATCTGACCATGATCTTTGTCAAACCCTTCGATAATGCCCCCATAAAATTAAATATCCCAGTGGAGCAAAAGAAATAGAAAAATCTGAAAAGCGTTGCTTATAGGGTGATACAATAGCTTGTCATGTTAATTTTCTTTTATTAGAGCAAATAGCATAAACATACAACTTATTCTCTTCGCCATAACTTAGTAATACATTGAAATCATTCATCAATATCAGTTACATATCAGGTTTTAAAAATTCTTGTTCCCCCCTCTGATCCTCCCTGCACTCCTCATACAAGGAGGTATAGTACTTTCGAAATACCTCTTCTATATGTTGCTGCATATTCCTAACCTGTCCTCTCTCATCTCTCATTGCTCCAACATAATTCTCCCCCCCCCCGCCCTTAACAACCCTGCTATTAATTTCCCAGTTTTATTCCCAAATTTATACAATTTGTGCCTATAATAAAGTTGGGAGCGAAGCACCCTCTCTTGCATCACCGAAGATACCTCCTTCTGTAAATATATCAATGTCTCTTTATTCTGTGTGGTGGGAATCAGGCAAAATTTTCGTCTTGCTGCACACATTGGAAGACTGGGCATCAAAACGGCAGATGAAATTTAATGTGGACAAGTGCAAAGTTATGCACCTAGGGAAGAACAACCCAAACTATGGTTACACAATGCAAGGTTCCACATTAGCAACCACCACCCAGGAAAAAGATTTAGGCGTCATTGTGGATAACATGTTAAAACCCTCGGCCTAGTGTGCAGCGGTGGCCAAGAAAGCAAATAGAATGCTAGGTATCATAAGGAAAGGAATGGAATATAAAACAAAAGATATTATAATGCCTCTATATCGTTCCATGGTGAGACCACACCTTGAATATTGTGTGCAATTCTGGTCGCCGTATCTTAAAAAGGATATAGCGATTTTAGAAAAGGTTCAGAGAAGAGCCACCAAAATGGTAAAGGGGATGGAAGGATACCCCTATGAAGAAAGGCTAAAAGGGTTAGGGCTCTTTAACCTGAAAAAGAGACGGCTGAGGGGAGATATGATAGAAGCCTATAAATTAATGAACGGAGTGGAATGGGTAAACGTAGATCGATTGTTTACGTTATCAGAATATAGGAAGACTAGGGGACATGCAATGAAACTACAGGGTAACCTATTTAAGACTAATAAAAGAAAATATTTTTTTCACTCAACGTGTAATCAAACTCTGGAATTTGTTACCGGAGGATGTAGTAAAGGCTGTTAGTGTAGCTGGGTTTAAAAAAGGTTTGAACAAGTTCCTGGAAGAAAGGTCCATAAACCATTATTAAGAAGGGACCCAGGATACCAATGCTTGACCCAGTACAAGCATTGTGGAACCTGTATCTTTTGGGGATACTGCTAGGTACGTATGACCTAGATTGGCCACTGTTGGAAACAGGATACTAGGCTTGATGGACCTTGGTCTGACACAGTATGGCATATCTTATGTTCTTATATTCTTACATATCCCTCTCCAGCTGCAATAATCTCCTTCAATGTCCCACATAGCTAATAATTTGTCCCCGTAACACTGCCTTAGCAGTCTCCCAGAATAACGCTGGATTCTCCTTATGCTAAGCATTATGGGTAGCATAATCCTCCCATTGAGATTTAAGGAATTCACCAAAATGTTTATCAGAGCTCACCTCCAACGGGTATCTCTACGGTGTCCTGCCATTGTTAGACCCCCACTGGATGTCTATCCATATTAAAGCATGGTCAGAAATCATTATAGATCCCACCGTCGCCTCTATTACTCTAGAAAACAGCATGGATGACTCCAGAAAATAATCTATCCTAGATCCAGTGTCATGCGCCCTAGACACATGTGTGTAATCCCTTTCCAGTGGATTTAAAATCCTCCAATAATACAACAGATCATACCCTTCACATAGCCCTCTTACCCACTGTGTTCTGCGATCCCTAATATTACCACTCTGTCTCGACCTACCACACGTTCTTCCATCATACAATTAAAATCCCCTCCAATTATTAACGGGGTGCGTCCTATGTCACTCAAGCATTTAGTAACCCTTACACAAAATCTTGCCTCATATACATTCAGCGCATAAATATTCATCAGCGCTACACTCTGACCCCTAACCTCCCCAAGCGCTAGAATAAACCTACCCTCTAGGTCTTCAATGGTTAGTGTCATCACAAATACCACTTTCTTATGAATTAGTATTGCCACTCCCTCCTTCTTCCCACCAGAAGACGCTCCACACACCCCACCCACCCACCATCTCCTAAGTTTATCATGTTCCCTGGCTGTGAGGTGTGTTTCTTGCAAGAAGGTGATCTCCACCCTCTTATCCCGAAGAGCCTTTAACACCTTATACCTTTTTATAGGGTCCCCTATTCCACACACATTCCATGATGCAAATCGCAATTTTGTGCCCATCATTATCTATCCATAATCAAAGCTTCCATTTATTCTATGTGCATATTTTTGCCAAAAGGATAGCCCCCTTCCCCCCCAGCTCAGGGCTCCCCTTATTACAGTGGCTTGCTTCTCTTTCCTCTATTCACAATCCCCTGCATGTCTGTGTGGGGAGACTCAGTGGGAAGAGGCATGCTAACATGTGTCTCGCAAGGGTGGCAGGGTTGTGTGACTATGTGGGTGGCTATATGAAGGGTTTGAAGACCAGTCTTTGCTCCATTTAATGGGGTCTGTGCTGTTTCTATTGTAAGGTGCTTATTTTTAAATTTTATGCTATAAATGTTTTGTTTTTATGTATTGTGTTTATAACTGGAAGGCTGTTATATATTCAAAGAGTTTATACTCGTATCTTTGAGAGTTATGCTGCTAAATTGGCCTCTTTTACTAGGGATAAGTTTCTAAGGGCCTGATATTCCAAAGATCCACTCCCAACTATATACTTTGATATATATAGTTGTTTCTAAACTCTCACCTAACCATCCCTTTCTCCTGTGAGATTAAATCTTAATGCAGGAAGTTACAAGACTGTTTACGTTTTTGAAATGTAATGTTACCATTTACAATTGAATGTTCCTTGTAAAAGGAGTATGAACTTACAAGTCTGTTTAGGTTTTTTGAAATGTGATGTTACTGTTTACAATTGAAAGTTCTTTGTATAAGTTATTGTTCAAAATTGAAGTTCTTTGTATAAGTTAATGTTAATTTAAACCGCCTTGATTAAATGAAAAGGCGGGATAGAAATACTATTAAATAAATAAATAAAATAAATAAATAAAAAAGCTGAAGGTCCGATATTTCAAGCACGAACCACTGGCACCGTTCCTGCTTTTCCCACACACCAGCCCCAAACATATCTGCATAAAGCCAAGGCGGTTTGTGAAACTATTCAGTGTCACTATCAGATAGGGTCGCGGAATATCTCTTAGCACTCTTATCTAGATAACCTCTGTGATTATACATAGAGGGCTTCTGAATATTGGCCACTGTACACCTAAATTGAGGCTCCTAGGTTAGGCTCCTAAATTTGTCCCCTATGTGCAGCCAAATTTAGGTGCATAAGATTTCAGCTGAAAATTCATCTGAAGTTAGGTGTTTAAAAGTTATGCTTATAAATTTATGTCTGCCATTAATTTTCCTAAATTTATGAGCCCTATGCTGAAATCAGTGCTAAGCTTCTTTTTTTCATTCATGTTGCCACCCACACTTTATGCCCCTAAATTTAGGAGTTTAGTGAAATTTTGGGCCCCTTTTACGTGCATAAATCCTTTGAATATCAGGCCCTAAATTTATGGCCAGAATCTCAAGAAACTCCTAAATTTAGCAACATAAAAAGTGGGTGGCAACAAGAGCATATTTGGGACTGGGAAAAAAGTTAGGAACTTGGCACTGATTTTCAGGCTCACATAAATCTAGACAAATGGCAGACCTAAATCTATAAGCATATCTAAATTGCTCCACCCACAGACCACCACTGCACTGTCTGGATATTTATTTCAATTTTTTTATATACCGCGCTATTTACAATCAGCGCGGTTTACAGAGAACCAAAGACCAGAACAACAGGCTGCTCGGTTTTACATAAAACAGGAAGATAAACTTGGATACGATAAACTTGGATAATATGGGGATAAAACTATATACATAGAATATTGATCTGTTAATTCGAACACATGAGAGAGGTATTTACGTATAATTATCAATAGTGCTTGGGAAAGGAGGGAATGTGATTAAGTTTGTAGTGAGAATTTTGCACTTTATGTAGGGTAGTATTTGATGAATAGGTTATTTTTGAGGGCCTTTCTGAATTGGACTATGTCAGTTATGGCACGAATTTCGGGTGGTAGGGAGTTCCAGAGTTTTGGGGCGCAAAATGAAGGCTCTGTTCGCTGTTGATCGGCTACAGTTGTTATGGCCTCGGCATTATTAGGGTGTTTATCGCTATTTGTCTTCTGATCTAGTTGGTGGTATGTTTGTGTGAGATCAGTTAGTGAGTTTGCAGACAAAACCATGGATGGCCTTGTATGTGAGAATTAGGGTTTTGAATATGAGCCTGCCTTGTATCGGGAGCCAGTGAAGCTGTTTGAGGATTGGTGTCACATGATCACTCCTGGACGCTCCTTGTAGAACCCTTGCAGCAGTGTTCATGGCAAGTTGAAGAGAACTTAGGGTGGATTGTGGGAGACCTTGTAGGATTAAATTGGCGAAATCGAAATGCGCGGTAAGATGAGTGCCTGGAAGATGGTTCTAAATCGTCTGGGTCCAGTAATGAGCGAGATGCCTGAGTGTGCGTATTTTGAAGTACACAGCTTTTGTAATATTGTTTACGTGTGTTTCATATTGAGATGATGGTCCAGCGTGACTCCAAGGTATCTTATTGTTTCTTTGGTGGATAGATCAGCTCCTTTAACACTTATATGTGATGGTGGAATGAAGTTAGGGTCTCTCGTAACAAAGAGAACCTCAGTTTTCTTGTGTTGGATGCGGAGGTTCTGTGAGAGAAGCCATTCTGATACTGCATTGAAGCAATTTATTATGGGCAGTAGATCTAATTGCATTGTAGAAAATGGCATATAAAGTAGGATATCATCTGCATATATCATACATTTCACGTTGAATGATCTGATGATATTGCAGATAGGCTGCATGTAGATGTTAAACATGAGAGATGAAAGAGATGACCCTTGTGGCACACCTTGTTTTTGATGGAAGAGATTTGATTCTCCTGTTGCAGATTTTACATATTGCATTCTGGTGTCCAGGTAAGATTTACACCATTCCAGTGCTGAACTACCGATGCCTTTTTCCTTCAACCGTGTAATGAGTATCTCGTGATTTACCGAATCAAACGCTGCTGCTATATCTAAGAAGATTAGCACAACGCCTTGGCGGATGTTGTCTATGCTGGTGAGTATGTTGTTGAGGAGGGTGGTGAGGAGTGTTTCAACTCCATGATGTTCTCTGAAGCCATGTTGAAAGTAGTCGAGAGGAGCTGTGGAATCTATGTGGTCTTGAATTTGGCGTTGCACCTCTTTCTCAAAAATTTTTGCTAGGAGGGGAATGCTAGCAATAGGCCTGTAGGAGTCAGCCCTTTTTGGATCTAGTTTGGGGTTTTTTAATAGTGGTCTGATGGATGTGAGCTTTAGAGCAGATGGGAAGGATCCAATTGTAAATGAGAGGTTCATGATTCTTGCAATGAACGGGCTGAATGCACTTCTAAGGTCCTTTATCCAGAAGGCTGGGCAAGGATCAGTTTGAGCGGTGGAGGTATTGAGTGAGGAGATTGTGTCTTCAATTTGTTTAGCTGAGGGTGCGGAAAGTGATGTTAAGGTGTTTTGGCAGGTTGTTTCTTGGATGTCTGTTTTCTGTAGCTCATCCGTCTGTAGAAGTTTAGATTGCAAGTAATCAGCAAATTCTTGTGGGTGAATATCATATTTTTGTTCTGATGATGGTTCATTTGATAGTGATTTTACTAGGTTGAAAAGATCACGAGGTTTGTTTAATGATCTTTTGAGCATCTCTGTGTGATACTGCTTCCTCTTGGTTGTGATTGCTTCACGGTGAGTTGCTAAATAGAGATTGTAGGCTGTATGATCATCAATGGCCAGTGATCGGCGCCAGCGTAATCTGTTGAGATATTCAGTGATGCTATCCAGACCGTGCTGCTGAACACCTCTCAGTGCCCTTAGCTTCTGAATATTAGTCCCTTAGCTTTGTGTGAATATCAGGCACTATGTATGTACATTTCCAACTCTGCACAAACATATGTCAGAGGAGGGAGGGATCAGCCGCCGACCACAATCTTCTTTCCCCACAGCCCGACCCTCAATTTGGCCTTCCATGGCCAGGGTCAGGCTGACGGGAATCCCCTCACCTTTCTGACACTGCTCAGGCCTGCCATCCCCTGACGTTCAGGGGGACTTATTTCACCTCCATCCCTGCTATTCATGGGTTGGAATAGACCCCAATGTGTCCGTGTGAAAGAGCTGGCAAAGGATTTAATTGATATCAGAATTGTAAGTAATTAAGAACTATTTACAGGAGAACTGTGTAAGAAACTGGCATGAAAGCTGGAGAGTACATTTAAAGTTAAATGTGGAAACGTTTTCCTTAGAGACTGGAAGCAGGCTGGAGAATCTCTGTAACTCATTCAAGCAGGTTTTTTTATTTTTATTTTATTTTATATTTATGAATTTTACAATAAATTCATGCATAAATGAATACACTCAAAGAAAAGAGAAGCAGTCTGCAATACAAAAAGGGAAAAAACAACAAGCATTCTATAGGAAATAATAAAATTAAAGACAGCAACACACTAGCCCTCAATTAAGGAGAGAGTGAAAAAGAAAAAAAATCATACCATATCTGAAGGAAAAAGAAAATCTACCAACAAGGAACAAACCAGTAATTTTTCCATTATAGCACCATTCCCTATCTCCACCTCAAGGAACCCTCCGGGAGCTCAAGAATGCCGATAGTTGGGAAAGGTCATAGAAAATATAGGAAACTGCCTGTAACCTAACAGAGCATTTACAGGAAATTTTTAAAAAGAACTGAGCACCCAACTGCTGTATTCCTAGATGTAATAATAGAAGCTCTCGCCTCCGTCTCTGAGTTTCTTTACATAGGTCAGGATAAATCCGAACCTGAAACCCTCTAAATTTAATCAATTGTTTCTGAAAGAACATCTTCAAAAACCAGTCCCTATCATGGGATAATGAAAAAGTCACCAAAAGAGTAGAAGGGATACAGGCTTCTTCACCCGATGTCTCCAATAATGTGGAAACATCAAGGGAGTCAGCCTGTTGAACCCCAGGAATGGCCCCCTCCCCTGAAGATCTTCGTCCAGTCGGACGGTAATATAACCTAGTAACAGGGGGATGGGACTAAATAGGGGCACCAAATACCTCCACCAAATACCTTTAAACATACAAAGACTTAGGGAAATTAACAAGTCTTAAATTTTGATATCTGGAAAAGTTCTCCAAATGTTCCAAACGCAACTTTAACCCCATAGCATCTTTAACTAAAGCAGCTTCAGAATTCTCAATACATTCTGCTCTTGCCCTAAGTAAGGAAACAGTTCCCCACAAGGCCAAAAGATCTCCTGTCTGTTGCTGCATAGAGGAAACATTAGACTGAACTTGAGCCAAAAGAGATTGTAGCTGGTGGGATAGAGAATCACCCAACTGCTGTATTGCTGACCATATCAACTGCAAGGTAAAGACGGCAGGTTCTGATAGCAAAAAAACAGAAGAGCCTGATGATACATCCACAATCGTGGCCATGGCTCCCAAGGGTTCTGCTACAGAAGACATTCCTCCAGGGACCTCCAAGTCCACGGCTGTAGATGCGTTTCTGGGGACTAGAGCATGACCCGGAAGAGGTTTCACTCCTCCCGGGAACAGCTCAGTGGACTGCCCTCGAGGATCCAACAACGCACCAATATTGGCAACCGTCCACAGAACCACATCCTCCGAACTAGATGACTCCAGAACCAGGATCTTAGCCATGCGCTGCTGCTCAGGCAAGAGTTGGTCAAACCCCAAACTGCTCGACGAGCTGCCTAGCTCCGACAGGCAGACTGCTGGAGATAACATCACCAGCGTACTACTGGCTACATGTGGTGCGCAAACAAGAAAAGGATCCAAAGGACCCGAGGAAACCAAAGTTAAATCCGAGGGGGCCCCAGAGGGCTTCTTGCCACCTCTAGCTTTCCTTTTCCCCATAAGCAGAACACAGCACCTACACACACCTTGTTGCGGCCAACTTGGAAATCCACTCTCTCTCCATTCAAGCCATTTTAAAATCAAGCTGAATGAGAATTTGAATTGATTTGTTGAAGACTGAGTTTAATTTTGAGCACTGTTTTGATTAAAAGTTGAATAGCATGTGACTTATTTTCTATAGCACTGGAGTCCTACAAGCACTGAAGGAGTAGTAGGGCTGAAGCTATAAAACTCCCAGTGCAGTGAGAGAAACCCTGAAAGTGAGCTGTTTTAACCAGTGTACTGCTCACAGGATTTATTTAATCCTGAAACATACTGGATCGTTTCAGTAAAGAAGAGAGTATATGTTTGAAAGAGTTGGCAATTGGTATAGTTTTTTCTGAACAGATTGGCAGTTGTAAAAGATTGACTCTGGCACATACCTATAAAGGAAAATTGATTTTTGCACAGAGTTCTGTGGGAGGAAAAGATAGGGAACTGGATTATCTTTTATTTTTTTTTGGGGGGGGGGGAGGGTTAGGTGGGGGGGGGGGGGGGAAATAGCAAGTCATACCAGTAGAAGAAACAGAAAACAAAGAAAAGGACAGGAACACTTTTCTAGAATGCACACATAGCTAGGGAGGTAGTTTCTTTTTTTTATTTTTAAAGGTAGGTAGTAGGTATCCTGGAGCAGAGAGGATCCTAAGGCATCCAACATCCAAGAAAGCTGCAAGACCTGGAAAGAAGAATGAGATAAGTGACTGACACACACAGTGACTATTGTTTTTAAATACACTATGAACTAGTATATATTTTTTTAAACAAAACATTTCCTTACCTGAATGGTAACACCCATTCACCTGCAGGGGCGCATGTGAAACACTGTGTTAACATGTTTCTTCTACTAAGGAGTAAAACAAACTTCAAGCTTTAAACAGGTTAACTAATACGTATTTGCCTATTGTTGAC
Source organism: Ichthyophis bannanicus (assembly GCA_033557465.1). NCBI lineage: Eukaryota > Metazoa > Chordata > Amphibia > Gymnophiona > Ichthyophiidae > Ichthyophis > Ichthyophis bannanicus. Next base: position 432,997,930 of record CM066037.1, read on the forward strand.
AGAGACAATATTGTACCACTGTTGAATAGAAGCATTGTAAGAATTGTTCACAGAAAATACTTGACTACATTTATAAAGATTGTTATTGTTTGTTTTCAAAATTTGAATTTGTACTATGTTTAAAAATTAAAAGTAGATATTTTTCAGACGTTAAACTTGTTCAAGTGGCTCATTGTGGGAGAGTTCTCATCCCTTGGTAAATCCTGATTTGAAATTTGAGATTCCTCAAACACTAAAGCGTGTTGTAGAAAAAAAATAAAGTATATTTTCTCTGTGAGCTGGGAGTTTCCATTGGTGGCTTACCTGAGGTAACTCAGCCACCTGTGACACTCATAACATCAAGGTATAGTAGGGTAATACCATGTGGAGCCCCCCCAGTGAACACTTCTGCCCCTGTTCTGCCCTCTTCAGGGCTGGGCTTCCCATTTTCTTATTTGATCTGTGCAATTGAGAGAGTTCACAGACCTGCAAGGATTTTAGTCTCTTACTAGGAGTGATCAAGCACATCTTTTATAAGCCAACAAGAAAAACTTCACAAGATCGAAACTTAAGATTACTGAAGTACAGATGTTAAGAAAAGAGGAACTAAAAAGTACCAGAAGCAAGTGTTTCCTCATGATTGTTTCTCAATTCTAGTCTAGAAATACATTTTTAACAGAAATTTTCCTATCTCTGGCCAGCAACATGTCTATTCTTATTCCTATTGGCTAGTTCATAGAGCTCATGCCTCATCACCATGACCAAGCAAATTGTTACGGACTCTTGACCAATGTCCGACATCTTGTGTTCCCTTTTCTCATCCTTTGCAAGACTCCTCGTGGTCTATGTTCTAAATGGAAATAAATGGAATTCCAGAGCCAGGAGTCCAGTGAAGAATTTTTATTTCATTCTCGCAAGAATGGGTGTCGCTCACTATAGTGGGCACAAATCCCTATTCCATCTCACTCCTTTTATACATTTTATCTCTCCCCTTCCTGCTATCATGGTTATACCCCATTGGTTGATGTTTACAGTAGGTCACATTTATGGTCCTTGTTCATACAATTTCAAAGTTCTCATGGGAAGCAAAGGACTTTTTCTATACTTTTTCTGTTCATACAATTTCACTGTTAATCATTAACTCACAGAGAAGGAAAGCTTCTGTTACTGCACCCTGATCTGTAATTCTTTTATACAACGGAATCATACAAAAGATTTTTATGGTTATAAAAACTATGCTTGTTTATGTGACTATTCCTTGTAAAAATAACATCTTCTAAATTCTCTATCCCCAACAGTCTAACAGATATGCTTATTTCTGCTTAGCATCACCTTCAAGCATGTACTGTATTTATGCAAGCCTTGCAGTTACTGTGAGCTTCTAACAGCACTCTGTACTTAACAATTTAATAAAATCAAACAACCAAGCTTTTATTGACTAGTTCACTCCTCAGTTCCTTCCTTTTGATCATGAATCTATCTAATTATAGATTCCTTGTTCAACCTTTACAGATTTATTTTCATCATTCTTCTAAATCCGTTTCCGTCTGCAGATCTCCTGGGTTGAGATACATAGTTTGGGCAAGCTCTATTGAAGTCAATCTCTGTCAGACGGCTGTCTGGGTGAGAATGTTCATAGTCTTGGCAAAGGCATATATCAATATGATTTGCAAGGGACTGTGGGAAATGCAGTCCATTCACACCAGACACAGCTGCTCACAATAATTAGTTGTGCTTGAGTGTAAAGCCAATAAGATATTTATTTATGGGGTTATTTCTCCCAACACAGATATGCTTGGTAGCACATAAAAAAGGATACTTGCTTTCAGTGTTAAACTTAGAAAAACAAAATCAGGAAAACAACAGTTGAACTTGTCAGGCAATCAAAACAAAAGAATAAAGACCTGGTTGGTAACAAACTGGTCTTTTCTGTAGGCTCTAGCTAATATTTTCTTAGCTGTGCATCAAACAACAAGCAAAACCCACAAAGAAGGGAAAAACTGTTCTTTTCAGGTTAACTTCTTATATCTTCAAACATAGATTCAGAAGTGATTCCCTCAGAGCTCACAAGCAATTAGGTAAGGCTCAATTGCTAGCAGTTACCCAGCTGAAACCCCTTAGCTGGCTTGCTTTCTACTGCGTGGCTCAAATCCTACTTCAGGAGCTTTTCTGAGTAGATTAAAGAACAAGTTTGTATTTCTTTGTGATGGTTGTTGTACTTTGTAACAGAAAATTACCAAAGGAGTTTAGACAGAGAGCAATCCATGTATTCACAGCCTGTATCTAAGACTCCTCCCCCTTCTTCAACAATCATGGGTTCAATATCATGGATTGGCACAGAGGAATTTATCAATGGAGCACTCTCAGGAGAATACTTGTTTCCCTGCTGTCTTTCAAGGTTATAGCTAGGGCATAGATCAGTGTTCATACCTGAGCTTCCATTGCTGTTAGAGTTCCTCTCTAAATAGCCTGGCAAGTATGTAGTCCAGTTCTTATGTCCAGCCTTCCAATCCAGATCCCTGGACACTGGATCTCTCTTCACATACCTTCTGGCACGGGTCTTAGGGTCCCTTCCATGTGCAGCCGTCTCCCTCACAGGTACCGTCTGGAGATTCCTAGCTCTGCAGCACCATTCCTCTGGCTTTCCCCAGTCCAATGGGGTATGCTGGCCTTTTGAATGTCTCCCAGTATATGTACTGCTCTGGACTCCTTTAGGCCTCCCAAATGCTTTCCTCTTCTTTCTTCCAAAGGGTTTCTTGCCCTCTCTGTCCGTCCGCACTGGCTTCTGCTTCTGATGATCCTCCAGATGATGAAGATGTCCAAGCTGAGGATCTCCAAGCTGAATCTGAGGATGAGGATAATTCTCTGTAGAATAAACTCTACCTTTATTCTGCCTAGATGAGTGCTCCACCCTAGCACAGCACAGCTGTGCTGAATCAGGCCCTGCCCTTTGAGATGAGTGCTTGGGGATTACCTCATAGCCCTCCTGATTGAACACACGTTTCCCCACTTCAGCTCCTCTAATGGCTGTTGGAAACCTGGTGCATTCTGGGACTGGTAGTCTTTTATAGAAAAATTCTGTTTTCTTATTTCTACCAGAACTGACAGGTTGCTTGTTCAGAGTCACTTCACCTTTACTATAGCTCCTTCCTGAGCTATGATAAGCTTCCTTATCACATCTCTTAGCGATACACAGAATACGTTGACATCCACATTGCAAGCAAACACAACTAATAATACTACACAATATCATCACTACTATAATTTACAACAGTCTACTCCAAGCTATAGTACAGAAACACAATCATAGGGGCTTGTTTACAAAGCCGCGGTAGCGGTTTGCGATCGTTATCGGAGCCGCAGCCCCATGGCTCCAATAACGATAGCGAACCGCTACCGTGGCTTTGTAAACAAGCCCCATAATCTTTAAAGATCATTATATTTTTTTAAGTTTCCCATCCTGCTAGAGGTCTGCCATTCCTGAACAGCAGGTAAATATACACTTCACCTTAATCATCTTTTTTTCTTCTTTCTCAGGTCACTGCACCAGATCACACAGCAAATAGGTTTGCATTCTGTATAAAAGGAGAGCAGGAAGAGAATCCCTGGAGGGAACAAATAAGGAATAAGGATAGAACTCAAATCAGGATGGATCTAATTTCCTTCACATTCACACAGTTAGCTATGTACGTATTGAAAACTCTTCCTTTTTTTCCCATTTCTAGAAATGCATGAAAAGCAATATTAATAAAAAGGAAACATTCCATTAACATATGATAGCAAACGTTTTTTACAATTCTATTAAAGTCTGTCTTTTAGGGCAATGGAATAGCGAGGGCCCTTTTCGACAGGCTATCTGATTCAAGTCCTTGGGCACATTGAGTTAATACACTTATAGCATAGAATCCAGGATAAAAACATATATCCCTCCCGCATTATCAAAGTGCCCAGAGAGACCAAAGATTCCATATTGAAAGAATATATACTTATCTACCCACCCAAAGCTACAAATTATAACCACAGAAAACAACTGTCGTAACTACTCCATTTCACCAGACATTCCAATCAATACCTATATTCAAACCCCTAGGTTCTACAGTATCTAGAGACCAAAAATCCATTGCTGCTCTCATCTTATTTTTATTTATTTATTTAACAGCTCTTCTATACCGTGCTCGTTATTATCAGTGTGGTTTACATTTAACAATATAACTCATAGTCAGGAACAATCTGTCCTGAGTTTACATATAACAGGGATAGTAATATGGATTTGAACTGGGGGAACTATGTACAATTTTGGTAGGGAGTGAATTTGGAAGCAGCACAATTGATTACAAATACTCTCTGGTCTGTGTTACATGTTCTGAAAATTGCATAATTAGTAAGTCATAGTAAAGGATTGGGTTGTGGAGAGGGAGGAGGGGGCGGCGTTGTTGGGTTGTGAGAAGTGCTTAAGGAACAGATGGTGCTTAAGGGCTTTTCTGAATTGCATGAGGTCTCTTATCGATCTGATGCTTGGAGGGAGGTTGTTCCAGCATTTGGGGGCGTAGTATGCAAATGCTCTTAATAATCATTTTCCTCTATTGCCAAACCCTATATCAGGGTCAACCCAATCTATACAGAAACAACATAAATCAAAGAAATTATGTCCAAACAAGCTACAGTGTTTCACCATTGGGGCATCTTGATGGTTACACGATATTCTACTTTTGTGTTCTATCATTCAAACCTTGAATGATCATGTCATCTTTCCTATTTATAGCAAACCACAAGGACAGTGGATATCATATAACATAAAAGAGGAACCGCATGTTGTAGTATGTTCAAAATATAATGTTTCCCACCATGCACAAAATCTTGTATATTCAAAGTGAAGGGACAGATGGAACATTCCCCACATTGCCGATGTCCTAAAGGCGATTCTCTAAGAGGATTCTGAGGTACTAACCTAACTGGACTCAACACTTCTTTTAAATTACGACCATGAGAAAACACAAACGAGCTTTACGATACTCCAGACCATTTTTTTCCTCAGGGGTTTAAAAGGCTACAATGTAGTCCTTAGTTCCATTGGTTTAATAAGTGCAGCTTCACGCTATAGTATGGAATTCCATTTCAAATAAATGAGTTGGCCATGCTATGAGAGTAGGATTGATAATAATATAATTATCATGATGATCTTTGATGTCTTTTATGTTTCTTTCCCCATTGAGTTAAAACTATGGGTTTGCGGGGATTAGATTGCTCACAGGCTTTCTGATTTAATGTTTAGTTGATGTCTATTGTAATGGGGAAGACCCGTCCCTTGATATGGAGCTAGATGAAACTGAGGAGGTTACGTCAGATTCTGACAGGCAAGCAAAACACATGGCTACAGGTTGCCAGGGGAGATGTAAACAAACTCAGTCACGAGTGCATCAGCCCCGCCCAAGCTACAAATTATCCCCGTGCTCTGAGCTCAATAGTAGACACCTGGGTGGGGGAGGGGCGAAGCTAAGCCCTAAGGGAAAGGAAGATAAAAAGCACTCTTTTGAATCAGGAACAGGAAGAAGGGGGACAAGAGAGAGAACAGGAACAGGAACAAGCGGAGGCTCGAGAACAAGCCCGGGAACAAGAACAGGAACAGACGTAAGAGAAGGAAGGAGAGAGAGGGTGCAGAGGAGCAGAGCCATCAGCAGGTCTGAGAGCAGAGAAGCTGAATCTGACTCAAACAGCCACGAGGACAGAGCAGAGAATGCTCCAGCTAGGGAGTTACAGAGAGGCCAAGCCCAAAGAACACAGGGAAGCAACTTTCGGTTAAAGCCTTATACTGAGGGCCATTGGAGAGAGAAGCCATCCAAAAGGTCAGTTTGGGAGTGCCCAGAAACTCCGGTGAGAGAGAGGTACAGGCCTATGGACTTTGATAATGCTGAAAGAGCACTGCTAAGGAAACCTATTAGGCAGAAGCCTGAAGGTAAGCCCTTTAGAAGGGATAAGGAGAAAACTAGAGATACAAGTTTTCTCTGGGATTGCCAGGCTCTCCAGGACTCTCTCAGTAATAATGATACCTGTTTTAAAGCTCTGTGTGATTGTGTTCCTACGTACCCAGTGGGGGAAGGGCTGGAAGATATGCAAATAGAATCTGTAGACGAAAGTGTAATTGGTGAACCCATAGATTGTACACTGTCCATAGCAGATAACATAGAGTCTCTGCGCTGACTTGGATATACAAAGCTATATGCACAGCATTGAAAGCAAAGTAAACCTTTGTGCCTTTAAAAGGAACTGTTTTGGGAATCCTATGTTAAAGGATGGTGTGTTGAAAAGCTAGAAGAAAAAGAAGCTATTTTTCTTCTCTTCCTGAGTTAATTTCCTTATGCCAGAAAATATGGATATTTTGTCTTATGTTTTGTGCTTACCAATCCCCCGGGAAGGGGAAATAAAACCTCATTTTCTTTAAAAGCACTCGATTACATCTATTTCTGTGCTTGGGGAGTGTGTGGGACTACGTCACCCAGAAGGCAGTGCACTACTACGCCTGCATTGCCCCACTTCCCAGCCCAGGATATTCACCAGCTTGGCCCTACTCTGCATGCCTTAGGACCCAGGGTAGACCACTGGTGACACTATGTTATGCTAGTTAGATTAAGCTTTGGAGTTTTTTGGTATAAAAATGTATAAAAATTACCCCTGCCACTAGTCATATGCTAGGAGGTTTAAGACTTTCTCACAATGGTGCTAGTCATAATTTCCATGATCTTCCTTTTATTGTAGTGCACAATTATGAAATAGTATAGTCCCAAATGACTTCCTGATGAAGCTTCTGGTGAAACGCTTTGGCACCTTTGATAGTAATGGGGCGTATGTGACCATTTCTACATCTGCACTGAAATGTGCATCATAATTTACTGAGGGTTAATTTGAGATAAATACAATCTTTTATTATATTGGGACTATATGCACTGTGCAAAAGATTAATAACAAGTTTGAAATAAGAACATAAGAACATAAGATATGCCATACTGGGTCAGACCAAGGTCCATCAAGCCCAGTATCCTGTTTCCAACAGTGGCCAATCTAGGTCATACGTACCTAGCAGTTTCCCCAAAAGACACAGGTTCCACAATGCTTGTACTGGGTCAAGCATTGATATCCTGGGTCCCTTCTTAATAATGGCTTATGGACCTTTCCTCCAGGAACTTGTCCAAACCTTTTTTAAACCCAGCTACACTAACAGCCTTTACTACATCCTTCGGTAACAAATTCTAGAGTTTGATTACACGTTGAGTGAAAAAATATTTTCTTTTATTAGTCTTAAATAACACTTATTAAAAGAGGGCTGTTACACAGTACCCTGTCCTGTGCTTCTGAGATAAGCTGTGACCAACTTCCTGGGTGATTAACTGTCCTTGCTTGGATAGAAGGAGTCTTTCAAACTGGCCCTTTGACCTGCCACCTGGTGTTAACACCTATTGAAAAGGTTTCACAGGTCTCTTGCCCCCTAGGTAGAAGGCCTCTTTGTAAAGGTCCCTAGAAGACTTTATTTGTTGCTCACAGAGTACTGACCCTGTTTTGCCTTTTATGCTAAGTTATATACTGATTTGATTTAAATTACAGCTCTTTGCTGCTGCTAGTGTAGGGATTATAAGGTTTAGGTATATATATGTTCCTGGTTCATAATCACTCAATGGCCTTTATTCTGCTCTAATAAAAATATACATCAACCAGTCTGTCATTACAGTGGGCAAGGAAAGACAAGCCAGCATGAAATCATATAAATCTTTGCACTGCCTGTTGCTGAGCTGGAGGGTCCAGGAATCATGCAAGCATGAACACAGGAAACCATGCAAAGAAGAATATGCTGAGCACATCAAGCCCTGAAGAAGAAAAAGACAGTTGATGGTTGGAAGGTATGGCGTAAGAGCGAACGAAAAGGAACTTGAGTGGGTATTAAAACAGGAACAAGGGGATAGAAAGGAAGTAACAGGAAACAGATGGCAAGAGGAGATGAGACACACGGGGGGGAGATAGATTTGGGAGCTGTGTACGTATACGGAAATCAGAAAAATGTATATAAATGATATGACTATTGTACTCAGTGGGAGGAGGGATTCTGAGGTCTGATGACTGACAGAAATTCTCCTCTCCCTTGCCTGTATTTGTCCATCAGTTATCTAATAAACAGAGATTCTGATTGCACCTGTACTGACTTTTTGGATCTGGACTATACAGGAAATTAGTGATAATTAGTAATCGGTCTCTTGTAAGTAACAGGGCCTTACACTAGGCTCTGACTTATCATGAAATTTAAACTACAAGCTCTCTGCTAGGTTCTAAATTTAACCAGAAAGCTCTCTTCTGTGTTTTAAATTTAAACTAAAAGTACTTTGCTGACACTAGGCCCTGAGTGACTATTAAATTTAAACTACAAGCTCTCTGCTGGGTTCCAAATTTAACCAGAAAGCTCTCTTCTGTGTTTTAAATTTAAACTAAAAGTACTGATGATGTAATTGGAAATTTTGAAAAGGAGGTTTTTTTAGATTGCTGATGTGATGGGCTACATCTGATTGTTTTACTATAACATTACCAGACGAATAAATAGCTCTTGTAAATCTGAGATCTTGTTCCTCCATCTATAGTGATTGAGTTATTTTTGAACTCCTATATGTAGTATTGGTTGAAAGCATTTTGCTTGTTTTTTGTTTTCCGTAAGGACAGCTGTGCATCTTGTTGCATCTACTACAGTTCCAAAGTTGGAGTATGATCTCTTGCCAAGAACAGCTAGTATCCTGGTTTTTATTTTCACCATAACCTTAACAAATGATAACTAGTATGCTCAAAATGAAGTACTACATTTTCAAAAATTCATCTGAATTAACTTGTAGCCTTCAAAGGCTGTAAAAATGATGACTTCGCCCTTTATTATTTGCCTCTCTTTACGGATCAGAAGGGGGAGGAGTAGGGAGGTACAGGCTACGTCTTCTTTTGGACCATAGGTAGAAGGAAGATTTAATAATAATAAGTAAGGAACAAATTATCTATATTTTAATTATACAAATATTTACATATTACATATTACTGACCAGCAGGGCCGGCCCATCCATTGTGTGAGAATGTTGTTCGCACAGGGCCCTGCGCTTTAGGGGCCCGCACCAACAACATCTCGCATATTCGGCACTGGCAGGGTCGGCCTTAGAGGGCTCCTGGCAGGCCCTTGCTCACCTTTGACAGCCGCTGAAGTGAAGAGCACCATTTTTCTTCATTTTGGCAGCTGTGTTCTAGTATAGGCTGCTGGCACAAAGAGGTCAAAGGGAATTTCCTGTTTCCCGGCACTCAGCGTGCCAGTGGCCTATACTACAACACAGCTGCCAAAGTGAAGAAAAATGGCGCTCTTCAGCAGCTGTCAGAGATGATCCAGGGCCTGCCGGAAGCCCTCTAAAGACAGTTTGTGGGAGCTAGGACTGGAAATAGCTGATGGGGAGGCTTGGACTGGAAATGGGCTGATGGAAGGCCTAGGATTGGAAATGGGCTAATGGGTGGGCTAGGATAGGACTGGAAATGGGCTGATGGAGGGGCTAGGATAGAACTGGAAATAGCTGATGTGGAGCTAGGACTGGAAATGAGTTGATGGGGGAGCTATGGCTGGAAATGGGCTGATGGGGGCTAGGACTGGAAATGAGCTGATGGGGGGCGGCTTGGACTGGAAATGGACTGAAGGGGGGCTAGGAGAGGACTGGAAATAGCTGATGGGGGAGCCAGGACTAGAAATGGGCTGATGGGGGGCTAGGGTTGGAAATGTGCTGATGGGGAGGCTAGGATTGGAAATGGGCTGATGGAGGGGCTTGGACTGGAAATGGACTGATGGGGGACTAGGATATGACTGGAAATGGCTGATGGGAGGGCTAGGATTGGAAATGGGCTGATGGGGGGCTAGGATAGGACTAGAAATGGCTGATGTGGGGCTAGGATTGGAAATAGCTGATGGTGGGCTAGAATTGGAAATGAACTGATATAGTAACATAGCAACATAGTAAATGATGGCAGATAAAGACCAGTATGGTACATCTAGTCTGCCCAGTAAGATGGCAAGAGTAGGTGCACCTGCTGTTCCGTGCAGGTCACCCCTCCCCATGTCTTTTTTTAGGGGTGAACCCACCACTCCGTGTAGGACACCCCTGCTTGTTGAGAAATTAAATAGTTAAGTTTATTTTGATTTTGTCCTGTTGCTGTCCCATGCCATTTTGAATTCTGTCACTGTATTTGCCCCCACCACTTCCATCGGGAGGGCATTCCAAGCATCCACCACCCTTTCAGTGAAAAAGTATTTCCTGACATTGCCTTTCAATTTACCCCCTTGCAGCTTCATGTTATGCCCTCTAGTTTTACAGCTTCCCCGTCTTTGGAAGAGGTTTGTTTGTTCATTAATTCTCTTTAAATATTTAAAGGTCTGAATCATATCTCCCCTATCCCTCCTCTCCTCCAGAGTGTACATATTTAGGTCTTCAAGTCTCTTCTCATAAGGCTTCTCACGCAGGCTCCAAATCATTTTACATCCTTTGCGAGTCTCCAAAACTGAACACAGTATTCCAAGTGAGGCCTTACCAGTGATTTATACAGTGACATTAGTAACTCTTCCTTTCTGCTGGTAATTCCTCTTTGTATGCAACCCAACATCCTCCTGGCTTTTGCCACAGCCTTGTCACACTGTTTTGCCATCTTGAGATTCTCAGAAATAATCACACCAAGGTCCTTCTCCTGGTCCGTGCACACCAACCTCTCGCCCCCTATCGCAAATATTTCCCTTGGATTTCTGCTTCCCAAGTGCATGGCACTGCACTTCTTCACATTAAATCTTAACTGCCAAGCATTAGACCATTCTTCCAGCATTTGTAGATCTTTCCGAGTGTTATCTACTCCCTCAGGAGAGTCCACTCTGTTGCAAATTTTTGTGTCATCTGAAAAAGATAGACTTTTCCATTCAGTCCTTCAGCAATATCACTCACAAATACATTGAACAGTGCCGGGCCCAGGACCGAACCCTGGGGCACCCCGCTAATCACCCTCCTTTCATCCAAGTGAGCTCCATTTACCATCACCTTCTGTCGTCTGTCAGTCAACCAATTTCTGATCCAGTTCACCACCTTGGGACCCATCCCCAAATTATTGAGTTCATTGATAAGCCTCCTATGAGGAACAGTATCAAAGGCTTTGTTGAAACCCAGGTAGATGGCATCCATCACATGCCCCTGATCTAGTTCTCTGGTCATCCAGTCAAAGACCTCAATCAGATTTGTTTGGCAAGATCGTCTTTTGGTAAAACCATATTGCCTCAGATCATGCAATCTTTTGGTTTTGAGAAAGTCCACTATTCGCTCTTTCAGGGGGGGATAGGAGAATGGGACTAGAAGGGAGCGGCATTGGAGTATAGTAAAGTAGAATCTGGTAGTTTTTCTTTATCCATACACTCCTTAAGAGGTATGTTTACTAAAAATTAGTGCACGTTAACATATGCAAATATTTATGCAAATGAGGCCCCACAATGAGTCTCTGCAAATGGCTCCGCACCCACCTTGGGCCACCCCTGCTGACCAGCAGTAATAAAAGTAAGCTTATCAACTATCCTAATAGGGGCGGCCCAAGGGTGGTACGGGGGTCATATGTGGTGACTCATTGCAGGGCCTCATAACATCTGTCTCATTTGCATAAATATTTGCATAGCAGTAAAACTGAACTTATTTGGTCAGTGCTATGACCTTATTAATAAAGAGAGAAGCTATAAAATGAGAAAATCTATAAAATCATGGTGCTCAGGCTGGACTAGACTGTGCCAGAGTTAGAAAAGTCCAGAAATTGGCAACAATGAAGTTATCAGGCCACAAAAGAAATTTAAACTGAGATGTTCCCTTAAAATTTGAGATTTACTTAAATCTGAGCTGAGAAAATATTTGAAATTTAATACTGGTCACAAGATCTGCTGTTTCGCTTTTTATCAAAACACTCTAATAATAATAATGATAATTAATGATAAAAAATGCGTAATCAAACTCTGGAATTCATTACCAGAGGATGTAATAAATGCTGTTAGTGTAGCTGGGTTTAAAGAAGGTTTGGACAAGTTCCTGGAGGAAAGGTCCATAAACCATTATTATAGAGGACCCGGGAAATCCACTGCTTGCCCCAATACAAGCATTGTGGAACTGTGTCTTTTGGGGAAACTTCTAGCTACTTGTGACCTAGATTGGCCACTGTTGGAAACAGGATAATGGGTTTGATGGACCTTGGCCTGACCCAGTATGGCATTTCTTATGTTCTAAAATATACCCCAAAAAAGAGCAAAGACAAATAAGTCACAGTAAACATGAAGAGCAGCTTTTTCAATAGGAAAGGACAGGATCAAAACTGTGCATGAAATGACGGTTGTGCCTCTCAAGTTTTTTTGCGTCTTAACACAGAGGGCTCAGCCCAGTCACTATGCAAGCAGGATGCTAAAAAAACCCTTGTTGTTTTGATCCAAAGAGACAAATAGGACATAACAAACACTGAATGTTAACTACTACTACTACTACTGAGCATTTATATAGCGCTACCAGTCGTACGCAGCGCTGCACAGACATAAAACGTCAACCCCTGAAATAAAGGCTCAAACCAACTCACATAAAAATTTGGACCGGAACATGATGCTTCCGTCCTGGACTCAACCAGCACCCTGAGGGAGCCTCTCATTTTTTAGTTGTTACCTTATGTACAGCCAAGGGAAACCGGTCACCCCATGGGCCAGATGGGTGTCGCTCTGGACCCTCCTTACTGTCCAGGGGAGACTGCTAGCAGAGAGGGACCTTACCAACCAGGGGCAGCCCAAGGGGGGTGTGGGGCCATCTGTGGAGACTCGGTGCGGGGCCTCATTTGCATAAGGGGCCTCATTTGCATAAATATTTGCATAATGTTACCATATACTAACTTTTAGTAAACGTGCCTCTTAATGAGTGTATGGATAAAGAAAGACTAAAAGATTTCTACATTACTATAATCCAGTGCCAACTGCCAGACACATTAGGAACTACTACAAACACTGCCCATTTAGAACCCATAGCAAACCGCCGTATCCTAACAGCACTACCAGGACTCACAAAGCACCATACTCTACCAATCAAAAGGCAACACTGCAAATATTAAACCAATACATTTCAGAGAACAAGAATACATGACCTACTGGGGAAACAGAACAAGTGGCAATGTCAAATAGGAATTATATAAACAGAACACCTCAGCTCAGTTACACATGCAGAACATAGACCATCACCAAACAAGTAATCACAATTTAGAAACAGGAAGACAATAATTAAACTGGGAATCCCAAAAGCCAAACTTGGAATGTACAACACTGTAGAAATAAAACTATACATTAATTTGCTCTTGTACTAAACAAAGCGCAGACGTTAATGATGCACATTTACCAGAGCTGACACATTCCAATTAATAAATTCAAAATAAAGAAATATTTTTCTACCTTTTGTGCATTTTTTTTCAGCTGCAATTGCTCCAGCCACTTTCTTCTGGTTTCTTCATGTCTTCTGCTAACTCTCCATCGTCTGCTGTCCATTTGTCCTTTCTTCTCTCTTCTAGTTTTTTTCCATTCTCTCTCTACATCTGCTTTAACATACTAATCTTTCTCCTTTTGCTCTTTCCTCATTCCTATTTCATCCACTCAAATTTTACCCCTCCATCCTCAATCCCCACTTACTCTCCCAATACCCGGCCAATTGTAGATTTTTTATCCCTCCCACACAAAATATTTTCCCTTCTCCATTTTACTCTTCCAGCGCCATCCCATTCTAATCCTCCCCCAACATCAGCTCCCTTCTAGTTCCAGCCTCACCCAGCATCCATTCCCTTCTAGTCCCTGCATCAGCCCATTTCCAGTCCTAGCAACCCCCAACCCAATACCAGTCCTAGCCCCCCATCAACCCACTTCCAGTCCTATCCCCCTATCACTCCATTTTCAGTTTAAGCCCCCCCCTATAACCCATTACCAGTCCTAACCCCCCATCAGCCCACTTCCAGTCCTAACCCCATCAACCCATTTCCAGTCAGCCCCCATAGCCCATTGCCAGTCCTAACCCCCCTCCCCCATCAGCCCACAGCCTATTACCAATCCTAACCCCATCAGCCCACCTCAAGTCCTAACCCCTCCCCATCAGCCCATTTCCTGTCCTAGCCCCCCATAGCCTATTATCAGTCCTAACCCCCCCATAGCCCATTACCAGACAGCCCCCATCAGCCCACAGCCCATTACCAGTCCTAACCCCCCCCAAAGCCCATTACCAGTTCTAACCCCCCCAACAGCCCACAGCCCATTACCATTCCTTACCCCATCAGCCCACCTCAAGACCTAACCCCTCCCCATCAGCCCATTTCCTGTTCTAGCCCCCCCATAGCCCATTACCAGACAGCCCCCATCAGCCCACAGCCCATTACCAGTCTTAACCCCCCCATAGCCCATTACCAGCTCTAACCCCCCCCAACAGTCCACCGCCCATTCCCAGTCCTATCCCCATCAGCCCACCTCCAGTCTTAACCCCCCAGCCCATTTCCAGTCCTAGCCCCCCATAGCCCATTACCAGTCCTAGCCCCCCCCCCATAGCACATTACCAGTCCTAACCCCCCCCCCCCCCTCGGCTCAAGTAAAATTAAATTTTAAAAAAAAACGCTGGCTGCTACTGCTGTTGCTTCCGCCACGGCAGCAGCAGAATGGACTGTCCCGCGGGGCCCCCTCTGCCCGGCTGAATCCCTCCCTCCCTCCACGACGGCTGAGCCCCTCCGTGCCGGCTTTGAGAGTCGCAAAGGGAGAGTAAGGGAGATTGTCTCCCTCGCGTCTCTGTTAAGCCCACAGGGGCTGATGGGAAATTTCCCATCTGCCCCTGCAGGCTTAACAGAGACGCGAGGGAGACACTCTCCCTTCGCGACTCTCAAAGCCGGCACGGAGAGGCTCAGCCGTCACGGAGGGAGGGAGGGAGGGATTCAGCCGGGCAGAGGGTAGCAGCCAGCGTTTTTTTTTTTTATTTAATTTTGAAAAAAGCAGAATGTTCTTTGCGCGGGGCCCCCTGAAACGCGGGGCCCTGTGCAAAAAACATTCTTGCTGAATGGACGGGCCGGCCCTGTTACCAACCTCCTCTGCTGCTAGATCACTCGATGGACACCACTCTCCCCTTTACTATACAAACACCCTACAAACACACAGGACTCACACTCACACCCAGTCCACTCACTGGACCAAACATCATCCAGACAGATTTCTTTTTGCACAAGATCCTTTTATTATCAGTGTTGCTACTACAGAAAAGCACTGCTACTTTGTTCTGCCTTGTTGCAGAAAGCTACAAAGTCACAGGGAGTCTTACAAATGATCTTATCTCGCTACAGCAGCAAACAGCAAGTCGAGCATATATTTTCTGGCATATGTAGCAAGCAGAAAATCTGCGTAAGAGGTACACAGCACAAACGGTTATAGAGAAGCCAACACATGCTCACACATTAAGCAACACACAGACACGCACGAACACTTACCACAGGCATGCAACGAAGGGAAGAACCTGCAGTCCACACGGCCTTCGCAGCGTGGGGTAAAAGCCTCCCTCCTTTGCTTTGTCCTGCTAACTTATATACCCTTGCCCAGGACCATATCTGCAGTTCCGGGGATTTTTTTCCAGTTACCTAATCCTTTGTCCCAGGCGTCTGGCTCATTGGACTCATTGCTACCCACAATCTTGCTCTGCTTCATGCTTCATATATACTAGTGTATATAATTTGTAGATAGTTACCCCAGTTATGTCCAAGTTATAGTTCCTGGTCATTGTAAATGCAATGCAGCCTGACTGCCTTGTATATGGTTCTGTTATATGTAAACCGCACTGATTTGAATAGCGCGGTATAGAAGAGAACGTAAATAAATAAATAAATAAAATGTGGTTATTTGCTCCACTTGTGTCTGTAGCTGCTGTTTTTCCACTGGTTTTCTTTTATGTCTTTATTAGCTATGCATCCTCTGCCCCCATCCCCACCCCTATGCTACATGTCTTGCATACTGACATTTAGGCTTCTTGTTCCCTTCGCCTGCTTATGCTGACATCTGCATCTACCCGCAACTGACATTAACAGCCCCCACCCAACCAAGCTTGTTCCATGCTAAAGCTCCGTCATCTCACATAGCACCTCAGTACACCTGCAGTTTCACTCATGGCCTAGTTCTGTTTTTGTTTGGCCTGTTCTTGTCCACCAGACCCATAGAGTGACCCCACAGTTGTTCTTCCAGGCTGCTTCAGTAATCAAGCAGGAACCGTCTTCAGCCCGACAGCCGCAGTGAGTTTAGGGGATAGCATCTGCGTTGCCTGCAATACTCCACCAACTTGTCGTGAAATTTTTAAATAAGAAGTACTTTTTGGATCATTGGAATGAGCCTTTATTCTATAAACTGCGTAATTGAGAGAGTTCACTGATCTGCAGGGGTTTTAGCATGAAATAGAAGTCTCTAACTAGGATTCATCAGGCACATCTATTATATGTAAAAAAGCAGAACGTCACAAGATTGAAACTTAAGATTACAGAAGTACAGATGCTAAGAAAAAAGGAACTAAAAGGTACCAGGAGCAAGTGTTTCCTCCTGATTGTTTCTCAAGCCTAATCTCAAAATAATTTTTTTACAGAAATGTTCCTATCTCTGGCCAGCAACATGTGTATTCTTATTCCTATTGGCTAGTTCATAGAGCTTATGCGTCATCACCATGACCCAGCAAATTGTTATGGCTCTTGACCAATGTCCAACATCTTGTGTTCCCTTTTCTCATCCTTTGCAAGACCCCTCATAGTCTAACAGATATACTTATTTCTGCTTAGCATCACCTTCAAGCATGTACTATATTTAAGCAAGTCTTGCAATTACTTTAAGCTTCTAACAGCACTCTGTACTTAACAATTTAATAAAATCAAACAAGCAACCAAACTTTTAACTATTTCACTCCTCATACCTTAAAACCTCAAATCTGGGCTTCATCACTCATGGATTCTTAGTAGGTTATTTTAGAAAACTTGAGTAACATTTGCAGATATAAATAGTGGGTTTATATGTGAAAATGGCTCTACATATGTAAGCAACAATAATAGAAAAGCTGCTGTTGACACATATATGTCTATGTTTATGATTATTCATTTGCTTAACTGCCCTTTAAAACTATAAAGGCAGTATACAGTTAATAATAAAAAAAATAAAATTAGTTAAAATAGACAAATAAACATACTCACGTCCAAAAATATAAAAGTAAAAGTACAGGGGAAAAGATATTTTATTTATTTATTTATGTGCACTTATATACCGCCTTTCCTAAATCAAAGCGGTTTACGATGAACTCAATAACAACATTCCAGCATACAATCATTAAATAGAACTTTACATATAGCATGTAATTCAAAACCAGAATTACAATACAATGGTTAGAGCAATGGTCCAGGAATCAGAGAAGTCAGGGTTCGAATTCCAGTAACGCTGTTTGTGGCCTTGGACCATTAAGAACAGAGTTTGAATCCCACCAGCACTCTTTGTGGCCTTGGGTAAATCACTTATCCCTCGCCCCAGGTACAAACTTATAGGCCGATGCAGAAAGACTAGCGTACCCTTTGTGCACATATACACACAAGTACCGCTACGCCAAATACAGAGAAGAATTTGACGTACACATAAAGCTTGCACACACAGTAATGCCAAGCATATTTAAATAATACACAAGTGAGTTGTCCGTGCCTAATGCAGAGAAATTCATAGAGGATTACATAACCAGGCGTAAAATTCAGGAGTGCCATTATCTCCATGCCTGATCTGAGGTGACTTAAAAATCTTATGCGAGTAAGGAAAGACGATTTCAGCATGTGCACCATGAACAGTTGCCTTTTGGCGTGAAAATCTTCTGCGTGTATCTTTCAGCATATAAGCGAAAGTTTGGCGTTTATGTTTCTTCTTCTTTGGCTGTCTGATCTCATTTGACTAGTGTCTTCTGTGGCTATGACTTTGTTGGTGTGCCCCAGGGGTCTGTTTGCTTTGGCTTTGTTACTTAGCACTTTGGCTTTCTACCTCGTTGGGCTGTTTGTATTTTTCAAAAAAAGGTTTGAACCTGCGACGCTCCTACCTGAGCCCAAGGGCTTACAGGCAGGAGTGGCCTTTGGAATGTCCTTTTTCTAATAAAGCTGTGTCAGTTGTCACCAAGAATTCTGGGACCTGTAGTTTGCTTGTCTCCCTTAAGGACTGAGCTGTAGTTATGACTCGAGTAGTAAAGGCTGCAAGAATATTTATTTGTGGGGATTTTCTCCAGCACATCAAAGTTCAGTACAACAAACGCAAAAAGGATGCAACTCCAACATAAAGGTTGAAACAGAAACACAGGAAATGCAACAGAAATTAACTCAGCACTATTTGGCTGTTTCACAGTTCCTCTGACTTTCCACTAGGCACTGCCTCATGTGGTCACTCAAGGAAAAACACATAAACTGAAACAGCTGCTTTTCTTTACAGCACGGCTTCTTACTTTCAACAGGGGATTAAGCTTGTTAAACAACTTGTAAAGTTTTTCAATGTGGCAGCAGGTATGGCAAACTTACTCTGTATTCCTTCATACAGTTTTCAATGCTCTTTAACCCTGCTGTTTTCTATTAGACATGTTGAACAGTCCATGGCAGAAGGATCATATTCTATTGTAGGCAAACAAACATCCACCTGCATACTTTCCTCAGAGCTAGAGTTAGTGGTATCTTTGTCAGGTTTATTACCTTTCCCTGACTTCCTCTCCAGAAACACCTGAAGTTGGCTTAAAAGCAATTCAGCTTGTCTGTGCACATTTTCATTAGAATAACCATCCTCCTTTTCTGATAAAAGCTTGCTTATGGCTCCCACCCCAGGGGGTTCAGCTGTTCTGCTTTTATCAGAGGGATAGCTCTCAGCAAGGGTAAGTCCCTTCCACCACTTGCTATTAGCTGACCGTGCTCGGTTTGTCTTTTGGATGTTAGCATAAGTAAAAGGCTTCTCAAGCAAGGAGTTGAAATAAGAAATATCAGCTTTACCTTTGGCAGGGACTTTTAGATAAGTGCTGGTATCTTTTCTCCTGCTATCTCCCAGGCTCTGGAGCTCAGCTTTCTTATTGCTATTTCCACTGCCCTTCTGGTAAGTGTTAGGCTGATAGTTTTCCCCTTGGCTTTCTCTGCTGCCATTATAGCCTTGACTGCTGTAGGTCCAACTACCGTTACTCCATGTGTTTGCTCTGCTAGCTTTCTTGTTCCCGGGCTCTACCTTGCAGTAACGTTTCTTCCAAGGTTGTTCCTTGCTCCAATGTTCACTGCTCCTAGGTTCTGCTCTGCTCCAAGGTTCTAGCTTGCTTATCCTTCTGGCAGTTCTTCCTGAACTGCTTTCTGTCTCTCTCGTCTCTCTCCTCTCTCTCTGCATTGCTTGAGGATTTAAAAAGGGTTCACTTCCCTGCACTCCCTGACCTTCCCCTGGGCATGACCAATCAGTGAACAAGCCTGTCTCCTCCTCTGAGCTGAGGTGTGGCCTGAACTCAGCAGAGAGCTGTGTTTTTTTCATTTCTGACTTGAAAATCCTGTGTGTCAGTGCAGTGTTATTTACTCCAACAGGATTTTCCCCTATTTCCATCTCTTCTTGAGGGCATTCCTCACTACAAACCATAAGAAGAAATGTCTTATCCTTCTGGGTTCTTTGGACTCACTTATATCTTTCTCCATTTACTGTTTTGTCTCTTTGTTGTGATTTAATAAACAAATGTTTTTGGGTGGAATAGTGTTGATTATTATGGGGTGGGCACCATCAGGCTGTTACTCGCTTTGCTAATGATCAAAGAACGTGCACATCCTATATGCATAACGTGAATGTCTGAAATTTACACGCATGGGCACATGGCCTCTTGTAGCACATCTCTTGTTTGAGCGTGCATTGGATCCCCTTCTTTCAACTTTATGCTGAGGTTTTGCGCACAGCTCATTTGCATACACATGCTTTGCTACATATTGACACTGAAGGTTTGCACTGTTGGCATGCTATCAAAACACATGCGTAGCTAATAGCCACGACTTCAGCGCTGGCTTTCTGCATTGGCCTGTTAGACTGTAAGCCCATTGGGGACATGGAAATACCTACATTACCTGATTATAACTCATCATGAACTACTACTGGAAAGATGTGAGCTAAATATTAATAAATCAGTTAATCCTCCATTGCCTCAGGTACAAACTATGGCACATTAGGTGCAGCGTCACTGCATTAACTACCGTGGGTGTAGAAAGCATTTTCCCAGTGGTGAAGCCAGAGCACTTTGTAAGTACGGTAATACTGTGTGCCTCTTGAATACACTTGATGTCCAGAGAGGTATGCTGTCTGCCTGGTGCCAAAATCCAAGATGTTACGGAGAGTTTGCTGAGACTCATCAAGCCCACTGACTATTACCCAATGTTACTAATCCATGTTGGAACAAATGATACTGCCAGATATACCTCGGAACGTATCAAAAGTGACTTCATGGCTCTGGGACAGAGGGTGAAGCAGTTAGGTGCACAGGTGGTGTTCTCTTCAGTCCTCCCTGTTGAGGGTAAAGGCCAAGGCAGAAAGGCTCGCATCCTGGAGATGAATGCATGGCTGCATGGATGGTGTCATCAAGAGCGTTTTGGTTTCCTAGACCATGGGATGCTGTTCCAAGGGTTGCAGAGCAGAGATGGCATCCATCTGTCCAAGAAAGGTCAACACATCTTCGGTAGTAGACTGGCTAATCTACTGAAGAGGGCTGTAAACTAGATTCGTTGGGGATGGGTGAGGAAAGCCCCCAGGTAGGTGAAAGCCCCCAGGTAGGTGATACATTAAATACCTTTATGGAAATGGGTATCAGGGGTAACATATGGAAAGCAGTGTGTATAAATGCCCGTAGCATGGGAAATAAGATCCCTGATGTTGAAGCTTTGGTGGGAGTGGCTGACTTAGATTTAGTGGCGGTTACAGAAACATGGTTCACAGAAAACCATGATTGGGATGTAACTATACCTGGCTATACTTTATTCAGCAAGGACAGGGTAGGAAGAAGGGGAGGAGGAGTGGCATTATATGTAAAAACTACTATTAAAGCTTTGGAATTACAGAGCTTAAAAGGGAGAGAGGAGGCATTGTGGGTTAAACTTGAAAGAGGGAAAGAGAAATCTATTTGCATTGGTGTGATATACAGACCTCCCTCACAAGAGGAAGAGGTGGACAGAGAGTTAATTGAAGACATATGCAGCATTGCTAGGAAAGGGGAAGTGCTACTGATAGGAGATTTCAATATGCCAGATGTTGATTGGCACATTCCTGCTGCAGTATCATCTAGAAGTAAGGAAATCCTAGATTCTCTACAGGGAGAACTATTCAGGCAATTGGTGACAGACCCCACACGTGAAGGGGCCATACTGGACTTGGTGCTTACCAATGGTGAAAGTGTTTCTGATGTTGTAGTGGGAGATCATTTTGCATCCAGTGATCACTAGATGGTGTGGTTCAGTATTAGGACTAGGGCTGTTAGAATCCATTCCAAGGTGAGGATCTTAGACTTTAGGAAGACTAACATTGCCAAGATGGGCCAATACCTCAGGGAGTCATTAGTGGGATGGGAACATCTGGGGGATGTAGAAAAACAGTGGACAAAACTGAAAGGGGATATTTTAAGGGCAACCAACCTTTTTGTTAAAATGGTAAATAAAGGTAAAAGGAAAAGGAGACTGCTATGGTTTTCGAAAGATGTAGTTGAAAAGGTGAAGAAAAAGAGGGAGGCCTTCATGAAATACAAGAGATCACAGAGAGAGGAAGAAAGGCATCTGTATTTGGAAAAACTTAGAGAAGCTAGCAAAGTAGTCAGGAAGGCAAAGATTCAAAAGGAGGAGGAAATAGCCAATGCAATAAAATGGGGGGATAAGCCATTTTTCAGATATATTAGTGAGAAGAGGAAGGGCAAAAGTGGTATTGTCAGACTCAAGGGTGCAGGGGAGGAATATGTAGAAGCTGATAAGGATAAAGCGGAATTGCTTAACAAATATTTCTGTTTTGTGTTCACAGATGAAGAACCAGGAGCAGGACCTCAGAAAACACCCACAAACAGGAACAGAAGCGAGGGACAATTTTCAGAAGACTGTGTTCGTGAGAAACTAGCTCAACTTAAAGTAGACAAAGCAATGGGACCGGATGTGATACACCCTAGAATACTGAGGGAACTTGGGGATGTTCTAGCAGCTCCACTGACTGACCTTTTCAATGCCTCGTTGGAGTCGGGAGTGGTGCCAAAGGACTGGAGAGAGGCTCATGTGGTGCCTTTACACAAAAGCGGAAGTAAGGATGTGGTTGAAAACTACAGGCCAGTTAGTTTAACTTCAGTGGTGAGTAAATTATTGGAAATGCTGCTGAAAGAGAAAAAAGTGAGGTTTCTGGAGTCCAGCGGATTACAGGATCAGAGGCAGCATGGATTCACCAGAGGCAGGTCTTGTCAGACAAATCTGATTGATTTCTTTGACTGGGTGACCAGGGAGTTGGACAGAGGGAGAGCCCTAGATGTGGTGTATTTAGATTTCAGTAAAGCCTTTGACACTGTTCCTCACAGGCGACTTATAAACAAACTGAGCACCCTAGGGATGGACCCTAAAGTTACTGCTTGGGTTAGAAATTGGTTGGGTGGGAGGCGACAAAGAGTACAAGTAAATGGAGCTCACTCTGAGGAGAAGGATGTTACCACTGGTGTTCCCCAGGGATCTGTCCTTGGTCCGATTCTTTTTAACATCTTTGTTAGTGATATAGCGGAATGGCTGTCGGGTAAGGTTTGGCTCTTTGCAGATGATACCAAAATCTGCAATAGAGTAGACACCCAGGAAGGTGTAGGTAACATGAGGAGGGATCTAGCTAAGCTTGAAGAATGGTCTAGAATTTGGCAGCTGGGATTTAATGTTAAAAATGTAAGGTCATGCATTTGGGCTGCAGCAATCCAAGGGAGCAATATAGTATAGGGGGTGAAGTACTTTTGTCCACTAAAGAAGAGCGGGACCTAGGCATGGTTGTGTCTGATGATCTTAAAGTAGCTAAACAGATAGAAAAGGCGACGGCAAAAGCTAGAAGGATGCTTGGGTGCATACGGAGAGGAATGGCTAGCAGAAAAAAGGAGGTGATAGTGCCTCTGTATAAGTCTTTGGTGCGACCTCACTTGGAGTATAGTGTGCAATTCTGGAGACCGCACCTTCAAAAGGATGTGAACAGGATGGAGTCAGTGCAGAGGATGGCTACTAAAATGATTAGTGGTCTTCATTATAAAGCATATGAGCACAGACTGAAGGATCTTAATATGTACACCTTAGAGGAAAGGCGGGATAAAGGTGATATGATTGAGATGTTTAAATACCTCCGTGGCATAAATGTTCAGGGAGAGAGCCTCTTTCAATTGAAAGCAAGTTCTTCTACGAGGGGACATGGGATGAGGGTGAAGGGAGATAGATTCAGGAGTGATATGCAGAAATATTTCTTTACGGAAAGAGTAGTGGATCCGTGGAATAGTCTCCCAGTAGAAGTGGTAGAGATGAGGACAATATCTGAATTCAAAAAAGCATGGGACAAACACAGAGGATCTCTAAAGGTAAAAAGGGGACTGTTGTAGTTGTTGATATGGAAGGACAGACTAGATAGGCCATGTGGTCTTTTTCTGTCATCATATTTTTATGTTTCTATGTTACAAGCTCTCTGCCTGAGAACTCTTAAAGGGTGAGGGTTTTTTTTTCCATTTCTAATAGTTACTTCTTTTTCTGCTGCATTATAGCTGTATTAGAGGAAGAATAAAGAACTCTAGCAGCAGAAAAAATAGCTTTACCCAAGAACACAAAAAATTCCTCCTTTGCAATACAGCTGCAATATGCCAAATGTTGATTGGTACATCCCTGCTGTGGTGTCATCTCAAAGAGAGGAGATCCTAGATTCTCTATAGGGAGAACTATTCTGGCAACTGGTAATAGAATCCACACATGAAGGACCATACTGGACTTGGTGCTTACCAATAGGAAAAATGTTTCTGATGTTATAGTGGGAGATCATCTCACCTCCAGTGTGGTTCAGTATTTGGACTGGGGCTGATAAAGTCCTTTCAAAGCAAGGGTTCTAGACTCTAGGAAAACTAAATTTGCCAAGATGGGACAATATTTCAAGGAGTAATTAGTGGGATGGGAACAGCTGGGGGATATAGAAAAGCAATGAGCAAATCTGAAAGATTATATTTTAAGGGCAACAACCCTGTTTGTTAGAAAGAAAAAATAAATGTTAAAGGAAAAGGAGGCCATAGGGTTCTCAAAAGAATTAGCTAGAAGGTGAAGAAAAAGAGAGTGGCCTTCATAAAATGCAAGTGATCACAGAGAGGAAGACAAACATCAATATTTGGAAAAACTTAGAGAAGATAGGAATGTAGTTAGGAAAGCAAAGATACAAAAAAGAAGAAGAAATAGCCAATTCAATAAAATGGGAGGACAAGACATTTTTCAGATATGTTAGCGAGAGAAGGAAGTGCAAAAGTTTTGTTGTCATACTCAAGGGGAAAGGGGAAGAATATGTAGAAGTTGATGTGGAGAAAGCAGAATTGCTTAACAAATATTTTTGTTCTTTATTCACAGATGAAGGGCCAGGAGCAGGACCACAGAAAACATCCAGAAATAGGAACAGAAGTGAAGAGGATCTTGAACAGTTTTCAGAAGACTGTTTGTGAGGATCTAGCTAAACTAACGGTAGACAAAGTGATGTGGTCGGATGGGATAGATCTGAGAATATTGAAGGGGACGTTCTAGCGACTCCACTGACTGACCTTTTAAATGCTTCTTTAGAGTCAGGAGTGGTCCCAGAGGGCTGGAAAAAGGCACATGTGATCCGTTTACACAAAAGCAAAAGTAAGGATGAGGTTGAGAACTACAGGCTGGTTAGTCTGACCTCTGTGGTGAGTAAACTAATGGAAACACTGTTAAAACAGAGGATAGTTAGGTTTCTGGAGTTCAATGGATTGCAGGATCCGAGGCAGCATGGGTTTACCACAGTCAGGTCTTGTCAGACAAATCTGATTGATTTCTTTGACTGGGTGACCAGAGAGTTGGACCAAGGGAGAGCCCTAGATGTGGTGTACTTAGATTTCACTAAAGCCTTTGACACCATGCCACACAGGCAACCTATAAATAAATTGAGCACCCTAGGGATGGATCCTAGAGTGGACTGGGTTAGAAATTGGTTGTGTGGGAGGCGACAAAGGGTACAGGTAAATGGAGCTCACTCTGAGGAGAAGGATGTTACTAGTGGTGTGTCGAAGGGATCTGTCCATGGTCCGATTCTTTGTATCATCTTTGTTACTGATATTGCAGAAGGGCTGTAGGGTAAGGTTTGCCTCTTTGCGGAAGACACCAAAATCTGCAATACAGTAGACACCCAGGAAGGAATAGATAACAGAAGGAGGGATCTAGATAAGCTTGAAAAATGGACAAGAATTTGGCAGCTGAGATTTAATGCTAAAAAAATGCATTTGGGCTGCAAAAATCCAAGGCAGCTGTACAGTGTAGAGGGTGAAGTACTTTTGTCCATGAAAGAAAAGTGGACCTGGGCGTGATTGTTTCTGATGCTCTTAAAGTGGCTAAACAGGTAGAAAAGGTAACAGTGAAAGCCAGAAGAATGCTTGGGTGCATTAGGAAGAGGAATGGCCTGCAGAAAAAAAAAGAGGTGATAGTGCCTCATTTGGAGTATATTATGCAATTCTGGAGATCACACTTTCAAAAAGATAAATAGGATGGAGCCAGTGTAGAGGCTGGCTACTAAAATGGTCAGTGGTCTTTGTTATTAACCATATGGCGACAGATTTAAAGATCTTAATATGTATATGTTAGAGGAAAGGCTAGATAGAGGAGATATGATAGAGATGTTTAAATACCTCCGTGGCATAAATGTACAAGAGGAGAGCCTCTTCTGACTGAAAGCAAGCTTTGCTATGAGGGGACATAGGATGAGCGTGAAAGGTATTTCTTTATGGCAAGAGTGGTAGATGCGTGGAATAGTCTCTCAGTGGAGGTGGTAGAGACGAGGACAGTATCTGAATTCAAGAAAGCATGGGAGAAACACAGAAGATCTCTAAAGGAAAGAAAGGGACTATAGTAGTTGACTTGGAAGGGCAGACTAGATAGGCCATATGGTCTTTTTCTGCTGTCATGTTTCTCTGTTTCTATTTTTCCCCTAATGAGGGCTGCATTAGCGTGGGTGCACTTAAATCCACCTATTGAGGTGGTCTTAGGTGAACCCGTGTTAATGCAGCGCTAACTGTGATGAGATCACTATGCCCATTCTCGGCCCCTAATCTGCCCACTCACGTCCCTAATGCGGGTTGCACTGTTAGTGTGGGAATTGTCCCATGCTAGTTGGTAACACGTGTCCCAGCGTGCCTTCAGTGTGCACCAGAACAGGCACTGTCAGCTAGTGCTCGTCAGTAAAAGACCCCCCTAGTTTGTAAGCCCTCCTGGAACAGAGAAACACCTACTTTACCTGAATGTAACTTGCCTTGTACTACTTCTGGAAAGCGTGAGCTAACCCCAAAAAATAAGGAAAGAAAGAAATAATTTAAAAAACGAAAGTTAAAATTAATTACCATTAAAATTCTTCCCACAGCATGTATATTTTTAAAGAGGGCATGTTCTGAGCATGATGGAAACATGTTTTGGGTTGGCCTGAAAAGCACATGGCTATTTCTTATTTTGCAGCACCACTGCATACATATGGTAAAAAATTTCCTTGTTGGGATTTACACCCGCTTTGAGTCGCATGTGCCAGCTAGCTGCTTATCTGGACCTGGGATGGGAATTCTGCTTACACCACTGGCTTTTAAAACCACCTTGAAAATTCACAAAAATTGATGGGTCATTATTTAGCCGAAGTGGTTAATTTTATTTTTTAAACGCTGGCTGTCATGGATATTCTGAACCGGTATTCTGCTTTTTGCAATCCTAAATTAGCTATCTATGTAGCAGCACTGAAAACTGCAGTTTATGGATAAATTGTAGCTCTCCCGTGCTCCATCCCCAGACCATCCCAACACTATTGAATGTTTGAATATTGACCAGTGAATTTTGTAGCTTGACTTCTTAATTGGCTTCCTTTGGACATCTAGTTTTATATAATCCGTCACTTAACATATGTATGTATAGCGGGGTTACTTACCTGTAACAGGGGTTCTCCGTGGACAGCAGGATAAGTCATCCACACCTGGTGGTGATGTCCTCCGGGCGGCGCCGTACGGAAGTGCTCTCTAGAGCTCTCTGAGCATGCCCAGGTAGCCCACCTCCCTGACCCGCCCCTAGCCCGGCCAGTATGTTCCTAGCTAGGTTTTCCCGGCAAGGGGCGAGTCACTGCAGCGGACCTCCTCCAGGGAGGTGGGTGGGATTGTGTGGCTGACTTATCCTGCTGTTCACGGAGAACCCCTGTTACAGGTAAGTAACCCCGCTTTCTCCATGGACTAGCAGGATTGCGTCAGCCACACCTGGTGCCTCCCTAGCAGCGCAGAGGGCCAGAGGTGGAGGAGGGAGTGCGAAGACAACAGATTAGCGTTGCAGGACATAAGTTTAATGGTAACCAGAATGCATAACAATGTGCAGACACGCAACAACCTTGTGAATAACAACAGTGCAGGTAAAAAACAATAGTGCAATACAACAATGGTACAAGCAAACAATATAGTGCAATACAGTGCAGTTAGGTGCGTAACAGTGCAAAGTGCAGTGACAGTGCAGCAAGGTGCAGTAACAGTGCAGCACTGAGGGATCGCAGAGGGACAGTCAGTGCAGGAACACACGCGAGAACTGTTGCACTAGCCACCAGGACAAGTGACTTAGCTGGTAGTCTCTGGCGCGAAGGGGCTTATCTGGTAGCCTCTGGTGCGGCGCCGGCCACTTTCTCAACGGTGGAGGCTAGAACTGCTTCACCAAATGCACAATCCTCTTTTGAACGTAGGTCTAAGCAGTAGTGTCGCTGGAATGTATGCGGAGTAGACCATGTGGCCACTTTGCAGATGTCCGAGAGTGGAACGGAGCGTAAGTTGGCTAGGGAGGTAGCCAATGCCCTGAGGCGGTGAGGACCAATCCTCGACGGTGACTGGATGTCAGAGGAGTCTAGGCAGAAGGATACGCAGGAAGCCACCCAGTTGGAAAGAGTCCTCTTGGAGACGGGCAGGCCCGGTCTATTGGGGTCAAAGGAAATGAAGAGTTGGTCAGTCTTTCTGACCTGGAGCGTCCTTTGCAGGTAGATCCTGAGTGCCCGTAGGCAATCCAAGGTATGCAGGCGTTGCTCTTCCGTAGACGAATGGGGTTCCGGGAAGAAGCAGGGCAGTTCGATGGACTGATTGACGTGGAACGCTGAGGCGACCTTGGGAACGAACTTAGGGTTGGTCCGTAGAGACGCTCGGTCTTGAAAGGAGACGCGTGTATGGAGGGTGAGCCATCAGAGCCTGTAGCTCACTGATCCTCCTCGCGGAGGTTATGGCCACCAGGAATAGAGTTTTCCAGGAGATGAACTTCATTTCTGCAGAATGGAGTGGCTCGAAGGGCTCCTGCGTCAGCCGCTGCAGGACGAAATTGAGGTCCCAAGGCGGGGCAGGGGCCCTGACCGGGGGCTTGAGGTTGTTTAGCCCTTTCATGAAACGGGTGGTTAGAGGCAATGTTGCGATGGAGTCGGCTCCATCTACCGGTTCATGGAGGGCCGCTATAGCTGAGAGGTGCACCCGGATGGATTGGGTCTTAAGTCTACTGTCGGATAAGGCAGTGAGATATTGGAGGATCTGCGCAACAGGAGAAGTGGTGGGATTAAGGCCTTGTCCTGCGCACCAGATGCTGAATCTTTTCCATTTAAGGCCATAGGACTTTCTGGTGGACGGCCGACGAGATGCCAGGACGACGTCCTGCAGTTCTGCTGGAAGATGGAGGGCGGAGAGGCTCACCCGCTCAACCTCCAGGCAGTGAGAGCGAGGGCTCTGAGGTTGGGATGTCTTGTGGTGCCCCCATTCTGCATCAGTAGGTCCGCCTCGGGGGGAAGGTGTACGGGGGTTCCGCGGGCAAGGCGTTGCAGAAGTGTGAACCACATCTGGCGTGGCCAGTGGGGAACCACAAGGATGGCCTGTGCTTTGTCCTGAACAATCCGCTGTAAGGTAGCTGGGATGAGGGGGGTAGGCGGGAAGGCGTACACTAGAGACCACTCCCCCCAGCACACGTCGAATGCATCCGCTGCCAGTCTGTTGGGTGAAGGGTGCCTGGAGCAGAACAGGGGGCATTTTGCATTCAGCTCCGTCGCGAACAGGTCTATTGAAGGGATCCCCCACCGGGTGAAGAGGACGTTGGTCGCCTTCTGTGATAGTGACCATTCGTGTGGCCGCAGCTGCCTGCTGAGTTTGTCGGCAAGAGTGTTCATGTCTCCTGGCAGGTAAGAGGCCCGTAGCTTGCAGTTGTTCTCCAGGGCCAGGGACCAAAGTGCCCTCGCCTCATTGCAGAGGGAGCGCGAACCAGTCCCCTCTTGTTTGTTCATGTAGAACATCGCTACTTGGTTGTCCGTCTGAATGAGGACAGACTTGTCTCGCAGGTGTTGTAGGAAGGCTAGGAGAGTGTACCTTATAGCTCTGAGCTCGAGGAGATTGATGTGTAGCCCTTGCTCCTTCAGTGACCATGCACCTTGGGTACTGAGGTGCTGGAGGTGTGCGCCCCACCCGGTGCTGGACGTGTCCGTGGTGAGAGTCACCTGGTGTGGCTGCTGGTGAATGTCCTTGCCCCCAGACAGGTTGGACATGCTCGACCACCAGCGTAGATGATTTCTGATGATCGGGGGCATCGGGACCAGGGTGGACAGAGGCTGGGAGTGTTGGTTCCAGCGAGAGCGCAGGTGCCATTGGAGCGGTCGCATCATCAGTTTCGCTGTAGGAAGGACTGAGGTCGTTGCTGCCATATGGCCCAGGAGGCATAGAAGGGCCCGAGCCGAGGAGACCTTTGCTTTGGTGGCCTCGGCTGCAAAGGAGACGATACTGAGCTGTCGCCGTTCCGGCAGATAGGCTCGTGAAGTCTGCGTGTCGATTACGGCACCAATGAACTTGAGCCGTTGGGAGGGACGTAGCTGTGACTTGTCGTAGTTGATGACAAATCCCAGAGAGGTAATCATAAGAACATAAGATATGCCATACTGGGTCAGACCAAGGTCCATCAAGCCCAGTATTCTGTTTCCAACAGTGGCCAATCTAGGTCATACATACCTAGCAGTCGTTGCCTTTTGAAGGGACACCCGTAGTTCCTGGGCTGAGGGTGCCGTGAAGAGCCAGTCGTCCAGGTAGGGAAAGACAGATATTCTCAACTTGCGGAGGTGTGCTGCGGCCACGGCTACACACTTCGTGAAGACTCGGGGCGCTGGAGACAGGCCGAAGGGGAGGACTCTGTACTGGTATTGACGCCCCAGCACTTGAAAGCAAAGGTATTTCCTGTGCGCCTTGTGGATGAGGATGTGGGTATAGGCCTCTTGTAGGTCCAGTGATGCGAGGAAATCGCCGGTTTGGATCAGGGGTAGGATGGCATTGAGGGAGTACATCCTGAACTTCTTTTTGATAATGAACTTGTTCAGTCTGCGCAGATCCAGGATAGGGTGCATGCCGCCTGTCTTCTTTGGAATGAGAAAGTATCTGGAGTAGAACCCAGAGTTGATCTCGTGTGGGGGCACCTCTTCTATGGCTCTGGACGTGAAGAGGTGGATTAGCTCTATCGCCATTGGGAGTTGCAGGTGAGGCGGGGTTCTGCTGGATGGTTTGTTGCGCTGGAATGGTGTTGCGCAAAAACGCAAGCGGTATCCCTCGTGGATGATATGCAGGACCCATGAGTCAGAGGATATCTTCTCCCACTCCCGGAAGAAGTGTGACAGGTGACCCCCTATCTGGGTGGGCGCCCGTGAGGATGTGTCAAAAGGAGGGGGCTCCCTTGGTTGCGGGCGTGGAGGTGGCCTTCCTTTGCTTGCGGTCACTTTGGGGATGTCGCTGGTTAGAGGATCCCTGATAAGAGTTATTCTTGTACCTCGGCGCTTGCCACTTTCGGTTGGAGGGGTATCTCTTGTTTGAACTGTAGCTGTTGGAGCCGTAGTAGTTTTTCCACTGGTATCCGCCTTTCTGAGGGGCGGTGCGACATTCAAACCCTTCCTCCGCCAAGGTTTGGAGGGCGGTGCAATGCTCCTTCATGATGTTTACCGCGTCCATGACTTTCTCCCCGAAGAGTGATTCGCCCGAGCAAGGGGCGTCAGCGATCTTGTCGTGCGTGTCATTGCTTAAGCCAGAAGCTCTGAGCCAGGCCCAACGCCTGGCGGAAATGGCCGTGCCTGCAGTCCGCACAGATGTGTCAAAGGCATCGAAGGCCGTGCTAGCCAGGTACTTGCTGCACTCTGAGATGTCGGCGAGGGAGCTAGCGAATAATGTCTGCGTCTCCTTGGGAAGGGTTGCAACTGTGTTTTTTATGTTTGCCACGCAGGCATCCTAGAACAGGATGTGTTGGAACTGATGCGTGGCGATTCTGGCAGTAAGCATGGCTCCCTGGAAGACCTTCTTGCCGATATCATCAAGGAGTTTCTGATCCCGCCCAGGCGGGTGGTTGGCGTGTGAACGTGAGGATCTAATCCTTTTCAGAGCTGAGGAGACTACGATGGATTGATGAGGCAGCTGTGGAATCATGAATCTCGGTGTGGGATGGATTTGGTATTTGGAGTCCAACCTCCTGGAGAAGGGGCGCCCAGAGGCGGGGGTCTGCCACACTCTGAGGTAGTCTTCCCGCAGTTTGCGGTGCATGGGTAGGGCAAAGGAAGGCTTGGGAGTGGAGAGGTACTTCAGGACCTCCAGATCCTGTTCTTCAGATTGTTCCGGTGGAGCCAAGGCCAGGGCGAAAGCTACTTTCTGCAAGAATTTGGGGTAGGAACGGTCCTCTGGGGGCGGGGAAGGTCCTTCCGGCTCCGGAGAGTGCCTGGTGTCTGGTACGCTCCTGTCGTTGGAGGCGGATCCCACGACAGCTTCTATATCCCGATCCTCGGCTGTGCTGTCTGGAGAGGGATTGTCAGGGGAGAGCTGAAGTCCGGCTGTTTGCTCACGGTCTGGGGAAGCTATAGGGGGAGACCTAGAGCGAGACCTGTCAGCGGAGACAGTGGAGGGCTGAGGTCAGGAGGGTGCCTTCATGGTGTGCTGGACTAGCTGAGTCAAAAGCTGTAGAATGGCAGAGTAATTGGCTGAGTCAATATCATGGCTGCAAGACCTAGCCTGACGGCTCCAGTCTGAGTTGGCTGAATACCTCTTGCTGGCCCCATGGCGATGCTCCTTACAGCGCCTTTTGTGCGCTGGTTCTGGGCTGTCTGCAGAAGAACCGGAGCTGACATGCCATTTCCTGTGATGCCTGCTGCCCTTGTGTTGACGCCGGCGTTCGGGGCTCCGTAGATGCAGCTGTCTGCTTTCCGGACGTAAGGAGACACAGTTTGGACCCTCTGAGTTGTCGGCGACGAGGGCTGAGGCCATGGCACTGAGCCCCAAAGCTAGGGCCGAATAATGGGCGGAGTTCATTTTCGCGCCGGCTCCTGTGAGGCTCCGACCGCGATGGGAGGGGCTGGAGGACAGGGGGCGGAGCTGGAGGACTTCTCACGGCCGCCATTGCCGAGCTCCGCATGGGCTCGAGAAGAGGAGAGGAGGGAGGGCCCACTGAGAGTCGGGTCGGGAGCTCTGGATGCGACTGTTCTATTTTTAGGCGTGACTGCTTTCGGAGGAGCAGGGCTTACCTCTGCGCCACCGTGGGCGACCGCGCTTGGTCCTGGAGCAGCATGAGGATCCATCCGGTGCACCGGGCTGGGTACGGAGGCCCTATTGGGTGTGTCCCGCCGGGTGGAGGCATTGTCAGCATCAACGGAGGCGCAGCTGGGGATGGAGGCCCGTTCAGGCACATCCTGAGCAGGCGGAGGGTCACTGTGTGGAGGGCCCGGATCGGGAGCTGGGCACGTCCCATGATGTCCTTTCTTCCTTGCCCCACAGTGAGTGCAGCCATGCGACGAGGTATGAGATTTGTTGGCACAATATGGGCACTTTTTAGTATTGGATTTGGGCATGCTGAATAATATAAAACAAAGAAATAAACAAAAGAAGGTGAGAGCAGAGCAGGGTCCGTCTTGCTGGCAAGGCGGAAGAACGAAGACTGGCCGGGCTAGGGGCGAGTCAGGGAGGTGGGCTACCAGGGCATGCTCAGAGAGCTCTAGAGAGCACTTCCGTATGGCGCTGCCCGGAGGACGTCACCACCAGGTGTGGCTGACGCAATCCTGCTAGTCCATGGAGAACACCAGTTACATGTTCAAAGCACTGAGTGATGCTGCTCTTTTGTGAATGGAGGTTATAGAGGGGACAAAAGAGAAAGAGGGCATGGAAGAGAGGAATGAATGTGAGAGTCAGTAGGCTTTTGCAACTAAATGCCAGGTGTTAATTGCAAAAGCCCTGAGGTAGCAGCAAAGGTTCCAAAATAGGTGCAGGGTGCGTTTATAGCATTTCCTCTGCAGATATTGCGGAGAAAAGAATGGGATCATGGGGTGATAGTTTCGCATATGCTGCTAATGCCATCCACTGAGGTGAGCCTGCAGAACGTGGGACTACCATGCAATGCCAGTGCCAGCGGTAGATGCATGGAACTGGAATGTCCCTCTCCACCCGCATCGTGCACATTCGAGCTCTCATCATGCAAAATGCAGCTACTGAGCCTATGACAAGCACAGGGAGAGCTCACAGGAGGTAAGGAGATAAAAAGCATGACCTAGTTAAATAAATACAACAAATACTAAGCAAACTTTAAAGAAAATGGCTTGTAAAATTACTTTTATGTATGCAAAGGTCTGCTAGAGGCTTTAGAGCACTGAAAGTGTACTGTGTGAGTTAAAATGAAGGTAATAAATAACTATTTCCAGACAGAGTTGGATATAAGAGCACTTTTACAGAGAACAATGAAGTGAGTCATAGTCGGCTGGCAAGACTCATCACTGAATGTTTCCATATTAGGCCACATGTCAAAAACCTTCCTTTATCAGACTCCCTGCCTGTCCTATGCAGCTGTGCACCAGCAACATTTATTTTATTTATTTATTTATTTATTGCTTTTATATACCGCGCTCTTTAAAATCAGTGCGGTTTACAGGTAACATTTATGCATCTGGGTATATCAGGTATGCATTTACAGAAAACAGGGGATACAACTTGGATTTCAACTGGGGAGATTATTTACAATATCTACAGATATTTACATGCATTTACAGAGAACAGCATATGATGTATGCCTGCTAGAATCTGAGCTGCTGCCATTGCTGCTAGAGAACTAGCCTGGCTGCGTGCTTCTGGCCCCCATTAAGGCATTCGCTGAACACTAGCAGAGACTCTCCGTACTGGAGAACCTCTGATAAATGGAATGGGAGCATAGATAGCTTCAAAGGCCAGAGTTCTATTTTGCAACCTCTCTCTGCTGAGTTGCCTTTTCCATATGTAAAATTAAACCACATATAGCCAAAATTAAGACATTACAAATTACCGTAAAATCTTATAATTTGGCCAAGCCAAACTAAACGGGAATATTTTCCATTAACAAACCACACAACTACAAAACCCCTCTCATGACATAATGCTTATGGCAGCGCATTCCACATCTGTGGACTGGCCATTGCGCTCACCCAAGCACCTGTTACAACTGTCCAAGAGAGTTATCACCATAATTCCTTTTGACTTGAATATGTTTACAGCGGATCATAGTGCTATATCACAGCAGCTGAGCCAAAATATTACCCTGCCATATAAACCGACTTTAATGCTTTATAGGACCTTCTATGGATAGCAGAAGGAGATTCTTGCAAATCAACATAGCTATGCCTCCTTTTTTTTTTTTTTTAAATATAGGACTCCAAAAACCAAGTTTCCGCCAACTCCAATGAAATCAAAGCAGATCAGCTAAAATTACCCGAACTGCTCCTATAGCTTTGCAAGAAGCTACCAGCCCCCGCTGCACCCAGTTTTCCTTCCCCCCTTATCCTGAGGGATTCAGCATTGCAGGACGCGTTGCGCACTACCTGCCAGCCTGCTGCATCTGCCAGGGAGCTGAAGAGCAAAATAGAAAGTAGAACCCCTGGAAGCAAACAGTGTCCTGACCTTGGGGTTCAGGACGCAAAGGCCACCGAATAAATCAGTGTTAGCTAAAAGTGAACAAAGCTATCTATCTCTCACTAAAGAGAGTTTCTTTTCCTTTTTGAAATCCCACCGAAGTCCGTGGGACCCAAGTTTTCGAACACAGCCCCTAACGCTGTGCATTAACCACAACCAGAGAAACAAAATGAAATGAAATGAAACCCTGCTCTAGAAATAGATGAGAAGTTCCTGGGAAGGGCATGCTAAGTGGAGCTATGAAACACACAGGCACCTCCCCCCCCCCCCCCGGACTTCCTGCAGTCAGAGAAATAGCAGTGGGATACACCGACAACCTTGCAAATGGAGGTCTTAGAGGTTGCTGCCTGTGTGAACCTGATGAGTAATACGATTTTGTATTTTACCACCCCCCCAGGGATGGGGGCACTGAATACTATATGTGATTCATGAGCAGCGCTGCCATCCGGTGGCCTTTAGGGCACCAGAGCCCGACCAACGATACAGAAGTTAAGAGCTTTAAATCTTGCTCATATAATCTTGCTCTGTGGTAATTTCTTTCCTGACTTGCAGAGAATGATCAATTTGATAAGGGCTGCATAGACACAGTCATAGAAGGGCACTATTGAGTGTACCAGCTGCCCTCTGGTGGCCATAGACCGTAGCACAGGCATTTCTTGGTTGACAGTTTAACTGTCAGTTTATGTTTTTATATCCTACGGTTTCCTAAACCTGTCCCTGTGAATTTTGAGCAACTTTCACTATAGAATACATAAAAGTACACTTCCACGCTGTCCCTCCTTCCAACTACAAGTTAGGGCTCTGCTCTTGAACCTAAAAACTGCAATTTGCCTAATATCCTGGGGCTTAACAGATGCTCCTCAGAGACATGATTAGGAGGGAAAGAACATGTGGCATCAGAGATCAATGCCAAAACTGCTGTCCTATAAAACTAAGAATAAACTTAAAAATAAAGAGGACTGACAACAGCCCCCTTAAGGCTGAGGAACCCCCCGAGCTTCAAAAAACCTATAAACAAAAAAAAGAAACACTAGGCCCAAAAATCTAGCTATTCTGCCTGTTGTTTTCCTCACACAGGCAGCTCCCTGCAGTTCTCGCCATGCGGTCCAAATACCTAGAGAGAAAATGGCCGCCCCTTCGCCAATTAATTTTGGCGCCAAGAACAACAGCCGCTGCAAAAAGGAGGCCTCAGCCGACCGAAAGAGCCCGAAAGCCTTACCTGCAGGGCAGAAAGCCACACAGCCTGCTCCTACCACCTTGAATTCCTCCTATCCTCAAGCTGCGCTGATGCGCCTGGCAGCCGCGGCGAGGATCGCTCAGCAGGTTCCACAGAGTAAAATTAAAATCCCACAGCAACGGAGAGGCTCCGTCTCACACAGCTTCAGTATGGCTGTACGGGTCCCGGAGCTCTCTCCCATACAGTCAAGGGAGAGAGATCCGCACCGGCAAATGCCTGCAGCAAGTGAAAATCACTGACAAGGAGGGAAGGCGAGAGCTGCTACTAATTTAAAGAGCCAGGCTCAAATTTAAAATTACTGTAAATAAGGAAATTTGCTCCTAACTAAAGGGAACTAATCCCTGATTGCTAATTAATCAAAGGTAACTGAATTAAAAGTTGAATTAAAAGTAAATTAAAGGAAAAAATCAAAAGTAAAATCAGAATAGAATTTGTCACACTAAATGCTCCTTATCTGTTCCCCCCAAGTGAGCCCAGGAGCTAGGCTCACTATGTCCTCCTGCTGCGTGGAGACTGGACACACTGGAGGCTGATGGGAGATACCAGCAGGCTATATCCAGAGATATCACGACTTTGACATGCCCAGTCTCCAAACTGCAGGAAGAGGTGCACAACCCAGAGGTGGAGGACTAAACTAGAGGAACGATAAGGAACTATTATTAAAGAACCAGGGAAATCCACTGCTTACCCCTGGGATAAGCAGCATGGAATCTATGTACCTTTTGAGAATCTGAATTGGGCCACTGCTGGAAATAAGATGTCCCAGTATGGCATTTCTTATGTTCTTATGTAATATTCTCACATCTCTTCTCTTTTTAATTTAATTACCCTGTCTTCAAATGATCTTGTGAGTGAATTCTTTCAGGTTGTTTGCTGGCAACCTGAGCAATTCTCTAACTTGCCCCCACACCTCCACAAAAGAGAAAATGATCTCACATGCAGCCATGAGGACAGAACAATGGGGCTGCATATGAGATCTTTACTTAGTATCAATGCAGTTGAGTCTGGAGCACAGCAGGAGAGTTAACTTTCAGTGGTTACAAGGTAACGGACCAGAGGGAGCGTGATGGCAGGATAGCACCAGAGTTGCACTGCAGCAGCAGCTGGGAATCCAGCGTGGTGGGGGGACCATAGTGGGGAGGGGTGCACATGCAAAAGGCGGAGGGCATGCATGAGAGGTGGGAGGGGGGCAACACAGCTGATGTTTCGCCTGGGTGCCAGGTACCCTCGGGCCAGCCCTGTTCCCAGGGGTGCCATTGTTGAGTAATAGTGTACACTGTGGCCATCCCCTTTTGTAAGCATAACTCTTGCAAAAAGTGTAATGTGTGTTCTGAGAGAGAGGTTTGGAGATGTTCCAAAATTATCTTGAGGAGGGGAGATGCTGGACATTTTGGGAGGGATAAGGTGACAGAAAATGCCAGACGTGGGAAGAGTAGGAAAACAGGAGAGATGCTGGACAAAGGAGGGGGCAAAGGAAAAATGAGAGGGAATGCAGGACACGAAACTTCTCTGGGCTAGAGGAGACAGCACCTACGGAGTGTGCTGGCATCCAGGGCCGGCTCAAGGATTTCTGCAACTCCATGCAGAAGCCCCAGATATGCCACCCCCCCCCCCATGTGCCACACTGTCCCACCCCCTTCCCCATGCTAAGCCACACCACCACCTCTGCTGATTACGGCATCAGTGGAGAGGGGGTGCAGCTCAGCGGCAGTAGCAGGTCATGTGCTTCGGCACAACGGCCTGCCACTTTTGACCCCCCCGACACATTTTCGGTGTCATAAGCAGCAGGCCATGTGTGCTGAAGCACATGGTCAGCCACTGCCACAGAGCCTAGCCATCCCTAACCCCGCCGCTGCAATCAGCGGCAGCAGGGACAGCGGCGTGGCTCAGCACTGGAAGGGAGGCGACATGGCTCAGTGCAGGGAAGGGGGGATGGCAGACCATGCGTGCCAAAACACATGGCCTGCTGCCTGCAGAAGTCTGCCATCCTAGGGAACTGCCTAGCCTTCCTTGTGGATGGGATGGCCCTGCCTGCATCACCTCTGCTTGTCTGGAGAATCTTACTGCTTTTTTATTGGTTACTATGTGTACTGGCAAATAATTCAGTTGCCAAGGGCAGGACTAGATTAAGGAATTGGTAAATTAGGAACTTAGTGTCTAAAGTTTAGGGGGCCCTGTTGTCATGAGAGGGGCTGGCTAGCCCCTCTCAGGTCCGTTTCTGCAGCGGAGAATAAAAGAAAATATACAGAAACCAACCATCTGAAATGTAAAAGCACAAGACTTTTTTTTTTTTTAATCTCTACTACCTGGTGTACCTGTCCAGGTGTAGATCCACCTTTCCTCTGTCCTGGTTTACCTGGCCCTTCTTACAGGAGTAAAGAAGACACAAACACACAGTAATGTTACACCAATCCAGAGATCTAGAGGAAGATCATCAGGGAGGCCTGGACTAGCAGTGCATCTCTCCTGATCACCTTCGGAAATCCCCCTCCAGAGTCCTGCCTTTTATTGACCAGCTTACAGGGGTAACCTAACCTCTGGGTCACAAGGAAAATTGCAAGATAATTACAAATCTCTTTATACAGACACCAATAATTTGTTGGTTTGTTACAATTTTCTGCTAATCGTTCTGATTTCCTAAACATTATTATGCTCATTTCCAGTAAACGTTATTACAATGAGTCCTTAAATATTCTTCTGTCAAGTACTACGTCTCTTTTCTTAGAAAAGTCCTTAAGATTTTTGCTGAAGCCTGAAAGCTGTGGCCTGACCTTTGCAATATAGTGCAATTTATTTATTTAGCTGCATTTATATCCTGCTTTTCACTGGGTCAAAGTGGTTGGGGGATATATTTAACATGAGGGGATATGAGACACATACACTAATACTTACAGGGAACATGGGCAATGGAGGGTTAAGTGGCTTGCCCAAGACCACAAGGAGCACCTGTGGGACTAGAAACCCCAGTTCTTCTGGCCCAAGGTTGCTGTCCTCTAGTGGGATTTGAACCACTGACCTTCCAGCCTATGGTACCTTGCCCAAACCACTAGGCCACTCCTCCCTCCAATTGTGCTTACCGTTATAATTTCAGCATAGCATAACTCATGATCAGCTGCTCATACTTTTGCTTGCTTGTAGCCTTGCTAATGTTGCTTCTAAGATGGGGTCCATTTTTACAGGCCTGTTTCTTCATCAGTCTCAATAGTAGCATAGGCTGATTCAATAGTAGCATGCATTGATTTAACAGTGGCATAAGCTGCTTGGGCTACCAGGAGATGGCCACCCTCATCTATATCTTCATTCCCACACTACCAAAGCACAATGCTTTATTTTCTCTGAGAACTAGCAGGGAGAAATATGAAGGAGATAAGGTATGGGGGCTGTGAGGGAGGTGGAAGAAGGGAGGGAATGTTTATGCAAGAGGTTTGTTCTTCAGAGAGGCCTGGGCAATTTCTTCTCAGGAACAGTTGAGGCCCCTTGTGAGATAAGGAATTTGACTGTGTGTGTGAATTATTACACATTCAATGACATTCTGAACCAAATTGCCTTTGTGAGAACAGAAAAAGCTATTTGGAGGTGTATGTTCAAGGGGAGGAGTATAGGAATGTGTTTAGATCTGATCTAAGGGAAAACGTTTGCCTGGCCTTTAATGTATCAGAAACTAATGTATTGGAAAATATGTCTTTCTTATATATTACAGAACGTAGCTATTCCCAATATATGGTTTTGTTAAACAATACAGTATTATAAATGGAGAAACAAAAAAAGTATCAGCTTGCAGCTGTTCTAGGAATGTTCCCACAACTCACATAATTATTTCTTAATGTCACATACTGCTATAGGAGCAGCTTTCTTTAAAGAGACAACTATTAGAATATATTAAAACTTACTATTACTCTCACATGACCCAACAGGTAGAAGATATGCATTTGCTGCTTATTCCCAATGACAACTCTCTATGTGTGTCCCAGTATCTATCAGTAAAACAAAAGAAAAGAAAATGTGGAGGGTCTTTCTAAAAGGTGGAGGGTCTTTTGAGAGACTTTTTATTTCTCCTTTCTCACTGTTGTATATGCTCCATACGCAGGAGGTTACAACTGACAACTGTATGGCTTTTTTCAGGATGCTACTGATTTTAACATTAATGTCTGGAAGCTAAAAGGAGGGCTGCACATTTTTTAGAGCTTAAAATATCTGTCTGCAGAACGGAGGAAGTGACGTCACCGGAGCCGATGGCGGCCTGAAAGAGCTGCTCCGGCACCGATCCGGCCGCTTATAGAAATTTAGCGACCCCCCGGAGGCGGAAAGCGGTGGTCCCGGGTGCGGGAAGCGGCCGGAGCCGACCGCGACGGGTTGAACGCTGGCGGTGGTATAATTCAGCGGCAGAGAGCCGCGTGAGCGGGAGGCCCATACAGCCGCGTGGAGGGCAGAAATGGCGCCCGGAGGCATAAAGGAGGAGGCGTGAGTGGCCGGCGGCAGCCCCGGACTGGCGAAATTCCCCAGCTGTGCAGTACCTCTGAGGGAGAAAATTGAGGTGCTCCGGAGTGCTGGAGGAGGCCAAAATTGTGGGGCACTGAACCCGGAAGCAAGCAGAGGCTGAGGAGGGAGCCCACAGGACCGGAGACAGCCGCAAAACTGTGAGTCTGCAGTGCTAGAGTCAGAGGGCACTGGGAGGACCTGGTGGCGGCTGGGCGGTAGCAGGAATCTGCAGCACAGAGCAGAGTGACAGTACTGTGTAAGGCTGCCCTTAGTGCTAGCAAGGGTGAAGAGTGAAAGACCAGTGCAGAGCCAGACTGCGCAATCTGGGGCAGAGATGACCACCAGAAGAAAAGCGGCAGATCTCAAAGAGTTTGCCTACCCTGGATCGCATGGAGGGAAGGGGGAAGCCGGCCAGACAGGGAATAAAAAGCCACCTGATGGGCAAGAAGAGCAGGGTGAAGAAGTGGAGAGGGAGACTGTAAAAGCTCCTGGGCAGGAAACTATGCAACATATCACCAGAGCGGAGCTTAGAGACCGGTTTCTTGAAATTAAAAATGAGGTGCAATCCGTGAAGAATGAGTTGAACGAGGTGTTGGGCCCCCTGAAGGAGGAAGTCGGCGAGTTGGTGTGCAGAATAGGTGACCACGAGAACAGGTTACAAGAGCTTGAACAACAACAGGAAGGAGAGACCCAACGGAATGTGAAGTTAGGATCTCAATACGAAGCTCTGTTATATAAGCTGGAGGATCTGGAGAACCGTTCGCGACGCAACAATTTGAGACTTCGTGAGATCCCAGAGGAAAAGGAGTTTATGGACAGTGAAAAGGTTGCGCGATCGGTGTGCCTAGAAGCTCTCCGACAAGGTGGAGAAGAGGTGTCAGCTATGGACATACAGTTGGAAAGAGTGCACCGTGCATTGGGCAAACCAGTTGGCAATAAACCACGAGACATCATCATATGCCTAGCACGGTATAAAATCAAAGAGAAAATTGTGCATAAAATACGGAGAGCGGGAGCCCTCATGTGGCAAGGGTACCCAGTGCACATATACGAGGACCTTTCTGCGGGCACGTTGCA
The DNA here is from genome assembly GCA_033557465.1 of Ichthyophis bannanicus. Lineage (NCBI taxonomy): Eukaryota > Metazoa > Chordata > Amphibia > Gymnophiona > Ichthyophiidae > Ichthyophis > Ichthyophis bannanicus. The sequence goes on from CM066037.1 coordinate 433,039,960, forward strand.
GCGGAGGAGGGCTATGCAACCTGTTACACAACTCCTGCGGAGGGAAGACATTAAATACCGTTGGCTTCACCCATTTGGACTCTCGTTTACAGCTAAAGGGAAATCATGGCGGCTACAAACTCCGGAGGAGGCAATGCAGGCCCTTCGGGAGGCAGGCCTGAGCACCACGGCGGAAGGTGTGGGGGCAGGTACTGCGGGTGGCGGGTGGCGGGGGCGGGGTGGGGGCAGCCCGTAGCACCGACGTACATGGACTGCAAACCTAGGGCGGGAGTTACAAGCCGCCCAGCTGCCGGAAGACACTTGAAGGTCTTTGTGGACTGATAGCAGGTTGGTTTAAATGCTGCAGGATGCAGGTGGAGTGGTATGTTTATGTCTGACCCTCTTGGTAGCATATAGGTCTTGTGTACTGTAATTTGGGGAAGAGAAGGGAGGGGAGTTGGAGAGCGGGTGGTGAAGGGGAAGGAGTAAGAGGATGGGAGGGGGAGGAGGATGGCGATGTGGTAGTATACAGGGCGGGAGGATTACGGGAACGGGGGGAGAGGGGGGACGGGAGGAGGGGTACAGAGGGTGTGGGAGGGACATGTGGAGAGGAACAGGGGGGCTGAGGGGATGAGTAGGTGATAGAGGGAGGTGGGTCAGTGGGTGGGCAGCCGGGGGGGTAGAGATGAGAATAAGCGTTAGGCTGGGGAAGGTAGGGGGTGCACTACTCCTGAGTTATCCTCTGGAAGTGATGGAGGATATGGGGGGGATGGGGGGGGAGGGAGGGAAGGGGGGGGAGGCCCTGAGGGGGTTCAAAGAGGTCCGACGGGTGAGGAGAGGAGGAGGAGGAGGGGGGAGGTACGGGGCAGGGAGGGTGGGTGGAGGGCTTGGGGGAGGGGGGTGCGGGAAGCAGAGGAAGTTGCGGATTATGACCTTGAATGTCAAAGGGCTGCGTTCAAGACAGAAACGACGATTGGTGGAGATGGAGGGTAAACGAACAGGTGCTGATATTATGTGCATACAGGAAACTCATTTGAGGGTGGGGCAGGAATATATGTTAGAATCTCGGCAGTACCCTACGGTGGTTCTGGCGGGCCAGAGACTAAACTCTAGGAAGGGGGGGGGGGTATCCTGATTGGGGGGGAGTATCATAATATGGTGAAGGAGGTTCGACGGGGAAAATGAGGTAGATGGGTGGGGGCGTTGCTGCAAATTGAAAGGGAGGAGGTGTGAGTGATCAGTTGGTATGGCCCCAATGAGAAACAGGGGGAGGCCTATGAGCAATTTTTGAAGGAGTTGGAGGGAGTGGGGAGTATTCCAATAATATTGGGAGGAGATTTCAATTTGACGTGTAACCCCAGAATTGACACCAGCGGGGGGCAGGGGGGTGGGGGGCGAAGGGATAGACAAAGCCTGCATAAATTGAGAGAACGCCTGGGTTTGGTGGATGTTTGGAGGAGCTGGCATCCGGGAGAACAGAAATACACATACTATTCCCCAGTACATAGCTCCTACAGTAGGTTGGATATGATATGGGGGGGTGGAATCTGGTTAGATAGAGTACATGATGTAGAACATGGTTCGATCACTTGGTCCGACCATGCCCCGGTGAGTGTCTGTTTCGATTTGGATCGAAAAGAGGATAGTCTAAAATTCTGGAGACTCAACAACTCTCTGTTAGAAGAGGAGACGCATGTGGGGAAGATTAGGGTCCATATACGGGAATACCTCCAACTCAACGATACAGGGGAGGTGTCTATGGGGGTACTCTGGGATGGTTTAAAAGCAGTGATACGTGGACAGGGGCGCGGGTGAAGCAGGAGAAAGGGGCAGCGGAAAGTAAATTATTGCAACAGCTGCGGCGTTTAGAGGGGGCACATCAGAAGGTGTCGGATCCAAGCATCCTTGCGGAGCTCATTAGGGTAAGAGCGGAGCTGAGTACACTGCGGGCCCAAGAGATAGCATTCCAGCTTGCGGTACTGAAGCAGGCCCATTTCGAAGGCGGTAATTGGGTGGGGAAGATACTGGCCAGTCGCCTGAAGGGGCGGCGGCAAGCAGCGCATGTTGATGGTATTCGGAATACTAAAGGGGAATGGATTCACACCTCAAAGGGTATTAGGGGGGTGTTTCGGGAGTACTATCAGAAATTGTATGAAAGTGAATTGGAGGTGGGAGGGCAGGACACGGCCGAATTTCTGGAGGAATGTGGTCTGTCGCAAGTGACTGCGGAGGAAAGAGAATATCTCGGGCGGGAAATCCGGGAGGAGGAGGTGAGGAGGGCTATAACCACGCTGAAATTGGGGAAGGCGCCAGGGTTGGATGGGTACACGACAAAGTTCTATAAGGTCCTCTCAGACCAGATCACGCCCCTCTTTACTAAGGTGGTTAATAAGGTGCTGCAGGGGGAGGGCCTTCCGCGCACAATGGCGGAGGCGGGTATAACAGTCCTGCCGAAACCAGGTAAAGATAAGGGGGTATGCGGCTCCTACCGACCTATCTCCTTGATAAATTTGGACGCAAAGTTGTTGGCAAAGATTCTGGCGAATAGAATTCAAGATGTGGTCCCGCACCTGATTCATCCAGATCAGACGGGTTTTGTGAAGGGGCGTCAGGGTAGTGATAATGTGAGAAAAGTTTTGAATGTTATGTGGCATCTTCAGCGTACCACTGAGGAGGCAGTGTTAATCACAGTAGATGCCGAGAAGGCCTTTGACCGGGTGGAGTGGTCATTTATGTTTCAGGTTTTGGAGACCATGGGGTTTGGAGGGAGGTATATTAGTTGGATAAAAGCGCTTTACCAGGGACCGAGTGCTAGAGTTAGGGTGAATGGTGGTTACTCTGAGAGTTTTGAGCTCTATAGAGGTACTCGACAGGGGTGTCCCTTATCACCCCTCTTGTTTGCATTGGCTATAGAGCCGCTGGCAGCCTATATCAGACGGGCGAGGGATATTAAAGGCGTGACGATACGTGGGAGGGAGGAAAAGATTGGGCTGTTTGCAGATGATGTTGTCTTTACCCTGACCCAGCCCCTTACAACTTTGCCAGTGCTCTTGACGGCTATACAAAGGTACAGCCGCCTCGCGGGATATAAAATGAATCAAGGGAAGACGGAACTGTTGGGATTTAATTTGGCGCCCAGGGTGGAAGAGAGCCTCCGACACCACTTTAGGTTTCGGTGGGTGGAGGGGAGATTTCGGTATTTGGGGATCCAGTTAGGGACCCCTCTAGCTCAGCTTAAGCGATGGAATTATCAGGGTTTGGTTGAGAATATCCGACAGGATTTATCCCGATGGCGGGGGTTGTATTTATCTTGGCTGGGCCGCATTGCGGTGGTAAAAATGAATGTCCTCCCACATTTGTGTATATGTCTTTGCCGTGTAGGCTGGTTAGAAAGGAAATAGATAAGATGCAAAATCTCCTGCTGCAATTTATTTGGGATGGTAAGCGCCCGAAAGTCACCCGGGCGACCATGTATAGGTTAAAAGCGGAGGGGGGATTGGGGGTCCCGTCGTTGCTCCGATATTATGAAGCGGCGCAACTTCGGGCGCTGTTCGCTTGGAAGGAGGGGGTGGAGAGACCGGGCTGGGTGGAGATGGAGGACGGGGAGGGGGTAGAGGTGGGGGCATGGATATGGGACCCTGGGGGGGGGGGACGGAGAAAGGAGATGGGAATCCATATCGCGAACTAACAAGACAGGTTTGGGTGTAATGGAAGCGGTTTTTGTTAGAGGGGAAACAAGTCTCCCGCGAAACTCCAATTCAGACCTTAATGACAGGCAGGATGGGGGAGGCAGCAAGGGTTTTTAGGGGGTGGGGGGCGAAAGGATTATGGAAAGTGGGTCAATTGGTGGAGGAAGGGGGGCACATTCGGGGATTTGAGGTGTTGCAACAGCAATATGGCTTGGAGGAGTCCGATAGATTTGCCTATGTAAGTTTGTGGTATCGGCTTCAGCAGCGGGAGGTGAAGCAAGACTGGATGGCGAAGTGCACGTTGTTTGAGGAGATGATGGGGAGTGTTGGGATGCCTTCTCGGATTATCTCAAAGTTATATAAACTTTTGGGGGAATACCAACAGGGACCTATCCGGAGTCAGTTGCAATGGGAGGAGGAGCTGGGGGGGCAGTGGGATGCTGAGAGGTGGGAAAGAATCTATATTAGAACCCATAAATTGGCTCCGGGAACAGCTATGCTGGAAAACAGCTATAAGCTACGGTTAAGAATGTATTGGACACCGGTGTGGCTGCATGCCCTCTACCCTGATAGTTCGGATAGATGCTGGAAAGGGTGTGGGGATAGAGGTGATTTGCTGCATATGATGTGGAGATGTCTGATAGTTCGGGATTATTGGCGGGAGGTGGAAAGTCTCACGGCAGCCATCACAGGGGTGCAGGTGGGTTTTACCCCTAGTGTGGTGATTTTGAATGAAGGTGTGCTGGGAGGGGGAGGGAGAGAATTGGATAGACTACAGGGGTATTGTGTCATTGCAGGGAGGATGGGACTGCTGCAATGGTGGAAAAAACAGGACGTTCCCCCAATAGCGGAGGTGGTGGGGCGTATCGAGCAGCTTAGGGGGTATTGTGCAATAGAAGCTCATCATAAACATACTGTCCACAGGTACAATAAGGTGTGGGAACGATATGAGCATTGGAGGGCAGGGGGGGGGGGGTTAGTATAAAATCACGGTCAGGGTTGTAGTATACAATCCCTGTCCCTTTCACCTGTAGAGATGTTGGGTGGGTTGTTTCCTGTATGCACCTCTGTTCTTCTGCACCTCGTGTTATGATTTGCCTTGGTCACTTTTAGTCAGTTCATCGCTGTATGTACGGCGGAAAGGGGATCTTCAACTTTAGGGGAGGGGGTGAGGTTTGGGTTGGGAGGCTTAGGGTTAGCAGGAGGGGGGGGAGGATATTATTGGGGGGGGTCTCTTATTATTATTATTATTGTGTGATATGTGTGGTTTTTATGCTTGTATGGTCCACAATAGACGATTCTCTGCCTGTATAAAATGTAGAATGTATAAACTGTACAAGGTACAATGTATAAAGTGCAGAACAGAGTATGGGGGTTAACAGAAAATGGAGTAGCACTATGGGCGGGGATCTACCCCACATGCTGATGACAATGTCAAGAATGTTTTTGGTTTTGTTTTGTTTTTTGTTTTTTGTTTTTCTTATGTATTTGAGTCGGGGGGGTCCCCGAAGTATGTTATGTATTGCCTGTTGTGTTGAGTGCTAATAAAAACTTTCAAATTAAAAAAAAAAATATCTGTCTGCAGTTCTGTAATATCCCCCTCTCCCTCCATGGAATGAACCAGCCCTTCCTGCCTTCTTGCTTACCATGTAACTAGCAGCAGAGATTGTGGGTAGGATCCAGCCAATATTGTTAGAAAGGTTTTGGAAGTTTAATTTGTTGTTTTTATAAAATACAGAAAATCAGAAAATTATTATAGAGGCTTCTAGATGTGTGCTGCAAAAACAACTGTCTGGCATGCAGATTCTTATCTCTCTCAATTGTTTTCTGCATCTAGAGATAGCAGAGCCTAAGAACTACTAAGTACATACTCCTCTCTCTCCCCCTCCCCCCCCCCTCCCTTCCTGATCTTTGTGGTCCAAGGGATAAGGACTGGCAAACAGAACAGAAACCTAAAGTTAAAAGGCATACTGTGTGGATCATGAGAGTCAAAAATGGTTAAAAAGTCAGGGAGTTAATCCTCTATATTTTATATAGAGTTATGTATTTGAAGTGTGTCTATTTATTGCCATATTGTAAGAGACAAGATAAATATATGCAAGACAGAAAAATTTTGCAGAGGTCAGGGCTGATTTGAGTAATATAATGAAGCTATGGTAAATAAAAGAGATCCTTGCTCTGTTGACCTTTTGCAATGCAAAGGTCTTATGGGCAAGCACAAAAGTAAATAAACCATTGACCATCAGTATGTGCTACCATAAAGGGGAAAACTGCATTCTGGCATATGATCTGTCATGTAAGAATATGGAAAAACCCACGTGTGCTGCTTGAGCACACTAGATAGGTCAATAACACTGTATTAGTTAGCCAATAAGATACTGGGGGTAGGGGCCTGTAGATTTGACAATGGTATAAATGTCACTGAAATATGTAAAGGGGTGTGTCTGTATTTAGACACCCATTGCTATAGCAATGTGCTGAATAATAATAATAATAATAATAAAAGAGCTCTTAAACTCCTTCACAATATTCCTCTCTGAGTCTCATTGGCCAGTTTGGCCACAGGTGAATTGGCCACAGGTAAAGGTGTGGATACCAATAGGAAGGCTATGGGAGTGGAGAACTGAAATGCTGCTCTAGTGATGGTGAGTTGGGGGATCTTCCTGTGATGTACAAATTAAGTTTCTGTGTGTAGTGGGAGATGGAAGAGAAATAAAGCCCCCATTCCGCCTCCAATTAAAAATGCCTCCTTGCATTTTTATAGGAAAAGCTGTTCCAATAGCTGTAGCGTACAAACCATGATTCACAATAACATAGCAATAACACAATCACGCCTTTCAAACAGCCTTCTTTCTCATCTTTGGTGGGAGTGGCTGACTTAGATTTAGTGGCAGTTACAGAAACATGGTTCACAGAAAACCATGACTGGGATGTAACTATACCTGGCTATACTTTATTCAGAAAGGACAGGGTAGGAAGAAGGGGAGGAGGAGTAGCACTATATGTAAAAACTACTATTAAAGCTTTGGAATTACAGAGCTTAAAAGGGAGAGAGGAGGCATTGTGGGTTAGACTAGAAAGAGGGAAAGAGAAATCTATTTGCATTGGTGTGATATACAGACCTCCCTCACAAGAGGAAGAGGTGGACAGAGAGTTAATTGAAGACATACGCAGCATTGCTAGGAAAGGGGAAGTGCTACTGCTAGGAGATTTTAATATGCCAGATGTTGATTGGCACATTCCTGCTGCAGTATCATCTATGAGTAAGGAGATCCTGGATTCTCTACAGGGAGAACTATTCAGGCAATTGGTAACAGACCCCACACGTGAAGGGGCCATACTGGACTTGGTGCTTACCAATGGTGAAAGTGTTTCTGATGTTGTAGTGGGAGATCATTTTGCATCCAGTGATCACCAGATGGTGTGGTTCAGTATTAGGACTAGGGCTGTTAGAATCCATTCCAAGGTGAAGATCTTAGACTTTAGGAAGACTAACTTTGCGATGATGGGCCAATGCCTCAGGGAGTCGTTAGTGGGATGGGAACAGCTGGGGGATGTAGAACAACAGTGGGCAAAACTGAAAGGGGGTATTTTAAAGGCAACCAACCTTTTTGTTAAAATGGTAAACAAAGGCAAAAGGAACAGGAGACCGCTATGGTTTTCGAAGGAAGTAGCTGAAAAAGTGAAGAAAAAGAGGGAGGCCTTCATGAAATACAAGAGATCACAGAGAGAGGAAGACAGGCATCTGTATTTGGAAAAACTTAGAGAAGCTAGCAAAGTAGTCAAGAAGGCAAAGATTCAAAAGGAGGAGGAAGTAGCCAATGCAATAAACTGGGGGGATAAGACATTTTTCAGATATATTAGTGAGAAGAGGAAGGGCAAAAGTGGTATTGTCAGACTCAAGGGTACAGGGGGGGAATATGTAGAAGCTGATAAGGATAAAGCGGAATTACTTAACAAATATTTTTGTTCTGTGTTCACAGATGAAAAACCAGGAGCAGGACCTCAGAAAACACCCACAAATAAGAACAGAAGCGAGGGACATCTTGAACAATTTTCAGAAGACTGTGTTCGTGAGAAACTAGCTCAACTCAAAGTAGACAAAGCGATGGGACCGGATGGGATACACCCTAGAATACTGAGGGAACTTGGGGACATTCTAGCAACTCCACTGACTGACCTTTTCAATGCCTCGTTGGAGTCGGGAGTGGTGCCAAAGGACTGGAGAGAGGCTCATGTGGTGCCTTTACACAAAAGCGGAAGTAAGGATGTGGTTGAAAACTACAGGCCGGTTAGTTTAACTTCAGTGGTGAGTAAATTAATGGAAACGCTGTTGAAAGAGAAAATAGTGAGGTTTCTGGAGTCCAGCGGATTACAGGATCCGAGGCAGCATGGATTCACCAGAGGCAGGTCTTGTCAGACAAATCTGATTGATTTCTTTGACTGGGTGACCAGGGAGTTGGACCGAGGGAGAGCTCTAGATGTGGTGTATTTAGATTTCAGTAAAGCCTTTGACACTGTTCCTCACAGGCGACTTATAAACAAACTGAGCACCCTAGGGATGGACCCTAAAGTTACTGCTTGGGTTAGAAATTGGTTGGGTGGGAGGCGACAAAGAGTACAAGTAAATGGAGCTCACTCTGAGGAGAAGGATGTTACCAGTGGTGTGCCCCAGGGATCTGTCCTTGGTCCGATTCTTTTTAACATCTTTGTTAGTGATATAGCGGAAGGGCTGTCGGGTAAGGTTTGCCTCTTTGCAGATGATACCAAAATCTGCAATAAAGTAGACACCCAGGAAGGTGTAAATAACATGAGGAGGGATCTAGCTAAGCTTGAAGAATGGTCTAGAATTTGGCAGCTGGGATTTAATGTTAAAAAATGTAAGGTCATGCATTTGGGCTGCAGCAATCCAAGGGAGCAATACAGCATAGGAGGTGAAGTACTTTTGTCCACTAAAGAAGAGCGGGACCTAGGCGTAGTTGTGTCCGATGATCTTAAAGTAGCTAAACAGGTAGAAAAGGCGACGGCAAAAGCTAGAAGGATGCTTGGGTGCATACGGAGAGGAATGGCTAGCAGAAAAAAGGAGGTGATAATGCCTCTGTATAAGTCTTTGGTGCGACCTCATTTGGAGTATGGTGTGCAATTCTGGAGACCGCACCTTCAAAAGGATGTGAACAGGATGGAGTCGGTACAGAGGGGTGCTACTAAGATGATTAGTGGTCTTCATTATAAAGCATATGAGGACAGACTTAAGGATCTTAATATGTACACCTTAGAGGAAAGGCGGGATAGAGGTGATATGATTGAGATGTTTAAATACCTCTGTGGCATAAATGTTCAGGGAGAGAGCCTCTTTCAATTGAAAGCAAGTTCTGCGACGAGGGGACATGGGATGAGGGTGAAGGGAGATAGATTCAGGAGTGATATGCGGAAATATTTCTTTACGGAAAGAGTAGTGGATCCGTGGAATAGTCTCCCAGTGGAGGTGGTAGAGATGAGGACAGTAACTGAATTCAAAAAAGCATGGGACCAACACAGAGGATCTCTAAAGGTAAAAAGTGGACTGTTGTAGTTGTTGTTATGGAAGGACAGACTAGATGGGCCTTGTGGTCTTTTTCTGTCATCATGTTTCTATGTTTCTATCTCCTCTCCCGATCACGGATAAAGAGAAACACAGAAATACACACACACATACATGCTAACATGTCCATGCATGTACAGATACTTACATGCAATCATCCATGTGTACACATGCAAGCATTGAAGGGATAATTAGTCTAAGTGTGGATTTCAGGCCTGCCCTATAGGTTTGCTTTGTATGGTTGCACCCTTACCTGCCTGAAAATATACACAGTAACATATGATTGGCACAAGAAGACACGCATGTGGGCTAGCGAAGCAGAGTATTTTGCGGCCTTGTACGGGAGAGCCTGGGGAATTAGACACTTTGGACGGGAACGTACAAAGTATATAGGCCCAGAGAAATACAGGAGAAATACTGGCCAACCAGGAAGAATACTCTGAGCCCTGAAGATAACAGATAGTGCCAAGAGATGGAGTTCCAGGAAATGGAAAGGCATGCACACAGCGCAGGCAGAGACACGGGGACTACGACCAGCTGATAAGCAAGCTGATAAGCGGACCATGAGCAGACTTTGAAATACCAACTGTTGTTTGGTGATAAACATGGGAGGGTCCTGAGGGAAGAGCACTTGCAGAAGTTCTTCTGACCTTGCAGGTTTTTTGCAAGTTTTGCAAATGACGTCAGTAATTTAGGCAGAATTCACTGGAACTTTGCTATAGAGAGGTATATATAAGAGTGCTACTGTAGAGGGTCGGGGGCAGTTTTCGCTCTCACTTGGGAGGACGAACTAACTGCATTTGCAATTATTTTGCTGTGTCAAATAAAGGGTTCTTGCAGCCAAGCAATAGTTGTCTAAGCTATTCATTGGTAATTGGTAATATCTGGGGAACTTTTGTAGGTGGACCCGGCCTACAGCATGTACATACAAACATGCAGTGACACAAAAACATACCGTATGTACATACATACAAACACATACACACCAGATAAACATACTTTTTGACATATATTAAGAGTTAATATTTATTTATTTAACATCTTTTCTATACTTCTTTATCCTATGGCCAAAGCGGTTTACATTAAACAGAACAATATACATTACAACAGGGTAGTTAACTTGGAGAGAACTTAAAATTTGGGGGTGCAAGGAAAATAGTGAATGGGAGAAGTTATAAGAGGAAGCATCAGGGGGAAGTTAATATGGGGATTAAAGGTGAAGGAGGGAGGGGCTGGGGGGACTGTGGACATTACATGGTAGGCAGTTATGATCTGTCTTCAGTGAAGTGGCTTGCAAACAGGTGAGTCTTGAGGACATTTCTGAATGTTATTAGGTCCTTTGTAGTGTGTAGCTTGTGAAGGATCGAATTCTAGAGGGACGGTGCGAATAGAGAGAAGGCTCTCTTGGATGAGGTGGATTTGGTTCTGGTGTAGAGTATTGAGATGCTTAGTGTATTGTGGGATTCAGTTTGACTTGTTCAGTTGTCTTGAGTTTCATGGATTAGTGTTTGAAGATGGGTGAAGGATAGGCCATTGATGATTTTGAAGGTTGTGAGGATGGATTTACGATCTTTATCTTTATTTTTTATCTTTATTTGGCTCTTGATATACCACTTTACAGTAAAAAAAAACCATCAAAGCGGTTTACAATATAGTAAAAACAAACTGCCAGAAAAGGAAAGGAACAGGAGAGGTGAGAATAGAGGAAGGAGAGAGAAAGAAAAGTAAAAAGGACAGAGAAGGCAAGAAAAGGAGAGAAGGCCAGGATTCCCAGCTGGTTGTAAGGGGGACAGGGAGATCAAAAGCAGAACAGAAGAGATGAGTCTTAAGAAGAGATTTGAATATGTTGAAAGAGAGTTTCAATCTAAGGTCCTGAGGGAGGGAGTTCCAGAGTTTAGGGCCAATAAAAAAGAAGGCTGAGTTTCTGGTGGATTCCAGGTGAGCAAGAGAAGGAGGGGTAAGGAACATACTGTTGATGTGAATGTGGTGAAGTGAGCGGTGGGCGGCATGGAGATGAACCAGGTTAGAGAGGTACTGGGGGGAATCAGAGTGGATGGCTTATGAACAAGAGTTAAGACCTTAAATTGGATACGGTGGGTGACAGGAAGCCAATGGAGGTGAATAAGAAGAGGGGTGACATGATCAGTGCGGAATGCATGAGTGATGAGTCGGGCTACGGTGTTTTGTAACAGTTGGAGTCTTCATAATTGATACTGGGGGAGGCCAGCCAAAGCAGTTACAATAATTGATCCTGCTCATAACTAGGGAAAGGAGAAGGGTAACCAAGGAGGAAATGGGGAGGAAAGGACGGATGGCACGGATCTGGTGAAGGGAGCAGAAGGAATGACAAATTATTGATGATAGATGGTCATGGCATGTCATAGCAGAGTCCAAAGTAACACCTAAGTAACATAGGGAAGGGACCAGAGGGTTGGAGGAAGAGGAAAGAGAGGGTGCAAGGGCAGGGATGGGGCTACCAAACGTGAACCAGATGGCTTGAGTTTTGTCCAGGTTGAGGTGAAGAAAGCTTGAGGTTAACCAGGTACTGACAGAAGAAAGACAGGCATTGAGGGGAGGGGGGTAATGTCAGGGGCAATAGGGTCGGTATAATGAAGGAGGATAATTTTATTTATTTATTTACATTCTCTTATATACCATGCTATTCTGCATCAGTGCAGTTTACATTGAACAAACTGAAATTACATTGAACAGGGCATTATAACTTGGAGATAACTATTTTACAGGGAACATGGGCTATGGAGGGTTAAGTGGCTTGCCCAAGACCACAAGGAGCACCTGTGGGACTAGAAACCCCCAGTCCTTCTGGCCCAAGGTTGCTGTCCTCTAGTGGGATTTGAACCCCCAACCTTCTGGCCTGAAGTACCTTGCCCCAACTACTAGGCCACTCCTCCACTCCAATGTCATCTGCGTAATAGTATACAGAAATGCAATGCTGCTGAATGAGAAGTGTGAGGGGGACCAGAAAGACATTGAAGAGAAGAGGGGCAAGGACGGAGCCTTGGGGGATATCACAGAGAAGAAGAATGCTGAGTGAGGAGCCAGTGTAGTTTGAGCAAAGGAGTTATAGGATAAGCTGTATCTGCATTGTAGAGAGTACATGCTGCTGTGTTGAGGGCAAGTTGGAGCAGGTGGATGATTGTCTTTGGTAAGCCTTGGAGGATAATATTGCAGTAGCCCAGGTGCAGGAACATGGGAGCTTGGAGAACTGCGCAAAAGTCTTGTTTGTAGTATATGCTCCTGGTGATGTTTTTGATGTGGATGGAGAAGGATAGGTGCTGATTGAGAGTGACTCTTAGGTATCGTACTTCTTGTTTTACTTGTAGTTGGATTCTATCTATGTTTATGGTATCTGGTGGGGTGAAGCTGCTGTCTCTGGAGATGTAGAGGGCTTCAGTTTTCTTGAGATTTATGGTTATGTTATGAGTAGTGAGCCATTTACTGATGGAGGTGAAGCAATTAGTTATGTTTGTTATGTCTGGATGGAGTATGTTGATGTGTGCATAAAATCATGATGTTGTGAGCATATATGTAGTATAGGACATGGTATGTTTGTATGATTATGCAGATTGGCTAGATGAAGATATTGAATATTAGTGCAGAGAGGGCTGAGCCCTGAGGGACTCCTTGAGTTCGGACATATGGTGCTGATTTTGTAGAGCCTGTTTTTACTTGAAGTTGTCTGTTTGATAGGTAAGACTTGAACCAGTTTAGTGGAGTATCTGCTAGTCCAATTGCTTGAAGTCGCTGGATGTGAGGTATTGAATCAAATGCCGCCTTGATGTCTAGGAAGATGAGTAAGTATCCTGTGTTGAGGTTGTCGGTACCCTTTATTAGGTTGTCCAGGAGTGCAGCCATGAGGGATTCAGCTCTGTGGTGAGGTCTAAATCCATGTTGCTGGGGATCGAGGGGGGAGTGTGTGTCTATGTGATCAAGGATCTGGTAGTGTATGATCTTTTCTAGTATCTTGGCCATGAATAGGAGGCTGGCTATGGGTCTATAGGAGGTTGGTTGGTTGATGTCATTTGTTGTTCCCTTTCATACTGGACGTATGGAGGCCATTTTGAGTTCTGGGTGTATGTAACCTTGATGTAGTGATAGTTGGGTAATCTTGAGGATTGTTGGTGCGAGTTCTTGTCTAGCTACTTTGATCCAGCTGACTGGGCATGGGTCAAGTGGGGATGTGGTTGTGTTAATGCTGGTAATTATTTCTTCTAGAAGCTTGGGTGTGACTGTAGTCATGTGGTGTTAGTTGGTTCAGCAAGACATTATCAGTTTCATTAAACCAAGATTTCATGACACTTAGGACATCAATGCTGTTGTCGAGCAGGAGGTCTGTGAGAAGTTGGATTTTGTTTCTTGCTGATCTAGCATTGAGCATGATGCACTTTAGGTTTGGAGTGCTGTTTGTGTTCTTGAGTGAGGGTGATATGGAAGTGGGTGCTTGTGTTTTGATGTGGATGATGTGGTGTGTGTGTCTAGGTCTGTTTTTGTGAAAGGTGGGGGTGTAATGATGAGTGGGTATGAGTGAATGTTATGAAGGCTGAGGTGGAGGTTAGTGCTGTGTGGTGGATGTGAGAAGTGAGGTGAGGTAGAGAATTAAGAGGATGGCTAGGAAACCCTATGTGATACATTTTGCTGGTGCTCTAGGTGAGGTGCTTTCTTTTGCATGCTGGTAGAGCTTACTGGCTAGTGATATTGTGGCGGGCGGGGTCTGTGCAGTGGTTCTTCTCGGTGTGGAATGCTTGGCTGTTGGTGGGTTGTGGTGGCGTGGGTGACAGCCTTTAGTCTGTTCTGTGAGGTAGCGGTATCATTGGGGTTGCGGGTGTCTTCCAAGGAGAAGTCATGTCATTAGGCTGGTTTAGCTGCTCCGGTGTCTGTGCAGGGCTCATCTGAAGACTCTTCAATATATGCTGCAGATGATCTGTCTCAGACTGTTGCTGTCATGTGACTGCTCAAGTTGCTGGAGGATAACTTGAATGCGGGGAGGTTAGCTGTGTGGCAAGCCAGTGGTGTAGACTGGGATTCAGCGCTTTGCAGGCCACTCTAAGGATCACACATAAGGGCCCTTTGGTGTGGCCCTTAGGCACAGGCGCACCGGGAAACCTTTGAGTTTTAAAGTTCTGTTTCCTGGGCTGCAGTTGGAGGATCTGGGCAGTGGGAAGGAGCTGCCTCCGTGCTCACCCCCTCTGCAGCTTGTGTTTCCCACGCCGGTCTTCTGAGCGCGCTGGGGAGTGTTTGATTTTTAAAGTTCAGTTCCCAGGGCTGCAGTTGAAGGATTGGGGCAGTGGAGAGGAGTTATCTCCGTGCTCACCTCCTCTGCAGTTTGTTCTTCTCACGCCATACTTTTGTACTGAATAAATGCAAAAATTGTGAAATGTCTGAAGGAAACATGTAGACCTGAAGGTCAGAGAACAAACTGTATAATACTAGCAGTTGTTTTGTATTAGTAATTATAAACTGTTGAAGGCTGGATGGACTCTCTCATCCAGAAGAATACAACAGATGGAGGAAGGCCTTGTTGCAAGGACATTTGTGTAGACACAGGAGCTTCTGTTTCAAGCATAAGACTAAATAATGAGAACCTGGCAAGCGCATGATGTATCAGTCTGAAACATTCCTTAGATAAGGAGCTTGCTTTGATGCATCCCTATAAACCTACAGCTTGTATCCTTAGCATTTCAGAGATATTCCTGAAATTCTGTCTCTTCTTGCCTAGGCATGTTTACTGAATAAAAATTCTTATCTGAAGATACAAAGACAATTTTTTTCATTTCAGATCCACACTACAAAAACAGAGATTCTCTGAGGGAGAGGAAAGGCTTGTTGAACTTGATAATTCTCCTAGATGGGCAGACTGGATAGGGCATATAGTCTTTATTTGCTGTTGTTTTTGCATTTATCTGTTTCCTTTAAAGAGAATAGGAATTGCAAGTGGCAAAAGCATGCAGAACAGGGCTGGTAGAATTCTTTCCAATCCCTCTGGGTGTGTATATATATGCGTGCACACATCTATTTGTTTGTATCTGCATTGCGTCTGTGTGTATGTGTGTCTTGTGTATGTGTTTTGTCTCCATGTGTGTGTGTGTGAATATATCTGACTTGTCCCATGCTTTCTCAGATTCAGAAAAGTTTTCATCTCCGCCACCTCCACTAGGAGGCTGTTCCATGCATCCACTACCCTTTTCATAAAGAACTATCTCCTCAGATTATCCCCTTTCATCTTCATCCTATGACCCCTTGTTCCAGAGTTTCCTTTCAACTGGAAGAGGGCCACCTTCTGTGACTTTATACCATGGAGGTATCAAGTAAAGAGCTTATCAAGGTCTCTGGGCTATGTGCTATTCTAAATCCATGTTACCATGGATGAAAAATGTTATTTCTCTCTAAAAGATCAAGTTGTTGTCTCACCTGTGCTCAATGAGCTTACCCAAGAAAGATATGCTAGCAATTGGGTGATATTTCTGGAGATTTGTCCAAGAACAATTTACCTTTTTAATAAAGGTGATGCTAACATTAAGGCATCTGGCATAACTCCCACTTTTAAAGAAGAACAGACTACATTTTCAAAAACAGGCTACTGGGGATCAAAATAATGTCCAAACGAGAAGAACACATGCTTTGGAGAAGTTGCAAAATCACCTCAGAATCAGGAAGCAAGAGGCATTCCCATTTCTCGTCATTATTAACCATCTCTATGGAATACAAACTAACTACATTTAAAGAATTTGACACAGGGGTTAAATTTGAAAATGATCAGTGAAATCTTGTACAGATAGTAAAAGATCAGTAGAGTTTGTGATTTGTCATGCAATCAATTCTACTGCAAACAACTCAGCTGGTCATGAAATAACTGCATTTAATTTTTCTATATATTTCCTTTGCATTATCAATAGTTGCCTAAAGGTTTTACTTAATTCAATATATCTTCTCAACTCAGAAATCTTCAACTTCCTTCGAGCATGTTTAGTATGGCGCAAAAGTCATTTTAAGTGTTTTATAGGATCTATGAACCAGGAAGCATAATTTAGTCATGCTTCCTTCTTTTTTTGCAACTGCAATAACATTTGAATAACATCCCGAAGTTGGACTGCCTCTTCTATATCTTTATCTTCTGGGCCTCCTCCTACAAATATCCAATTTATAAATGTCATAGTGACATAGTAAATGAAAGCAAATAAAGAGTAACATGGTGCATCCAGTCTGTCCAGTAAGGAAACTAGATTGGTACCTATTGGTCCATGCAGAGTACACCTCCCCCTCCCCTCTGCTTTTATTTAGTCTCTAGTCTACCACCACCATTGGGAGGCTGTTCAATGTATCCATCACCCTGCCTGTAAATAAATATTTCCTCGGATTACTTCGGAGTCTGTCCCCTTTCACCTTTATCCTATGACCCCTGTATCCACTGATCAAATTTCCTCTGCATATATTTAATGTTCCTTACTGATTTTGATTTAACAACTACACCATGAAAATGAAAAAGAAATTGTATGGTGAGCAGACCATGGAACACACTGAGAATGTAGTTTTGAATACTTTAACCGTTTAAAAGAATTATCTGGCCAAAAAAAGTCAATAGTATGACTGCCAGAGTGGTTGGAAAAGTAATTGTTTGTAACCTACCATCTCTATGCCTATGAAATCATTTGCATAACCGACAAATTGTACTGTATCAACATATATATTAAAGTCACAACTATAATATCTGTTAAGTTAATGTCTGAAGAAATTGGCCACTCGAGACAGACAGTATGTGAAAATCTGTGGAGGTAGCATGTGGCAAGTAATACAAAATCTCCAATTTCTATTACCCAACAAAATCACTTCTGCTGCATCAGTATTGAATGAAGCAACATCATGTGAATTTAAATCTGAGCAACAGAGAGCAAGCAGAGCCCTTCCCCTCGGGGGCGGCTCAAGGCAATCTGCTGCCTGAGGCGAAGAATGAGATCCCCCCCCCCCCCCCGTAGAGGTGGGCGGGGCTTTTTCAAAACTCCAATCAGGGACTGAACCAAACCAAAAAGCTGATTAGATTATATGGAGGAAATGCAAGATGTTTGCACACCAAGGAACTAAAAGAGAGTGAGAACCACAGCACAGTTCATAAAACTAAATTATAACTCATTTTTATTTTGTTATAAACTGTGTTATGGTTATTACGTTTTCTTTTTCAACATATATTTTGCATCCACAGGACCCCCTTCAACAGTGGTTGCATAGTAGAACCACAGCACAGTTCATAAAACTAAATTATAACTCATTTTTATTTTGTTATAAACTGTGTTATGGTTATTACGTTTTCTTTTTCAACATATATTTTGCATCCACAGGACCCCCTTCAACAGTGGTTGCAGAGTAGAACCAGGATATTCACCCACAGAACTCAATATCTTAAAACAAAAAAATCTGATTCTGATCATCTCACTAACAACAACAAACATTCTCCAGTACCAGGCATATTGTGAGCTAATACAAAACCCTACAACAAAGTCACTGAGTATCTATAGAGCAAATCTACCATACCATACCAGCACCAACTTCCAAAACTCACATAAGAAGCCCACCAAAATAAAGCGTCACTGTAAATACTACAGTGAACCCTGGAACATCCATACACCTATTTGAAAAGCTGAACAAGTCAAATTAGTACAGTACAATATAGATTTTTATGTACAAACTCTATGTTAACAGAACACCTGGGCTCAGTCACACACTCAGAACACAGACCCTCACCAAGTACAGAATAAGTGACAATCTAAAGTAAAAATAAAAATATGTACACAAAATTTAAACTGAAACCCCAAGAAGCCAGACTCTTCAAGCAGTGCAACATCAGATAAATAAGACATGCAGTTCCTCCATGCAGTATAAAATATAAAGATAACACAAAGTCCTATCACTAAAATGAAATAAAATAATTTTTTCTTCCTTTGTTGTCTGACCATTTTATTCTCTGATCATGCTGGTCCCGATCTGAGGCTTCTGCTTTCCTGTCTTATCTTAGCTCTTTTTCTATGGTCTATGGTCCATCTACCATTTCTTATCTCTTCTTTTGTTTTCACTTCTTTCCATCAGCCTATTTCCAGTCCCAATCCCCCTCCTTCCCCACTGTCCAGTCCCTTCTAGTGCAAATACCATGGCAGCCCCTCTCAGCATCCACTCCCTTCTAGTTGCATTCTCCCATCCCCTCGCATCAGCCCATTTGTAGCCCTAGCCCCCAGTTTTCTTCCAGGGCCAGCAGCTCTATCCTTCCCTCCCCAGCATCAACCCATTCCCAGTCGAAGCCCCCCCAATCAGCTCACTTCTAGTGCTAGTCTCCCCTCAACCCCATTACCAGTGCTAGCCCAATACCAGTCCTACTCCCCCATCAGCCCATTACCAATCCTAGCCTCCACTAATCAGCCCATTTCCAGTCCTAGCCCCCCCCCCCGATCAGCTCATTTCCAATGCTAGCCCCCCATCAGTCCATTACCAGTCCTACCCCACTCCATCAGCCCATTACCAGTCCCAGCCCCCCCGATCAGCCCATTACCAGTTCCAGCCCCCTCAATCAATCCATTACCAGTCCTAGCCTTCCCTAATCAACCCATTACCAGTCCTAGCCCCCCTGATCTGCCCATTACCAGTGCTAGCCCCCCATCATCCCATTATAATCCTAACCCGCACTGTCTCTCCCCTTTGTCCAGCATTTCTCTCCTGTCGCTCCCCTTTGTCTACTATTTATCCCTGTTTCCCCCTTTTGCCCAGCATGTCCCCATCTCCCCCTTTGTCCAGCATGCCCATGTCTCTCCCTTTGTCCAGCACTTGTCCCCCTGTCTCTCCCCTTTGTCCAGCAAAATTCCCTGTCTCCCCCTTTGTCCAGCACTTGTCCCTCTGTCTCCCCCTTTCTCCAGCATGTCCCCTGTCTCCCCCTTTGTTCAGCACTTGTCCCCCGTCTCCCCCTTTCTCCAGCATATCCCCTGTCTCCCCTTGTCCAGCATCATGTCCCCTGTCTCCTCTTTTGTCCAGCATGTCCCCGTCTCCTCCTTTGTCCAGCATGTCCCCATCTCCCCCTTTGTCCAGCATGCCCGTGTCTCTCTCTTTGTCCAGCACTTGTCCCCCTGTCTCTCCCCTTTGTCCAGCACTTGTCCCTCTGTCTCCCCCTTTCTCCAGCATATCCCCTGTCTCCTCTTGTACAACATCATGTCCCCGTCTCCTCCTTTGTCCAGCATGTCCCCTGTCTCCCTCTTTCTCCCCCCTGTCACTCACCATTGTCTCTCCTTGTTGTCCTCCTCCTGTCCCCATTCCCTCCACCTGCACCTCTCATCCGGTGGCAGCGGGGGCACTCCGGCTGTTTTAATTTTAGATTTTTCCACCTCTGCTCTGCCTCTGCCTTACCATGCGGGAAATCAGAGGCAGGCCAGAGGCTGTAAAATCTAAAATTAAAACACATCCGGAGTGCCGCCAATATTGGGAGTGCCACCCGAGGCGATCGCCTCAGACGGCCTAATGGAAGAACCACCCCTGATGTCTACCATTTCTCACCCTTCATCCAGTGTCTTGTTCTCTTTCCTTCCATCCAGTATCCATTCTTTCTCTCCCTATCCTTCTATATCTGTCCCCTCCCTTCCTATATCCCTGCATCTAGCACTCCATCTCCCCTCCTTGATTCTCCCTATGCCTATTCCCCCTATTCCTCTTCCCATGTCCAGTATCTCCCTTCTTCTCCTAGCCCCCACCTCTAGCTTGTCTCCACTGTTTCCCTTTCCCCCCTGCATCTTTCATCTCCTGTCTGTCAGTCTATGCCCCTCCACATCCATCATATCTCATCCACCCCCAATGCACCCCATGACCATTCCCAGTACCCTCCTCAATGTCCATTCCCCCCTCCCTGGTAATGTGCAAGAGGCAACAGCCCAAGAGAAACAGCGTGTTCCGCAGGCAGGGGCAATGCAAGAGATCACAGCCCAAAGAGACAGATGGTGCACAAGTTGCTGCCGCTGCCAAGTCCGCTTCTCATCAGCGGCAGACTGGCTCTCTCTTTCCTATGGCAGCTGTGGCTCCTGCTTCTTAGAGCCACGACTGTACTGCTGCTAGCGATGGTTGTCTGTTTAAACCAACTTCATACCGGTGCGGAGCATTTGCCGCCTCTGTGAAGGAACCCGTGCAACTGCGCCCCGTCCCCCAAAGGAAGTACACCCCAGTACTTCCTTTGGGGTGGGACCCAGTTGTACGGCTTCCTTCACAGAGGCAGCAAGAAGGCTCTGCACCAGTATGAAGTTGGTTTAAATGGACAACAGTTGCTAGCAGCAGCACAGTCGTGGCTCTAAGAAGCAGGAACCGCGTCTGCCATAGGAAAGAGAGAGCCAGTCTGCCGCTGCCGAGAAGTGGACTTGTGCGCTTGGGTTTTTTTTTTAGTTTTTTAATTTTTGAAGGTGAAGTGAGGCGGCTGTTTTGGGGGCATTTTTGCCGCCCTCGAAACTTTGCAGCCTGAGGCAGCCGCCTCACTTCGCCTCATTATAGAGCTGCCCCTGCAAGTTCCCCTCCTATTATTTCTTTTGATCCTAAGTAGATTATAGGCCAAAGGACATAGTTCATTCAAATAAATGACTTCAAAATCAATAAAGAAACAAACAAAAAAAGACACCAGAGGATAATGATCTACCTACAGAGGATATTTTTCAGTACTTTATCAGCACATCTATGACATCTGATAGCCACATATCATGTACAATATGAACCTTGTTTCTCTAAACTGATCTCATGTTAACAAAAGCAAAATGGAGTTTTTCTGCTAAGTATATTTCATTGGGCTTATTGCTATCTGGCACAATGGGTACAAAGATTAAAGCTGTGCTTCTTCACTGGGACTGCTTAGAATGCAATTGCAAATAAGCATACCTGCCTTGACCAGGAGCATAGAATATTTTGAACCTTGTTTGAAGAGAGATCTCAACGGAATAGAAAATATTCCCCAAAATCAGAATTTCCTAACCAAAAACACTCTCTCCCTTGGCACCCACTGTATCATACCCTAAAGCTAATGCCATTCTCCAGTCACTGCTGTTGTGCTGTTGCCATACTCAAAAATAGTGTCAAGTGACCTTCGGTCACCTTCGGGGCAGGATTAACACTTCAGTGGGCCCTAGGAAAGCATATATTTGTGGACTCTTTACTCTTTATTTTCTCCATCCTCTTCCCCCCTACCCCCTGGAAACTCATATTTACTCTTTCCTGTCCCATGGCCTTACTCCCAGAATGACCTCCGTCTACGTTCACCTCTCCTCAAATAGCTTGGATTAGAAGAATAACTTAGTGGTTAGAGCAGACTGAGAATCAAAAATGCCAGGATTCCCAATGATGCTTATTGTGAGCTTGTGTAAGTTATTTTTATCCTCCATCGCCTCAGGTACAAACTTGGAGCTAGATTTTTAACGTATATTAATGCATTAGCACACATTATTGCTGTTTAATATGTATTATTTAACCAAGGCCCCATATAATACATTTTGACTAGCTTTTGGGTACTTTCTCAGGTCAGGACAGAATAAGCAAAAGATGACAATACTAAAAAACATAAGTGAATCATAAAAAAATGTTCAGTGATAGTCTAAAAAGGAAAAGAGAGTAAGCAGAGTGGATGGATGATCAGAAGGCGTCAGACAGTAGAATATTATGGTTATAATATGTTGGAAATCTCAGATCTTTGTTCATTTTTGTGTTGTTAGTTTCAAAGTATTTGATCATTTTAACATCAAAAATCTTAAGTTCCTGCATAATGTAACCCGGATTAAAGACTCGATTACTCTGGGATGTTATGACGGAATAACTGTAGTTGTAGCACAAACAACAGCAGGTGCAAAAACGGTGGCGGTCTAAACAACTTTATTGAAACCAATCCCAATGCGTTTCAGCTGTTAAGCCTTCTTCAGGGGGGAATGTACTCATTGTGTTGCTTAATCTAATGTTTCCTATATGTCAAACAAACCCTTTAAATGAAGCACTAGACTTAAATACACTGTTTGTACTTCTATTCCTTTGTGGGTATTTTTGCTCTCCTTTGGACTTCCATAACGTTTCCTTACCCAGAGCAGTGACTTAAGGCTCATATTTAATTAAACAGATTAAACTAACCTCATCCTTCCTAGGGAAAGAAGAAAATAATCTAAATTTTGCTATGGCAACCTGATCACGGCTCCTCTGCTGGTGATCGCAGTTGTGATCACATTTTTTTTCCATTTTAAAACTGTTCTTGCAACCTCTTCTACTCCTGCTAGCTCCCCTTCTGGCAGAATCAATACCGACCATGTAGCTACTGCTCCCCAGATGCAGCCAGGTAAAAAAAAAATCATTCATTTTCATTTTTTATATGGCTGTTTTCTTTCTTTCTTTTATTTTTTTTCACTTGGCTGCAATAATTTTAAAGTTTCCTTAAAGTATTCCGATTAAGATCATTGGTGCAGTAGATGTCACCTTGGTCTATTTTGTGGCATCTGATCTATTGGCTGTATGACTTGATTATTGTTTGTAACATTAAGCCTGCACCGAATAATATATTTACATTAGAGGAGAAGGATAAATGGGATCTTTATGTTGAATATCTTTCCTTTATGGGTAACTGTAAGGCTCTGCAATTTCTGCTGGCAAAGTTTGCAGGATGGTATACCACAGGGACTTCTGCCATTTTCTTTTTGAATTTCTGTTAGGAGATTGTTTCCACTAAGTTTTGCTTCAGATTAGGTGACTGTTGGAAAGCCAGCACTGGTGGAGCAGGAAATAACTCTTTTAATAATTTATTCTTCAGGAATAGTGGCTGTAGGTCTTTTATGATTTTTATTCTTTCCAACCCAATGGAAATTGGAAAGAAGTATACAAAATGTGTTGAGAAATATCTGTCTGTCTGGGACAAAACAACTCCGAAAATTAATGAGATGAAACTTGGCATGGTGGGAAAAAAAGGTGAAAGGATCCATTGAGTTAAAAAATGGGCCAGATTGAGCTCAGAGTTCCAGAGAAATAATCCGAACCACAAAATGGCATTTCTATGGGAGAAGGCGTCCCAGCTTTTGTAGCATAGAAACATACGTACAGTGAAACAGGAATTAGGGTATTACTCCTTTCAAATTGCCTCTCTCCTGTTTTCAAGTCTCCTCAAACTCCAAACTGAATTGCCCTCTGAAAATAAACCCACTGCAGTTGCCCCCACCCACAAAAAATGCCCCCCGCAACTACCATTACCACCAAAATCTATCTCCATCACTGACCCACCATCATGCAAACTGTCTCTGCCCCCAAAAATTACTTCGCCCACTACTGACTCACCACCCTGCAAACTGCCACCACCTCCAAAAGCTATACCCCACAACTGCCCAACCACATCACAATGCCATCACCCCCCAAAAACTAACCCACTGCCACTGATCCCCACTCCACACTGCCCCTCCCCCCAAAAAATAACCCCAACTGCGCTGCCATTGCGCAAACAGCCCCACCCCCAAAAACAACGTTTCCTGCAATTGCTCCATCCCAAAAAAATGCCCCTACAACCTCTGCTAGCTGTCCCCACTGCCAAAAGGTACCCCACAACACACAGACACAAACATATGCACACACACAAAACACATGCAAACCACACACAGGGCTTACAAATAATTTTCTAATTGTGATGCTCTGCATTTTAAATTATTTCATTTTCTTTATTATTTCTACTGTAAAACCTATTAGTGGAATTTTACTGCTTTATTATTGGTTGCTATGTGTACTGGTAACTAATAACTGTTACCATGGTCAGGACTATATTAAGGCACTGGCAAGCTAGGAACATACCTACTGTAGGGTCCATAGTTTAGGGGGGAGCTGCCTGATATGCTCAATACTCAGGAAGTTAGGACAGACAACTGTCTGGCTTTTTTCACAGTCAATGCAGATACAAACAGATGGGTATGTGTGCTCACACATGCACACAGGGGTTGGAAAGAATTTCATGAACCATGCTCTGTATGCTTTCCCTATTTGTTCAGAGTTTAAAACCTATCAGGGCAGTTTCTCCAAACGGGTTAGTTTTGTGCATAGCATGACAGTCATGAACCTCACTTTTAAGCCAGGGTACGCGGCGTATGATCTCAGTCTCTCCGATTTACTGCTAATGCTCGGCGCGGTACTTGCATCGTGCCAAAGAGAGCCTCCCTCTGGAGTTCATAAGATGTTACGTGTATGGATAATTTATCAAGGTGTGCTTGGAAATTCCTCTGAATTAAGCCTGTGAATCCCAACACAAGGGAAATAACTCAATATCTTTCTGCCACATTTTCTTGGACTCCAACTGCATTTCTTGGTACTTGAAGATTTTATCCCTCTCACTGTGAGTATTGCCTTGCTGAGATTCAGATAGATGTTATACAACAGGGTCACCAAATGAAGGTAGTCAACAAGACTTGAGGAGGGGACTTTATTCTCTTCCCCTAAGAGACGCACAGATTTTTACCAACTACTGTTAGTGAATTTTATGTTGTGCTCCCTTTGACCCCTTTAATTCTCCCCTTGTGTGAGTAGCTTGCCCTTCCTGCTTACATTGTAAGTAGCAGCAGAGACTTGGGTAGGATCCAGCCAATGGGAAGGATTTGGGTGGGGAGCAGTGGAATGCTGCTGTAGTTGCAGAAAGGGAGATGAGTTGAGGAAAGTTTCTGTGGTTTAAAATTTAAGTTTCTGAATATGGTGGCAGATGGAAGAGAAGTGAACCCCCCCCCTCAAAAAAGCCCCAATGCATTTCTATGAAAAAGCATTTTGTACAGTTGCAGCATACAAACACTGATTCACAGTAGCATAACGATTAAAGAATTGCACGTTTCAACCATCCTTCCCCATCTCTTCTCTTCTCCCTATCACAGAAACACAAAGAACCATAAGCTATAAATACACACATGCATGCATTCACATGCTGTGGGGCCCTGTCTCCCACAACACATGTTTTCTAGATATCACCAATTACCAATTAGCAACAAATCACTCAGACTGCAAATTGCTCGAATACAATGCTCTTTATTCAGGTACCAGAACAAACAAACAGCAACTGCTTTGAGCAATAGTCTTTGTCTGAGAAAGGTGGTGGACAGTCCACTTCCCTCACCGGAATTGGGGAGCAGACTGCCCACTGAGTAATGGAGCCTTCCCCTTATAAAGATATTCTCCGTCACAAAAACTTCTAGAAGTCTGATGTCATTCTGTAAAAGTCAGAGTTACTTGCAAAGAAAGAAAACTTTGCTAGAACTCCTTCTCTGAGGCCCCCTCCCATGAATAATGCCAATTATGCCTTAGGGCTACCCTCCCTTGCAGCTGGTGCTCTCAAGGTCTCTTGGTCTTTGCTTAATTGTGCTTCTTATCTGTGCTGTGGTGCAAATCTTTCCTGCATTCCTTGGCCTGTTTTATGGTCTTCATCTCCTGGTGCTAAATGACATTTTCTTCTCTTCAAGGCCGAAAGTATGTTTCCTGCTAATTAATTCTCTGAGCGGACCTGTTTCTCTCTCTGAGCCTAACTTTATGCACTTCTACTCAAAGCAAGGCCTCCAGACTACAGCAGGCCGCAAAAGCTCTCTTGTAGCATATACTTTCTTAGCCCACAGGACATTTGCTTTTCTCCATCGTGCAAACTGCAGGCAGGCCATGATTACAGTCACAGATAGCATCTGAAGGAGCAAAACTATCCCTACGCCAAGATATCCCAACAATGCACGCATGCAATCATACATGCAATCACACACAAAGGCGCACACATACGATACACATACATACAGAAACAAAATAGAGAAGATAACACGCACACAGAAAACAGATAGACATACAAAATAGAAATGTGCACACATGGGCAATGCAGAAAGAGACTGGTGTGCACATGCACACGATTGCACGCGCACACACTCAGAGGTGTTGGAAAGAATTCCAATGAGTCTTCTCTGCAAGCTTTCTCCACTTGTTCTGATTTTCTAGATCTGGATTGTATGGCAGTAGAAGGAGGACTCTTTGGTTTTCTTTTCATTATATTATAATAGGTTTGCAGTGTTCCTTGGGTTTTAGCCTTAGAACATAAGAAATACCATACTGGGTCAGACCAAGGTCCATCAAGCCCAGTATCTCGTTTCCAACAGTGGTCAATCCAAGTCATAAGTACCTGTCAGGTTATAAAAAAGATACACAGGTTCCACAATGTTTGTCCCGGGGTAAGCAGTGGATTTCCCTGGTCCTCTTTAATAATGGTTTATGGACCATGCCTACAGGAACTTGTCTAAACCTTTTTTAAACCCAGCTATACTAATAGCAGAAGGTGTAGCTGCCTAGTGGTTAGAACAACTGCCTAGTACCCAAGCAATCTAGGTTCAGTTCCCACAGGTGCTCCTTGTGACCTTGGGCAAGTCACTTTACCCTCCATTGCTTCAGAAAAAAAGGCCTGGCAATCTACTTCTGGTCGTACCTTCCCAAGAAAACCCAGGGGCTGCTGGATCAACATTGACTTGATGGAACAAAAAAAACCCACACCAACAGCTTTTAATTAATTCTACAGTTTGATTAAGTGTTGCATGCAAAAATATTTTCTCTGATTAGTCTTAAACATGCTATATTGTAGCTTCAATGCATGTCCCCTAGTCTTTCTACTTTTTGAAGAAGTAAAGAAGTAAACATAGAAACATGACTACTACCACATGGCCTATCTAGTCTGTCTTTCCATATCAACCACTACAACAGTCCCCTTTTTTTCCTTTAGAGATCCTCTGTGTTTGTTCCATGCTTCTTTGAATCCAGATACTGTCCTCATCTCTACCACCTCCACTGGGAGATTATTCCACAGATTCACCACTCTTTCCGTAAAAATATATTTCCGCAAATCACTCCTGAATCTATCCCCTTTCACCCTCATCCCATATCCCCTCGTAGCAGAGCTTGCCTTCAATCGAAAGAGGCTCTTCCTGTGCATTTATGCCACAGAGGAATTTAAACATCTCAATCATATCACCTCTATCCCGCCTTTCCTCTAAGGTGTACATATTAAGATCATTGTCCTCATATGCTTTATAATGAAGACCACTATCCATTTTAGTAGCCACCCTCTGTATTGACTCCAGCCTGTTTATATCCTTTTGAAGGTGCAGTCTCCAAAATTGCACACAATACTCCAAATGAGGTTGCATCAAAGACTTATATAGAAGCACTATCACGTCCTTTTTTCTGCTGCCCATTCATCTCCCTATGCACCCAAGCATCCTTCTAGCATTTGCTGTTGCCTTTTCTAACTATTTAGCTACTTCGCGATCATCAGACACAATCAAGCCTAGGTCCCGTTCTTCTTTAGTGGACAAAAGTACTTCATCCCCTATACTATATTGCTCCCTTGTATTGCTGCAGCCCAAATGCATGACCTTGCATTTTTTAACATTAAATCTCAGTTGCCAAATTCTAGACCATTCTTCAAACTTAGCTAGATCTCTCCTCATGTTATCTACATCTTCTTGGGTGTCTACTCTATTGCAGTTTTTGGTATCATCTGCAAAGAGGCAAACCTTACCCGACAGCCCTTCTGCTATATCACTAACAAAGATGTTAAAAAGAATCGGACCAAGGATAGATCCCTGGGGCACACCACTGGTAACCTCCTTTTCCTCAGAATGAACTCCATTTACTTGTACCCCTTGTTGCCTCCCACTAAACTAATTTCTAACCCAAGCAGTAACCTTAGAGTCCAACCCTAGGGTGCTCAATTTGTTTGTAAGTCGCCTGTGAGAAACAGTGTCAAAGGCTTTACTGAAATCTAAATACACTACATCTAGGGCTCTCCCTCGGTCCAACTCCCTGGTCACTCAGTCAAAGAAATCAATCAGATTTGTCTGACAAGACATGCCTCTGGTGAATCCATGCTGTCTCGGATCCTGTAATCTGCTGGACTCCAGAAACCTCACTGTTTTCTCTTTCAGCAGTGCTTCCAATAATTTACTCACCACCGAAGTTAAACTAACTGACCTGTAGTTTTCAACCACATCCTTATTTCTGCTTTTGTGTAAAGGGACCACATGTGCCTCTCTCCAGTTCTTTGGCACCACTCCTGACTCCAACGACCAATCTAGATTTGGTCAGTCAACTCCATTCATTAATTTAACGACTTCTATCATATCTCCCCTCAGCCATCGTTTTGCCAAGTTGGAGCCCTAACTGTTTAAGCCTTTCATCATAGGGATATCCTTCCATCCCCTTTACCTTTTCTAATTCTACTGTATTCAAGGTGAGGTCGCACCATGGAATGATACAGAGGCATTATAATATCCTTGGTTTTCTTCTCCATTCCTTTCTTATGATTCCTAGCATTCTATTTGCTTTCTTGGCTGCTGCTGCACCAACATATTATCCACGATGACACCTAAATCCTTTTCCTGAGTGGTGGTTCCTAATGTGGAACCTTGTATTGTGTAACCATAGTTTGGGTTGTTCTTTCCTAGGGGTATAACTTTGCACTTGACCACCTTAAATTTCATCTGGCATTTGGACGTCTAGTCTTCCAATTTATTAAGGTCCTCTTGCAATTTTTCACAATCTACTTGTGTTTTAACAACTTTGAATAATTTTGTGTCATCTGCAAATTTGATCACCTCACTCGTTGTTCCCATTTCCAGCTCATTTATGAATATGTTAAAAAGCAGCAGGTGTTTATAGTCCCTGAATTTACCCATTTGAATCAATGCTGCAGGTCCCATAATCCATCAGAATAAGACTGTCAGAAATCCAGGATCGGCTTAAAATCTTACTCCTGGAACAAGGTAACTTGGCAACTCTTGGGATTCATAATAGAAACATGGAGGGAATAAGTTCTACCATGTGTAAGCAAGGTAGGATTTCTGTAAATTCTCAGTCAACAGCTAAAGAGCTGAAGAGCTAGTGCAGAGGTGGTTCTCTCCAGATATCTAAATGCTGCCTTGTGAAACAAAGGGTTCTGAGACAAAGAGCCCATGAAAGTTGAGTTGTTCCAAGGGATAGTGCATCACCGCCTTCCTAGTGGTCTGATTGATTAGAGCACCTGTCAAAACCATGGTAGAATTGTGTTTTCCACTACCAAGTGTTTCTCTTCTTTTTTTTTTTCAAGTGTTTAGTAGTGAAAGAAAAAACATTGGCAATTCCTTCATGCCAATGCAATGGTAGGTAACCTTCCACAGACACAGTGATTCTCCAGGAACAAGCAGAATGCGTCAGCCACACCTGGTGATGTCATCCGATGGTGCCTTGGATCTGGAAAGCTCTCCTGTAGCTCAGAGAGGAAACCTTTCTGAGCATGCTCCTGTAGCACCCACCCTCGGGGCCGCCCTCCCTGGCTCAGTTTTGTTCTTCCATCTAGCCCCATGGATGGAATCCCAGCTCTCCATTAACCAACATGAACAAAGAAAAGCAGAAAACCTCCAAGGACAAGCAAAAGAAAGTGAGCAAACCAGGTTTTAAAAAATGCCCTAAGTGCTCCAGGAAAATGAACTCTGAAGACATACATGAGCACTGCATACGATGCCTGGGGGAAAGCTACCACATGGAGGACTGCCCCCACTGTGCCCGCATGTCCCCCAGGGCTCGCCGCTTCCACAGCCATGCGCTACAAGATTTCCTGCAAGCGGATGCCCAGCAGCGTCACGCAACCCAGAAGAGTGTAGCAGAAAAAAGAAGAAGCCCTCAGGTTACCTCCGCAAGCAGCCACATGGCTGTAGGCAATATGGCCACTAACCTCCGAAGATCTGCTGCCCCCCAGGATCTGCTGCCCCCCAGGATCTGCTGCCCCCCAGTTCTCCGGGACTCCCATCCCCAACCCAGTATGTGCGCTCCTTCTCGCTGACTCCACTTTCCTCTCCAAAGCAGCTGCAGCAGTGTGAAGCTCCACAGACAGAAGGGAATCCTGGCAAAGGCTTCCTCCCACTGGCGCCATAAACCAGTTGACTCCGCCTCACATGAACCAGCTGACTTCACCTCACCGCTCTGACCCCAACAGAGATGTCAGGCGTCACTGAATGGGGAAGCTCTGCCCAGGCCCGACACACTGGCGCTGACACAGGCCGTCACCATGCCGAAAAGGAAGCTCTGCACAGACTCGGAACGCTGGCGCCATGCACCCCCCACCCAATAAGGCACAGAGACAAGGACCGGCACAGCACATACCAGTGCAGGAGCAGAGGCCAGGACTGCAGCTACCCCTATAGTTCTTCCAGCAGGAGCAGGAGCCAATCCTGGACCCGGGGCAGGCAGCACAGACACAGGAGGACAAGAAGCCATTCTTCTAGCCTCTGTTCTCCAGCCACCCCCCCTGTGGACACCGGGGACGAGACAGGTCCATTTTATGGCACCCGGACCATCCCCAATGGCAATGATGGACCTTTGGAAATGCTTCCTGGAGCAAAATCTTCCAGCAAAGGAATGTCTTCAGCCTCTGCCTGCTGAAGTCTCAAGCATGCCAGTGGCATCCAGCATGGCGTTCCAGACACCCTCACCGAAGAGGTCTCTACCCCCGGCTGGCTTTTCCCCAGAGCCTCTTTCCACAGACAGCGACAGAGGAAGCTGCAGCTCTGGCTCCATGGGCACCTCCCATCTGCTCATGGACAAAGGCAATGCTCCTTCTGACACCTCCCCTCGGCCACCTCTCCCTCCCTCACCATTAGAGGACCTAACGTGCTCCAGGTTTCTCCAGAAGCTATCCTCCCATCTTTAGATCCAACCACTGGGTGCTCCAGATCCCAGGAACAAAGTCCTGGGCCTCCTCAAGTATCTCGACACCCTGAGGTCGATGGTCTCCAATCTGATCCACCGCCTCCTACTGGTCAACCTCGCATGCATTTGGCAGACCCCGGTGTCTGGCCCAGCTACATCATGCAGACTGGATGAAATACCAGGTACAACCCGCGCCGGGGTTCAACAAGAGCCAGCTACCACACCACTCCATAATGGTGGAGTCCACCTTGAAGCAAGCGAAAGCCTCACACACACACTCCAATGTACCCCCCGGAAAGGACCATAAACTCCTAGACGACCACAGGAAAAAGACCTACGTGGCCACCATGCTGAGCGCCAAAATTGCCGCCCACCAATTTCAGCAAGTGCTATACCTGGACTCCATAGCAGTCAGCCTCAGGAAAGCGTCAGAGGCACTACCAGTGGATTCATAATCCACCTTCTTTCCCCTCCTGGAGGATCTAGGCAAATGTGGCAAACGCCTCATTCACTCAGCCTTCGATGGCTTTGACTCTGCATCCTGGACAGCTGTGACAGTCATTGCCACTAGTCGCACGGCCTGGATCCAAGCCTTGGGCCTGCGAGAGGATACGCACGAGCGACTCGCAGACACCCCATGCACCAGGAATAACCTGTTCGGAGAGAAGGTCAGAGAGACTGTAAATGACATGAAGGAATGCTTCACCTTTCTACAGACCCTAGCCTCAGATGGTCTCGAGCGGAGCTCCAACTCCTGCAAGCAGTGACCCGCATACCAGCGCAAGCCTTACTCCTCTTTGAGGTGCTACCAACCATACTAACCATATCACAGGTGGCAGCCTCAATAGCGCCAAGCACCAACCCTACCAATCCTACCACCAGAACCATGCCAAAAGGAGCACAAGCAACAAAGACAGGCGATGGCCTCCTTGGGGATGATCACCCCCTCCTTTTGATGATTAGTTGATTCTACTGGTAGGGGATTGGGTCTCCTTCTTCAAGGAGGCCTGGGCAAGTATCACCACAGATCATAGACAATGGGTACAGCATACGGTTCCACTCGACCCCGCACCAAGCCACCATACCTCTCAGCCAGCCTCTGGATTACCTATTAGCCACCATGCGGATGGAAATACAGAACCTCCTCAAGTAGGCACCATGGAGCGAGTTCCCCAGGAGGAGAGGGGCCATGGATTCTACTCCAGATACTTCCTCATCCCCAAGAAGTCTGGAGGGCTGCGCCCCATCCTTGACTTACACCACCTCAACATATTCATTCACAAGGAGTGCTTCCGGATATACTCACATGGATCTATCCTACCCCTTATACAACACAATGACTGGTTAGCGTCGCTGGACCAGCAGGACGCCTACACCCACATCCCCATCCATCCAGTGCACAGGAAGTTCTTACGCTTCCATATTATGAACCATCACTACCAATACAAGGTGCTCACTTTTGGACTCTCCCCAGCCCTGAGGGTTTTCACCAAATGTGTGGCAACAGCTGCTGCTCACCTCCGGTGATCTGGCATTCCGGTGTATGTGTTTTTCCATATCTGGACAATTGGCTCATCATGTCACCTTCCAGGTCGAGGTGCAGGAGGCCATACAGACTACCATTTCCCTGCTGTCCGCCTTAGGTTTCCTGATCAACTTCAAGAAATCACAGCTGCAACCCTCTCAGATCTTGGACTTCATTGGCGCAACAATCTGCACCCCTCAGGTGAGGGCCTTCCTGCCATCAGTTTGGGTGGACCCCATCTTAGCCCTGGCATGAGACGTCCCAACGGTGATGGCCATGTTGGCCAGGATACTAATGTGCCTCCTGGGTCACATGGCAGCAACGACTCAGGTCGTCCGCCTCACCAGACACCACATAAGAGCACTTCAGTCGTACCTCCGACAGCACTGGGACCAACTATCCCAACTCATGTCATTCAGATTGGCCATAGACAGCAAAGCACGAGCCTCACTGGAGTGGTGGCTGCAAAGGGTGCACCTCACCCAGGGCAGACCCTTAAAGGACCCCCAACATGACTTGGTCATCACCATGGATGCCTCCAACCTAGGGTGGGGAGCCCACCTCCTACACTTGCATACTCAAGGCACATGGACACCAACAGAGGCCGGTATTCACATCAACTTGCTTGAATTGAGGGCGATCAGACACGCCCTTCAGACCTTTGAACCCTGGATAGCCAGCAAAGTGTGCTGATCCAGACCGACAACCAGGTCACCATATTCTACGTCAACAGACAGGGATGCATGGGCTATCTCCCCCTATGCAGAGAAGCTGACAGGATCTGGAACCTTGCACTGTCCAAAGATTGCCACCTCCTAGTGACTTATCTGCCAGGTGAGCACAATCAGCTGACGGACAGGCTCAGCAGGCAGCTGTAGCCCCACAAGTGGTTCCTCAACTCAGTTTTCAGCCTCCCTCTTCCATCAGTGGGGCCAACCACAGATAGACCTCTTTATTTATTTATTTATTTATTTACATTCTCTTATATACCGCGCTATTCTGCATCAGTGCGGTTTACATTGAACAAACTGAAATTACATTGAACAGGGCATTATAACTTGGAGATAACTATTTTACAGGGAACATGGGCTATGGAGGGTTAAGTGGCTTGCCCAAGACCACAAGGAGCACCTGTGGGACTTTGCCCACCCCGCCAACACAAAATGTGCAGAGTTCTGCTCCCGACACCCAGCAGTGGGGGAGAACAGTGGCATACATGTTCAGTTTGCATTGGGGGAGCCACAGCCTGCTGTACGCTTACCCCCCCCCCCCCCTCGATGCCCTTCATCTCCAAAGTTCTGCAGAAGACCATCTCCAATGGGGCCATGGTCATCCTGGTGGCCTCCTACTAGCCAAGACAGATGTGGTTCCCCTTCCTCCAATGCCTTGCCATAGGACCACCACTATGCCTACCCCTTCGACCAGATCTCTTCACCCAGGATGAGGGGAGGACCTTGCACCCCAACCTCCATGCCCTTGCACTGACTGTCTGGAAATTGAAAGGTTGCAGCTATCCACATTAGACCTCACAGGGGACGTCCAGTGGTATATCCTGGCTGCCAGGAGGGACTCCACCAGTTGCTCATACTCTTTCAAGTGGAAGTGGTTTGACACTTGGTGTGGCTCTATGGGTCTCAACCTCTTGTCATGCCCCCTTCCCAGGGTGCTGCAGTACCTCACCGCCCTCTCCCAGACAGAGCTTCAGGCATCTTCCATCAAAATACACCTCTCAGCCATCGCAGCCTTCTATGACCCCCCTCAAAGGCCAACACATCTTGGCCCAACCACTAGTCTCATGATTCATGAAGGACCTAGAGAACCTGCACCTGGCTATGAGGAAGCCGGTGCCCCCCTGGGATCTCAACTTCATCCTTGAGCAGCTAATGAGGGAGCCCTTCGAGTCACTGGACAGCATGCCTCTCAAATATCCCACATGGAAGACCCTGTTCCTCATCACCATCACCTTGGCAAAGAGGGTGAGCAAACTCCAGGTGCTCATCGTGCACCCACCATACATCCTCCTCTACCCGGATCGCGCATTGCTGCGGACCAACCCCAAGTTCTTGCCAAAGGTGGCATCACCATTCCACATCAACCAATCCATTGACCTCCCTGCCTTCTACCCTGCGCCCCACAACACCCTGGAAGAGTGCCGCCTCCACATCCTTGACTGCGTGAGGGCAATGCACACCTACCTAGCCCGGACATCTGTCTTTCAGCAAGGGCCATAGCTCTTTGTCACCTTCAATCCAACATACTGGGGCGCCCAGTGACAAAGCATGCCCTATCACAGTGGATCACCAACTCTGGGCAATGGTGGCCACCCTGGCAAACCTCCAGGTGGTGCCCCTCCAGCACATCTGTAAAGCTGCTACATGGGCCTCGGCGCACACCTTCCAGAGACACTATTGCCTGGACCAGCTAGCGCTGAACGACAGCTCCTTCAGACGATTGGTCCTGAGCACAGGGAGCCAAAGGACACAGAGGCCCCCCACTGCCCCGGACATGGACATCCGGTATTGACATTCTGTATTGACTCGACATAAACTTGATGCAAACGGTGGATCATCTAGGCATGGCACCCGCTGCATCAGGCCAGGATTGGTTAATGATATGATATGATATGATTGTATCAGTTACATTGCTCAGTTGTGTTGAATTAGTTGAGTTTCCCGGTTCTCTCAAAAGGGATCTCAGTGCCCGTTAGCCTGGGGGAACTTGTTCAATAAACACCTTGCTTCCACTGTGAAGTGTGCTTCTTGCTGCCAGGTCCTTCATCCTATCAAAGCCCTCCAGCCTCCGGCCGCAGCTAGGGAGTCACCAGGTGTGGCTGATGTATCCTGCTTGTCCATGGAGAAAACGGGATTACTTACCTGTAATGGGAGTTATCCATGGAGAGCAGGATAAGTCAGCCACACATTCCCACCCACCTCCCCTTCAGACGAAGGCACGGGCACCACCAGCTATGCTGTCAACCTCACGGCCGTGCCCTGGTCGGGGCTAGTGCAGGCTTGGTACGAACTGAGCCAGTCAGGGGTGCCTGGGGGTGGGAGCTACTGAAGCAAGCTCAGATTATAGGAGAGCTATTCTAGATCCAAGGTGCCATTGGATAACATCACCAGATGTGACTTTATTTATTTATTTATTTATTTATTTAACAATTCTTCTATACCGCTCTATTTTAGATCAGAGCGGTTTACATTTAACATCAACTATACAACACAGGCAATTTGAGTTGTATTTACAATAAACAGGGAGATCAACTTGGAAGTAACTGGGGGAAACTATTTACATTGTATTTACACTGGTACCTGTTTTCAGGCAGAACATATCTACATCTTATTTACTTATCCTGCTGTCCATGGAGAACTCCCGTTACAGGTAAGTAACCCTGTTTTACCTATACGATGATACTGACTGTGTAAAAAGGCAGTTTACCCCTTTGTTTTATCCAAGGATGGTTTTGAGAGGTGAGTCACCCTCCTCATCACAGCCTTGTTCTTGTAGCCCCCCTCCCCCGCACTCATCTATCTAAGCTGTCCTATCCATTTTATGGAATTCCTTTCCTTTTTCTATACAGCCTTTTTGTAATTGTAAACCAGTCTGATGCCCTGGAGCCTAGGGTGGTATATCAAATGCTAAATAAAGATAAAGAAAGAAATGACAACTGACAGTGTTTGTGTCAAATATGCCCAAAAGGAGATGGACCAGGACTAGGGTTGCCAGATGTCCTCATTTTATCAGGATTGTATTGATTTTTGGAAGCTTGTCCTGATTTGAAAAATGTCCTAATTTTGTCCTCAATTTTGGAATTTTGTCCTGAATTGTCCTAAATTTCTGTAAAAGTTTTACCGATGATTAAGATGAACATTATAATACAAATGAAGTTAATTTTATTCGCTTATTATACATAAAATGGAGAAATGAAACATTAATTATAAGTTTTTCTTTTTCAACGAGTGAGTGTGACTCAGTGTTTTTGCCAAAAAATGTTTCTTTTGTCATTTGTTTGAAAAAGGGGAAAAAGTTTGGGCTCTTTCTTGAAAATGGGAACGTTTGGGTTCCATTGTACATACAAAATATAGCAAATTTAAGACATATATAAAGAGAGGGAAAATATAAAAATTTTCCAGAAGCGCAAAGTTTGATCACAGTTCATTATTTGTTAAAATTTTTGGTGAGAGCGAGCAGTCGTGTGCTGATCGCACTCTGACCACCCCCCGCCTGAACCAGCATATTAGAGCCATTTTTTGAGCCCGGAACCTGCGACCAGTGCCTACCCTAGGTGTCGGACACCCCGTTGCAGTTCTAGAGGTGAGCTGTGGGTCTGAAGGGGATGGCAGCTGCGCTACGAGCGGGGAAGAAGGAGCGGGACCGTGGGCCTGCTACTAGTAAAATGGCGGATGGAGTGGGGGCGCCCAGCTCACCGGCCTCCCCGGCCAGAGTGGAGGAAATATCGGCGGCAGTCACGGAGGCTCTGGCTGCCCAATTTACCACACTCCGGGAGAAACTCGATGCAGTGCAGAGTTCTGTGGAGACCTTTGGTAGGCGGCTGCAGGAGGCAGAGGAGCGCGTGGGGCGTGCGGAGGACACCCTAACAGAGCTGAACCATGAGGTGGCAGGCCTAAAGTCCCGGCTGCAATCTCAGGAGGCCAAGATTGACGATCTGGAGAATCGCTCTCGGCGAAACAACGTGAGGGTGATGGGTATACCTGAGACCATGCTAGACAAAGACCTGCGCAAGTACCTGGAGGTGCTCTTTGCGCCGTTGCTGGAGGAGGCCGCAGTTGGCGGGAATATCCAGATTGAGCGGGCGCATCGGGTGGGCAGTAAAAATGTGCGAGACTCCTGACCACAATTGGTCTTAGTTAAATTCTTAGAATTCCCGCAAAAGGAGGCCATTCTACGTGCTGCGTGGACTCGCGGAGCCTTGGAGGTGGACAATGTACGGATCCGGATCGCGCAGGATTATTCGGTGGTACTGAGCCAGCGATGCCGTGCTTATGCGCCTATCTGCCAAAAACTGATTGACTCTAAGATTAAATTTACAGTACAGTATCCGGCGCGTCTACATGTGTTCCACGAGGGCCTGCGCAAAACCTTTGAGTCGGCCGATGCAGCGGCGGTTTACGTGGAGAGCATCCTTCCCAGTGGCGGAGCGGGCTGAGTGCTCCCAGGAGACCAGAGTGCTTTATTATTCTGAGCTGGACTGCCTACCTGATCTATATGTCTGCGGGGCACTGACTGAGCTACTGGTCCTCTGTTGCTTTGTCTCTGTTGGGGTGTTCGAACTGGGTGGGCAGAACGTTTGACTCAGCAAATTGGGGCCCCTTTGCTGATGGGCTTCCAGTTCAGACCCGGCTTTATTTGTGCGGGGCCTGAGTTGGAGCCATTAGAGAGATGTCGAGTGGTTTTGGGGAATTGAGTTGTTGTCATGTTGGGTTCCTACCAGATTAGCATCTATAGGAAGGAAAGGCAGTATTTTATTTGATGGTTACTTGGCAGGGCTCCAAAGATTGACTGGGTAAAACTAGAGGTAAACCGGTGGCCTCCCTATCACATCAGGGCATGCTGTTGGGCATATCTGACTGGGCCGTATGACCAGGCCGATACGGCCAATGTTCATCCCCTGGCTATTCGTGTTTACTAGGGCACATATAACGCGCCCTCCAGTTATTTTTGGCAGATATTTCTTCCTAGCTTTGTAGACTGAGCAGCTCCAATTTTTCTATTAGCAGGCTTTTGTGTGGGTCTGTGCGCCTAAAGCCCACCTAAGTACAATGTATAATTGCAAAAGTACTAGGTCAGCTGCACCTACTTTTTCAGAAAAAGACCCGCCCTATCTTTTGGAGCCTAGCAGATTTCTTCAGAATATTTCCTTTTCCAATCCCTGTTGCAGATGGATTGTTAGGCTATGCTTTCTATACCCACACAGTGAGTGGAATGTACCTATAAACTTGGATGTAATGTGGGTCTGTACATTGTGTTTACACGACTGGCGGGGCCTGTGGCGATGCTGGACCACGGAAAGCTCAACCGATTGTGAGCCGTAGGGGACCGACACCGTCACATGCTACCATGTATGGAGGCTGGTATTCAGTTCAAGAGCTCAGCACCCCCAGGAACGCGCTGCAACCCAGATGCTTGAGGTGCCAGCACCTGGCATATGCAGTGAAGGGGTGTGTAAGAGGGCAGAACATCGGTGGGATGGGGGGGGGGTGGTGGACCGTATCACCGGAGGGTTCTGTAGGAGTGGGGTTGAGGTGGTATATGGAGGGAGAGCACCTGGTAAGTTGGGGGTGGGGCTGAGGGGGGAGGGAGCTGGGGGGAGGGGGATGGGGTGGGGCAGGGGATAGGTCGCACTCTAACTAGGCCTCATCGTTTGTTAAGGGGTGAGCTGTTGGGGAAGGGGAGGGGGTTCCAGGCTGGGAGAGCCTCGTCCCTGAGAGTATGGGAAACCGGGCACTTGGGTCTTGACACTGCCCCGCCGCTTTGAAAGTTATTACGTGGAATGTGTGCGGTTTGGGGAACCCTATCAAGAGATATAAAGTTCTACAAGCCCTAGCTAGGCACAAATGTGATATTGCGTTCCTGCAGGAGACCCACCAGACAGCCGAGGAGCATAATAAGTTGCGTCGCGACTGGGTGGGGCAGGTATGGGGGGCTCCGGCCCTGGGGAAAAAAGGGGAAGTGGCCATACTGATCCATAAGCGGGTAAGATGTCTAATCGAAGCTGAAGTTCGGATTGTGGCGGGGCGTTACTTGCTTTTACAAGGTACCTTGGAGGGGAGGCCGGTAATTTTGGGGACGGTGTATGGACCGAATTCCCTTGACCCACAATTCTATGCCACTTTGGCTTCCAAGGTGGAGCAGATGCCCGAGCTCCCGTTAGTTCTGGGAGGTGACTTTAATGGAGTCCTGGATATTGACCTGGATACTTCTCGGGGGGGGGGGGAGGCGCGGGAACGTGGGACAATAACCCGGGTATTACAGTGTTTTAAGACCCGGCTGGGGCTGGTTGACTCGTGGAGAGTGTTACACCCCTTAGAGAAAGACTTTACTCATCAGTCCAGAGCTCATGACTCTAGTTCCCGTATTGACTATCTATTGCTTTCCAGCGGGATATTTGCGAATATGGGCGAAGTGCGGATCGGGCCCATGGCAATCTCAGACCATGCGCCGGTGTGGCTGGAACTCTGTTGGAGTGGGGGGACAGATCGGTCGCGATTATGGCGGTTCCCACCGGAACTTTACAAGGATGCTCAGTTTCATAAGTTCCTAGAACAACGCTGGAAGGAGTTTGAGGAGGATCACCGTTGCTATCAGGGGGACCCTAAATTGGTGTGGGAGACGGCCAAAGTTGTGTTAAGAGGCGATATTATTGGGTTTGCGGCGCGTAAACGTCGGATGCTGGCGGACCGGATTCTCAGATTGGAGAAGCGAGTGTCTCTGTTGCGGAGGCATCTAGCGCGGGCCCCGACTGAGGGGCTTAAGAAGGA
Organism: Ichthyophis bannanicus; assembly: GCA_033557465.1. NCBI lineage: Eukaryota > Metazoa > Chordata > Amphibia > Gymnophiona > Ichthyophiidae > Ichthyophis > Ichthyophis bannanicus. Next base: position 433,079,950 of record CM066037.1, read on the forward strand.
GCTGTGGGAGGCCAGGGTGGATCTCGACGAACTGTTGCATCAGAGAGCTAAAAAGTCCATCTTATATTATCGCTATTGGCTGCAGTGCTATGGGGATAAGCCCGGGCGGTTGTTAGCTAGATGTCTGAGAGGTCAGAGGGGCTTGCATACAGTGGCAGCCTTGCGGGATGGTCAGGGGCTGCTACAGAGAGACACCAAGGATATAGTCTGGGTGTTTCGGGGATTCTTTCAAAAACTTTACGCGGTGGAGGGTGGCTGCCCTTCGGCAATACCGGACTATCTCCAGAAGCTAAATTTACCTAAGCTTACAGAGGAGCAGAGCATCCAATTGGGGCGGCCTATAACTCTGGAGGAAGTAGGGTCGGTTATTGCCGCGGCTAGCTGCTTCAAATCGCCAGGGTCGGATGGATTGGGGGCCGAGTTTTATAAATTGCTTAATGGTTATATCGGTCCTGCCTTGGTAGAGGTGTTTGCACAGCGGGTCGACCAGGGTGGCTTCAGGTGGGGCAATAACCACGCGCATATTACCTTGATTCCCAAGCCGGGCAAAGACCCGGAGCTGCCCACCTCCTACCGGCCTATATCCTTACTGAATTTCGATATTAAAATATTTGCTAAGATTCTGGCGGATAGACTGGCGGGACATCTCAGCTATTTGATTCATGACTCATAGGTTGGCTTTGTGAAAGGTCGGTACATTGTACGGAATATGCGTAAAATATTAGCGTCTTTGGAATGGGTGCACGACCAGCATTTGCCCTCCCTGCTTGTTAGCTTCGATGCGGAAAAAGCTTTCGACCGGGTCGATTAGGGCTATCTAAAAACTCTGTTGCCTTGGTATGGTTTAGGTGCCCCATTTTGCGCCATGATAGACTGCTTATATGCTGAGCCGACTGCGGGAATACTCTGTAATGGGGTACTATTGGAGGCCTTCTCGCTGGAGAGAGGTACACGGCAGGGCTGCCCCCTGTCACCCCTGCTATTTGTTCTATCTCTGGATCCGTTGATCAGGGCGGTGGAGGCGTCGCCGGCGATCAAGGGGGTGCGGATTGGTTCTCAAACTTTTAAACTGTCGGCTTTTGCGGATGATCTTTTAGTGCACCTTCTGTCTCCTGCAGACTCTTTGCCTCACCTGCTACAGGAATTTAAGAACTTTGGCATTTTTGCTGGCCTGCGGATTAATGGAGATAAGTCGGAGGCTTTGGATGTCTCAGGGACCTTATGGCAGGGTTGGACGGGTGGTTTTCCTCTTAAGTGGGCAAACTCTTATTTTACTTACCTGGGCATTCGGTTGACCTGTCAACCCCGTGAACTTTATCGGTGTAATTTGGAGTGGATGTTGAACCGTGTGCGGTCCCAGTTACAAGCATGGGGGCCTCTGCCGCTCTCTCTAGCGGGGCGAGTGGCGGCGGTGAAGATGGTGATACTACCGAGGTTGTTATACTGGCTGCAGACCTTGCCAGTGTGGCTGCTTCGGCGTGATCTGCGGCGGTTAGAGGCCGCACTCCGGACCTTTTTGTGGCGAGGGGCGCGGGCCCATATTCCCTTGATCCGGCTGGTGGGGAAGTGGCGGGAGGGGGGGATGGGGTTTCCAGACTTGAGCGCGTACGCCTTGGCTTGTCAGGCCCGTCACATGGGGGACTGGCTGGGCGGGACTGCGATGTATACTCCCACGTTCTTGGAGGAGGAATTTGTAGCGCCTTTCTCTCTGCTGGGGGCCTTGCACACGGAATCTAAGGATCTCCCGGCCCGCCTCGTGCAGAGTGTCTTGTTCGGTTCGGCCCAGCGGACGTGGCGGTATTTAAATATTAGATGGAAGACGTCCTGGACGGTTTCCAGCTGGTTGCCGCTGCAGGGCAATGTCCACTTTACTCCGGGTTCTGGCTCCTGCGGTTTTAGGGAATGGAGGCGCAGGGGTATTCGGCATATTGGGCACCTGGTTGATTCCACAGGGAGATGTAAATCCTTTCAATCTCTATGTCAGGAATATGATCTGACTTCACAGCATACTTTTATGTTTTTGCAGGTGTCCCATTATATTTCCTCCTTGCCTAGTGAAGCATTGGCGCTTGAGCGCTCGGCGCAGTTGCTGGGTTTCTTTGCCTTAGGGGAGGAAGTGCCTCCGACTATCGTGGGTTTTCGAGCTCGCTTAGACAGCCTTCGAACCCTTGCTGACTATCGGGGCGTGGAAGCAGCGTGGGGTGCGGAGCTGGGAAGGGAGGTCTTTCCCGATACTATTTTCACTGCTCTACGCCAGATTGCTGACACAGTGGAGGGGGCTAGGTGGCGGGAGGTACAATTCAAATGCCTTACTCGGGCCCATTTTTCGCCCAGAAGAGCCTTGCGTAGTCATCTGACAGATGATGGTCGGTGTCCGCGATGCCGGGCACCCCTGGCAAACCTGTTGCATATGTCGTGGGCCTGTCTGCAGGTTCAACCATATTGGGTCAGAATCTGTACTTATGTTAGTGGGTTGGTGCAGCAGAGGTTGAGGTGGACTGGAGCCTTTGTGGTTTTGGACAGGATTGACCCCCCCTGCCCGTCCAGGCGAACGGACCGTTTGTTAATGCGTAAGGCCTGTCTGGTGGGTAAGGGCCCCATCTTGCGCCTGTGGCATGACCGGTGTTCTCCCACGTTTGGGGAGTGGCATAATTGCTTTCATCAGTTAATGCTGATGGAACGGTGGCGAGCACAGGGCAGTGTCAAGCGCTGGACATCCTTTCTTCTGGTGTGGAACCCTTATATTGACACCCTGGGGGCTCGATGTCGGAATGAGATTTTGCACATTGGTAGTTAGGGTAGTGGAGGGGGGAAGTGGTGGAGGGGCAGTGGGTAGGCGGTATGGGGCGGTGAGGCTGGGAGGGGTGGGGCATGATTGGAAGGGGTGCGACTGGGAGGGGAGAAGGGGGGGTAGGGGGGGTTTGGGGGGTGGTAAGAGGAGTGGGGGGGGATTGGGGGGAGGTAAAATATTAAAATTGTTTTCATCTCCTGTAAGTGTTCCCTCTGGCTGGGGATAAGAACTCACCCCTTTGGAGGTTGGTTATGTTATGCTTGTTGTTTTTTGTTGGTGATGATTAAATAAAGTTTATTAAAAAAAAATTTTTTGTCATCATAGTAATGTTACTAATATTAATTAATTTGCAATTATATGTAACGTCAATAGTGGAATGAGTATTTTTGGTTTGCAAGGAGCAATGGACGAACAATCGAAATTGATTGGATATTAAAACTTTAAAATACTTGCTTCAAGTTAAAATAAACTATTCATTATCTTGTGGTGATATGTACAAAAAGATTTTGGCTGACAAAAATCTGCTAAATTAAATATTGTTGAATAGTAAATACATGTAAATAATGTTTTATTGTGTTTGATGCCTAATGTATTTTTTTGAAAAGTGTTATTTTTTGAAAAAATGTCCTGATTTTGGACCAAAGGTATCTGGCACCCTAACTAGGACAGGCCCAGGTGGGCAATGCTCACATTAGTCCACCAGTTGGCATTTCTGAAATTATGTAATATGGCTGTTGATGGGGTAAAAAAAAACAGCATCAGCAGCACCAAAGTCTCGGGTGCTTGAGGGGATGCTGAGGAGAATCCTCAGTGAGGATGCGCATAGCTAAATGAAAGAATCCGAAACCGTACATGTTGGTAGCCCTCTGTCTGACAGCCTCTGTGCCTCACTGAGGTGTCTTCAAGCACAGCGAGGGAGGGAGAAGCATAGATGCTTTTGAGAAAAAGCTGCTCTTGAAAAAAAGAAAAAACATTCCCCACCCCCCAACACTTTTTTATGAAGCTGAGCCTTATCCCTATAAATTAAGATGCACAGATGCAAGTATGACACCTCAGTGAGGCACAGAGACTGTCGAAGATCACAGCGATTTTTGTTAGTACTGTACTACTGAGTAGTGCTCTACTCCTGGACTCTTCAGTAGTGCTAACAAAAATGGTTGCAATCCCACGGTGCTGCCCCCTAGTGTGAGGATGCTAGGGGACAGCACCGCATGATCATGACCATTTTGAGAAATTGTGATGCAGAGGGCAGGTGCGGAGTGCACTGCTCTTGCCCCCTGTGGCCACTAGACCACCACAGAGTTAAGGGAAGCACTAGAGGAGGTTGGGGGGGGAGGGCTCAGGAGACCACTAATAGACTGACAGGCTAGTTGGATGTATCATTTTGGAGGAAGGGGGGGTCCTATCATTTTGGAGGTGGAAGGAGGGAGGAGGAGTGAGCGCAATTGGCTAGCTGGGATTATTACTAGTAGATCGGGGGGATGGGAGGGAAAGAAGGGGCCCAACTGGCTAGTCGGGCTTTCAACTTGGTCAGGAGGTGCACCAATCCCCCCTCCCCCAGGACAGTTCCCGATGGGAATCGGGAGATGTCTGGGGGGGGGGGGACTGGTGCTGAAGGGGAGGAAGGCTAATTTGTTTTGCTTGTTGGTGCTGCGGATCTGTAAATCCATGGCACAGACAATCATCTTCGATTGGGGTGGCCCAATTGGGGCATTGGGGCGACTGTGAAGAAATACATGGGAGAGTTGGCTGCAGCTATTGCCACCTCTTGAGGTGGCGTTATCTGCAGCTGTGATCAGGCCATTTTTGGCAGCCGTGTTGTGTGGAGGCTGCCAAAAACAGAATGTCTATTCCTCCACTGATCCCATCTCCCCCTGGGTCCACAGCACAAAATGCAGATATTGAAGAAAAGTGCTTGAAATACCTGCATTTCACCCGCATTTGGTGCTACCACCAGGCCATAATTCTGCTTTAGCCCCACAGTAGCAGCTAACGTGGTTTAGTAGACAGACTCCTTATTGTTGGTGATCCTTTTTGGAAAGAGGATTAATATTTATTTCCAGAAAAATTATTCTGATTGGAAGCCAGACTTTTCCTGAAAGGTTGTTTTTCTGATTCTAAGAAAATAATTATGGGAGAGCTATTCAAAAGCATTTGCATGGTTTACAGACCTGCAAACCACGTAAATACCACTCACCAGGATATTCAGCAGCATCCCTCCCCCCCATCCAAATGTTGGAAAAAATTCCATGAACCATGCTCTACATCAGGATGAGCCCCATCTGTAGGCAGGCTAGGTGGCAGACCATGACAGGTAGCATGGCATGTGCCACTTCTTTGGTGCCCATGGCAGGCCATGTGCTTTGGTATACATAGCCTGCTGCTTCTGACCCCCCCCCCACCCCGCCGCTGATGTAACTTCCTGTCAAAGGGCGGGTCAGAAAGAGCAGCCATGTGTGCCGTAACACATAGTCTTCCATGGTACCAAAGTGGGAACAAAACCGATGCTTTTAAACTGCCGCTGCTAGCCCCCAAGAAGACAATATTGGCAGAGGAGGTAGCACAGCCAGGGGACCTGCTTTGAAGGGAAGAAATCCTTGGGCTGGCCCTGCTCTGCATGCTTACAATTCTTTCTGTAAGCTCTGCCTTGAAGTAGTTGTTCGCAGAGTATATCTCAGGCAAGTCTTCCGCAGGGGGGACACCACAAGAAACAACAACCACATCTAATGGGTCTTTTCTTCAACTTAAGGACAGATACCACTAGAGGAAATTAAACTTAGAGCACTTTTACTAAAACCCTCAAAGGATTTTCAATTAACATGTCAAACAAATGTTTATGTGTGTATACATTTACCAATCTGTTTGAATCTGCATTGCTTGCTTTTGTGTATTGACAGGGGTAAGACTTAGAGTGTGTGTACGGGAGGATTAGGAGGCCCGCAGGGAAACGTGGGAACCCTGTACTTACAAATATACTGAAAGGAATGTGTCATGTTAAGACAAACATAGAAACATAGAAATATGATGACAGAAAAAGCCCACATGGCCTATCTAGTCTGTCCTTCCATATCAACAACTACAACAGTCCCCTTTTTACCTTTAGAGATTCTCTGTGTTTGTCCCATGCTTTTTTGAATTCAGTTACTGTCCTCATCTCTACCACCTCCACTGGGAGACTATTCCATGGATCCACTACTCTTTCCATAAAGAAATATTTCCGCATATCACTCCTGAATCTATCTCCCTTCACCCTCATCCCATGTCCCCTCGTAGCAGAACTTGCTTTCAATTGAAAGAGGCTCTCTCCCTGAACATTTATGCCACGGAGGTATTTAAACATCTCAATCATATCACCTCTATCCCGCCTTTCCTCTAAGGTGTACATATTAAGATCCTTAAGTCTGTCCTCATATGCTTTATAATGAAGACCACTAATCATTTTAGTAGCCACCCTCTGCACCGACTCCATCCTGTTCACATCCTTTTGAAGCTGCGGTCTCCAGAATTGCACCCTATACTCTAAATGAGGTTGCACCAAAGACTTATACAGAGGCATTATCACCTCCTTTTTTCTGCTAGCCATTCCTCTCCGTATGCACCCAAGCATCCTTCTACCTTTTGCCATCGCCTTTTCTATCTGTTTAGCTACTTTAAGATCATCAGACACAACCACGCCTAGGTCCCGCTCTTCTTTAATGGACAAAAGTACTTCACCCACTATACTATATTGCTCCCTTGGATTGCTGCAGCCCAAATGCATGACTTTACATTTTTTAATATTAAATCCCAGCTGCCAAATTCTAGACCATTCTTCAAGCTTAGCTAGATCCCTCCTCATGTTATCTACACCTTCCTGGGTGTCTACTCTATTGCAGATTTTGGTATCATCCGCAGAGAAGCAAACCTTACCCGATAGCCCTTCCGCTATATCACTAACAAAGATGTTAAAAATAATCGGACCAAGGACAGATCCCTGGGGCACACCACTGGTAAAATCCTTCTCCTCAGAGTGAGCTCCATTTACTTGTACTCTTTGTCGCCTCCCACTCAACCAATTGCTAACCTAAGCAGTAACTTTAGGGTCCATCCCTAGGGTGCTCAGTTTGTTTATAAGTCGCCTGTGAGGAACAGTGTCAAAGGCTTTACTGAAATCTAAATACACCACATCTAGAGCTCTCCCTCGGTCCATCTCCCTGGTCACCCAGTCAAAGAAATCAATCAGATTTGTCTGACAAGACCTGCCTCTGGTGAATCCATGCTGCCTCGGATCCTTTAATCTGCTGGACTCCAGAAACCTCACTATTTTATCTTTCAGCAGCCTTTCCAATAATTTCCTCACCACCGAAGTTAAACTAACCGGCCTGTAGTTTTCAACCACATCCTTACTTCCGCTTTTGTGTAAAGGCACCATATGAGCCTCTCTCCAGTCCTTTGGAACCACTCCCGACTCCGAGGCATTGAAAAGGTCAGTCAGTGGAGTTGCTAGAACGTCCCCAAGTTCCCTCAATATTCTAGGGTGTATCCCATCCGGTCCCATCGCTTTGTCTACTTTAAGTTGAGCTAGTTTCTCACGAACACATTCTTCTGAAAATTGTTCAAGATGTCCCTCGCTTCTGTTCCTATTTGTGGGTGTTTTCTGAGGTCCTGCTCCTGGTTCTTCATCTGTGAACACAGAACAAAAATATTTGTTAAGCAATTCCGCTTTATCCTTATCAGTTTCTACATATTCCTCCTCTGTACCCTTGAGTCTGACAATACCACTTTTGCTCTTCCTCTTCTCACTAATATATCTGAAAAATGTCTTATCCCCCCATTTTATTGCATTGGCTATTTCCTCCTCTTTTTGCATCTTTGCTTTCTTGACTACTTTGCTAGCTTCTCTAAGTTTTTCCAAATACAGATGCCTGTCTTCCTCTCTCTGTGATCTCTTGTATTTCATGAAGGCCTCCCTCTTTTTCTTCACTTTTTCAGCTACTTCTGTCAAAAACCATAGCGGTCTCCTTTTCCTTTTACCTTTATTTACTATTTTAGCAAAAAGGTTGGTTGCCCTTAAAATATCCCCTTTCAGTTTTGCTCACTGTTTTTCTACATCCCCCAGCTGTTCCCATCCCACTAACAACCCCCTGAGGTATTGGCCCATCTTTGTAAAGTTAGTCTTCCTAAAGTCTAAGATCCTCACCTTTGAATTGTTGATTGTCTTGTAAGGGGAAATGACTAACAGCTGTGGAGTTACTGATAAGCTGTGGTGGGCCTCAGGGGATGAGTCGATGATGTATGTATATGTTTTTGCTCATGTATAAAAGATGGAAAGCCCCTTTACTCTTTGGAATAAACTTACATACTACTTATATGCGAGTGTGTGTGTTTGTTCCCCTGGAATTCCAGACAGAGAAGGTAAGGTGGTTCCCCGGCCCGGGGCAGCCGGCATCCCGAAGGGGTAAGTGGTACATAGTGCTGCGAAAGGAGCAACTCTCACTTACAATTTGGTATTAGAAGTGGGATTTCCCCATTGCACTGGGATTTCCTAACTTCTTCAATTGATGCAGCTTTGGTAGCTCGTCTCGGGAATGCGCTTTGGTAGCACTATGCATAACAGGGACGTCCCCCTAGGTCTGTGGTAATACACTTTTCCTTCTCTGTGGCTTGTGTGATTGTGTGAGCTTGGCAAGACGCCCCTGCCCCAGCCCGAAGCGATAGCGCTAGTGACGGTTGTTGGCAGAAAGCAAGTGGCCAAGCGCGCGACTGTTGGATATTAATTAGAGGATGGGAGGATCCCAAGGTAAGGGGACCGCCCCAGAATCCGCAGGACGGCCTGTGCAGCCATAGGTTGTGATAAGGTTTAAAACAGCAGCCAAGAAGGCATCCTATTCTCGCCGTACCCTGGTCGTCCCCCCGGCGCACCCCCTGCAGATGGGGAAACGCCAAAGGAATATGTAGACAGAGTGACAGGGGGCCATTATACTAATCCCTGGGTGGATAATATGGCGGGGTGGACAGAAGGATTACGTAGCTCAAATCCTTTTCCCAGGGAGGGTAGTTTCTCTGCCTGGCATTTAGATATGATTTGGGGATTGTGTCTGGGGGATAAGAAAGCTTTCCCCTTTTATTCCGGAGACCCGAAATGGCCGAAATCTTGTATGAAGGAATGTGGTACTGTATGGATACAACTGGTCCCTTATTATAATGGTCAGCAGCAACCGGTGCTTAACTCGCCCCAGGAACTGCCTCTGAAGCCGACAAAGCTGCCCCCGCCCCAGGTGTCGTCCTCCCGGGTGTCCACGGCCCCTCCCTGATTGAATCGGCTGCCGTGGTACAGCCAGCCAGACTCTGACTCATTAGAGGATATTGTTCTGGCTGCGGCTACTCCTTCCGCGCACGCACCGGTGGGGTACTGGTGGGATGTGCCCCCTCCCACCGGGAACTACCTATAGATAAAATGTTTTGTCAGATATGCACTACTTATGAGGCCGTACGTGGCATGACGAAGGAGCCGGCTGTTCCGCCTTCACAACCGTCAGCTGCCCTACCCTCTCACTCAAGATCAGGGCCCGCCCCTGCTGATCGGGACGTGCCCATGGGGAATGTGTCTCATAAATTGTGTCAAATATCCCAGGAGGCCTCTGTCGGAGGTTTGGGGATGCCAGCGGGGGCTGGAGGATCTAAGACTTCCCTTTCCGTCCTGCCAGAGCCCTCATTACCCCCCCTAATTTCCCCCTTCCGATGCCTTCAACTGAAGATCGGGGGGAGCATCAGGATCAGAGTAGGGATAGAGCTCATAGGGAAAGGCCTAGCCCTCATAACCCTTTTCATAAGCTTCCTAACAGTGATAGAGTGACAGGAGACCCTACCTTTAAGGGCCATATATACACCCAGTACCCTTTTCTAACTATTGGTAGTCAGCTTGTTGTTAAGTCCCTAGATCCCGCTATCCTCTCTTCTATTTTACAGCATGCCCCGAACCCCATGAAAACACCAGCTGCCACTGTGCATTACTTGCAACGCATGACCCGCGGGTTACAGTGCATGGCACAGGACAAGACCCCCTCATTATTGAGGGGGTCTTGGGGTATGATGAAGAAACCCCATTTGATTTCTCTAAAGTAAAGTCCCTGGTGAAACCTTTTGAGACACCAGATGATTCCAATTACCCTCTCCGATATCCCGAGGTGGTTAAAAAGATGTGGGAGGAGGTGTTAGGATAGTTTGAGCATTTATTTGGGGCAAAGCAGAATCTTGCTGCGTCTATTGCATGCGTGCAGGAACCAGGGGAGGGAGTTTCACAGTTTGTGAGAAGGTTTCGTAAGTGTTGGAAGGAGGAAGCAGGTTTATCACAGGAAAGCATGATGGCCTCGATGTATATTCAGACGCTGTTTGGGGTTATGCGCCCCGAAGTGACTGTAGCATGTAAGCGAATGATAGGACTGGAAAGGGGGGCTGTTACTTCTGGAGAGAAATCTGAAATTGTGAGTATATACTTCTGGGAATTTTTCTGAAAGGAATTTTTTTTCTTTTAAAGCTAATTAATCTGTGAACCCACTATTTTTTTTGTTAAATCAGTCAGGGCCTAGTAGCAACAGTTTAAGATTCAATTTAAAAACACAGAAGAGAACTTTCTGGTTACCTTTCATACCCAGTAGACAGCTGTAGTTTAAATTTCATAGTCACTCAGGGCCTAGCATCAGCAAAGTACTTTTAGTTTCAAATTAAAACACAGAAGAGAGCTTTCTGGTTAAATTTAGAATCCAGCAGAGAGCTTGTAGTTTAAATTTCATAATAGGTTAGAGCCTAGTAGCAGCAAAGAGCTATAATTTAAATCAAATCAGAATATAGCATACCTCAGCAGCACAGGACAAGGTACTGTGTAGCAGCCCTTTTTTAATAAGTGTTATATCCCTCCCTCCCTCCCCACACCCACCCTCCCCTGGGATAATCACAGCTTTATAGGTACTTGCACAACTTAAAAGACAGGAGGTGCTCTCAGGTGAAGCTCATTACCCAAATCAGTCATACACTAAGGACCTGAGATTAATTAAGCTTCAGGTGAACAAGGTATATTAAACTTCTTAGGTACAGTTTTAGTGGTATAAATATCCATTGCACTCTTTAGTACATATAGAACTTAAAGATCTAAACACAAACTTAAAACTAAGATGCAGATAGCAGTCCAGCAGCGGGATGTGGGCTTTCCAGTCTTTTGCATTGAGTGTCACATGTATGATTTTCTCCCAGCTGGTGAGAGGTCTTACGTGTGCACTAGGTGCAAGGAGCTCTCTGCTCTCAGGGAACAAGTCCGTTCTCTAGAGGCTAGAGTAGCAGACTTGGAAAACATAAGACAGACAGAGAGGTACATAGACGAGACCTACAGGGATATAGTCCTGAAGTCCCACCTCCAGTCTGGCAGCATCCCTGTTGCCATGGAGGAGAGAGGTCACGTGACAGGAGAGCATCACCCTGGTGTGGCAGGAAGTGATCCTGTAACTAGGACCTGTCCTCCAGGTGATGTAAACCCCTCTCGCACCGAGGAGGTTTCTCCAGGGCCAAGTGCCCATGAGGGAAGGGTTAGGACAGCAGTTATAGTTGGTGATTCGATCATTAGGCATGTAGATAGCTGGGTGGCTGGTGGACATGAGGATCGCCTGGTAACATGCCTGCCTGGTGCGAAGGTAGCGGACCTCACACGCCACCTAGATAAGGTCTTAGATAGTGCTGGGGAGGAGTCTGCTGTCTTGGTACATGTTGGTACCAGTGACATAGGAAAATGTGGTAGGGAGGTTCTGGAAGCTAAATTTAGGCTTTTAGGTAGGAAGTTGAAATCCAGAACTTCCAGGGTAGCGTTCTCCAAAATGCTACCCGTTCCACGCGCAGGACCCAAAAGGCAGGCAGAGCTCCGGAGTCTCAATGCGTGGATGAGACAATGGTGCAGAGATGAGGGGTTCGGATTTGTTAGGAACTGGGGAACATTCTGGGGAAAGGAGGGGCTCTTCCGAAGGGATGGGCTTCACCTTAACCGGGATGGAACCAGGCTGCTGGCATTAACCTTTAAAAAGGAGATAGAGCAGCTTTTAAACTAGATAATAGGGGAAAGCCGACAGTCGCCCAAGAGCGCATGGTTCGGAAGAATGTATCCTTGAAGGATACTACAAAAAGCAGAGAGGTTCCAAAAAAGAGTAAAGTAGCCCAAATGCCCTCGAGTATGGAGCAGACAGAACTTAAAGATCCCATGTCTACCAATAGCCAAATTAATATGAATAAAATACAGTCTCTAAAATGCTTGTATGCAAATGCTAGAAGTCTACAAAACAAGATGGGAGAGTTAGAATATATAGCACTAAACGAGAGGTTAGATATGATTGGAATATCAGAGACATGGTGGAAGGAGGACAACCAGTGGGACACTGTGATACCTGGGTACAAACTATATCGAAATGATAGAGCTGATCAAATTGGTGGAGGGGTTGCACTCTATGTTAGAGAGGGCATTGAGTCAGAAAGGATTAAAGTTTTGCAAGAAACAAAATTTGCTGTAGAATCTCTATGGATTGAAATTCCATGTAAAAAGGGGAAGGCGATGGCAGTGGGGGTGTACTATCATCCGCCTGGCCAGAATGAACAAATGGATGATGAAATGCTCAAAGAAATCAAGGAAGCTAGCAAAAGTTACAGTGCAGTAATAATAATGGGTGATTTCAATTACCCCGGCATTGACTGGGTCAGTGTCACAACAGGACATGCTAGGGAGATAAAGTTCCTAGATGAAATAAATGACTGCTTCTTGGAGCAGCTGGTTCATGAACCGACCAGAGGGGAAGCAATATTAGACCTAGTCCTTAGTGGAACACCAGATGTAGTGCAAGAGATAAGGGTGTTGGGGCCACTTGGCAATAGTGATCATAGCATGATCGCCTTTGATTTAATTAGTGGAGGAGGGATAGTAAGGAAATCCACAGTACTACCCTTTAACTTTCGAAAGGGAGACTATGATAAAATGAGGAAAACAGTTAAGAAAAAACTAAAAGGAACAGTTGCAAAGGTTAAAGACGTACATCAAGCTTGGGTGTTGTTGAAAAATACTATCTTGGAAGCCCAGACCAGCTGTATTCCACGCTTTAAGAAAAGTGGAAGGAAGTCCAAAAACTGCCAGCATGGTTTAAAGGTGAGGTCAGAGAGGCTGTTGTTGCCAAAAAAGCATCTTTCAGGAAATGGAAAAAAGAGCCAAATGATGAAACCTGGAAACAGCACAAGCACTGGCAAGTCAAATGCAAGGCATTGATAAGGCAGGCAAAGAGAGAATTTGAGAAGAAGCTTGCTGCGGAAGCAAAAACGCGAAATAAAGACCTTTTCAAGTACATTCGTAGCAAAAAACCTGTGAGAGAGTCAGTTGGTCCATTAGATGATAAAGGGGTTAAAGGAGCACTAAGAGGCGACAAGGCGATAGCGGAGAGACTGAATGAATTCTTTGCTTCGGTCTTTACTGAGGAAGATGTAGGGATGTTACCCATGACTGAAGTGGTATTTAAAGGTGTGGAAGAATTGAAGGAAATATCGATACATCGGGAAGATGTCTTACAACTATTAGATAAACTGAAGAGTAGCAAATCACCTGGGCCGGATGGTATACATCCAAGGGTGTTGAAAGAACTGAAATTTGAGATTGCAGACCTGCTATCAGTAATCTGTGAACAATCATTAAAATCATCTCTAATACCTGAGGATTGGAGGATCGCCAATGTAACACCAATTTTTAAAAAGGGTTCGAGGGGTGATCCGGGAAACTACAGACCGGTGAGCCTGACATCAGTACCGGGAAAAATGGTAGAAACCATCATAAAGAATAAAATTACTCAGCATGTAGATAGTCATGACCTAATGGGAGACAGCCAACATGGCTTTAGACAAGGAAGATCTTGTCTTACTAATCTGTTATGTTTTTTTGAAGGAGTGAATAAACAGGTGGACAAAGGTGAGTCGGTTGATATTGTGTATCTGGACTTTCAGAAAGCCTTTGACAAGGTCCCTCATGAGAGACTTTTGGCAAAACTAAAGAGTCATGGGATAGGAGGCAGTGTACTACTGTGGATCAGGAACTGGTTAAAAGATAGAAAGCAGAGGGTAGGGCTAAATGGCCAATTTTCCCAATGGAGAAAGGTGAATAGTGGTGTACCCCAGGGATCTGTGCTGGGTCCGCTGCTTTTTGACATATTCATAAATGACCTGGAAAGTGGAATAACGAGTGAGGTTATCAAATTTGCTGATGACACAAAACTATTTAGAGTTGTTAAAACCCAGGAGGATTGTGGAAAATTGCAAGAGGATCTTGATAAATTGGAAGACTGGGCATCAAAATGGCAGATGAAATTTAATGTGGAGAAGTGCAAGGTTATGCACCTAGGGAAGAACAACCCAAACTATGGTTACACGATGCAAGGTTCCACATTAGGAACCACCACCCAGGAAAAAGATTTAGGCGTCCTTGTGGATACCATGTTAAAACCCTCGGCCCAGTGTGCAGCGGCGGCCAAGAGAGCAAATAGAATGCTAGGTATGATAAGGAAAGGAATGGAAAATAAAACAAAAGATATTATAATGCCTCTATATCGTTCCATGGTGAGACCGCACCTTGAATATTGTGTGCAATTCTGGTCGCCGTATCTTAAAAAGGATATAGCGATTTTAGAAAAGGTTCAGAGAAGAGCCACCAAAATGGTAAAGGGGATGGAAGTCTACTCCTATGAAGAAAGGCTAAAAAGGTTGGGGCTCTTTAGCCTGGAAAAGAGACGGCTGAGGGGAGATATGATAGAAGTCTATAAATTAATGAACGGAGTGGAACGGGTAAACGTAGATCGATTGTTTACCTTATCAGAATATAGAAAGACTAGGGGACATGCAATGAAGCTACAGGGTAAACTATTTAAGACTAATAAAAGAAAATATTTTTTCACTCAACGTGTAATCAAACTCTGGAATTTGTTACCGGAGGATGTAGTAAAGGCTGTTAGTGTAGCTGGGTTTAAAAAAGGTTTGGACAAGTTCCTGGAGGAAAGGTCCATAAACCATTATTAAGAAGGGACCCAGGATATCAATGCTGAACCAATACAAGCATTGTGGAACCTGTGTCCCTTGGGGAAACTGCTAGGTACGTATGACCTAGATTGGCCACTGTTGGAAACAGAATACTGGGCTTGATGGACCTTGGTCTGACCCAGTATGGCATATCTTATGTTCTTATGTTCTTAGATGCTTGGTTTAGCATGACTCCAGCAGAATTGGAGAAGGTAATACTAATGAAGGAAGCGGCGGGATGTTTTGCAGATATGGATATTAAGAAAGGTAAAATTTCTCATGCCTGGCAACAGGATATTGGTTACCAATCCTACCCTGGAGGATATCAGCCCCAGGGGCCTCAGTGGTCACACTCTCGTGGGTGGAGGGGACAGCGGGGCTAGTTTTGAGGTGGATGAGATGGTGGAAGGGGAGCAGGGCAGGGAATATCTAGGAATCAGATTTGTTTTCATTGTAAGCAACAAGGACATTGGAAAAATGAGTGCCCTTACACTGCAGGCAGCGGCTCTATGCCAACTCAAGAGGGATGGGCTCTGCCCCCCTACGCGACACCATCGGCACCCCCCCTGGGTAGTAGCCCCGCAACACCTGTTATCTCTATTACATGGCAACAGCCCCCGCAACGTCCATAGGGCTGCCCAGAGGCAACGGTTCCGATCTGGGTTCAGTTAACGGGTGGATGGAAGGAGCCCCCTTGTTGTACATTGTGCATTAATGGCCAGCAAGTCTCCTTTGTAATCGATATGGGAGCGACTTGCTCTATGTTGCATACATCTGTTTGTAGGGAACCCTTAACACCAGGTCCTGCCTCAGTTGGGATAAATGGAACCTCTACCCCCACGTGGATTACACCCCCGTTGTCTGTCTCCGTGCTTGGTAATAATACTGTTCTGTTTACACATTCATTTACGATTATTCCCTCCTGTCCAGTGAGTCCTTTGGGGCGGGACCTGTTGTGCCACCTAGAAGCAGTAACTATTAGTAATTCAGATGGCTCTTTTGCCCTGCACTCTCCATTTTTATTGAATATGATTTCTAAAGAGGCGCATGGGTTGTCTGAAGTTCCTCCTAAACTCTGGGCCACCTTCTCAACTAATGCCGGATTGGTCCCCTGTACGCCGTACGTGGCACGTTTTAAGGATCCTCAGGCTGTCGTCTGTATCCAACAGTACCCGTTGTCTGGCCCTAAGGAAACTGCTTTGCAGTCGATGATCCAGGATTTTGTCGCAGCAGGTATTGTAGTCCCTACTGTTTCTCCTTAAAATACTCCCGTGAATCCCGTCCCTAAGGGGGATGGGTTCCGTTTTACCCAGGATTTACGGGCCGTAAATCAGCTCGTTGTCCCACTGGCACCGGTGATGCCCGATATTGCCGGGCTACTTACTCTTATCCCTACGGAAGCTAAATGCTTCACGGTTATTGATTTAGCTAACACTTTTTTTAGTGTACCACTTGATCCCATCACGCAGCCTCTCATGGCTTTCACACATGCAGGCAAACAATATACCTGGACTCGCCTGCCGCAGGGATACATTGATTCCCCGGCGGCGTATTCTCTTGTTCTTAAGGCATCCATGGAAATGTGGCACCCGCCTTGTTCCTCCACCCTTCTCCAGTATATGGACGATTTGTTATGTTCGAAAACAGTCACAGAATGTGAAAACGACTCTGTATCCTTGCTCTGCCATTTAGCCTCCCATGGACATAAGGCTTCTCTAAAAAAGATCCAGTGGTGTTGTGAGCGTGTTACCTACTTGGGGTTTGTGCTGTCCCCCCAGAAATCGGGCGCTCTCTCCCGCCCAAGTACAGGCTATTATAAAATTATCTCCTCCAACAACAGTGACACAACTGCTGGCTTTCCTTGGATTAGTATCCTTCTGTCGTGCTTGGATCCCGGACTGTGCTTATTGGGATTCCATATTCTGAAGGGCTACCTTGCAGTTACCTGGCTCTGCACCTGAAGAATGGACAGAAGAAATGCTTCCTGCATTTGCTACTTTAAAAAGACTGCTTATCTCGGCTCCTACACTTGGACTACCCGACTACGGAAAAGTGTTTTATCTATATGTACGGGAAGAGGGAGGAACTATGGCAGCTATTTTGGCTCAAGACCACGGGCGGAGGGGGGGGGGAATGCACCCAGTCGCATATTTATTGAAAAAATTGCCCCTCCAGGTACAGGGTATGCCTGCATGTTTGCGAGCCCTGGCGGCATCGGCTATTGCCGTACAGATGACTATCCCGATTACCCTGTCTCATGAGACTATTCTGTTTTCTACCCATTCTGTTTTGAATGTGTTAAAGAACCTCACTACGCAACACATGACGGCCCAGCGCCTTAGTGGGTATGAGGTAGTTTTAACAACTACTGAATGGTTGTCTGTTAAACAGCAATCCGCTGCCTTTTCCCCGATGCTGGCCTTGCAGGCCTTAATGCGCCTATTAGATGACTCTAAGTTGCCCCAAGAAGAACATGATTGCTTAAAGTTGATCAACTTTGAGATGTCAGTACGTCCCGACTTGTCTTCCTCCCCGCTCCCAGATGCTCCACACATATTTGTGGACGGGAGCTGTGTTTGTCCCGCAGACAATGCCTACATTGTGTCTTATGCCATTGTAGAGCTCCCAAATATTTTGCATGAAGCCCAGTTACTACCTTATGGCTCTGCACAAGCTGCAGAATTGGTAGTGCTTACTAGAGCCTGTGAATTATTTGCTGATAAACGTGTTAATCTTTATACCAATTCCAGGTACGCCTTTGGGGTGGTGCGTGATTTTGGTCTTTTATGGGGGCGTAGGAGTTGGAAAACGGCAGACGGTAAACCAATTTCTCATGCACAATTGGTTAATGAATTGCTGGCCGCCTTATGTAAACCCAAGGAGGTCGCCATTATTAAATGTGCTGCACACAGATATGACACTTCTATTGCCTCTCAAGGCAACGCTTTGGCTGATCTTGCAGCCAAACAGTGTACACAAGCTCAAGTTGAATTTTTACGTCGCAGGAATATTTCCCAGGGCATGCCGACCGATTCTTACTATTTGTCTGATCTTCCACTGTCTGAATATTATATTTTCCCTCTTGAGCATTCTTTCCCCCTGCACCACTTGCAGGCTGCTGCAGATCTCGAGAATATTATGTATTGGGAACAACATAATATGAGTTTAATTTCAGCACAGATTTGGCAGGAAAAAGGGGGGCAAAGAGGGCTACCGAAAGCGGCAGCCCCTCTCTTAATTGGTCAAGTACATGGGGTAGGGTATAAAAACAGAAAGACGGTTCTTAAAGAGTTACAGGAAATATTTGTTTGCAGAAATTTGCCTCAGTTAGTAGAATCACAACTGAGTCAATGCTTAGTATGTGCTAGGAATAATGTTCAGAAGGGAAAAGCAATAGGAGAATTGCAAAATTTACCCCCACTCCAGGGCCCGTTCCAGGCCCTGCAAGTAGATTTCACATGTATGCCACATAAGAACATAACATAAGAACATAAGATATGCCATACTGGGTCAGACCAAGGTCCATCAAGCCCAGTATTCTGTTTCCAACAGTGGCCAATCTAGGTCATATGTACCTAGCAGTTTCCCCAAGGGACACAGATTCCACAATGCTTGTATTGGTTCAAGCATTGATATCCTGGGTCCCTTCTTAGTAATAGTTTATGGACCTTTCCTCCAGGAACTTGTCCAAACCTTTTTTAAACCCAGCTACACTAACAGCCACGATCGATAGGGGGCTATAAGTATTTGTTGGTCATTGTAGATAGGTTTTCAAAGTGGCCAGAGGCTTTTCCCACGACTAGGGAAGATGCTAGAACAGTAGCCAAAATTCTCTGTAAGGAAGTTATCCCCCGCTTTGGGTGTCCCCTTTCTATAGATTCTGATCAGGGACCAGCGTTCACCTCTAAGGTGTTACAACAGATTACTCAGATGTTTACCATTGATTGGAAATTTCATGTCCCATATCACCCACAGTCGTCAGGGATAGTAGAACGAATGAATCGAACAATTAAAGAAACATTTAAAAAGGCTACACAACACGCCCTAGGAAGGTGGCCAGTGTATTTACTGGCTGTATTGGCAGAGATTAGGCTGACCCCAAGGGCACCTGAATTCTCTCCTTTCGAAATTCTGATGGGACGACCCTTCCCCTTACCTTGGAAATGGCTCGAGGGAATGGTGATAATGGCGGATGACTTGTTGCTGGCACAGGAAGACTATGCTACACAGCTAGCTCACTGGTCAACAAGTTTTTACAAAGTCATGTTAAGAAATGACTATTTTTATTTCAGTATCACTTTTTATATGCTGAACATGAATATGACAGTGAAATTGCAAAGTTGGCTCTAGTTTTTTTGTAATCTACAAGAATAAATGTTTACATCACGTCAATAGTAAATATAATAAGCCTTCGGTTAATACCTGTAAAAAACCAAGTCATAGACTACTTAGATTTTTCCACCTGTCTATTGTACAGCTGTTTGGGAGCTTCTCTGGGGAGTGTCCAGCAGTAGTCAGCCGGCATTGTAGTGGACCATTTTCCCTGGTATCTTTGCTCCATCATTGCGATATCCTGGTGAAAACATTCGCCCTGTTCATCATTAACCATACCACAGTTGTCAGGAAAGAAATCGAGATGGGAATCAAAGAAATGGATCTTTAGAGACATATTGCAGCCAAGTTTCTGATACTGCATCAGCATGTCTTCTACTAGTTCCTTGTAGTTTTCTGCCCTAACATTCCCGAGAAAGTTTGTTGACACTAGGCGAAAAGCATTCCATGCTTGTTTCGCATCACCCTGCAGCAAGTTGTTGAACCGGTCATCTTTGAAGAGTTCTCGAATCTGAGGACCCACAAAAACTCCCTCTTTAATCTTTGCTTTGCTGAGTCAAGGGAATTTTTCATGCAGGTATCGGAAAGCTGGCGAAGTACGGTTTGATGTGAAGGGGTGGTAGCAGGATTTTGTGAGCCTCAACCAGAGCTGGGTGCTGGATATTCTTCTCTCCAACTGTTACATTTTGTCTGCGATTCCATTCCTTCCCCAAGTAGTGCCAATCCCTTGCTCGGCTATCCCACTCACATAAGAAACACGTGTATTTTATATATCCCTGCTGCAGTCCCATTAAAAGGGCAACTACCTTCAAGTCACCACAGAGGTGCCAGCTGTACTTGTTATAGTTAATGGAAGTCAGTAGATGCTTTAAGTTATCGTATATCTCTTTCATGTGGACGGCATGCGCTACTGGAATAGATGGAAGACGGTTTCCATTGTTCAAAAGCACAGCCTTCAGACTCAGTTTCGAAGAGTCTATAAATAGTCTCCTGTCTTGTGGGTCATGAGTGATTTATGCAATGTGATGCAATATTACATCATTCAAGGCTTATTTGGTATGTTGTTGATGTCCTACTGGATAAATTTACACGGTGAAACGTCAAAAATGAACTACATGCAATATCTTCACGAGAGCCAATAAATTTTTTTTAATGCTATATTCGTGTTCAGCTCACCAAGATACTACAGATTAGGGCCTTTTAAAGTCAGTAACGATTTCCATGTTGACCAGTGATATTTGTGCACGGTGTCTGAACAAGTGTATAATGCGTTCCCTTTTCCTTCTACAGAACCGACGCACCTGTTCCACCCTGGAGACCGTGTGCTGGTAAAGATGCTTCATAAGAAGAGCCAGTGGGACCCACCTTTTGGAGATCCGGAGGAGATTATTGCAGTTACTCGCACAGCTGTACTAACTGATAAGCATCTGACCTGGGTACACGCATCACGCGTCAAAAGTGCACCGAAGGATCCCTTGAAGACGCTTGACTTGGCTCTGCCATGAGGACTACCTGGCCGGCCCTGGTCTGCTTGTTATTGATCTCGGTTGTCATTGTGCTGACTATATATTATTTCACCCACGAAGAACCTTGGGCGCAGGCACATCGGACAGGGAACAATGCAACTTGGATTCAGGTATCTCTCAATAGTTCTCGCCGGACTAAGCGAGAACTCCTCTCTCCGAATTTGTGGAAATCCTCTGTCTTGGATATTGTTGGTCTGATGAATTCGACTGACTGTATTATATGTACCCCACTACCCAAGAGAGTGGGATACGCGCCGGTGGTAGCCATGCCTGTGCCCTTATCATAAGTAGTGTGGTTGGTTCCCTGTTGGAGTAATGAACAAATATCTCCAATTGTTATGAACCTATACAATGTAATCAAACTTGGAGCTCTCAGAATGCTTCTAATGAACCAATCCATGTTTTTACTTCAGAGACTCAAACTTATATTTATTGTTTAATCTCTAATGCTTCTGTTTCTTTTTCCACTATGTCTTATAACGTGCAGAATGCTTCATGGCACATACACGCTAATACTACATTGCCCCGTGGTATGGGGACAACAGCACCCTCCTAGGGTTATGGTTGAATCATACCCATAGTAATTTTAGCCGCCGGTGGCAGAATATTTCTACCATTACATTTGTTGTTAATGCTGTTCATTGGGAAAAAAGTTTCCAGGTGGGACCCATGTATGCCAATGGTACGGTCATGGTCGGGGTAGCTAGTGGTCGTTCCCCATACACATCTTGTTATATGCCTATGGGCTCTACCGTATCCGCAAATAATACCAGTTTGTATCCGGGTCATCACATGCGAGAGAAGTGGACTGGTAATACTTCCTTAGAGGCTGTGGCTGGTCATTATTGGTTGTGCGGAGAAGTATTACATCAGAAGGTTAATCTCTCGGTACTTCCTTGTGCATTGGTTAAAATAACTACTTATTCGGCATTAATACCTTTAAATGTAACCCATGGTAAAAGAAAGAAAAGGAATGTAAATCCCTGGTCACCAGATAATCCTGAAGGTGAGGCTATTCAAGCTTTATACCAGTATATTAATACTACTTATCCTTTGACAAAGGTTCATTTGGATGCCCTTAGCTATGCTTCCTGGATCCCCATTTTTCAGACCCCCGCTATCACTGCTGAACTTGGTATGGCAATTAGAAGATTACAATGCTTGTTACATATACAAATGAGGTCAGTAACAGAATCCATTTCTAAGCTTGCAGAATCCCTGGAACAGAATACTCAAATGACTTTACAAAATCATAGAGCTTTAGATATTTTACTAGCAGTTGAGGGTGGGACTTGTACCTTTTTAAATGAAACTAATTGTTGTACGGTTATAGCAAATCATACTATTTTTGTCCTAGATGCCATGAAGAAGATTAAGACTTTATCCAATTTGAATATGGCCGATTTCAAGGGTGGTACTGATTTTGGTAACATATGGGGTGATGTAAAATGGTTTGGCGGATTGGGGGGTGGCCTCAAAGGGCTGATTATTGCCCTATTTAGTGGGTTTATAATCCTTGTTCTTTTTTGTTGTATATTCTCATTTGTCCTTGGTTGTTGTCAGAAGGCCCTCCAGAGCTCCACCACTTTCATGTATTCCTATACGCCAGTTTCCACGATGTCAGATGTATCTGAGCATGCCACCACCGACCTCCAGTTGATAGTCCCTACTTGACTGTCCTCTGGAGGACTGTTGGGCTGCTTTTATAGTGGGCCTATGCAGGCCCAAAGGGGGGATTGACAGGAGTAAGACTTAGGGGCATGTTTACTAAACATTCCTAACGTGCGGGGCCGCGCTAGTGTGCCTGTGCCATATAAGGAGTGGGCGGTTCAGGCAGAAAATAGAAAAAAAACGGTAGTAAGCAACCGGACGTGTGCGCGTCGCGCTAATGTGCGGGGGTCGACATTAGCGCGTGGAAAGGCAAAGTGGCGCGCTGCTGAGTATACAAAACAACAGAGCCGTGGTACAACGGTGAAGACACTGACCAATGGTGCAGGGGCCATGGGTTCAATCCCCCAGTGTGCGCAACGACAAAGGTCAGCTGAGGCAGTAACTGTAATGATTAACATTGTTTTAGGAGGCAAATTAATTTGGAACGGCATAAGGCGGCGCACAGTTATTTTTGGGCGGCAGAAGGCGGCGCACAGTGCTTTTTGGGCGGCATAAGGCGGCGCACAGTTATTTTTGGGCAGCAGAAGGCGGCGCACTGGTCCCCTTGGGCGGCAGAAGGCGGCGCGCTGATAGGCACAAGGCGGCGCGCTGATGCACAAGCACAGGAACAGAGCCACAGCACAATGGTTAAAACACTGACCAATGGTGCAGGGATCAGGGGTTCAACTCCTCACAATGCCCAGTGAAAAATGCCTGCTGAGGCAGTATGTATTATGTTGTGGAGTGCTGTAGGAGGCTGTATAATTTTATTTTGTTATCACTACTAGCAAACGCACTCTCCCAGCATGTTAACATACGGCGGCCCATAAGGCACATGTTACAGTGCACTGTTCGCCAAGGCACCCTTGAATGACCCCTATAGGGCAGCATGTATGTTGCGACACAGGATAATGTATAGTGCACCCTATAGGGATGGCAACCATAAGGTGGCCTACAGGGCGCCCTATGAAGCACCCTCAGAGGCACCTAATGGGTATAGTAAGCTGAGGGTGGTCTTGCCGGCATAGACATATGTACAGTAAATAAAAATAAAGCTGTGGACAGCCCTACCAAAGGGCCCCACTGTGGGTTTGAACCCATGACCTCTGGCTGCATAGGCAGTGATGTAACCATTGCGCTAGAGCTCCATAGCTGTAAGCAGGCCCCTGGCTGGCTGCAGATAGCCTACACGTCACCTCACAGACAGTCTGCTGGTGTCAACAGGATAGGGTTAGGCCACCCGTACCCA
Source organism: Ichthyophis bannanicus (assembly GCA_033557465.1). Classification (NCBI taxonomy): domain Eukaryota; kingdom Metazoa; phylum Chordata; class Amphibia; order Gymnophiona; family Ichthyophiidae; genus Ichthyophis; species Ichthyophis bannanicus. The sequence goes on from CM066037.1 coordinate 433,103,558, forward strand.
TGATGCACTGCACATGCAAATTAGCTGTCCACAGATGGACACAAGATGGGGAATGCACCCCCACAGCACCTCGGCCCTGTTGGGGGAAGTGACCGGGTGCACCCACACAGCACCTTGGCCTAGTAGGGGGCACTGACCGGGTGTTTTACTGGCACAGAGTAGCCACACACCGTTACATCATGCGGGTACTGTGCTCACCCTGAGTGTGCAATGAGGTGGCCAGGACCAGGTCAACAACACCTGCCATGGCTGATGGAGGCCAAGCGGGTGTTCCAAAGCAGTGTTAATGTGTAAGATAGCTAGTTTCTGCACAAACACCATGGATATCCCTGTCTGCCGCCATCAGGCACCCCCCCCCCCCCCCAGTGGCAAACATGGTCCCCATCAAGGGATCCACACTCTACCTCCCTGCAAAGGTGGCAGTAGAGGGCAACATCAACCCCAGTCCTGCTGAGGAACACCACCACCCTCCCCACCCCCCAGGCAGGCAGCTCCATACACAGCCATAACACAATAGCAGACAGACATAAGCCCAGGGTATGGTAAGCTGCACTCCACCACCAGATATTCCCCTGCAGCAAGCCAACAGCCACTGCACCCTGCAAGCCATTATAGCAAGACATTTACCAGCTACAAACAGTCTGCTGGTTAGTCCATAGTGCATGTTCCCAATGGAGATGCATGCACCCAGAACTGGGCTGTCTGCATACACAGCAAGCAGATAGATCAGTGACTGGGCCCCAAAGAGAAACCCATATCTATCACATGAGAGAACTACTATACAGCACTATGGGGGGGCCTAGCCATGCTGTGGTCACTGCACAGTCAGGGTGAGCGTGATCCCCCAGAAGGACATGCTTTGGCCACCCTGTCTGTGTAGGTGGTGGCCGGACACTACAATATCCCAGCCAATGTCCCTGCCAGGGCCCTATGCCCAGTGCAGATGCATCCTGGCCACGCCACCCTGCCCTGGCTATACCCATGGTACCTTGCACCTCATTATGCACATTGACTGGCCAATACTGGCAACAGTGCTGGCAGTGCGGGCTGTTGAAGGGGCTTGCAGCCAACACCCACTGTATAGACAGACACACACTTCCACACCTCTGCCATCATGGTGCTACGATTGAGGGGGTAAGTAGCCTTGCCCACCAAACCGGTCCTGAGCACGGCAAGGCATGGATATGGTACGCATTACAGCTGGTGGTCACTCCCCAGGGTGGTAAGCACCGTCAGAGGCCAGGCCTGGAGCATGCCCCGCAAACACCTAACAGATTGTTTGGATGGGGTCAACTAGCAGTATGTACGTAACGTATGGATAACTGCCTGCCTGTGCTCCTAGCAAACGTCTCCGAGCTGTGTACCGTATACCTCAGGTGTAGGGTGACATTGGTAAGTTATGCAAGTGCTCGTTTTGGGTGCTGCATGCACGGTCCAATGTTCTGCCTTTCCAGGAGACATTGGCCAATGGGGCCTGTGGGTGTGGGTGTGTCTGCCCTTGATGGCTGCTGCTTTACGGCACAGATTCCCAACTCCAGTCCAGGTTTGCATCACACTGTTCAGGTTTTCCTGCTATCCCTCATGAATATGCATGGACTACATCTACATGCCATGGGGGTGGTGCATAGATATACAGCACAGGCATTTGTATGAGTGTCAGCATGGAACCTGACTGGTGTGTGGCCCACCAGGACTGCATTTGGGTGATTCTGCTCTAGGTACTGCCCCTGTTCATGGTGTCTGTGCTCAGTGGGGTAAAAGATAGATGTCTTACCATTGCATATGTCCCCGCCATGAAAGGTGTGTCCTTACTATCACTGTTTAGTTGTGGGAAAAATATGTGGGCAGGATTGGCAGTAGCCCCAGCTGGGCTTTGAACCTGTGACCTTCTGTTCTTGTATGCACTGTCTGTGTGCACTGCACCACTGTGTAGCCACAGATTGGTTGGATTCCCTGGACTGTCCATGACTGTGGATCCGGCAGGACCTGTCTGTTGCAGTGGACTGTGCCAGCCTGCACATGGCTAGCCCTCTGTCTTCTGTGGTTAGCAGCCACTGCCCCCTGCACCACATGTACTTGTCCGCCAACATGCTGGCATGAACTTCTCTCAGAAAAAGCAGTTGACCTGATTGCAATGTGGCAGTATGGGACTGCATTTGGGGGACTTGGCTGTAGGTAATGCCCATTGTTGTGGTGTGTGTGCGGTGTTGGGTAAAATATGGGTGTTTTCCCCATGCATACAGGGGTGTCTGCGCTATCTTTATTTAGTGGTGGGTAAAATATAGGGACTGGGCTGGCAGGTGCCCCAGCTGGGTTTTGAACCTCTGCCCTCTGGTCCTAGAGGTAATGACTCTGTCTGCTGTACCACACTTTGGCCACAGAGACAGTGCAGCCCCTGGAGGCAGTAAGCCTGGCAGGATGGAGTCACAAACCCTGCTCTACGCAATTCTACTGTGGGCATATGCACCCTGTCTGGTGACAAACGTGCACATAAACCCCGGAAATGACCACGGGAAATGTGGGACAAAATATCACCACGCTGGGCAACAGTGATATTAATGGGCAACCATAGCAAACACTCCCAGGAAAGCTCCAAAACGTGGAAATGTTTTTTGGAAGAGTCTCCTCTCAGTAGACCCTTCCAAAATTCATTTCTTTTTTCTGGAGCTTTGCTGGGTGTGATTTCTGTATTTGCCCATCACTATAACTGTTCCCCAGCTGAATTACTATTTTTAATAGTTCTGTTGTGGTCATTTTCTATTTTTATTTTCACTTTTGTGCTGTGCACATATATCACACTGCTCACGTTTTGCTGGTTTCCCCGGTTTTCCTGTACATTGCTGACGGAAATGGTTTCTCTTCCCTTTAAATCGCGAGTGTTTCACTCGCGGTAGTTTTTTACATGCAAATTCGGGCCCGATACTGTGCAGGGAGCCTCTCCCCTCCCACTCTCCACCCATTGACCCCGTCCCTCCGCCCCTCCGGAGCCTTCCTCCGCCCTCCTTTCGCCGTTCCACGCCTCTATCGGACATTTGCGGGCCCGCACTTGTACGGGGCCCGTTAGTGAGCCGCGTACCTGTGCGGGGGTGACACGCACGTGTGCGGGGCGTTTAAACGCGTTTCTGCGCGTTTCAGTGCCGCGTTGCCGTGCGCTATTTTGCGGCGCGCTATTTTGCGGATTTTAGTAAACATGCCCCCTAGAGTGTGTGTATGGGAGGACTAGGAAGCCTGCAGGAAAACGTGGGATCCTGTACTTACAAATATACTGAAAGGAATGTGCCATGTTAAGACAAGTTGATTGTCTTGTAAAGGGAAATGACTAACAGCTGTGGAGTTACTGATAAGCTGTGGTGAGCCTCAGGGGATGAGTCGATGATGTATGTATATGTTGTTGCTCATGTATAAAAGATGGAAAGCTCCTTTACTCTTTGGAATAAACTCACATACTACTTATATGCGAGTGTGTGTGTTTGTTCCCCTGGAATTCCAGACAGAGAAGGTAAGGTGGTTCCCCAGCCCGGGGCAGCCGGCATCCCGAAGGGGTAAGTGGTACATAGTGCTGGGAAAGGAGCAACTCACACTTACATGTTAAAACACTAACTAAGGAGCCAGCTGCGTCACAACAAGTACAAGTACAACCACAACCCTACGCTGACTTCCTGCAATCTAAGTTAATTCACATTAATACAACTATAACACAAGTTCTTCCCCAGTCTCCAATATCTCAAACCCCACTCACCAGACTTTCACCTCCTTCAAAAAAAAACATTGAAGAAATTATTGCCGCCATAAACACTACCACGGCACCTAATGATCCATGCCCAGCACACTGGATCAAAACTATGCGTACTGAACTTAGTCCTTACATAGCTAAGATTGCAAACCTCTCCTTCTCATCCGGTATCTTCCCTGCTGAACTCAAACAGACATCAATTCGTCCACTACTAAAGAATAACAAGATGGACCCAAAGAAGGAAGAGTCTTATCGCCCAATTTCTAGTATCCCTTTTCTAGCTAAAATACTCAAAAAGGAGGCCCAGAGGCAGATCCAACACCACATAGATATATCAGCACCCCTGGACATATACCAACACGGTTTCAGAGAAGCTCATGGAGTTGAAACACTTATGACCTCGCTAATTAACAAACTCATCTATGGATTGGACAACATAAAGACGGCCTTCGCTTTGATTTTCCTTGACATATCAGCTGCATTCGATTCAGTTGATCATAAGATCCTCCTATTGAGACTCCAAGAAAAGGGCATCCAAGGACTTGCTTGGGCCTGGTGCAAATCATACCTTGAAGATTGTTGGCAACAGGTTTGCATAGGCAACAATACTTCTGAGCCCTTCCGACAAAAGCAAGGAGTACCCCAAGGCTCATCATTATCTGCGCTGCTCTTTAATATATATATGCAGCCAATTTGTCAAATCACCAGAGTCTTTGGTGTATCTTGCTTATTATATGCAGACGACGTGCTGATATACATACCGATTGACATCTCAAATCCTGACTACTCTGCGCTAATCAATTGCTTCAATGCAATAACTGACTGGCTCATCAACCAGAACATGAAAATAAACTTAAAAAAACCCGAAGCCTTGATAGTCACAAGAAACAAATCCTTTTCTCCCCCACAAACCCTTAAAGTAAGAGACGCGGAGCTGCCAATCAAGCCCACTATAAGATATCTGGGTGTGCTACTCGATCAACATCTAGACCTCAAAGAGCACATAAAAAGCACTTTAAAACAAATCTACTACAAGATCAAAACACTACGTCATCTGAGACCCATGCTTGAGACCAAAGTTTTCCGTACAATCTTCCAAGCAATAGTCACACCTCACTTTGACTATGCGAATATCATTCTTCATGGTCTCCCTAAGAATACATTAAGTCCACTACAAATGGCTATGAATGCCGCGGCCCGCATCTTATACGGAGCTTCAAAGAGAGATCATATAACTCTGATACTGATGGACTTACACTGGCTCCCGATAAACTGCAGAATACTATACAAAACCCTCCTCATCACTTTTAAGGCCATTAATAAAATTTCCCCCGCATCAATATCTATGCTCCTCACCAATGCACCAAACAACAGAGCCAGAAGATTAGTATCCGAAAATACACTAGCTACTCCCAGCATCTCCACAAAATGGACCCAGTTAACCACTAACAGAGCTCTTGTATCTTACGCCCCCAGGTGCTGGAACAATCTTCCCCCCAGTATTAGATCAATTAGAGACATCAGTCAATTCAGAAAGGCCATTAAGCACTACTTATTTACTCTGCACTTCCACCTACCTTAGCACCACATCTATTTCTATCAATGCACTCTCTAACTATGAACATACTTAATCTGAATTATTGTAAATAATAATTTGTGTAAATGTATATAGTTTTCCCCAGTTCAATCCTGGTTCATACTTCCTGTTATCTGTAAACCTATTTCAGTTTTTCTGTCTAGGTAATTTATGTTCAATGTAAACCGCACTGATGATAAATAGCGCGGTATATAAAAACTGTTAAATAAATAAAATAAAATACATGTATGTATCTTATGAATATGTTTATTTATTTTATTTATTAATATTTAGCTCATTCTTTTCCAATAGCAGTTCAAGTCGAGTTACATTCAGGTACTATATGAGTGTGACTGTGTGTGTGTACATGTATATCTTTTTGTTCCGTGTGTGTATATGTATGTTTGTGGGTTGGTGTGTCTGTATGAGTTTGTACGAACGTGCATGTGTTTGTATGTCACTGCAAGTGTGTCTATGCATTCATCATACAGTATGTATGAATGCTTGTATGTATGGGGCTGTGCATGTGTGTGCATATATGTTCTGTGTGTGTCTGTGATTGGTAGAAAAGATAAGTGAGGAGGGCTGTTTGACAGGTACAGTTGTGTAATTGTTATGTTACTATAAATCACTGTTAGTATGCTGCAGCTGTTGGAACTGCTTTTCCTAGAGAAATGCTTTGATGTATTTGTTTTGTTTTGGGTTTTTTTGGGCTTCATTATTCTTTACAACCCAATGAAAACTGGAAAGAATTATATAAAAAGGGTTGAGAATGCCTGTCTGTCTGGGGCAAAATAACTCTGAAATTTTAACTGAAGGGGATAAAACTTGCTATGTGAGAGAAACAGTTAAGATAATACATGGAGTTCAAAAATCAGAGCAGGGATTCCAGAGAAATACAGTAAGTCCCACCCCCCCAAAAAAGCATAGCCCAGTGTATATCTATGTGAGGAGTTCCAGCTTCTGTAACATAGAAACTTACATACAGTGAAACATAGCAGTTAAGAGAATTTCTGCTTTCAAATTCTCTCTCCCTGTTTCTACTCGCCCAACCCCCAAACTGACTCATCCCCCAAACTTTCTGCCTCCCCACAATTTTTCCACTACCCTACACAGTGCCCCAATCCACAAAAATACTCCCTCTCATCTGCCCTACCAATCCACAAAATATCCCTACCACAAACAAAAATACATCCTCCCAGCACCTCACCAATTGCCCCTGCATCTGCCCCACTACCCTACAAACTGCCCATATTCAAAAAAAATTACACTCTGCAATTACCACACCCTCAAAAACTGTCCCCTGAAATTGCCTCACTACTCTGCAAACTGTCTCACCATCTCAAAAACTGCTCCCACCACCAAAAACTAACCATGTCAATGTTCTACCACATCACCAGCTGCCTCCTGCATCTGCACCACTACTTCACAAATTGCCTCTCCCCCACAAACTATAGTGCGGCAACACACCCACAAAAAACATCTCCTTCCACAATTGTCAATGCAATGTGTGCCTTCGAGTCAATTTTGACTCCTGGTGATCCAGCAGCTCTTGGGTTTTCTTGGCAGTGTGACAAGAAGTAGGTTGCCAAGCCTTCACCAACTACTAAAATTATGACCACTGGAAATACCTTGCCAGCTTCACCCCACCATAGACACAACACATGCATAGTGCTCCCATGCAAGCAGTAAGTCTGCCTCAGAGTGGCAGGTCATTGACTTCGGTCAGGTCACATCCTTTTGATTATCATTCTTAAGATCACATTTTATTTTATTTAACATTTCTTATATACTGCCTTTCATGATATCAAGGTGGTTTACATTGAACAGGGCATTATAACTTGGAGATAACTATTTTACAGGGAACATGGGCAATGGAGGGTTAAGTGGCTTGCCCAAGACCACAAGGAGCACCTTGTGGGGCTAGAAACCCCAGTCCTTCCAGCCCAAGGTTGCTGTCCTCTAGTGGGATTTGAACCCCTGACCTTCGGTAACTTGCCCCAAACACTAGGCCACTCCTCCCTTTTATATAAAGGAAGACACAACACTACATGCTTGCAGCTATATATATATAAATAAAGATTATAGATGCATCACAGAATCGGGCATTCTCCTCACAGTCCATTCTCTTCAGCTGGGAAAGCCTCACAGCACAGATTGGAGCCAAGTTCAGGACACATCACGCTTGTCACAGGAGAAAAGGTGGCTTCCAGTTTGTTCAGGGCTTTCCAGCTACCTTTATACATTTTGACAAACAAGTGATTCAAGGTCAGCCGACAAGACCCGTCACCTGATATGTCCATATAAAGTCACATACAAAAATCTTCCCGGGCAGGCTTCCTGCTTGTCTCATACAGGTGCCTGACCCCATCCCCAAACTTTCTTCCCATGCAGCTGTACACTGACAGCATGTCCGGCACACAATGACCCGACACAGTGTCCAGTTCTGATACAGTTTAATTGGATAAAGTTCAATCTCTCCTGATTATTTATATATTAATCATCTCTATAACATTCCCAGAGAGCAAAAAGAGCATGCAGAAGCAGAGAGTGAGTAAGGGTTAGTGGGTAAGTGCTGAATTGCTGTTCAGATGCCATTACCACGGCAGGTCCTGGACAGGGGTAGCAGCAGGATTGAGGGGGCCTCAAATCCTTGCACCACCGGCCCTACGTTTCATACCCATATATGTATACTTAACTGACTAAAGTGATATAACAATAATAATAAACCATAAAACAGAATCACAGTTAAAGAATAGTCTAAAGTATATCTCAACCTTTGTCTTTATAAAGTACTGGCATAGGTTGCAGAGAAAATGCCTTGAATTTTGGCACGATCACATACACCTGCTTGATGGCAGGTGTAAATGGCTGCACGTACTTTATGCACCTATGCAAATAGATTAAGGTATTTCAAGTTTTATGAATGCACATAAAAATTCTGCCCCCTGCTACACCTGATGGCAAAGTACATGCATCATGCCATTGTGCATACTTTTACCCTGGTACGTATTTTAGTCATGTGCATGGGAATGACCTTATAAAATTATCCCTAAATGATTGTGAAGCCCTGGCATACACCTTTACAGCTTTATTTTCAGTGTCTACAATTTAAATAAAATCAAAGTAAACTAAACATAATTTTGAGTTGCTCCTTTCATTTATAAAGTAATACAACATTCATACAACAACTCAGACTCTAGTCCCTTTAAACTAACAGTACCATAGAATCTATGTCCACCATGTTCATCTCCAGTTTCTGTTTCCCTCAGTCCCAGTTATATACCCATATCTGTAGATCCAGTTTGCTTCATCCTAGTTCTATGTAAAGCAGCACTCGCTGTTAATGTTTCAAAAGAAAGCGGTATATAAACCTTGTTAAATAAAATAAATATCTTTCTGGATTTATACCAACACATCATCTAAAAATCTCACTCTTTGTCTTTCAGTCTTATTCATTGGGGTAGGAAATCTCACTCATTGGCATTTCATGTTGGGCTAGATATACTGAAAGGCCTTAACATGCCTTATTTACAGCAGGTCTTATTTCATGCAATGGGGCTTGCTGCTGAGAATGCAAGTTAATGGTACAAGTGCACACTAACACATCAGCACACTGTAGTAAATCTAGCCATTTATTGTATTATGCAAAATAAATGTACATGATTTAATATACAAAGTGATTTAAATGTATGTTATATCAAGTTTATTTTAATACAATAACAGGAACAGTACAATGTATGCTAATGTACCATAGAACTGACACAGAACCTGGCCACCGCATTTGCTAAGTTGCCACAGAATCTCCCTTGAGCTACCACAGGAAATCTAGGACTATGGCTGTGACCATGAACAGACAATTCTATTGATGCTATGCTTTTTTTTACACAATAAAATATACTTGGTCTTTTCTTTAGATGAGATTGCAATTTACTATTCATCTTGGAAATAAACCAATACAATCAACTGAATGCAAGGAGCAAAGAAATGGTAGTGCCATAAAGGAAACATTCTGTTTGTGGAACTTATGAAGCAGATGTTTGTGTCCATTGTTGTGCCCATTGTGTTCCATTGATGGCCTTTCCATCAAGGAGAAATCTGTAAAGGACATCATAGGAACTTCAGAGGGAGGCTCTCTTTGGCACAATGCAAGCACTACTTTGAGCATTGACAGTAAATTTGAGAGACTGAGATCTCATACCCTGATTTAGAAGTGAGGTTCATGACTGCCATGGGATGCGCAAAATTAACCCATTTGAAGAAATTTCCCCAAAAGATGAACGGAGCCATGGTCAGAATCAGAGCAAGACGGTATTTCTTGTCCAAGTCTGAAGACCAGGTTTATGCAGGCTGAAAAGTACATATTTACTTTGGCTACTAGACAGCTTATTGAAAATGTATGCCTTATATATTCTACAGTCTGGAACTGGACAAGGCCTAAATGTTTCAAGGTATTCTCATTGATAGGGGAAAATAAAGCTTAAAGTGTGTGTGTGTGTGTGTGTGCAGCAGGACTAAGAGGCCAGCAGGGGAAAATGGGAATCCTGTACATATCTATATATGGAAAGGAATGTGCTGTGCTAAGACAAATTGATTGTTCTACACGGAGACAACTAACATCTATGAAGTTACTGATAAGCTGTGGTGGGCCTCAGGGGATGAGTTGATGACGTATGTATATGTTTCTGTTAATGTATAAAAGACAGACAGCCCCTCTAACCTGTGGAATAAACTTACATACTACTTATATGCGAGTGTGTGTGTTTGTTCCCCTGGAATTCCAGACAGAGAAGGTAAGGTGATTCCTTGGCCCAGGGAATTAACGGACTTCCCGAGGGTAAGTGATATATAGTGCTGGGAAAGGAATAACCCACACTAACAATTTGGTGTCAGAAGTGGGATTTCCCCGTTGCACTGGGATTTCCAAACTTCCTAAATTGACGTAGCTTTGGTAGCTACACTGGGATTTCCTGGCTTCCTAAATTGACATAGTTTTGGTAGCTCGTCTCGGGAATGCGCTTTGGTAGCACTATGCATAATGGGGACATCCTGCTGGGTCCGTGGTAATACCCTTTTCCTTCTCTGTGGCTTGTGTGATTGTGTGAGCTTGGCAAGACGCCCCTGCCTCAGCCTGAAGCGATAGTGCTAGTGACGGTTGTTGGCAGAAAGCAAGTGGCCAAGCGTGCGATTGTTAGATATTAATTAGAGGATGGGGGGTCCCAAGGTAAGAGGACCACTCCAGAATCTGCAGGAGTGTGTGCGCAGCCAAATGTTGTGATAAGGTTTAAAACTGCAGCTAAGAAGGCATCCTATTCTCGCCGTACCCCGGTCCCTCCCGGCGCACCCCCGGCAGATGGGGAGATGCCGAAGGAATACGTAGACAGAGTGGCAGGGGGTTATTATACTAATCCCTGGGTGGATAATATGGTGGGGTGGACAGAAGGTTTACATAGCTCAAATCCTTTTCCCAGGGAGGGTAGCTTCTCTGCCTGGCATTTAGATATGATTCGGGGATTGTGTCTGGGGGATAAGAAAGCTTTTCCCTTTTATTCCGGAGACCCGAAATGGCCCAAATCTTATATGAAGGAATGTGGTACTGTATGGATACAACTGGCTCCTTATTATAATGATCAGCACCTACCGGTGCTTGACTCACCCCGGGAACTGCCTCTGAAATCACCCCAACCCCAGGTGTCCTCCTGCCGGGTGCCCACAGCCCCTTCGCCATATCAGCCCATTTACCCCTCCCTGGTTGGATCGGCCGCCGTTGTAAAGCCAGCCAGAGACTCCGATTCATTAGAGGACATTGTTCTGGCAGCGGCTGCTTCTACTGCGCACCCCCCCCCCCTCCCGGTAGTAATGGCAGGGCGTGCCCCCACCCACGGGAATTACCTATAGATAAAATGTTTCGGCAGATATGTACCACTTCTGAGGCTGTGCGTGGCAAGGTGGAGGAGCCTGCTGGTTCGCCTCCACTGCTGCCCACTGCCTGGCTACTTTCTCCTGCCCTACCTTCTCACTTAAGCCCATGCTTGACCGATTCTGGGCCCGCCCCGGCTGGTCGGGACGCGCCCAGGGAAAACATGTATCGCCAATTGTGTAAGATATCTCCGGAGTTTTCTACCGGGAGTTTGGGGATGCGAGCGGGGGCCAGAGGGTCTGCTGCCGCTTCCCCTTCCATCCCTTTTGCCCCACTGGAGTCCCTTATTACCCCCCCCCTAATTCCCCCCTTCCGATGCATTCATCCGAAGATCGGGGGGGGAAACAGGAACAGAATAGGGCTAGGGCTCATAGGGATGGGTTTAGCCCTCATAACCTCTTTCATAAGCTGGATTCAAATGACGTGAGAACTTTTAACAGTGATAGAGTGACAGGAGACCCTACCTCTAAGGGCCATATATATACCCAGTATCATTTTCTAACTATTGGTAACCAGCTTGTTGTTAAGCCCCTGGATCCCGCCGTCCTTTCTTCTATCTTACAGCATGCCCCGAACCCTATGAAAACGCCAGCTGCCACTGTGCACTACTTGCAACGTATGACTCGTGGTTTGCAGTGTACGGCGCATTATTGAGGGTATCCTGGGGGAAGATGAAGAAACCCCCATTTGATTTTTCTAGAGTTAAGTCACTGGCGAATCCTTGAGATGCCGGATGATTCTAATTACCCCCTCCGATATCCCGAGGTGATAAAAAAGATGTGGGACGAAGTGTTAGAAGAGTTTGAGCGTTTATTTGGGGCGAAACAGAATCTTGCTGCATCTATTGCATGCGTGCAGGAACCAGGGGAAGGAGTTTCACAGTTTGTGCGAAGGTTTCCTAAGTGTTGGAAGGAGGAGGCAGGTTTATCACAGGAAGGCCTGATGGCTTCGATGTATATTCAGATGCTGTTTGGGGCTATGCACCCCGAAGTGACTGTAGCATGTAAGCGAATGATAGATGCTTGGTTTAGCATGACTCCAGCAGAATTAGAGAAGGTAATATTAACGAAGGAAGCAGCGGGATGCTTTGCAGATATGGATGTTAAGAAAGGTAAAATTTCTCATGCTTGACAGCAGGATATTGGTTGCCAGCAATCCTATCCCGGGGGATATCAACCCCCGGGGCCTCAGTGGTTGCAATCTCGGGGGTGGAGGGGACAGCGGGCGGGGTGGTGGAAGAGGAGTAGGGCAGGGAATACCTAGGAATCAGATTTGGTTTCATTGTAAGCAACAAGGACATTGGAAAAATGAGTGCCCTTACGCGGCAGGTAGCAGCCCCGTGCCGACTCAGGGGAAGTGGGCCTTGCTCCCTTCTGCGACGCCATCGGCACTGCTCCCTCCCCCATCTAGTAGCCCCGCAACCCCTGTTATCCCTATTACATGGCAACAGCCCCCGCAATGCCCATAGGGCTGCCCTGAGGCAATGGTTCCGATCTGGGTTCAGTTAACGGGTGGATGGAAGGAGCCCCCTTGTTGTATGTTGTGCATTAATGGCCAGCAAGTCTCCTTTGTAATTGATACATGAGCGACTTGCTCTACGTTGCATGCTTCTGTTTGTAGGGAACCCTTAACGCCAGGTCCTGCCTCAGTTGGGATAATTGGAACCTCTATCCCCACATGGATTACTCCCCCGTTGTCTGTCTCCGCGCTTGGTAACAATACTGTTATGCCCACTTGTAGTCTTAGCCCCCCCACTGCCCATTACCTGTCGTAACCCCCCATCAACCCACTTCCAGTCTTAGCCCCCCCACAGCCCATTACCAGTCCTAACCCCCATCAGCCTACTTCCAGTCCTAACCCCTCCATCAGCCCATTTCCAGTCCTTGCCCCCCCATAGCCCATTACCAGTCCTAAGCCCCTCATCAGCCTACTTGTAGTCTTAGCCCCCCCACAGCCCATTACCTGTTGTAACCCACATCAGCCCACTTCCAGTCTTAGCCCCCCCATAGCCCATTACGTCCTAATCCCCCCCATCAGCCCATTTCCAGTCCTAACCCCCCATAGCCCATTACCGGTCCTATCCCCCCGTCAGCCCATTTCCAGTCCTAACCCCCCATAGCCCATTACCACTCCTAACCCCCCAAAAGCCCATTTCCATTATAAAACTCCTTAGCCAATTACCTGTCCTAACCCCCCCCCCCCCCCCGTAGCCCATTACCAGTCCTAACCCCGTCCCCCCATCAGCCCAGCTAGGTTAAAAAAACACAAACTGGCTGCTGCTGCTGCTGCCGCTGCCGCCGTGGCAGCGGCAGAATCGAGCATCCCGCGGGGCCCCCCCCCCCTGCCCTTCAGTCTTCCATGTGGCCTCAGCGCGGGCTTTTCAGAGCCACGCAAAGAGAGAGTTTCCCTTTCTCGCGGCTCTGTTAATCCCGCCGCGGGGCTGATGGGAACGGTGATAATGCTGGATGACTTGTTGCTAGCACAGGAAGAATATGCTACACAGCTAGCTAAATATTTGTGCACTATGTCTGAACAAGTGTATAATGCTTTTCCTTTTTCTTCTACAGAACCGACGCACCTGTTCCGCCCGAGAGACCGTGTGCTGGTAAAGCTGTTTCATAAGAAGGGCCAGTGGGACCCGCCGTTTGGAGATCTGGAGGAAATTATTGCAGTTATTTGCACAGCCGTGCTGACTGATAAGCATCCGACCTGGGTACACGCCTCACGCATCAAGAGTGCACCGGAGGATTCCTAGAAGACGCCTGACTCACCCCAGCCATGAAGTCTGCCTGGCTGGCCCTTTCTTGTTTATTATTGATCTCGGTTGTCATTGTGCTGACTACATACTATTTTACAAACGAAGGACCTTGGACACAGGCACATTGGACAGAGAACAATGCAACTTGGATTCAGGTATCTCTCAATAGTTCTCGCCGGACTAAGCGAGAACTCCTCTCTCCGAATTTGTGGAAATCCTCTGTTTTGAAGATTGTTAGTTTGATGAACTTAACTGACTGCATTATCTGTACTCTTTTACCAAAGGGTGTAGCATATGCTCCGGTAGACGTTTCAAAGGTTCCCTTAAATGATTATGCAGGACAACTTGCTTGTGTAGATAATAATAATTTTTCTGCCAGTTGTTATGAATCTTTCAATTGTTCCCAGACATGGTATATAATGAATATGATACATGATCCTTTGCGTGTATATGCTGACCCAAATATGATATTTGATCTATGTTTGATAACAAATGCATCCATTGCTTTTTCACACAGGTGTAACCTGTCGTATAATGTGTTTAATGGGTCTTTTCATTTTATTAATAATTCAGTCATGATAAATTGGTATAATCAATCCGGTAATATGGACCCCTCCAATATGAAAAATGATTGGGGAAATATTAGAAAGAGCCCGGTAGTGTTTAACGGATCTGACTTCCGCTGGTATGTGGGAGTTGGTCCCATTTACCACGATGGTTCAGCTGTAGTGACGCAGGGGTCCCAAAATGAATCCCCATACACTTCATGCTATCTACCAATGTCCAGTTTAAGAAAGAATCTCATCTCATCCACTGTGGGAAGTTGTTTTGTGAAGTGGTTTGATGGGCATAATATGAGTCGCATATGGACCACTGGCACAGACCTCTTCGCTGTGGTGGGTCATTATTGGTTGTGTGGGGAGATGATTTATCAACAAATTAACGCGTCTTTGCTACCTTGTGCGTTAGTTAAAATAACTCCTTATTCGGCTCTAATACCTTTGAATGTGACCCATGGTAAAAGAAAGAAAAGGAATGTAAATGCTTGGTCACCTGATAATCCTGAAGATGAGGCTATTCAAGCTTCATAGCAATATATTAATACTACTTATCCTTTGACCAAACTTCGCTTAGATGCCCTTAGCTATACTTCCTTGATCCCAGTTTTACAGACCCCCGCTATCACCGCTGAATTAGGTATGGCAATTCGAAGATTACAATGCTTGTTACATATACTAATGAGGTCAGTAACAGAATCCATTTCTAAGCTTGCAGAATCCCTCGAATAGAATACTCAAATGACTTTACAAAATCGTAGAGCTTTAGATCTCTTATTAGCAGCTGAGGGCGGGGCTTGTACCTTTTTAAATGAAACTAATTGTTGTACTGTTATAGCGAACCACACGATTTTTGTCTTAGATGCCATGAAAAAGATTAAGACCTTATTGGATTTGAATATGGCTGATTTCAAGGGCGGTATTGATTTCGGTAACATATGGGGTGATGTTGTAAAATGGTTTGGCGGGTTGGGGGGATGGTCTCAAAGGGCTGATTATTGCTCTATTGAGCGGTTTTATAATCCTTGTTCTTTTTTGTTGTATATTCTCATTTGTCCTTGGCTGTTGTCGGAAGGCCCTGCAGAGCTCCACCACTTTTATGTACTCTTATACACCTGTTTCCATGGTGGCTGATGTACCTGAGCATGCCACCACTGACCTCCAGTTAATAACGTCTGCTTAATTGTCCTTCAGAAGACTGTTTGGCTGTTCTTATAGTGGGCCTATGCAGGCCCAAAGGGGGGATTGATAGGGGAAAATGAAGCTTAAAGTGCGTGTGTGTGCAGCAGGACTAAGAGGCCCGCAGGGGAAAATGGGAATCCTGTACATATCTATATATGGAAAGGAATGTGCTGTGCTAAGACAAATTGATTGTTCTACACGGAGACGACTAACATCTGTGAAGTTACTGATAAGCTGTGGTGGGCCTCAGGGGATGAGTTGATGACGTATGTATATGTTTCTGTTAATGTATAAAAGACAGCCCCTCTAACCTGTGGAATAAACGTACATACTACTTATGTGTGAGTGTGTGTGTTTGTTCCCCTGGAATTCCAGACAGAGAAGGTAAGGTGATTCCTCGGCCCAGGGGATTAACAGACGTCCCGAGGGTAAGTGGTATATAGTGCTGGGAAAGGAGTAACCCACACTAACACTCATTATCACTCAGTTTCTCATCATTTGTTTATTTATGCAGCATGTGCTTCAGTGTTAATTTTATATGGTGCTTTTTCCCTAGGAAATAAGGTGCTGCTACTCTGGTATGATTGTCTTGTGTGTGGGGGTGGGGGGAATATGTTAGACAGAAGAATGTCTCTTTTAGAGAGGCAAAATCAGGCCCGGTGCAAGGATTGGAGGCACCCTAGCTGAGCCCCCACCCCTATTGCCCCTGCTGTCGCCTCCCTCCGGGGCTTGCAACAGAGGCAATAGTTCAGAAACCGTGAGGCAGCACTTAAAATTTCTGGTGTTGCCTCGTAATTCCTGCTCTCAGCTCTCGGCCTCTTCCACCCCACTCCAATGCATACTTTCAGTTTGAAGTGTGTGTCTGAGGGGGACAGAAGAGGCCGAGGGTCGAGAGCAGAAAACGTGAGGAAGCAGTGGTGAGGAAGCGCCACCTTTGCAAGCCCCGGAGAAGGGTGACAGTAGGCGCCCCCAGAGGGCCGGCGCTCTACGTACATGACTGCCTAGTTTGCCTAATGAACACACCGGCCCTAGGTGGGAGGAGTTCATATGTGACTGTGGAGAGGTGAAGAAAGTGTCTTGTGGGAGGAGTTATAGGCAGCCCTGTGCTCTCTGGTACCTGTTTTCTTCACTCTCTCATGATTTCTTCCTCTCTCCATCCTCTATTCACACTCTTACTTCCCTACTCCACTCACCCATGCTCTCACATATTCCGTACTCCCCTTGTCCTCTCACTCCTTTGTCCATATCCTCTTTGCTCGCACCTTCCCCTTTTCCTTCTTCCATGCTCTCATTCCTAACTATCTTCTGCCTTCATCAGATTATATATTCAGCAGCTGAAAAAGAAACATTGAAGCGGGCATCAGCAACACACAAGCCATTGCCTACTCCAACCTTCAGCTAACAGGGCCTTGGGATCCCCTACAGCAACATTTTTCTCTGCCACTGTTCTTCCAGATCTTTGGCTGGTGCGGATCCCTGCCAGCAAAGGAGCCCAGCCGTACACAGAGAGGAGGGCAAGGAAAGAAGGGGGGTCTAGTGACCTGCTTCCCCAGAACAAAAACCAGCATGGCAAACATCTGGCCTGGAGCTTTCTACAGTGGAAACATTACTCAATACCCCCACCATTTTAACCATTTTAATGTACTCAGAGTACATTAGTGATGGAAATTGTAGAAATGGCTTTCAATTTACTTTTATGGTATAGCGCCAATAGAATATAGAGTGAAGGGGAGAAGCTTCAGGGATGTGGTAGTCTCATGAATCTGTATTATATCTTTAGTTCTGTAACTATGTATGTGCATATTATACTTATCTATCTGTTGAGTCTGGCTGCGAAATAAAACACAATCTAACAATTTAGTAGCAAACGTTTTTATTCAAACTTCCATGTTGTATTACCAGGCAAGAGAGACGTCTCATGTGTGAGAAAGAATCTATAAAAATACAAGCACAGGGCAATATTTATATTTAATTTAATTTAATTTAATTAGCAAGTTTTTATATACCGCACCTTCCATTGATCAGTTGCGGTTTACATGGAACAACAGTAAACAAGGCAATGTTGTTTTTACAGATAACAATGTGAAACTACAAAGAAATTCAATCTTACAATTAACAGTTGTAAACTATATACAAGAAACCAGATTATAACTATGTACAAGGTATGTATGTATTCAAAATCATCGGTTTGAGGTTTTATCTCTTATTCCAGGTCGGAGATGGGTTATGTCAGCTTGGTGAAACTATCCTTTTCTTGTTGAATAGGTGAGTTCGACAAGGATCCGTAGTATGTTGAGAATAAATGTGTTTTAAGTTTTTTCCTGAACTCCATGATTTGCGGTAAGGATCTTAATTCCGATGGAATGTTGTTCCAAATTATAGGGGCAGCATGTGAGAAGGCTTTCTTGTTTGTTGATTTTTTGGCCTTTATAAATTCCTTTGGTGTTATTAGTTTATTTAGTTGGTCTCGCCTTTGAAGATTATGATTGGGTTCTTTATTGATAAGGTTGTTTAAAGTAAGAGGTGCTGTGTTGTTTAGGACTTTGTATGTAGTAAGGAGAGTTTTATAGTGTATCCGGCATTGAATCGGGAGCCAGTGTAAATACTCTAATATTGGTGTTATATGTTGGAATGGTGGGGCATTCATGATTATCCTGGCTGCTGCATTTTGTGCTAGTTAAAGTTTTTTTAAATTATGTTTTGTTACGCCTAGTAGGGTTAAGTTCGCAAAATCGAAATGGGGAGTTATTATAGCTTGTATTATACGTTGAAAATCCTGAAGGTGTATTAGGGGGCGGAGTTGTTTGCCATATGCCTAATATGACATGTCATGCTATGCTTAACAAAGATAAGAAAGCTAAAAATGCAGAAGTTTTTACAAAGATATCCCAGTGGTGCACACAGATATTCCAGTCATTATCCTCACCAACATTCTTCACTTATTTTCATGAACTTTCTTCTTATCACAAGTTAATGGACACATCTTGCTGCTTTTCTGCAACAGTAAGCATTAAGATATTGCATGAAGCAAGTTTGCTGTTTCACTTATTTTTCACTCGATTTTCAGAGAATTTCTGCCTTCAAATTTAACTCTTTTTCTACATATGTGAATGGAATTGTATTTAAATTTATGTATTTCATGTTTACTTTAATCATTTTAAAATACGCATGTGAACTGCTCAGATAGCTTGTTTGATGGGTGGTATATCAAATAACTAGAAACCTTAGTTAGAAAAGCTAGTTAAACTTACTTCCATTGCATTAGAGAATCACAGTTCCAGTCCCAAATATTCTATGACCTCTGAATCGGAGGGACTCTAGCCTAGGATCCTGAGGCAGGGACAACATGCCTTGTGATTTCTGGGCCAGAAGGACTCAAGCCTGGCACTTCCAAGCTAAAGATCCTCTGCCTTAGGACCAGAGAATCCCCAACCCCATCTATGTGTAAAAGGCAGTGGGGTTGAATTAATGGGAGAACTGATTTATGGGTATCCTATTAGAAGCAATCTTGCCTCTGTGCTTACGGCACACTAGTAAGACATTAGTCCCAAAGAAAGTTGAGATATCTACTAGATGGATGTTCTGATTAATGTAAGAATGCTATATTTGCTAAACAAAGTTAATAAGTAAGCTTCTTGATTGGGTTCTTACTAACCAAAACTTTAGATCTTGCTAGAAAAACAACTTATTCAGCATATTGAAAATAAGAAATGCTTGTGTTGTAACAATAGTATGGCCTAATGGCCAGGGGCGGCCCAAGGGGGGTGCGGGGCCATGTGCGGAGACTCAGTGCGGGGCCTCATTTGCATAAGGGGCCTTATTTGCATAAATATTTGCATAATGTTACCATACGCTAACTTTTAGTAAACATGTCTCTTAATGAGTGTATGGATAAAGAAAGACTAAAAGATTTCTACATTACTATAATCCAGTGCCAACCGCCAGGCACATTAGGAACTACTACAAACGCTGCCCATTTAGAACCCATAGCAAACCCGCCGTATCCTGACAGCATTACCAGGACTCACAAAGCACCATACCCTACCTATCAAAAGGCAACACTGCAAATATTAAACCAATACATTTCAGAGAATACTGGGGAAAGAGAACAAGTGGCAATGTCAAATAGGAATTACATAAACAGAATACATCAGCTCAGTTACACATGCAGAACATAGACCATCACCAAACAAGGAATCACAATTTAGAAACAGGAAGGCAATAATTAAACTGGGAACCCCAAAAGCCAAACTTGGAAGTACAACAACACTGTAGAAATAAAACTATAAATTAATTTCCTCTTGTACCAAACAAAGCACAGACGTTAATGATGCACATTTCCTAGAGGTTTCATATTCCAGTTAATAAATTCAAAATAAAGAGATATTTCTACCTTTTGTGCATTTTTTTCAGTTGCAATTGCTCCAGCCACTTTCTTCTGGTTTCTTCATGTTTTCTGCTAACTGTCCATCGTCTGCTGTCCATTTGTTCTTTCTTCTCTCTTCTAGTTTTTTTTTTCCATTCTCTCTCTCTACATCTGCTTTAACATACTAATCTTTCTCCTTTTGCTCTTTCCTCATTCCTATTTCATCCACACAAATTTTACCCCTCCATCCTCAATCCCCACTTACTCTCCCAATACCAGGCCAATTGTAGATTTTTCATCCCTCCCACACAAAATATTTTTCCCCTCTCCATTTTACTCTCCCAGCCCCATCCCATTCTAATCCTCCCCCAACATCAGCTCCCTTCTAGTTCCAGTCTCACCCAGCATCCATTCCCTTCTAGTCCCTGCATCAGCCCATTTCCAGTCCTAGCCCACCATCAACCCATTTCCAGTCCTAGCTCCCCCATCCATTTTCAGTCTGAGTCCCTTCATCAGCTCATTTCCAATCCTAGCCCCCCATCAGCCCATTTCTAGTCATTTCCTAGCCCCATCATCAGCCCATGTCAAATCATAGCTCCCCTCCACTCAGTCCAATTCCAGTCCAAGCCCCCCCAATGAGCCTACTTTCAGTTCTAGCCCCTCCATGAGTCCATTTCAATTCAAGCCCCCACCACAGCCCATTTCCAATCTTAGCTCCCCCCAACAGCCCATTTCCAGTCCTATCCTAGCTGCTCCATCAGCCCATTTTCAGTCCTAGCTCCCTTCCCTCACAGCCCATTTCCATTCCAAGCTCCCTCCCCATCAGCTATTTGCAGTTCAAGCCTCCCCTTCCACTCAGCCCATTTCCAGTCATAGCAACCACCCAACCCATTACCAGTCCTAGCCCCCCATCAACCCACTTCCAGTCCTAACCCCCCCATCACCCCATTTTCAGTTTAAGCCCCCCCTATAACCCATTACCAGTCCTAACCCCCCCATCAGCCCACTTCCAGTCTTAACCCCATCAGCCCATTGCCAGTCCTAAACCCCCCCCATCAGCCCACCTCAAGTCCTAACCCCACCCCCCAGCCCATTAGCAGTCCTAACCCACCCCCACCCCCAGCCCATTAGCAGTCCTAACACCCCCCCAGCCCATTAGCAGTCCTAACCCACCCCCAGCCCCAGCCCCAGCCCATGTCCTAACAACCCCCCCAGCCCATTAGCGGTCCTAACAACCCACCCCCACCCCCAGCAGCAGTCCTAACAACCCCCCCCCCCCAGCCCAGCCCAGCCCAGCCAGCCCATTAGCATCCTAACACCCCCCCCCAGCTCAGCCCATTAGCAGTCCTAACAACCCCCAGCCCAGCCCAGCAGCAGTCCTAACAACCCCCCCAGCCCAGCCCATTAGCAGTCCTAACAACCCCCCCAGCCCAGCCCATTCCATTAGCAGTCCTAACAACCCCCCCAGCCCATTAGCAGTCCTAACAACCCCCCCCCCCAGCCCAGCCCAGCCCAGCCCAGCCCATTAGCAGTCCTAACAACCCCCCCAGCCCATTAGCAGTCCTAACAACCCCCCCCAGCCCAGCCCAGCCCATTAGCAGTCCTAACAACCCCCCCCCCAGCCCAGCCCAGCCCAGCCCATTAGCAGTCCTAACAACCCCCCCCAGCCCAGCCCAGCCCAGCCCATTAGCAGTCCTAACAACCCCCCCCCCAGCCCAGCCCAGCCCAGCCCATTAGCAGTCCTAACAACCCCCCCCCAGCCCAGCCCAGCCCAGCCCATTAGCAGTCCTAACAACCCCCCCCCAGCCCAGCCCAGCCCAGCCCATTAGCAGTCCTAACAACCCCCCCCAGCCCAGCCCAGCCCAGCCCATTAGCAGTCCTAACAACCCCCCCCCAGCCCAGCCCAGCCCATTAGCAGTCCTAACAACCCCCCCCAGCCCAGCCCAGCCCAGCCCATTAGCAGTCCTAACAACCCCCCCCCCAGCCCAGCCCAGCCCAGCCCATTAGCAGTCCTAACAACCCCCCCCCAGCCCAGCCCGGCCCAGCCCAGCCCAGCCCATTAGCAGTCCTAACAACTCCCCCCCCCCCAGCCCAGCCCAGCCCAGCCCATTAGCAGTCCTAACAACTCCCCCCCCCCAGCCCAGCCCAGCCCAGCCCATTAGCAGTCCTAACAACTCCCCCCCCAGCCCAGCCCAGCCCAGCCCAGGGAAAATTAAATAAAAAGAAAACCTGTCTGCTGCCGCGGTCGGGGCCGCCGCGGCAGAATCGAGCGTGCCGCGGGGGCCCCCCTGTGCACGGCAGAGCCTGCCCTCCCCTGTAGCAGCTCTCTCTTTGGAGCTGAAGTCAGACGCGCCGGCTTGCAGAGCAGAGCGCGAGAGAAGAGTTTCTCCCTCGCTGCTCTGTTAAGCCCGCGGGGGCTGATGGGAACTTCCCATCAGCCCCCGCGGGCTTAACAGAGCAGCGAGGGATAAACTCCTCCCTCGCGCTCTGCAAGCCGGCGCGTCTGACTTCAGCTCCAAAGAGAGAGCTGCTACAGGGGAGGGCAGGCTCTGCCGTGCACAGGGGGCAGCAGACAGGTTTTTTTTTTTTTTTTCAATTTTACTTTTCGAAAAGAATGTTTTTTGCGCGGGGCCCTGTGCAAAAAACATTCTCGCTCAATGGACGGGCCGGCCCTGCTAATGGCCTTTGGTCATTAGAACATTGCTGACAGAATTGAGACCTCCCATCAAATCCTGTGATTCTGTTTAAGCAATAACAACCTGTTTCTTGCTTCAGATAAGACAGTTTAGGGAAGTGGTTTATGTGTCAGCAAAATTGTGGTTTAACTGTGTCTGAACATTTGCACACACTCTGGGGTTATATAAGCTCTCCAAGTGCAGACAGACAGAGCTCAGTGAACTTGCTTCTCTCCATACCATATTGCTCTGATGCTGATAATAATAAAGTTGTTAACTCACAGTCAGAGAACAGGTTGCTTCACAACTAGACTCCGAGGGTCTTTTCAAAGTCTTTCAATATATGCACCAGCTACCCACTTGCTTGCCTATCTTCCCACCCCTCTACCCAATCGTCCTGTCTACCTGTCACCTACCCAAGGACTCTCACCCAGCTGTCACGTGAAGGGCTGCCCGGCCCTTTACAGGTCTGTGTCATGAGCGGAAGACATAAAATGATACTGAAATATATCTGTAAAGCAAATACAAAGTTTCTTTCTGTACTACAGCAGGAGCTGCTCTTTCAAAGCAAGGAGTAGCAGTCCTGAAGTAAATATCGCACTTAAGAGAGCTGTCAGATGTGCAGAGGTTCCAGCACAAGATACAAGTCTCTGCCCAGTATTGATCAAACTCTTCTGTTATAGGAAAAAAGAAAAAGCACAAATGTCAAGAAAACAGAGCTAACTGAAGGGGGCCCAGGATAGGTGTGTCACCCTGATAATTTCTTAAGGCTGTTTCAGAAATGTTTTGTAAACCACAAGATTCCTATCTCTTGGGCCAACAGCTTTTTATTACATGTTCCTATTGGCTAGTTTGTAGGGCTGGTGGCCCCACCACCATGATCAAGCATAACTGCCCTGAACCTTTGTTCCTTATCTACTGTGGGCCCCTTCAGGCTTATTTCTTTCTTTTAGCTGGACAACACCCTTTTAATTTATGGTCATGCAGTTACAAATGGATTTTAAAGTTTAGAGGGTTTTAGAATAACATTATTAATGGCATATTAATAATTGGAATAAAGCAATCAGGTTTTGATTATTTTGTCCTTTGAAATGTGTCATGAAGGCTATTGCTTAATGGACTCTTTCACCATTAGTAATACCTCGACTGTTTCTGTGTATAGTTTTGTAACCAAGTGAAAACAACAGCAAATAGGAGCTTTGAAACTAGATGTAATGTTAAAAAAAAATCCAAAACGGCAAACCCTTTATCTGTTCTAGCTTGTTTATTAGTTAATGGGGTGGGCTTAATGCTGTGGATAAACTATATATTTCTTGACACACTCTTGGAGAAGGAAAAGTGGAACAACTTTAAATTGTACATATTTTGACAGAGTTCAACTGGAGGAGAGGAAAGAGGGGCCCCAGCTAGTGGAAATCTCCACTGCAAACACAAACAAAAATATATCCATGGTTTGCCATATGTCCTCTGCACAGTTCCCCTTCTAACAAGAGTTCAGAGTTGCTAAGACCTAGGCCCGTGTCCAGTAGCTCCTGTCACATCCACTACCCTATAGGCTCCCCAATGGTCTCCCAATACATACATTAGCTGGAGAAAACCTCCTCTTCCTTCCTAATCTGCCCCCTGCAGCCACTATTTAAAAAAACAATAGGTGTGGACAGCTTGGTTTTCTGTATTGTACTCAGGGCTGGCCTGTCCACTAGGGCGACCGGCATGGGTAGTTGGCAGTGGTACACATGGGCAGCCACGCCATCCCTCCTGCTACTGCTGATTCCATTTTGGGGGGGGGGGGAGGGGAGGCAGACACAGGCAGTATTTACAAAATTGGCAGCAAAAAGCTGCCAGTTTAGTAAATACTGTTGCTGCTGCTGCTGCTGCTGCCTGCCTAGCCCTCCCGAGATGGAATCAGCAGCAGTTGGGGAAGGGGGGGGGGCAGCAGCAGCTGAGGGGGAGCATCATCAGCAGAGGGGGGCAGCAAGGCCGGGTTTTCTGCCCATAATAGTCAAGTGCTTTACAAATGTGACCGTCATGGGCTGAATATTGAGCCCATAATTACTACCCAGGACAAGGGAACTATGGAGATGTCCTAGGCGATCCTCATTTTCACAAAATCGGAAGGGTAAGAGCTAAATTTCCAAGTATTCTTTGAAGAACTATAGTAAAATGTTGCTTTCAGTTTGCCATCCCCTAATACCAGCACTATTTAGAAGCAAATATCTAAATAAAGACCAATGTTATCCAGATATTTGCTTTCGATGGCACTATCCAAGGATATTCATCAGCACTATACAGCCTTGGTGTTTGTCTGCATAGTGCCAGGGTGGTATGGAATGGAGTTTGGGCAGAAGACGACGTGATTAGGAGAGTGGTGATATTGGGACTACTATCTAGAGAGCAGTCTGAATAGCGTCATTCTCCATAAAGCAGTGGCTCTCATTGCACAGTTTGGCTATTCAGTACCATCCACAATCTGGATAGCAACATTGAATATCTAGATTATATTTAAACATCATGACCAGCGTTTAAAATAACCATCAACTGCAGTGTTTAAATATCAGGTTGCTTGTGCCATTGAATGTCATCATTATCAACTATAAGTGAGGAAAAGATATACAAGCCTCAGGTTAAGAAAGTGAGGGACAGAGGGGCAGCCTTCTCTCTGCAAGGGGAGAAAAGAACTGCCCCCAGACCCTCTAAAATTGCTGTCTTATATATACCTCTCTGCTTCAAATTCGAAATAGTTTCAGCAAATTCAGCATAAATTCTTAGATGTTTGCAGGCTTCCTGCAAAGCTCTTATGCAGGGCCTCCCATGTTTATGCAACTGGATCTGCTCATCAAGGCTTGCCTATCTATGCAATCAGTCATAACCCTCTGCCTCCTCCTGTGTTTTTCCATCTGCTGGCTTGAAAATTGAAACCTTCAGGGCAAGAGCATTAGTTGAATTCCTGGCTTGACCTGTTTGAACCTAGGCTTATATCCTTGGACACTTCTGTCCAAAGTATAGCTTTTTTTTTAGGCTTTATAACAGTAGTAAACTGCATGTACTCTTTTCCTGTTGCCCACATGTTTTATGCCAGCCATATGTTGCTGTGTATGTTTCAAACAGGCCAGAGTGCAGTTATAAGGCAGACATATATGCAATCATAAGGCAAACATATGAAGCAGATCTGAGCCGATTATCCTTTATTCCAATTATCCCTTCAAAAGCAAAACACTTTCTAGATGTAGACAACTCATCACTCTTAGGACCATTCAAGAATCTGGTCCTTCGCCTTGGAGAGAGTCATGTCCTGCCAAGATTTATTCAGTAGAAGGAAAACATACTAGTGAACTCTTATAAAATATGCAATGTGCATGAAACAAAAAAAAACAGATTTTTAGTTGCCTTTAGCTCTTATGGTTTAGTGTGAAGAACTTGCTGGTAAATAATAATTCACTGTTTAAGAACTTATCTAGGTGATTTTTGAGGTTGCTACTTTGGAACAATCCTCATGTCCATCAGCCACACAGTTATCTATATGCCTAATTATTGAATTCCCAATTAAAATGGTTATCCTAACCCTTCTGGGCAGAAGCCCTTAGAGACATTCTTGGTGCAAGAGGATACTGGATCCCCTGGGGGGCAGCTTCCTGCCACACCAAGGTGATTCTCTCCTTCCACGTGACCTATCTTCTTCAAGACAGCTGTTGGGGGTTTCAGAGTGCATCCTCTAGGAGCTCTTGGACACCCTCTATATTGGGAATGTGGCTGCAGTGTTCACCCCAACATGCACAGAATCCGTTATCAATTAATTGCTCATGCCACTGGAAGAGCGTAGAGTTTTATTGCCAGGTCTGTAAAGTTACAAGCTTTGCATTCAGAAATTAAGGCACAAATCTCAGTATTAACATACAGAGCATTAGTAGCAAACAAAGCGCCTGACCTAACCTAAAGGTCCTGAGACAGAGACTAGAGTCACTCACATTAGAGTATCTGCCAGTGTCTGCCCAGCTACTAGTGTAACTCTCCTATATTTATACTAAGTTTTGAGCTTGTAAATCTGCACCGCTTGCAGTCATAAGAACATAAGATATGCCATACTGGGTCAGACCAAGATCCATCAAGCCCAGTATCCTGTTTCCAACAGTGGCCAATCTAGGTCATATGTACCTAGCAGTTTCCCCAAGGGACACAGGTTCCACAATGCTTGTATTGGTTCAAGCATTGATATCCTGGGCCCCTTTTAATAATGGTTTATGACCTTTCCTCCAGGAACTTGTCCAAACCTTCTTTAAACCCAGCTCCATAACAGCTTTCACTACATCCTCTGGTAACAAATTCCAGAGTTTGATTACACGTTGAGTGAAAAAATATTTTCTCTTATTAGTCCTAAATAGTTTACCCTGTAGCTTCATTGCATGTCCCCTAGACTTTCTAAATTCTGATGATATAAACAATTGATCTATGTTTACCCATTCCACTACATTCATTAATTTATAGACCTCTATCATATCTCCCCTCAACCGTCTCTTTTCCAGGTTGAAGAGCCCTAACCTTTTTAGCCTCTCTTTATAGGGGTATCCTTCCATCCCCTTTACCATTCTGGTGTTCTTCTCTGTACCTTTTCTAATAATGCTATATTCTTTTTAAGATACGGCGACCAGAATTGCACACAATATTCACACCATGGAACGATACAGAGGCATTATAATATCCTTTGTTTTATTTTCTATTCCTTTCCTTATGATACCTGGCATTCTATTTGTTCTCTTGGCCACCGCCGCACACTGGGCGGAGGGTTTTAACATGTTATCCACGATGACGCCTAAATCTTTTTCCTGGATGGTGGTTGCTAATGTGGAACCTTGCATCGTGTAACCATAGTTTGGGTTGTTCTTTCCTAGGTGCATAACTTTGCACTTGTCCACATTAAATTTCATCTGTCATTTGGATGCCCAGTATTCCAATTTATTAAGATCCTCTTGTAATTTTCCACAATCCTCATAGGTTTTAACAACTTTAAATAGTTTTGTGTCATCTGCAAATTTGATAACCTCAACTTTCCTTTCTCTCCATTTTGTTCCCTGTCTTCAAGTATGTGTTTTCCTTAACCTTTTATCCTCTTCCCTCTCCTTATGACATCCTGTTTCTCTTGCCATCCTTGCAGTTCCTTGCCTTTTCGCTGACACAGTTCCCTGCAGCTTGGCTCCAGCTGTTGATGTGGTTCAGTTACATCCTGCCACCTGGTTCTTCTTTTGTTTCCTTGTGGAATAGCCAGGGGAACTAGGTGTCAGTTTCAATAGCTGTGTAATTTACAGAGCTGTCAATGTCAGCATCTTCCATTGTGTCAGCTATCAGCTCTGTGGTTTCCCATAGCCCAAGCTGCTAACTTTGCAGATTTAGGGTGAAAAGGGTCAGTAGCAGGCTGTTTCTTACTTAAACTTAGAGCTGCAGACATTACCACAAAATGGAAGACAGTAGTCCAACATGGGGTTAGGGTACCTGAAGAGGGATTCATTTTCCCTTCACAGCACAGAGGCTGCCAGACTGGAGTGGGGCTTCCCTATTATTTATTTATTTAGACAGATTTGTATGCCACCTTTTCCTTCAATCAAGGTCATCACATCACATCACAATTGGAGGGTTACATTTAACATTAGGGTACGTGTAATCATTTATGTCTCTGTAGGTCTTTCCTGTCTTCCTCAACTGCAGTTTGCTACTCCAGCCTCCTGAGATCAAACTTGTTTTCTGAGAACCTGCACACATAGGGGCCTAGCACCAGCTGGGAGATAATCATACAGTATCTGCGACATTCAATATAAAAGACTGTATAACACCTATCTTGCTGATAGACCTTGGTCTGAATCTTAGCATTGGTGAGTTGTTAGTTATTTAAAGGTGCTAATGGAATAGGGATACCTAAACTAATATAAAGGCCCTAAATAGTATAAAAGATTATAAATAATCTGGTGTTTGCTTATCAATCAAATGCAAACTAATTGTTGGTTAGGGTTAAAACACTTGCTGATGAAAATACCCTCACAAGCCCAATCGGCCACAGCAGGGAGTGGGAAGGTGAGCTCCTCCCCGCTTCTACCACCACTGCCAATCAGGACCTGGAAGCCAGCACAAATTTAAAGGCCATGCTCAGGCATGGAGGGCCTTTTGGCATGGCCCTTAGGTGGGGACTGAAGAATCAACAAAAGCCACAAGAACCCAACTCACTATTCCCAGCTGCAACTAGAATGGACACAACACCATCACAAGTCCTCCAGCAACCTACAAAACCAGCTAAACTTACAGGACATACATCATGCTCCAACTTTACACCCTCCTATATTCCCTCCTTGCCCTACTCATCCTCACCTCCCACCACAAACTCCCTCATACATCTCTACCCAAACCCCCCATAACTCCTTCCCCCTCTACCATAATCTATACCCTCTTCCCTCATGCAACTACCTCCCTCCCCCTTGCATATGCAGCACCTCATCCCAGTCCCAACAAACAAGTCCCCCCTCCCCCACACAAAGAAACCATTCAACCCAGTATCCATCAACTGCACTGTTATTAATTCATGTTCTGTAAAGAATAAAATCCCTGCCATAAGAGATCTTCTCTTCACCCAAAACTTGGACATCTTATGCATCACTGAATCTTGGCTCATCGAAACAGACACAATCCTCCTAAATCAAATCAGACCTCCCCCTCCAACTACAACCTCTTCCACTCCCCACATACCCACAGAAAAGGGGGCTGTGTCCTCAGCCTCGCTAAAACAACTCAGAACTTCAACAAACTAGCTGCAAAAAGCACCATAACCCTGGACCTCATTCTACTAGGCGATCTCAACTTCCAATCAGTCCGAACAAAACAAGCGAAAGCATTCCTGGAAGCCATGATAGCAATGGACTTTTCACAAATTGTAAATTCACCCACTCACAACAGAGGCAAAACTCTCAACCTCATCTTCCCAAGCAACAACCTCATCCACATCGACCCACCCACACCAATCCAGATCCTCGCAGTACCCTGGACCAACCACAGCCTAATAACCTTTCAGTTCCCCTTCTGTGCTTCCCAAAAAATGAATCTCACCTCCTAATCTGCACAAGAGTCACTTCAGGCAAGTTGAAAAAGAACCCTTCCTCGCACACATCTCCCCAATTCTCAACACCAAAATTTTGGATTTGAACACAACCATGACCACCTGAAACCAAACCATCAGTGAATCAGCCTCAACCTCGACCCTCCCACAGACCCCTAAAATCACAACTACGAAGACAAGAATGCAAATGGAGAAAATCTCGCCTACCCACAGACCATTCCTATAATATGAGCCTCCTAAGGAAATACAACCCACAGCACAAACTGCTCCAAGCAAAGCTACCATACCAAATTACTTTAAAGATCACTCAACCACCCAAGAAAGCTATTCAACCTAGTAAAAGAACTTATGAAATCTCACTGTGACAATACATCCAACAGCTCCATCACCCCACAACAACAACTGGCTGAATACTATTCCACTTGCCATCCTCAACCCACAGCCCAAACAAGCCTACAACCACAACCTACCTCACCAGCACACTCATCGACCACCTTCAAACACATCACTACTGAAAACATAGGAAGCACCATCTCATCCCTCAACACTACAACATCCCCCCTGGACCCCTGCCCAATCAGCCGGATCAAAGCCATCAAATCTGAATTCTCCCCATTCCTTGCAAAACTCACTCAAAGCTCCCTACTGCATAGCAATATACCAATCTGCCTAAAAACCTCTTCAATCCACCTGCTGTTAAAAAAAACAACAAAAAAAAGCCACCTTGACCCCTTTGACCCTGCCTCCTACAGACCCAGAGCAAGCTTACCATTCATAGCCAAAGTAATCGAGAAGACCATCTAAAACCAACTACAAGAATAACTTGACACTCATGCCTTCCTTGATCAACAACATGGATTCCGACTGCACCACGGAGTGGAAACCCTCTTAAATTCCCTCTTGAACAACCTCATAAAAGGAATTCAGAACACTCACCAAGTTTTCATACTCATATTCCTCGCTATCTCAGCAGCCTTTGACACCATCAACCATAATATCCTCCTACAACGCCTACAATCAATAGGAATACGAGATGCCTTATTAAAATAGTTCCAAACCTACCTACACAACAGGCTCCAGCAGGTAAGGATAGAATAGCTATCATCAACCCCATATACCCAAACCCAAGGTGTCCCCAAAGGATCCACTCTCTCAGCACCTCTTCAATATCTACATGCAACCATTCTGCACCATCATCCAGTCACACAACATCAACTATCACATCTAGGCAGACATCATGCTATTTTTTTTTTTGAAAATTTCTATACCACGTTTTCCATAGGATCAAGCGCGGTTTACAAGTAACAACAGTATGAATAGTACAGCATGAACAAGTACATATCCAGTTACATAGAACTACAGTATATAAACTATTTACAGCAGAACAGAATACATTGAGCTGGAACCATAAAACAATGTTAAACTATATACAGCAGTAGTGAATACTATAAAGTGAGATAATAGGTGTGAGTTAAACTATCTGAATGGAAAGATCTTAGCAAGATGCATTTTATTGCTTTGTGTGGAGGCAGAGTTAATGTGCACTAATGGGATGTGTCTGGTGTATTGTGATCTGCTTGGGTACCAAAGTGGAGTGTAAAGAAGTGTGTTTTAATTTTTTTACGGAATGTGTATAGATTATTTATTTCCCTAAGGCTATCTGGGAGGTTATTCCAGAGGATAGGTGTAATGTCCGAGGAAGCCTTGTTGCTTGCTAGCTTTCTGGCTTTCCTGAAAACCGTTGGTATCACACATTTATTTTTGTTCCTATTCCGTTGATTTTGGATGGAGGATTCCTTTGAGATTAGTGTGGAAAGAAATGAAGGGGCAATGTTATTGATTAGTTTGAAGGTTAAAACTTCAGTTTTATAGATTATACGGCTTTGAATAGGTAGCCAGTATAGTGTAGACAGTGTGGGGGTGATGTATTCCAGTGTGTTGACATTCATGGTAATTCTTGCTGCTACATTTTGGGCTAGATGTAGCCTTCTTAGGTTCTGTTTTGTAATGCCTTGTAGGGTAATATTGGCAAAGTCAAAATGAGGAGTAATAATTGCCTGGATAATAGATTTAAAGTCCTGGAGGTGGAGCAGTAGACGGAGCTGTTTTAAGAGTTTGAGTTTATAAAATATCTTTTTAGTTGTGTGCTTTATATGGGATGCCATACTGAGGGTATGATTGATAATGACTCCTAAGTATTTAACCTCATTTTTGACTATGATATTAATATCATGGAGCCTAATGAAAGATGAGGGTCGAAGCTCTGGTTTCTAGTGACATACATTGCATCTGTTTTAGAAAAATTAATGTAAAGGTTGTGGTTCTTGAGCCATTGTATTATTTCAGAGAAGCAGTCAGAGAGTAATTGGATTGGCGGGTTCGAAATGTTAAATGGTAGGTATAACATTATGTTGTTTGCGTAAATGTGATAATTTATGCAGAAAAGTTTGAAGATGGCACAGATGGGTTGAAGATAGATATTAAAAAGAAGGGCTGAGAGGGCAGAACCCTGGGGGAGACCTTGTTCTTGTTTGTATGGTGTTGACGTTTGCTGATCAATTCTTACAGCTTGTGTTCTGTCAGAAAGGTATGAAGAGAACCATTTTAGGACTGTTTCGTTGATCCCTATCTGGTGGAGCCTTGTTAGCATTAGTTGATTTACACTGGCAAAGGCTGCGGAAATGTCCAGAAATATAAGGATAAAGGCTTGCTTAGAATCATCGATACTTCATGTAAGTGTGTCAATGAGTACTGTGAGCAGCATTTCAACTCCATCTTAGGGACGGAAACCATATTGGTATTCGTCCAGTGGGGCAGAGGAGTCAATGTGGTCCTGGAGTTGGGTGCTATTTGAACCATTCAACCTGAACAAACCCTCATACCACAAGCTAGAACAATACTTTACAGACATCTTGCAGTGGTTGTTCACAAACTATCTATCCATAAACCTCAAGAAAACCAAATCCTTATTACATAGTAACATAGTACATGACGGCAGATAAAGACCAGCATGGTCCATCTAGTCTGCCCAGCACGATGGCAAGCGTAGGTGCACCTGCCGCTCCGTGCAGGCCACCCCTTCCCACGTCCCTGTTTAGGGGTGAACCAATCATTCCATGCAGGACACCCCTATTTGAAATTAGATGATTCAGTTTACTTTGATTTTATCCTGTTGCTGTAAAGGGATCCACTGTGTCTGTCCCATGCCATTTTGAATTCCGTCATCATGTTTGCCCCCACCACTTCCATCGGGAGGGCATTCCAAGCATCCACCACCCTTTCTGTGAAAAAGTATTTCCTGACATTGCCTTTCAATTTACCACCTTGCAGCCTTATTCGTCCCCAAAAACAAATCATTCACCCCACCCTCATCCATCACCCTCAACCATACTGAAAAACAAGTCAAACCTGAAGTGAAATACTTAGGCATTACCCTTGATCGTCACTTCACCCTGAAGACACAAATAATGAACACAGCAAGATCAATCTACTACAAAACCCAAACCCTCCAGCACCTCTACCCTCTTCTTTCTCCACCAGATTTCTGCTCAGCCCTATAGGCTCTCATCATGCCACGTATCGACTATTGCAACTCAATATACCACGGATTTCCTCTGCAAACAGCTCTCCATATGACAGTTCGAATCATCCAAGGTGCCTCCAGACACGACCACATCACTCCCATTCTCAAACACCTTCACTGGCTCCCACTGCAGAGCAAAATACTATACAAAATTCCCCTTGCAAACATACAAACCCCTCAATCACCAATCATCCCCCCTACCTTCAAACCCTCATTTCCCCATTGTAAACAAACAGACCATGAAGATCTTCCACAAGGAACACTATAGCCATCCTCCAAGCAATAACAAAAAGTACTCAGCAAACATGCGCCAGATCCTTTGAGCTCTATACTCCCACATCCTGGAACGCTCTTTCTGACTCCATAAGAAACACCAAAGTCCTCCGCACCTTCCGCAAACTCCTCAAAATCCACCTATTCACCCTTCACTTCGTAACCACCTCACTTAACCCCCCCCCCCCAAACACCTCTTCCACTATGAATAACACACTGGGCGTGATTCTGACATCGACGTGTCAGCCCTCTGTGTGCCCAGTCGGAACCGGACGCACAGAGGAAGCCTCGATTCTGATCCCACGAGGCATGTCTAGCCCCGCGGGATCAGAATCACGACCAGACCTGTACATGCAGGCCGGGGACCTTGATTCAATCCATCCTGCACATACAGGCCTTGCCTGGATAGCTCAGTCAGGGCTGTTCAATAGAGCTGCGGCACCATGGCTGCAAAGGTGCTTTCCCCGCAGTCTGACCCCCAATCTAGCCTCCTAAGGCCAGGTTGGGCTGCGGGGAATGTCCTCTGCCCCCCCCCTCCCCGTCCCTTCCGTGGCCTGAACCCACCATCCCCCACTAATTAGGGGAACTTATTCCACCTTTGAGGTGAACTAAATTCCCCTTTCAAGCCGCCGGCCCCAGACATACAGGGCTGACATTGGAATCGGCCCTATACATCTGGGGCTGACGACTGCCCACTGCCTGCTCTAACTCGGCCCCCGATCCACCCTTTTCCCACTCCTGTCTACCTTCCCCATACAATACCCGGGGAAGGTAGACAGGATCAGGAAAAGGCCAGAATAGCGGGAATGATCCCGGCTGTAAAGTTAATGTTCCATGTTGTTTAACCTGTTTATTTAGCTAGTCTTATATACCACTTTTCTACCAGTCAAAGCGGTGTATATTCAGGTATGGTATATATTTGCTTTGACCCTGAAGGGCTCATAATTTATGTTTTTGTATCTGAGGCAACAGAGGATTAAGTGACTTGCCCAAGGCCACAAGGAGCACCTGTGGGACTAGAAACCCAAGTCCTTCCAGCCCAAGGTTGCTGTCCTCTAGCAGGATTCAAACCTCTGGCCTTCCAGCCCAAGGTAACTGGCCCCACCACTAGACCACTCCTCCCTCTTTAAAGTTCTATATACACTGCGCTTTGACGTCCATGAAAAGTGGTATAAAATTTCAGCCAAATAAATAAATTTCCCTCTTGTCCTCTTAATTGGGACTAGAAAATAAGGAATGTACTTGGGGTCTGAGAGTTGGGGAGGATGGATGGAAAGGCAGCTAAATAAAATCGAAGGCAAATGGATTTTGATCTTTTAACCAAGCTAATAACTACTTTTTTTTGTTATAGGGCTGTAGCAAACTAAAAGCTAGGACAAATGGATTTTAGATTCTTTAAACAAGCTAACAACTACAGTAATTTTAATGAGGGGAGAGGGGATATTCATAGCTATTTAGACAGTTTGCAGATCTGCAACAGCCTAAATAACACTCAGCAGGATATTCAGCAAGATTAATGCGATTATTGCCGCTGAATATTGCCAGTTTCAGCTAGAATTGGGGTGTTCTAGGGGCAGAGTGGAGGTGACACCTGCGGATAACAAGTTAGTGGCAATATGCTAGGTCAGCTTAAGCCATGTCTGGATGATACGAATTTTTATACTGTGCTTCAATCCTTGGTATTAACACAACTTGATTATTGTAATGGTTTGTATTTAGGGTTACCCACAAAATTTGCTCGCTTTGTAAATAGTACAAAATGCTACAGCACGGTTGTTGGTGGGTCTAAGTCATTTTGATCATATAACCCCAGTCTTGGCTTCCTTGCATTGGCTTCTGGTGCTGTGGAAGGGCAGTTTAAAGTTTTGCTGCTAGTGTTTTAGACTGGTTAGGGAAGCGCCATAAAATTTTAACTCTGTGCTTGTTATGTTCCAGGTCATATTTTGCGGTCAGTGGATTAAACGTGTTTGGATGTTCCTTCTTTGCATGTCACACCCCTTTGTGAGTCTCAATGTTGAGCATTCTCAATTGCTGCTCCTCAGTTGTGGAACTCAATTCTGATGTGTTTTTACTTCAGAAAAAAGTCTGTATTTTTACACAGACATTTAATGAGTTAAGTTGATGTCTCTGAAACAATGTTGGATTCTGCTTGCTTAGAAATGCATTTTATTTGATTTTTATTTAACTCCTTTTTCATACCGTTTTATCCTTAAGTCAAAACAGTTTGTAATTAACATGAAATTTACCTTTTTATGTTTATTTTATGCATGTATGATTGTAATCCGCCTAGGATTTTAGATAGTTATTTAAAATATTTATAGTCTGCACGAACTAACTTAATTCATTAATTCAGCCACTAGCTAGTTATCAAAAAGCAGCTAAAGTTAAGCACTTAAATGGCTGTCCTAACTTCAGCCACTTTAGCTAACCGACCAGTGGCTGAATATCACCGCTGACTGGTTAGCTAACTCACTATCTGGCTAACCTGGATAATTATAATTAAAGCTTGTGGCTGGATATGAACACTGAATATCCAGGTTCAGTTTTTAGCAGCAACAGCTAGCTACTGTAAAAGTATTAGCTGCCGCTGCTGAATATGCCCCCCATAGAATTTAATTTAAAAAAAACAAACTCTTCTATCACAAGCTTTAAGTCACTAAATTTCCCAGCAATGTAATGCTCAAGTATCTGTAGAGGCTTCATTTGCTCTTAGTTCTCCATCAGACTCAATCCTGCTCATTGACAGGGAAGAGATAAAGATGTTGACGGAACAGGGCATGACCTCTCTTCACATTTGGTAATATGGCAAGATAGCTTTTTAGATCTTTGTAAAAAAAATCGCAAGGACTGTTTTTATCAGTTTCCTTTCAAAATGTTTGCTTTGAGCCAAAGTCCTTTGTTTGCTAAGCCCATATTTACCCAGAGGCTTCTTGTTATCTACTGAAAATGTTGCACTGGCACATAAATAATGGTTTATAAGAGGACATTGATAAGATTATCTCAATTTTTTGGCCTTCACTTTGAAACTTGTCCTATGTATTAAGTGCAAATATTTTGTTTTATTTTTTTTATTTCTCAAAATTTCCAATATTAATACAGGCAATGTGAATATAAATTTAACCATACAAGAAATAAACTCTATCAATATGAAGGCTGCAGAACTAGCACTGCCAGCGGAAACACACCCTATGGCCCACCACCACAAGCTCCAAGCTTCACCTCCAAAGAAACAATAAGTTCAAGGATCTGTTTAGGCTCAGCAAAGTAATAATTTTTCCCCTCAAACTGATATAACCCAAAGGAGGAAATTTCAGGAGCCAGAGTCCCCCAAGCAAAAGGACACAAGGCTGTAAGGCCAAGAATTCCTTTTGTTGGGCATGGGTCTGCTTAGATACATCAGGAAATATTCATAGAACAGAGCCTAAAAACTGCTCCTGCATATGTCGGAAGTATAAACGAAGAACAGACATTGTGTCCTGCTCAAAGGTGAAAGTCACCAGCAGTGTACACCTAGTTGCTATCATTTCCAAAGACCCTTTCAGAAATCTAGTCAGGTAAAGTTGTTCCAGGGGTCAAGCACAGTTCCCGGAAACTCCACTAGTTGAGGGTATATAGTATGCCCTAGATATAGGAGGAAGATTATCCATTGCCCAGCCCAAAACTTCCATCAGGAACTTTTTTACCAGCTCCACAGGACCAAGCAAGGGGGACCGGAGAAAATCCAAGAACTGAAGGTTATTCCTCCAGGACTGGTTCTTGAGGTTTCTCCAGAGCCCCAAACTCTCCTTAACATGGTCATTCTTAAATGTCCCCAATTCCACCATCTGTTCCTCCAACTGCTCCAATCTAGCAGCTTGCTAGACAATTTCATTCTGTTGAGAAGAGACAAGTTCTGTCAAGGAATCCACCTTCATGCTAATATGCAATAAGTTTGAATTGAGGGAAACACCCAGGCTTTAATAGAGTCTCAAGGCACCCCTAGGATAATCACTGGGTCCTTCCTTCCAGGATACACTCCAGAACTCCCCCCAGGATGACCCGCAGGCTTACCTCCTTCTCCTTGCATCAAGCCTGCTTTTTCGGGGGAAGATTGCATGAGGGTGAAGCCCGGCAGATCTCCCAACTCCAAAAAAGCAACTCCACTTGTGGGCAGGAAACCTTGCCTCTCCCTCCCCCCTCCCACCCCCCGGGAGCACTTCCGAGTTGCCAGGGAAGGATCCACTCTTCGGGGCTTAA
This sequence comes from Ichthyophis bannanicus, assembly GCA_033557465.1. Lineage (NCBI taxonomy): Eukaryota > Metazoa > Chordata > Amphibia > Gymnophiona > Ichthyophiidae > Ichthyophis > Ichthyophis bannanicus. Next base: position 433,141,510 of record CM066037.1, read on the forward strand.
CGAAGCCCCTCTATGCTCCGCTCCAAATAAACTTTGCTGGAGTGGTCCAAAGCAGCCGCAAACTCCTTCATGGAACAAATGCAGAGTTTGTCCAGAGTGAGCTGCCCTCTTTTTCTCACACTAGACCCCCCAGGATGGATCAAGAGTTTGCCCTTCCGTTTCAGCAAGGAACAGGAAAGGTGAGTCATTCACTCGATGGATCTGACGTAGCTCAGCACCAACAGCCTTCACACACCACCATCCTGCCTCCTAGACTTAGCTTGCTTGTCAAATGCAAATATTAATACAGCAAAATCAAAATCTGTGCCACAGAGAAATAGGGTGAAATGATCTATTATTTATTTTATTTTTTATTTATTTACAATTCTTATATACCGCACTATTTGTGATCAGCGCGGTTTACAAAGAACAACATCCGACAATATACAAATGTCTGGTCATTACATTGAACAGGGAATGCAACCTGGAGAACGAGGGTAACTATATACATATGAGGTTAAGTGAGGAAGGAACCTGTTTGGTATTTTACATTTTTGAGGACGAGCTATTCAAGTGTGACTGGGGTTCAGGGCCGTCAGTAAGATATTTGACAAAAAGGAAGTGTTTCAGGGCTTTCCTGAACTGGCTCAGGTTAGGGATTGCTCTGATGTGTGGTGGTAGGGTGTTCCATAGTGCTGGGGCGCAGAGACTGAAGGCTCGGTTGGATGTTGTTTTGGTGCAGCTTGTCGTTTCTTTTGGTATTGATAACATGTTGGTTTCGGCGGTTCTTCTTTGTCTGGTGGGGGCAAGTGGTTGTATGCAGTCAGATAGAGAGGAGGAGGAGAGCTTCTTGATAGCCTTGAACGTCAACAACAAGGTCTTAAAACTGATCCTGGCTTGAATGGGGAGCCAGTGCAGTTGTTTCAGGAGGGGTGTGGTATGTTCTCTTCTGGAGGCTCCGAACAGTATCTGCGCTGCACTGTTCATAGCCAGTTGCAGGGGGTTTAAGGTTGATCGGGGGAGGCCTTGTAGGATGGCGTTTGAGTAATCAAAATGAGGAATGATGAGGGCTTGGTAAATGGTGCGGAAATCAGCTGGTTCTAGTAAAGGGTGTAAGTGCCTGAGGGATCTGATTTTGAAGTAAATCGCTCTAACGGTGTTAGCAATGTGTTGCTTCATATCAAGGTGTTGGTCCAGTGTCACCCCAAGGTAACGTATGGCTGGTTTCACTTGTAGCTCGGCATTATTTACCTTCAAAACACTGGGTGGTATGAAATTAGGGTTTCTCGAGATGAAAAGCACCTCTGTTTTCTTGTGTTGAATTCGTAAGTTTTGTGATAGTAGCCACTCGGATATGGTGTTGAAGCAAGTAGTCAGAGGGGTAAGGTCTGGGCTGTCAAGTGATATAGGCATGTATAGCAGCACGTTGTCAGCATATAGCATACAACTCACATTGAACGACCTGATGATGTTGCAGATTGGTTGGAGGTATATGTTAAACATCAAGGATGATAGGGAGGATCCTTGAGGCACTCCTTGATTTTGTGGAAATGGTTCGGATGTGGCCCCGTCTGCTCGAACATGTTGCAATCTTCCGGACAAATAAGATTTGCACCACTCTAATGCTGTTCCGCTGACGCCTTTTTCTCTTAGCCGGTATAAGAGGATCTCGTGGCAAACTGAGTCGAAGGCCGCCGCTATATCTAAGAAGATGAGTGCAAAGCCATGTCGTATGTTGTCCACACCTGAAATTACAATGTTGAAGAGAGTTGTGAGGAGGGTTTCAACTCCATGTGATTCTCTGAATCCATGTTGGGATGGATCCAGTGGGGCGTTGGTGTCAATATGATCTTGTAGTTGCTTGTACACTATTTTTTCAATGATTTTTGCAAGCATCGGGATGCTGGATATTGGTCTGTACGATTCCACCTTTTGGGGGTCTAGCTTGGCATTCTTTAATAGGGGTCTAACAGAGGTCTGCTTGAGGGTGGAGGGGAAGGACCCAGTGCTAAAGGATAGATTTATCATGTTGGCAATAATTGGGGCGAGGTCAGTGCGCAACTCTTTTATCCAGAATGATGGACACAGGTCTGTGTGTGCAGTGGTGGTGTTTAGGGCGGAAATGGTGTCTTCGATGATTTTTTTTGAGGGTGTAGTAAAGGAAGTTAGTGATGCTGGGTGCTCTTGTTCGCAGAGGGGTCCAGGTATTGCTATTTTATCGGTCTTGCACATTTTGGATTGCATAAATACCGCATAGTCCTGCGGGTGTATGCCGCAGAGTTGCTCAGGGGTGGGTTCTTTGGTAAGAGATTTGACTAAGTTGAACAGGTCATGTGTCTTATTCAGTGACCGTCTACAGATAATGATATCTTAGACTGAGAGTAGTGCATGAAAAGGACTTATACTAATACCACCTGTAGTGGACTATGAAAGTATTGTCTCTCTTCACGCCCAGGGCAAACTACATTTTTGATCAGTTCTAAAAATTGGTTTCATGCTGGAGTATCCCTTTGAAATTCTTAAATACCTTTCTAGCCCTTCAATTTCCTTAAATGTCAAGACTACATCTTTCCTGCCATCAGTGTGTATATATAAGCAGCTCCACCATTAGCTATGAAAATCTCATGTTTCAGAAAATGTTAGGCTAGTGCCCATTATAGGCTATTGAAGCAAAGCCTGCACACAGATTAATAGAACTAACCTTCTAGAAGTTTTACTATAAAAAAATGGAAAAGGAAAATAACTTTCCCCCAAAACACGGCCACTGGAGTCACCAATTCCATACAAATGGTAGGTGAGAATACAAGCTTGAAAGGTGTATTGAAAATGTGCACTATTTAATACATACTGCTGCATCTTTTGATTGGGTTGTAAAGGGAGAAATTCTGAAGATCCAGGAGGCACAGATAAATCAGGGCTGTGAAACTATAAGATCAAGTTATCAAATTCCAGTCCTGAAGGGCTGCAAACCAGTCAGGTTTACAGGATACCCTTAATGAATATGCATGAGATATATTTGCATGCATTACCTCAACTGTATGTAAATATCTCTCGTGAATATTCATTCAGGACATCTTTTAAAATCAGGCTGGTTTGTGGCCCTCAGAACTGGAATTTGACACCTCTGACTTGAATAATCAAAGTGGCGAGCTGCCATCCATGGAAGTTAGGGTTCAAATCCCACTATAACCTTGGATAAGGGATCACTTAACCTTATAGTACCTCAGGTATAAACCTAGACTGTAAACCCGTTGGGAACGGGGAAATAACAAGGTTACTTGCCTGCAGCAGATATTCTTTTCCATGGAGGCTGAGAGCGCCACCGATGCAGCCATTGAAATGGACATTATGAGCCATGACATGGTCTTAAGTATCAGACCTGCCTGAACATAAGTGAAAAAAATGTTTTTTGTCAGCCAGAGTGTGCATTTGTAGTTGGCAATCCTCAGCCTACTGGTGTCAACAGAAACGTAAAGCTGCTTTCAATGGACTTTTTTTTTAAAATTTATTAGGATTTACACGTATACGTACACCAGACATTAAAAAAAACCCAAGAACTTCCAAAGAAAACAAACCATCGTGCAATACGCATGAAAAGAAATAACAGTAACAAAAGCCCTTGTTTTAACAATAATCAAAACATAGGCACATCCTGCTCCATAGCTCATGGTACGAGAAGTGAGTCCACAATGGCTGCAAAGTCCACATACCAAAAACATTACAGCCAAACTACAGCAGTTCAAACACATCCAATAATAAATAATATGAAAATGAAAAGCAAAGTAACCATTCAGGAGTGAACAAACCTCACTCTACCTGCTGTTAAGGAAGTTTTCCAATTGAATGGGGTCAGTACACACAGGGATGGGCTTCACCTTAACCGGGATGGAACTAGGCTGCTAGTATTAACCTTTAAAAAGGAGATAGAGCAGCTTTCAAACTAGATAATAGGGGAGAGCCGACAGTTGCCCAAGAACAATGTATCCTTGAAGGATACTACCAAAAGAATGAAGTTAGGATATATCAGCAGAGAGGTTCCAATAAAGACAAAAGTAACCGAAATGCCCTTGAGTACAGAGCAGACAGAGCTTAAAGATTTCAAATTACCCCTGCCTACCGATAGCCAGATTAATATGAATAAAATACAGTCTCTAAAAAGCTTGTATGCAAATGCTAGAAGTCTAAAAAATAAGATGGGAGAGTTAGAATATATAGCACTAAATCACTGGTATATCAGAGATATGATGGAAGGAGGACAACCAGTGGGACACTATGATACCTGGGTACAAACCATATCATAATGATAGAGCTGATCAAATTGGTGGAGGGGTTGCGCTCTGTGTTAGAGAGTGTGGCTTCTGGTTCCCACAACGGTTGCCCAAATATCACCAATCAAAGAATTACTTAGACAGCTGTTGCTACAAGAACTTTTATTTCAGCATAACAGCAAAATAATATTGTCATGCAGAACAGCAAAAGCCTGTCTAGAAATGGCAGACAGCATTTTCTCTCTCTCTCTGTGAAGGGGGGGAAACACTGCCCACCAATCCCCCAAAATGGCTGCCTTATATACATTTCTCCTTGTCTCAAATGTCTGCTTCAAATTAGCCTCAGTGAATCCATCATAACTACTTAGGTGTCAGCAGGCCTCAGGGTTCTGCAACACCTTTCCCCAGGGGAGAATCTCATTACTTTTATACATCTGGATCTGCTTCATCTATGCATGGCCTGTGACCTCTATACATCTGGATCCGCTTTTAAGTCTGCTCATCTATGCATGGCCAGTGACCTCTGCCCCTTCCTGTGTTTTTCTTCTTTTGGCACTAATTGAAACCATGCAGAGCTAGAGAGAGTGTTTTTGTGCTCATTAGTTTGAATTCTTTGCTTGACCTGTATTTTCTTACTAGGCCCAATATTCTGCATACTCCTATCCAGAATATGGTTACCCAGAATCCTCTATAGCAGGCCGCATCCATTATCTTATGGCAAGCATATACTCTCATATAGCTATTGTCTTCTTGTCTTCTGTGCCATCCATCCTCCTGTGTAGTTTCACCAGGCAAGGGTTCAGTCATATAAAGCCAATATATAAGCAGACCTAACTCAAATTTCCCAACAAGAGGGCATTGAGTCAGAAAGGATTAAAGTTTTGCAGGAAACAAAATTAGCTGTAGAATCTCTATGGATTGAAATTCCATGTAAAAAGGGGAAGGCGATGGCAGTGGGGGGGTACTATCCACCGTCTGACCAGAATGAACAAATGGATGATGAAATGCTCAAAGAAATCAGGTAAGGTAACAAAAGTTACAGCACAATAATAATGAGTGATTTCAATTACCCCAGTATTGACTGGGTCAGTGTCATGGCAGGACATGCTAGGGAGATAAAGTTTCTAGATGAAATAAATGACGCCTTCTTAGAGCAGCTGGTTCATGAACCGACCAGAGGAGAAGCCATTTTGGACCTAGTCCTTAGTGGAACACCAGATCTGGTGCAAGAGATAAGAGTGTTGGGGCCACTTGGCAATAGTGATCATAGCATGACCACATTTGATTTAATTAATGGAGGAGGGATGTAAGGAAATCCACAGTACTACCTTTTAACTTTCAAAAGGGAGACTAAGATAAAATGAGGAAAATAGTTAAGAAAAAACTAAAAGGAGCAGTTGCAAAGGTTAAAGACTTACATCAAGCAAGTTGTTAAAACCCATTTTATTTAACATTTCTTAAATACCGCCTTTCATGATATCAAGGTCGTTTACATTGAACAAACTGAAATTACATTGAACAGGGCATTATAACTTGGATATAAATATTTTACAGGGAACATGGGCAATGGAGGGTTAAGTGGCTTGCCCAAGACCACAAGGAGAACCTGTGGGACTAGAAACCCCAGTCCTTCCAGCCCAAGGTTGCTGTCCTCTAGTGGGATTTGAACCCCTGACCTTCCGGCCTGAGGTAACTTGCCCCAACCACTAGGCCACCTCTCCCTATGGCCTAGTGGTTGGGGCAAGTTACCTCAGGCTGGAATGAGGATTGTGGAAAATTGCTAAGAGGATCTTGATAAATTGGAAGACTGGGCATCAAAATGGCAGATGAAATTTAATGTGGACAAGTGCAAAGTTATGCACCTAGGGAAGAACAATCCAAACTACGGTTACACGATGCAAGGTTCCACATTAGGAACCACCACCCAGGAAAAAGATTTAGGCGCCATTGTGGATAACATGTTAAAACCCTCCGCTCAGTGTGCAGTGGCGGCCAAGAGAGCAAATAGAATGCTAGGTATCATAAGGAAAGGAATGGAACATAAAACAAAGGATAATATAATGCCTCTGTATTGTTCCATGGTGCGACCGCACCTTGAATATTGTGTGCAATTCTGGTCGCCGTATCTTAAAAAGGATATAGCGTTATTAGAAAACGTTCAGAGAAGAGCCACCAAAATAGTAAAGGGGATGGAAGGATACCCCTATGAAGAAAGGCTAAAAAGGTTAGGGCTCTTTAACCTGGAAAAGAGACGACTTAGGGGAGATATGATAGAAGTCTATAAATTAATGAACGGAGTGGAACGGGTAAATGTAGATCGACTGTTTACATTATCATAATATAGAAAGACTAGGGGACAAGCAATGAAGCTACAGGGTAAACTATTTATACACCCCGAGAGCTCCAGGCAGGTAATTATGTATGATAGCTAAATATGAACTGAATTATGATGTATAGGGGGAGGATGCTCAGGCTTATTTAGTTTTTCAGATGTTTATGTCTACTGTTATTTTTGGTATAAATCTCTTTGAATTGGCTTCAATAGAAGTGATATATAAATGTAAGTAAATAACATAAAAGAGTATTCCTGGCAGTGATTTTGTCTCGTTATGTCAAGACCAAATTGCAACAATCACGATGCCTACGTTTCTTTCCCTAGGTGAAAAGAGTAAAGTATGATCATCAGCCTGTAGATAAGATGTAGCATTCCACAATTGGGAAGACGTTGATCAAAAGTATTTCCATCTTCCTGAGATTTAACAATAGCTTATTTTCTTACAGGTAATAGATACTTTAATGCAGTCAGTGGCCATGCCCAAGGTAATATCCAAACTGTGCTTTGTTGACAGCAAAACTGTATATTGTCAGCATATAACCAATATTGTACTCCAAATGACTTCAACATGGAGTCAGTTGGCTGCAAATAACTTTTTTTTAAAAGTGAGAGGAAAGAAGAGAGCCTTGTGGTACACTAGAAACCTTAGAATTCAGAAGCAAAGCCTACTGTTGCTCAACTGCACAAGATGGAGAGACTTATGTCAATGGCAACCGAAAATGTCAAAAAAAGGTAGTTACGCACCTGTAGGGGGTGTTCGCCATGGACAGCAGGAATATGTTTTCATGTATAGATGATGTCCCCAATAGAGCCCCACACAGGAATGCGCCCCAGCTCCTACGAGTAGCTTTTGGGAGCCCCCATTGCACCTGCGTGCCTCCTTTCTGCCTGCTGTGGAGGCACCATCATAGTTCAATCTGATAATGTAGCTATAGCAGAAGACAACTCCTTGGGGAGGTGGGAGGGTTGTGAGGACTTATTCCTGCTTTCCGCGGAGAACACCTTCTACAAGTAAAGTGTAGTTACTCACCTGTAACAGGTGTTCTCCAGGGATAGCAGGAATCAGCTCTCACATATGAGTGACGTCAGCACCGACGGAACCCCATGGAAGCATCTACCCAGCTTTCAAAGAAAGCATTTGGGAGATGCCACCACACAAGCATGGTCCCCTTCCCGCTTAAGGATGCCATCTTACTCAGTCAGATGACATAGTTAGAGCTGACAAAAGAAGATGGCAAAAATTGTACAGCAACTCCAAGGGGTGGGAGGTAGGGTTGTGAGGACTGATTCCTGCTGTCCATGGAGAACACCTGTTACAGGTGAGTAACTATGCTTTCTCCAGGAACAAGCAGGAAGTCAGTCCTCACATATGGGACTCCCTAGCTACAGGCTACTGAGAACCCATAGAAAAACATGGCCCAGCCGTGAGCAGCCACAGGCGAGTCTGAGGAAAGACTCTAAGGACCCCTATGTCCAGGGAGAACCATCGCTCCGGTAACCTGAACAAGAAGGGTCAGAGGGCAGGAGTTGTGTTGTCTAAACCCCAAACAGATTACGGAGTACGGCCTGGCTGAAGGCACTATCCCATCAGGATTCCCTCTCCAGGCAGCAGTGAGCTGCAAAGGTATGAACTGAGGACCAGGTGGTAGCCCTGCAGATGTCTGCCATAGGAACAGAGCGTTGGCTTGCAACCGAGATCACCATAGCCCTGATGTTGTGTGCCGTGACCTAGCATTCCAACTTGAGCCCAGCCTGATCGTGGACAAAGACGATGCAGTCCGTCACCCAGGTGGACAGGGTCCGCTTGGTAACAGCATCCCCCAACTGGGTATCATAGGAAACGAAAAGCTATGAGGGTTTGCGGTGGCACTGGGTATGCTGCAGGTAGAAGGACAGGACCCTCTTACAATCCAGAGTATGGAGAACGGCCGCCGCCTTGTTGGCATAAGGCCATGGAAAGAAGATGGGGACTACCATCTCCTGGTTGAGGTGGAAGGCAGATACCAACTTCAGAAGGAATTTAGGGTGGGTGTAAAGCACGACCCTATTCTTATAGAAGCTGGTGTAAGGTGGCTCGGCCACTAAAGCCTGAAGCTCGCTGACTCTGTGGGCAGAAGAGAGTGCCACCAGGAAGGCGATCTTCCAGGAGAGATAACACAAATGGCAGGTAGTCAGAGGTTCAAAAGGCAGCTTGGTGAGCTGCTTCAGAGCCACGTTGATGTCCCATTCTGCCGGGAGCAGGCGGATGGGAGGCTTAGAGAGCAGAAGGCCATGCAGAGAGAGGTTTGCCCTCTATGGAATGATGGTGCGCAAAGAATGCGCTCAGGTGCACTCTGATGGAGTTGGACTTGAGTCCGATTTGCGAAAGGTGAAGCAAGTACTGCAGCACCGTGGGCACCTGGCAAGAGAACGGGTCGACCCATTGCTCCACACACCAAACTAAGAATCTGCGCCATTTGAAGGCATAGGCTCGTCTTGTGGAGTTCTTACTAGAGGCTAGGAGGACTTCCTCCACCTCCTTTGGGAGGTTGAAGATTGCTAAGGCTACCAGTTCAGCAGCCATGCTGTTAGCAACAGGGATCCCAGGTTGGGATGAAGGAGGGAGCCCTCCTCCTGTATCAGCATCCCCGGGGCATTCCCCAGAGGGACTGGGAGCTCCGTCGAGATGTGGAGCAACAGGGGAAACCAAGGCTGCCTGGACCACCACGGGGCCACCAGGATCATGGAGGCCTTGTCCTGCAGGACCTTGAAGGGTGTCCGGGTGATTAATGGTATGGGAGGGAAAGCGTACAGAAGGCCCTCTGACCAAAAGATGAGGAAAGTGTCTGCCGCTATCTGGAACAGATGCAGTTGGGGACAGCAGAAGCGGGGCAGCTGAACATTGGTCAGGCTGGCAAAGAGGTCTAGACAGGATTCCCCAGAGTCAGAATAGCCGCTGTGCCACCCTGGGGTCTAGTCGCCATTCATGCGGCTGAAGATCCTGCTCAGTCTGTCCACTAGGGCATTTTCCTGGCCCAGCAGGTATACTATCCTTAGGAGCATTCCCTAACCGATCGCGTACAAGCAGAGGGCTACAGCCTCCTGGCAGAGGCGCTGAGACCCTGTGCCCCCCTGCTTGTTCAGGTAGAACATCATGACCTGGTTGTCCGTTTAGACTAGCAATGCCAAGCAGTGGAGGAAGGCCTTGAAAAATGGCCTTAAGCTCCAGCAAGTTGATCTGTTGCTGGCTCTCTGCCAGGGACCAGTTGCCCTACATGTGCATTTTCTTGCAATGGGCACTCCAGCTCAGTAGGGATGCATCCATGGTAAGGATCCTCTGGGGATTTGGGGGATGGAAGGGCGTGCCCTGCCACCAGTTTAGTGACTCTGCTAGTTGATGGGACGCTGAGACTCTGTCCCAGAGCCTGCCTGTGGCTTGTGTCCACTGTGAGCAGAGACACCACTGAGCTGCTCACATATGAAGGTGGGCATTGGGAACCACATGGACTGAGTGATGGCACTGTACATTGGTGGCCAGGGCTCTGAGGCGATCCGCCCTGTCCAAGGGGAGGAAGACCCTGGGTTGGAGAGTGTCCAGATGAGCTCCTATGAACTCCAAATCCTGAGTTGGAGTGAGGTGAGATTTGGGGTGATTTATCACGAACCCCAAATGCTGCAGGACCTTGATGGTATGGGCTTTGGCCTGTTGCATCTCAATGGCCGTTTCCCCTTTCACGAGCCAGTTGTCCAGGTATGGGAAGATGAAGGAAGTAGGTGGCCACCACTACCAGGCATTTGGTGAAGACTCTTGGTGCGGAGACTAGGCCAAAAGGTAGTACCCTTAACTGGTAGTAGTCCCCCCTGATCATGAACCTTAAGTACTGCCTGCGACTGGGATGAATAAGGATGTGGGTGTAAGCATCCATTAGGTCTATGGAGCATAGCTAATCTCCCTGCTGGAAGTAGGGCAGCAATGTTCCAAGGGAGAGCATCTTGAACTTCTTGTGCACCAGGAAACTTGTTCAGGTTTCACAAGTCCAAGATGGGCCATAGGCCCCCTGTTCTTTTTGGACAAGAAATGAATGGGAGTAGAACCCCTTACCCCAGAGGTGGAAGAGAACTGGTTGCATGGTTCTGTCCCTGGTGATGCCTACGAGTTCCTTTAGTAGCAGGGCCTGGTGCAGGGGAGACTGAGGGGGCTCTCCTGGAAAGAATGGGGGAGGCATCCGGTGAAGGAGGTAGCGTTCTCTGATCGCCTGGAGGGCCCAGATGTCTGTGATTATGGCTGGCCACCAATGGGCAAAGTGGATCAGATGCCCCCCTGTTGACAGCTGCTCCCCTCCGGGAGGAGAGACTATGCTCAGGGAGTCAAAATCCTGACCCAGCCTGGGCAGGAGCCAGTGTTTGGGGCTTAGAGTCCTTAGGCTTATGTTGACCTTGGTCTGGTCCTTTGTCGCAATGACCCTGCTGTGGGGTCTTGGGGTCTCTTATTGGGGATAGCCCTGGTAAGGCTGGTCTTTTCTGTGAAAAGTGGCCTCTTCACCTACTGTTTCTTCTTGGAAAGAGTGGAGGTCTTCCTGGAGAACAGAGTTTGCGTGACGCACTCTGTCTTGATCTTGGTCATCTTGTCCTCCATCGGTTTGCCGAAGAGGTTTTCACCGAGACAAGGGACGTCAAGGAGTTTCCCCTGCACCCACTGCTTAAGGTTTGATGCCTGGTGTTAGACTCGAAGCCATCGTAGGTGACTCGAGACATTACCTTTGAGCACTCTGACACACTTCGCGAGGATTTGGAATCTCTGAAGGCGATCTCCATTGAGACCTGCCAAGAAACCTCTGATTCCTTTGCTAGATCTTGGAGATACATGTTGATATACAGTTGATATGCTGGTATTAGGCAACCCAGCATCGAGCCCTGGTAGCATTTGCATCCAAGGGTGTTGAGAGCATGGGATTCCATGCCTGGGGGCATGGAAGAATGAGTCTTCGGGCTTTTCTGACGACGCTTGGTCAACTTTACCATAGAGGTGTGAGGAAGTTGCACCTACCAGAAGCTGGGGTCCCGCTGGACCTGGTACATTGTGTCCAGGCATCGGCTAGTTATCGGGATCGACGCCGGTGTCTCACACATCCAAAGGAAGAGTTGCCCGAGGATGGCGGGGATGGGAACTGTAAAGGCCTCCTTAGGTGGAGTCAAAATGAACTACAACTCTCACTGACCCAACATAATTTCCCCCATCCTCACCACTAGGTTATCCGACCAATCAAACTGGTCAATAAATCACCCATCCCTTAACCCTATCCTGTACTGATGGATATTATTGATCAACAGAACTGTAAATATGCTATATATAAGTTAAAACTATCTTGAATGATGTACTTTCTTGATCACCTGTTACTGCACCATTTATTGTTACAATGATAAATGTATCATTTTTTTTAAATTGTAAACTGCTATGATTACTTGATATAGCGGTATATAAAACACACAAATAAAATTAAATAAATAAATACATACAGACATACTGGAGGATTTCAAGTTCAGGTAGATCATCATGTGAGGGTCCTCCTCCAACTCCGTGGTGAGAGACAAGGCCTTCGCCATCTCCTGGACAAACTCGAGGAACGAAGTGTCCTCGGGAGGGGACCAGCATCTCAACACTAGGGGAGACAGATCTGAGGGGAGATCGCGGTGTTTACACGTCTCCGGGGAAGACTTATCCTCTGGCTCCCAAGTCTGAGTAGTCCGTCGAGGACTTGAGGTCTGATGGCTCCTGAGGTGTTGGGCTTGGATTGGGTCTTTGGTGACCCATAACTGTTGCTTGGCTGGAGCCACAAGCGCTTGCCAGGAAGGATCTCGCTCTGAGGACCGGGAGCAGACTGCAAACCTTCTCCATTTACAGGAATAAGACTTCCTCGTTGAGGCCCTCCTAGAGGCCAAAAGGACATTGGTTATTGTCAAGCAAGTTGAGGACAGACAACATTAGCCTCTCAACATCCATGCTGGCAGGACCAAGAACTAGATGTTGGGATACAGCATCATCCTGTCACCTTGAATATTGTGTGCAATTCTGGTCGCCGTATCTTAAAAAGGATATAGCGATTTTAGAAAAGGTACAGAGAAGAGCCACCAAAATGGTAAAGGGGATGGAAGGATACTCCTATGAAGAAAGGCTAAAAAGGTTAGGGCTCTTTAACCTGGAAAAGAGACGGCTGAGGGGAGATATGATAGAAGTCTATAAATTAATGAACGGAGTGGAACGGGTAAACGTAGATCGATTGTTTACCTTATCAGAATATAGAAAGACTAGGGGACATGCAATGAAGCTACAGGGTAAACTATTTATTTTTATTTATTTTTATTTAACACTTATTTATATACCGCATCTTCCAGCGATCAGTTGCGGTGTACAATTAACAACAATTTACAATGCAGAGCTTGTATTACATAGAACAATTATAACTTTTTACATAGAACATCTTAACTTGCACAACAAAGGGTTTAAAACTAAGCGGAATATTCAACTAACACAGATTGTGTAACTATTTAAACAAAGTACTGTCTCTATAACAGTTGTAACTATATACAAGTTGGGTATCAATGCATAGGAATGGAGTGATTATTCATTTAGGTTTGTACGTATTGCTTGTAGTAGGGAGTAAAAGCTTGATATTGGGCAGGTTCATGTTTAGCCTTTATCTAAGTTGAGTGGAGGGATTTCCATGGTATTATAGTGTTTAGTGAATAAATACGTTTTCAAGTTTTGTCTGAATTCCATTATCTCTGTTAGTGATCGTAAGTCCTCTGGTAAAGAGTTCCAGATTGTTGGGGCTATGTGGGAAAAGGCTCTATTATTTGTTAATTTGTGAGTTCTTATAAATTCTTTTGGCGTCTTAAGTTTATATGATTGCCCTTTTCTATGAGTGGGCTTAGGAGGTTCTTTGCTTATAAGATTACAGAGTGTCTTCGGGGCCATGTCATTTAGGGCTTTGAATGTAGTTATTATTGTTTTGTATATAATCCTACTTTGTATTGGTAACCAGTGAAGGGATGCTATGTGTAATGTGTTGGAGTGAATTTATCTTTAATATAATTCTCGCTGTGGCATTTTGCGCAAGTTGGATCCTTTTGATGTTTTGTTTTGAAATGCCTATAAGTATTAAGTTGGCAAAATCGAAGTGGGGAGTTATGGTAGCCTGTGTTATATTGATAAAATCTTGTATGAATACAAGGGGGCGTAATTGTTTGAGGATTTTAAGTTTGAAGTAGATTTTCTTTAAGGTATTTCTAATGTGCGTTTCCATAGTAAGGTGTGTATCTAAAATGACACCTAGATATCTTATTTCATTTTTTATTTTAATTTCTTGATTTTGTAATGTTATGTGGGTTGGAGGAGTGAATGTATGGTTTTTTGTTACGATTAAGACTTCGGTTTTAGCATGGTTTATATGGAGGTTTTGAGTTTTTAGCCAGTATGTAATTTCATTGTAGCAGTCTGATAGAAGTTGAATCGGTAGGTTAGGAATTGTAAAAGGTATATACATCATGATATCATCCGCATAAAGGTGATATTGTACTCCAAATTTTTTAAAGATATTGCAGACCGGTTTTATATAGATATTGAAAAGTAGGGCTGAAAGTGCTGAGCCTTGTGGTAAACCTATTTCTTGTTTGTATGTGTTGGATGTTAGATTACCTGTTCTTACATTTTGTGTTCTGTTATGTAAATATGAGGTGAACCATTTATGTACGGTGGAGTTTATGCCTAACTGTCTTAGGTTGTTGAGCAAAATTGAGTGGTGCACGCTATCAAAAGCTGCTGATATGTCGATGAAAAGGAGAATGAACGCCTGTTTGTGATTGTCAATTCCTTTTAGAAGTGTATCTATTAGTACTGTAAGAAGTGTTTCTACTCCATGGCGGGGCCGGAAACCATATTGTTGTTCATCGAGTGGGTAAGATAAGTCTATGAATTCCTGTGTCTGTAGTTGCACTACCTTTTCAATTACTTTGGCCAAGAATGGTATGCTAGAGATGGGCCTATATGATGTTGGCAATGTTTTATCTAGTTTGCAGTTCTTTAAAATTGGACGTATTTGTGCATGTTTGAGCAGGGGTGGAGGTATCCTTGGGTGAGTGAGAGGTTTACTATTGGGAGAATATAGGATAGTAGCGTTGGTAGTGTGTTTTTTATCCATGACACTGGGCATGGGTCTAAGTTCGAGGTTGTGTGGTATTTAGGCTAGAGATGATTGTTTTTAATGTTGCTTTTGAAATGGGGTAAAATTCTGACCATACTTCTACAGGTTGATAAGTGATGTTGATATTTTCTAAGGGCATGGCAGGTTTCTTGGATTTATTTTGGTAATGGTTAGCTAGGGTTTGAACTGAGATGTCTGTGATTTCGTTGCTTGAAGTTTGCTCATTATTAGTTAATTTTCTGACTATGGAAAATAACTCTCTAGGTCTATTGTATGAGTTTGTTAAGATTGCTGCATAATAATTTTTCTTTGTGTTGTCTATTGTTTCCTTATATTTTGTTAGATAGTTATTGTATATTTCTTTGTTCACAGACAACTTGGATTTCCTCCATTTCGTTTCAAGTTTTCTTAGTTCTTTTTTCATTTGTCTTAGAGTGCTATTAAACCATGGTGAGCTATTTGTTTTGGTGTATATGGTCTTTTTATTTGGTTGATTATTTTTAGCTGCATTATTGATAGTATCATTCCAGTTGTTAACAGCATCATCTAAATTAGTTGTTGATAAGAAGTAGGGGATTTTTTAGTAAAGGATTTCTGTTTCATTATATTTTTTTATTTTTTAAGTGGGGGTACTTCTTAAGTAATTGTTGACGCTGGGGGTGGGATATGTGAGATTTATTTTGATGATAAAGTGATCAGACCAAGGTGTCTCTGTGCATTCAATGGAATTTGAGTTAATTAGTTTGAAGAGTATCTCAGGGAGAAGAACCAAATCTAGTGTTCCTCCTTTGATATGAGTTGCAGTTTTAATTATTTGATGGTAATCTATGTCTGCTATAGTGTCTAGGAATAGTTTAGAGTCTAGTATTGGTAGTGACGGAAGGTTAAAATCGCCTAGCATGATTACAGGATTTTGGTCAGTAGATGAACTGAGGAGTTCAATAAGAGAATCCAGGCCATCTGTTTTATTGTCTGGGGGTCTATAGATTAAGCAAATTTTTAAGATGCCGATTTTTATTGATAATGTGTCAATGTTATTGTTAGTATTTGATTGGATTGGCTTGGCGTTTAATGTTTTTTTTGTCATCATTAAAACTCCACCACCTTTTTTATTGGGTCTATGTTTGCAGAATGTGTCATAGTTCTCTTTATCGAGTTGATTTAGATATACTGTATCTGTTTCAGTGAGCCATGTCTCTGTAACACATAAAATGTCAGGTTTTATTTAAGACTAATAAAAGAAAATATTTTTTCACTCAACGTGTAATCAAACTCTGGAATTTGTTACCAGAGGATGTAGTAAAGGCTGTTAGTGTAGCTGGGTTTAAAAAAGGTTTGGACAAGTTCCTGGAGGAAAGGTCCATAAACCATTATTAAGAAGTGACTGAAGATATCAATGCTTGACCCAGTACAAGCATTGTGGAACTTGTGTCTCTTGGGGAAACTGCTAGGTACATATGACCTAGATTGGCCACTGTTGGAAACAGAATACTGGGCTTGATGGACCTTGGTCTGACCCAGTATGGCATATCTTATGTTCTTATGTTCTTGTGAAATTAGATATGGAGCATGGCCTAACCAGAGCGGCTCCTGACTAGAGAGTTGTAGTAGTAGGTGGAAACCACAGCTGTCTGGGCTTGTAGGGTATGATGAGAAGCATAGAACCTCTGTCTATTCTGAACTTCAAGAGGGTCTTTGCAATGAGAGAAATTTATAGAAATGTGTACATAAGACCCTCCCCCCAATGCAAGAGGAAAGCATCTGAGGCTAGCCTGCTGTGTGATCTTACTCTGGAGCAGAACTGATCCACCTAGGCATTCTGCAGAGTGGCAAAAAAATTGATTGAGGGAGTGCCCCACTTTTGAAAAATAAAGGCCGCCACTTCCCTATCCAGTGTCCACTCGTGTGGTTGAAGGACTTGACTCAGTCTGTCTGCCAGAGTGTTTTGTTTGCCTGGCAGTTATGTGGCTCTCAAATCCATTCCATGAGTGATGGTGAACTTCCACAACCTGACTGCTTCCCAACACTGGAGGCACAAGCTGGTTCCTTCCTACCTGTTGATGTAAAACATGGTGACCTGATCGTTGGTCTGAACCAGGACAATTTGATTGACCAGTTGATCTCTGAAAGCCTTTAGAGCATTTGCTATGGCTCTCAACTCCAAGAAGTTGATCTGGTGGAGAATTTCTTGGATGGACCAATCACCTTGAGCATGAAACCCAGTTTGGATGCATCTATCATCAAAATCTTTTGTGTCGAAGCAATCTGGAAGGGAAGGCTGTTGAACAAATTCTGAGGGATTACACTCCAGTGCAGTGACTGGGCTAGAGGACTGGTGATATACAGACGATCCCAGAGTCAAATGGTTGCCTGGGTCCACTGAGTCCTCAGAGTCCACTCAGCCTGCCTCATCTAGAGGCGTGCCAAGGGTGTGACATGCACTGTAGAGGTCATGTGGCCTAGCACGGTCAACATCTTGAGTGCCATCTGTTATGCGGAAGAAAGGCTCTTGCCTGAGTCACATCAAACAGAGCTCCTATGAATTCCAACTGCTGCTTTGGTTGAAGGTGGGACTTTGGGTAATTTATAATGAACCCTAGTAATTCCAACACTCGAATAGTCAAGTATGTTGATTCTTGAACTCCTTCTGGTGTGGTATTCTTGATCAGCCAATTGTCCAGATAGTGGAAGACAAACACTCCCAGTGTCTGGAGCTAGGCAGCTACTACCACGAGGCATTTTGTGAAAACGCGTGCTGCTGAGACTAGGCCAAAAGGCAAGACTTGGTACTGGAAATATTGTCCTCCCAGGACAAACCGGAGATACTTCCTGTAAGTGGGTGTATCTGTATGTATGTATACGCATCCTTTAGATCCAGGGAGCATAGCCAATATCCTTTATGAAGATAAGAAAGCAGGATGCCTAGAGAAATCATTCTGAACTTTTCTCTTAGCAAGTACATATTCAGATCTCTTAGGTCTAGAATGGGACAGTATCCCCCTGTTTTCTTGGGGATCAAGAAGTACCTGGAATAAAACCCTTACCCCTCTTTGCGCTGGTGGCACAAGCTCGATTGAGAGATCCGACAAGAGGGTGGTGATTTCTCTCTGAAGCAGTTCCTGATGTAGAAGGTTGAGGTGATGCACCCTTGTGGGACAATTTGTTGGCAGATCCCAATAATTGTAGCCGCTTTGGATTATATGTAGAACCTATAAGTCTCAGGTTATGAGGTGCCACCTGTGGGTAAAAAGAGTGAGCCTTCCTCTGACCAGAGGGTTTCCTACAGTGGCTACTGGTAGAATAGCTATGCTCCAAAGGAACCAGTCAAAACCCCGCAGCAGGTTTTGGCTGAAGAGCTGGCTGGGCTTTCTGAGGCTTCTCCCAATGCTGTTGTTGACGTGGAGCCTACTTGGTCTGGGAGGTTTGGGACCCAGGAAAGTACCTACACCTACAAGAGTAATAGGTCTTTTTCTGCCCTCTTCCTTGGAACCCCCTGCGATAGGAGGCTGGCTCGGATGTGCACCTGAGAAATTATGAAGGGCGACATGCTCTTTTCTATGAAGCCAGCATTCTCTTCAACTTGTTCTCTGAAGAGATTCTCTACACGGCATGACTGCAAGCTTATTCTGCACTGAATGTTTTAGGTCCAAGGAGCCAGGTGAGTCTCTAGGCACCAATACCTGGCAGAAGCTCCCAACGCCATTTCTATGATGTCATAGGTTGCCCAGACCATGAATTTTGAGTAGTTCTTGCCGTGAGCCACTAAAGAATGACACTGTTCCAAATTCTCTGGAGGGAGAAACAGGTGGCTCAGCAAGGTCGTACATGATGTTCTTCAAGAACATGCCCATGTACAGTTGGTAAGAGGCCACGTGGACTATGAGTATGGAACTTTGAAAATACGTTCTCCCCAAAGAGTCCAATGTCCGGTGTCGAGACCCTTCGATGATCCATTGTCGATGTCTCTCCTACAGGCAAGGCATGCGTCTTGAGGATTGGCTTTATGGTTGCCAATGTTGGTGCAGCTGTCAAGGCCCCAGCATGCTGCACTGACAAAAGTGCTGCATTGTGATCATACAGAACTTATAGCAAGCGCTTCTCCATGGCTGCCAATTCCAAAGGCTGTGGGGCCTGAGCAACTTTGACCGATGAACCTGGCATATCTTCAGGGACATTAATGGTTTGGTCTCAGTAGGCTGTTGGGAGTCCCTTAGATGTCCTGGAGGATGAGCTCTTTTCCTGTCAGAGCACCTTCAAGAGGCACTCATCACTGTTTACACCATGCCTCAATGTGCTCAGATGCTAATCCATTAGGGCCTTCACTCGGTGAGATCACCTTGTGACATCAATGAAGACGAGGCTGAATCCGTCCTTGTCTTCAGGTGGAGGTTGATTGATGGCTGATGCTCCGGGGCATTATGGGTGCTCCGCTCTGGTTGAGCTTGAGCTCCTCAATTCTGATGCACTGCCAGGGTCCAATGCAGCCTTGGAAGCCATAGAGGCCAGTAACATCAGTGCTGAAGGTGATGGATTGGCACCAAAAAGTGATTTGCACTGTTTCTCATAACCTTTGAGTCCTCTTTTAGTTATCTGTAAACACAAAATTTAAAGAAGAGGGCTGATGATTGGGTCCCATGCACTGGAATGATCAGTTGTGTGTACTTGTGGCAGATATGGTCCTAGCGTACTGGGTACATTTCTTGAACCCCCTGGCGGGTTTTTGGGACATGTCACCCAGGAAAATAGCCACAGCAAAATCAAATGTCTCGATTTTGGAAGTTAGGCTCCAGTGCTCCGGTTGGGCCTAAGGGGGCAGAAGTGCTGCTGAAAAATAAATAAAAACTAAATCAAGGGAGAGAAAACCCCCCAAAAGGGAAAAGAGAACCGCTAAAGCAGGCGACTAGGCAAAAACCCAAAGTGCAGAAACCCCTGTAGGGGAGAAAGTGTGGTTACTCAGCTATAACAGGTGTTCTCCAAGAACAGCAGAAATCAGTCCTCACATATGGGTGACATCGACACTGACAGAGCACATGCGGAGCATTTCCCCAGCTTTCAAAGAAAGCCTTTGGGACATACTGCCACGCATGCGTGGTTCCCTTCCCACCCAAGGGTGCCATCTTGCTCAGTCAGAAGACATAGCTAAGACAGCAGTAAAAAATAAAAGAAGGAAGGAAGGCAACTCCCAGGGGAGGAGGGAGGGTAGTGAGGAACTATTGCTGCTGTTCCCAGAGAACACCTGTTACAGGTGAGTAACCATTCTTTCTCCAGGAAGTCAGTCCTCACCTATGGGCCTCCCTAGCTTCAGGCTGCTGGGTACTGAACTATCCCATACAAAAAGTCAAAACAGAGTATTACCTGGATAAAGAACTAAAGCTATTCAAAACAGCACCTGAATGTCACAAAATCATTTCTGTCGGAAGCCGCCGACCTGAGATAGAGAGGGGAAAAACTCTCCACTCTGTGTCGGCAGTAACCGTTTTTTTCAATTTTTTAATTGACATAAAGTGCTCAAAAAACTAGTCATAGTGAAAACCACTTATCTGAGAGATGGGCAAGCTGGGCAGCAAGATCGAATACAGCGACATGCATGTTTTTCATCTGAACAGCTTGAGACAGGGCCTCTTGTAGGCTCGAAACATGCATGTCGCTGTATTCGATCTTGCTGCCCAGCTTGCCCATCTCTCAGATAAGTGGTTTTCACTATGACTAGTTTTTTGAGCACTTTATGTCAATTAAAAAATTGAAAAAAACGGTTACTGCCGACACAGAGTGGAGAGTTTTTCCCCTCTCTATCTCAGGTCGGCGGCTTCCGACAGAAATGATTTTGTGACATTCAGGTGCTGTTTTGAATAGCTTTAGTTCTTTATCCAGGTAATACTCTGTTTTGACTTTTTGTATGGGATTGTTCGGTGTCATCACAGTACTTAATTTTTTGGGGTTTTTTTTAGTCGGGTACTGAACTATGACAGCACCAACGGAGACCAATCAGGTCGCTGTGAGTTGCAGAAGGTCAGTCCCCACTGGGAGACTCTGTATGACCCTAGTATCCTGAGACACCATCACTCCGGTAGCCTGCACACATAAGGGTCAGAGGGCAGGAGTTGCCTAGACCCCGAGAATATTACAGAGTACTGCCTGACCAAGCACACCATCCCTGTGGGACACACTCTCCAGTCAGTAGTGAGCTGTGAACGTTTGAACTGAAGACCATGTGGTGGCCTTGCAGGTTTCCATCACCGGCACTAAGCGGAGGTTGGCCGCCGATGTGCCATCACCCTCACGCAATGCACTATAATCCGGTGCTCAAGGGAAAGACCAGCTTGCTCATAAGTGAAGGCAATACAGTCTGCAACCCAAGAGGACAGAGCTCGCTTGGTCACGGGGAGTCCCAGTCTGCTGGGGTCATAAGATAAGAAAAGCTGAGGAGCCTTTCAATGGGCCTGAGTCCGCTACAAGTAGAAGGACAGGGCCCACTTGCAATCTAGTGTATGACGTATTAGCTCCTCCCTGCTGGTGTGAGGCTGTGAAAAGAAGGTGGGGAAGACCACCTCTTGGTTGAGATGGAAGGGAGTTCCCAAATTCCTCCTGAAGGCGGTATGTGTGCGGAGCACCACCCCGTTCTTATAGAACCTCATATATGGAGGATCCACCATCAGGGCCTGGAGTTCGCTCACCCGAGCGGACGTGAGGGCCATCAGGACGGCCACTTTCCAAGACAGGTATCTCGGGTAGCAAGTGGCTATGGGATCGAATGGTAGTTTAGTGAGCTGAGAGCACCACAATGAGGTCCTATTCTGCTGCTGGAGGGCGGAGGGGGGGCTTGAATAGTAAGAGGCTCCTGGAGGAACCTAGAGACCAGGGGCTGGCTAGAGGGGTTTTCCCTCGATAGGGTGGTGGTATGCGGCTATGGTGCTCAGATGCACCCTCACAGAATTGGATTTCAGCCCAGTATGTGATAGGTGCAGTAGGTACTGAAGGACCAGTTGCACATGACAGGAGAAAGGATTCTCCTTCTCCACTCACCAAATGGAGAACCGTTTCCACTTAAAGGTGTAGGCCCGCCTGGTGGAGGGTTTTTGAGAGGCCAGTAAGATGATCTCAACCTCCCCTGGAAAGTTAAAGGGGGCCAGCACTACCCTTTCAGCAGCCACACTGTTAGCATCAGCGACCCCAGGCTGAGGTGCAGAAGGGATCCCTCCTCCTGGGACAGGAGGTCCAGGGGCTGGCTCAGTGGGACTGGGAGTGCCACTGACAGGGATAGTAGCAGAGGGAACCAGGGTTGCCTGGGCCACCTGGGTGCAATCAGAATAACCAATGCCCCCTCACTCTGGACCTTGAAGAGAATCTTGCAACCGGGGGGGGGGGGGCGGTCAGTGGGAACGCATATAGCAGGCCCTCCGACCACAGGATCAGGAAGGCATCTGCTGCCACCTTCCGCAGGTGTACATAAGAACATAACATAAGATATGCCATACTGGGTCAGACCAAGGTCCATCAAGCCCAGTATCCTGTTTCCAACAGTGGCTAATCTAGGTCACAAGTACCTAGCAGTTTCCCCAAAAGACACAGGTTCCACAATGCTTGTATTGGGTCAAACAGTGGATATTCTGGGTCCCCTTTAATAATGGTTTATGGACCTTTCCTCCAGAAACTTGTCCAAACCTTTTTTAAATCCGGCTACACTAACAGCTTTTACTACATCCTCCGGTAGCAAATTCCAGAGCTTGATTACATGTTGAGTGGAAAAAATATTTTCTCTTATTAGTCTTAAATAGGTTACCCTGTAGCTTCATTTCATGCCTCCTAGTCTTTCTATATTTTGATGGCGTAAATAATTGATCTACGTTTACCCGTTCCACTCCATTCATTAATTTAAAGACCTCTATCA
Organism: Ichthyophis bannanicus; assembly: GCA_033557465.1. Classification (NCBI taxonomy): domain Eukaryota; kingdom Metazoa; phylum Chordata; class Amphibia; order Gymnophiona; family Ichthyophiidae; genus Ichthyophis; species Ichthyophis bannanicus. The sequence continues at coordinate 433,164,160 of CM066037.1, forward strand.
TATCTCCCCTCAGCCGTCACTTTTCCAGGTTGAAGAGCCCTAACCCTTTTAGTTTCTCTTCATAGGGGTATCCTTCCATCCCCTTTACCATTTTGGTGGCTCTTCTCTGTACCTTTTCTAATAACGCGATATCCTTTCTAAGATACGGCGACCAGCAATGCAAACAATATTCAAGGTGCAGTCGCACCATGGAACGATACAGAAGCATTATAGTATCCTATGTTTTATTCTCCATTTTTTTCCTTATGATACCTAGCATTCTATTTGCTCTCTTGGCTGCCACTGCATACTGGGTGGAGCGTTTTCACATTTTATCCACGATGACGCCTAAATCATTTTCCTGGGTGGTGGTTCCTAATGTGGAACCTTGCATCATCTAACCATAGTTTGGGTTTTTCTTCCTAGGTGCGTAACTTTGCACTTGTCCACGTTAAATTTCATCTGCCATTAGGATGCCCAGTCTTCCAATTTATTAAGATCCTCTTGCAATTTTCCACAATCCTCATGGGTTCTAACATCCTTGGATAGCTTTGTGTCATCTTCAAATTTGATAATCTCACTCATTATTCCCATTTCCAGGTAATTTATGAATATGTTAAAAAGCAGTGGACCCAGCACAGGTCCCTGGGGTACTCCACTATTCACCTTTCTCCATTGGGAAAATTGGCCATTTAGCTCTACCCTCTGATTTCTATCTTTTAACCAGTTCCTGATCCACAATAGTACACTGCCAACTATCCCATGACTTTTTAATTTTGCCAAAAGTCTCTCATGAGGGACCTTGTCAAAAGCTTTCTGAAAGTCCAAATACACCACTGACTCACCTTTGTCTACCTGTTTATTCACACCTTCAAAAAACATAACAGATTATTAAAACAAGACCTTCCTTTGCTAAAGCCATGTTGGCTATCTCCCATTAAACCATGACTATCTATTTACATGTTCAGTAATTTTGTTCTTATAATGGTTACCATTTTTCCCGGTACTGACATCAGGCTCACTGATCTGTAGTTTCCCAGATCACATCTGGAACAGTTTTTAAAAATCGGCATTACATTGGCCATCCTCCAATCTTCAGGTATTACAGATGATTTTAATGATAGTTCACAGATTACTAATAGTAGGTCTGCAATCTCATATTTCAGTTCTTTCAACAACCTTAGATGTATACCATCTAGTCCGGATGATTTGCTACTCTTCAGTTTATCAAATAGTTGTAATACATTTTCCTGGTGTATCGATATTTCTTTCAGTTCTTCCGCAGCATCTCCTTTAAATACCATTTCAGTCATGGGCAACATTCCTACATCTTCCTCAGTAAAGACTGAAGCAAAGAATTCATTCAGTCTCTCCGCTATTGTCTTGTACCTTCTTAGTGTCCCTTTAACCCCTCTATCATCTAATGGTCCAACCGACTCTTTCACAGGTTTTTTTGCTACGAATGTACTTGAAAAAGTCTTCATTATGAATTTTTGTTTCCACTGCAAGCTTCTTCTCAAATTCTCTCTTTGCCTGCCTTATCAATGCCTTGCATCTAACTTACCAGTGCTTGTGTTGTTTCCAGTTTTCATTATTAGGCTCCTTTTTCCATTTCCTGAAAGATACATTTTTGGGCAACAGCAACCTCTCTGACCTCACCGTTAAACCATGCTGGTAGTTTTTTGGACTTCCTTCCACTTTACTTAAAGTGTGGAATACAGCTGCTCTGGGCTTCCAAGATAGTATTTTTAAACAGCACCCAAGCTTGATGTAAACCTTTAATCTTTGCAACGGCTCCTTTTAGGTTTTTTTTAAACTATTTTCTTTATTTTATCATAGTCTCCCTTTTGAAAGTTAAAAGGTAGTACTATGGATTTTCTTACCCTCCCTCCTCCATTTATTAAATCAAACAGGATCATGCTATGATCACTATTGCCAAGTGGCCCCAACACCCTTATCTCTTGCATCAGATCTTGTGTTCCACTAAGGACTAGGTTCAAAATGGCTTCCCCTCTGGTCAGTTCATGAACCAGATGCTCTAAGAAGCAGTCATATATTTCATCTAGAAACTTTATCTCCCTAGCATGTCCTGCCATGACACTGAACCAGTCGATACCGGGGTAATTGAAATCACCCATTATTATTACTGTGTTGTAACTTTTGTTAGCTTCCCTGATTTCTTTGAGCATTTCATCATCCATTTGTTCATTCTGGCCAGACAGTCGATAGTATACCCCCACCGTCTTTGCCTTCTTACATAGAATTTCAATCCATAGAGATTCTACACTGAACTTTGTTTCCTGCAAAACTTTAATCCTTTGTGACTCACTGCCCTCTCTAACATAGAGCACAACCCCCTCCACCAATTTGATCTGCTCTATCATAATGATATAGTTTGTACCCAGGTATGACAGTGTCCCAGTGGTTGTCTTCCTTCCACTATGTCTCTGAGATACCAATCATATCTAACCTCTCATTTGTAATGCTTTATATTCTAACTGTCCTATCTTATTTTTTAGACTTCTAGCATTTGCATACAAGCATTTTAGAGGCAGTATTTTATTCATATTAATCTGGCTATTGGTAGGCAGGGGTAATTTGGAATCTTTAAGCTCTGTACTCAAAGGCATTTGGGCTACTTTTGTCTTTTTTGGAACCTCCCTGCTGATATGCCATAACTTCAATCTTTTGCTAGTATCCTTCAAGGATACATTGTTCCGAACCATGCGCTCTTGGGCGACTGTCAGCTTTCCCCTATTATCTAGTTTAAAAGCTGCTCTCTCTCTTTTATTTATTTCTTTATAAAGGTTTCAATACATATTACAAAGACAAAACAAAAATACACTAATATTATTAGCATATATACATAACAAAAGTCCACATCAAGGACAAGCTCCATAAAATACATAAAGAAAATAACCAGATTAAAGGCACTGGAAATTTAACATCAAGCTCAATATACAAAGTCAAGAGAATAATATAGTATTGAACATATTAATTCTTTTCTTTAAGAAAATTTAACAACTGATCCACTTCAAAAAACACCTAGTGCTTACCCTGAAAAACTACATGACATTTACAAGGAAACTTAAGATTGAATAAGGCACCAAGAGCCATCACACGTGGGCTGACCTCTAAAAAGGCTTTATGCCGCTCCTGTGTAGCCCTAGAAACATCTGGAAATATCTGAATAGGTTGACCACAAAATTTGTCAGTTTTCCTCTTGAAATAAGTTTGCAATATTCTATCTTTATCCAACTGCATAACAAATGTAACTAACAGTGTGTCTCTTAAAACAATATCATCAGTGGAGGACGCCAAAAAAACAGCTATATCTAATGCAGAAGATGCTAACTGATCATACTGTGCCTCTCCCACTTTCTCCAAATCTTTAACCACTTTCTCCTTTGGAACATAATATATTTAAGACACCTGAATGTTATCCACATCACTAAATAATAAAACTTCCTTAAGATATTTCTGAAAAAGAATTAGAGGAAAAAGATAATGAGTCCGAGGAAAATTTAATAAACATAAGTTCTTGCAACTGAAAGAATTCCCCAACAGTTCATCCTGTCGATGCAATGAACGAAAATCCTGAGTAAATGTAGCCAGGACAAGCTGTTGAAAGGAGAACTGATTCTAATGAGATCCAGAAATTTTCTCCAATACTGACAAATGAACATCATGATCAGACAACTTTGTAACTGTTTCCCTTGAAAACGTTGCTACTTTCTGCAAAGAAACCCCCAGCGCCGATTCCATACGCGAGAGAATTGACCAAACATCCCTTAAAGATACTTCAGCAAGAGGCACCAGGGATTCACCAAAGGAGGAGAAAGAAATCACTGAAGGGAGAGGGGGTGGCAAGTTTTCTGGAGCAGAATCAAGTTTCAAGAAGGAATCAGGAAGTAAAGCAGAGCCGGTTCCCTCCATCCCTACTTCATCAGGGAAGGAGTGCATACCGGGACCAAGGACAACAGACTCTTGGCTGGGCTGAGCTAAACCCATATCACTAGCAGAGGGAGAAGAAGATGCAGTACTCACAGTTGATACATTTACCGAATCAGGAGTTGACGGCCCCACTGAGGTCAGAGGATTCCCCACACGAATATGGGCATCCATCGGACCTACTACTTTGTCCGCCTTCAACTGTGTGGTTTGCGGGTAGTGCTTCCTTCTCTTCCCCATTACAGGGACACACCTCTGCATCGAGTGCACCAAAGGGGCAGGACCTGCCCCTTTTTGTCACGCCCCTTCAGGCACACACCCGCTACCGCATCCCACAGTGGAGCCGGTATTTTATGGCCCGCCTCAAATCCAGCCACCCAATAGGGAGCTAGGCACCAGAGCCAATCCAGTCAAGTAATCCAAGTAAAGAGAAAATGAAGCTGCTCCCTCTATCTCCTTTTTAAAGGTTAATGCCAGCAGCCTGTTTCCGTCCCAGTAAAGGTGGATCCCAGGCCTTCAGAAAGAGCCCCTCCTTTCCCCAGAATGTTCCCCAGTTCCTAACAAATCCAAAACCCTCATCCTTGTACCATCGTCTCATCCACACATTGAGACTCTGGAGCTCTGCCTATCTTTTGGGTCCTGCATGTGGAACGAGAAGCCTTTCGGAGAATGCTACCCTGTAAGTTCTGGATTTCAACTTCCTACCTAAAATCCTAAATTTAGCCTCCAGAACCTCCCTACCACACTTGCCTATGTCATTGGTAATGATATGTACCAAGATAGAAGACTCCTTCCCAGCACTATAGAAGACCTTGTCTAGGTGACGCGTGAGGTCTGCTACCTTCACACCAGGCAGGCCTGTTACCAGACGATCCTCACGTCCACCAGCTATCTACATGCCTAAAGATCAAATCACCAACTATAACGGCTGTCCTAACCCTTCCCTCATGGGCACATCACCCTGGAGCAACCTCCTCTGTGAGAAGGTTTTACATCACCTGGAGGCCAGGTCCTAGCTGCAGGATCACTTCCTGTCGCACCAGGGTGATGCTCTCCTGTCAGGTGACCTCTCCCCTCCATGGCAACAGGACTGCTGCCAGACTGGAGGTGGGACTTCAGTACTATATCCCTGTAGATCTTCCTTATGTCCTCCAAATCTGCTACTCTAGCCTCCAGAGATCAGATTCATTTCCTGAGAGTAAAGAGTTCCTTGCACCTAGTGCACACATAAGACCCCTTACCAATTGGGAGAAAATCATACATGTGACACTCAGTGCAAAAGAATGGAAAACCCTCATCCCGCTGCTGGACTGCTTTCTGCATCTTAATTTTAAGTTCTGTTTAAGTATTTAAATTCTTTACTTAGTAAGGGTTGCTGGGGATACTTATACTAATAAAACTATACCTAATACGTTTAATGTACTTTGTTCACTTGAAGCTTAATCTCAGGTCTTGAATGTATGTCTGAGGAGGATAAACAGCTGCACCCGAGAGTGAATATTTATTTATTTATCCATTCTTATATACCGCGCTATTCAGAGTCAGTGCAGTTTACATAAAACAATAATATTTGCATTACATCAGAACAATGATATCAATGCTTACATTGTAACAGGAAAATAAACCTGGATTGAATGGGGAAGAAGAAACTAATAAGCTATTAACAGAGTTAAATAACAGAGTTAAATTATGAACTATTTACATATTTACAGGTTAGAATTAATAGTGGCATCTCCTTTCCTTTAAGAACCTATAAAGTTACAATTATCCTAGGCGTGAGAAGGTGTGAGGGAGGGAAAGAAGACTTATTAAAAACTGGTTGCTAAACAGTACCCTGTCCTGTGCTTCTAAGGTAATCTTCTAGAAAATGTTCTATGGCCAGATGAAACCAAACTTAAGCTCTTTGGCAATACAGATCAGCAATACATTTACAAGCGAAGAAAGGAAGCTTATAAGGAAAACACACCCTTCCTACAGTTAAATATGGTGGAGGTTCCATAATGTTGTGGGGCTGTTTTTCTGCCTCAAGAACTGGAACATACTGAATAATCATGAAATCAGAGGACTACTATGGTATCATGGAGTGAAATGTGCTACCTTGTGTCAGAAAGCTAGGTCTGGGTCAAAGGTCCTCCAGCAGGATAATGTCCCAAAACTTACAGCTAGAAGTATAAAAGAATGGTTAAAAAGAAACAAATGGACTGTTTTAAACTGGCTAGAAATGAGTTCTGATCTCAATCCAATCAAGAACCTTTGGAAAGAGCTGAAATTTGCCATTGGCAAAAGGAATCCTGGAAAAGCGTATTCACCTGTAACTGGTGTTTGCCGTGGACAGCAGGAATCAGTCCTCACAAATGGGTGATATTGGCACCGACGGAGCCCTCCAGCTTTCAAAGAAAGCATTTGGGAGATGCCACCATGCACACATGGTCCCCTTCCCGCCCAAGGCTGCCATCTTGCTCAGTTAAATGACATAGCTGAAGATGGCAAAGAAAGTATTTTTAAGTAAAAGAGAAACGCCAAGGGGAGGAGGGAGTTATGAGGACTGATTCCTGCTGTCCCCAGAGAATACCTGTTACAGGTGAGTAATTACGCTTTCTCCGGGAACAAGCAGGAAGTATTTCCTCACATATGGGACTTTCTAGCTACAGGCTACTACAAGCCTGTATGGAAAAACACAGTCACCCTCAAGGGGAGCCGTGAGCAGCAGTAATTGAGTCCACAGATGCGGACTACAGCAGGACCCATGTGTCTGATGGAAACCAACACTCCAGTAACCTGAACACAGAAGGGTCAGAGGGTAGGAGTTGCCTAGACCCCAAAAAGAATATGGAGCACGGCCTGGTCTAAAGCGCTATTCCATTGGGACTCCCTTTCCAGACAGTAATGGGCTGCAAAGGTATGGACCGAAGACCAGGTGGTGACCTGGTAAATGTCCAGCAGCAGGACAGAGCACAGGTTTGCCACAGAGGCCACCATGGCCCTGACACAGTATACCACAGTGTAGCAAGGTGTGAAGGACCATCTCTGCCCTACTGGAGTGAGACCTTGGAAAGAAGGTGGGCAGCACCACCTCCTGGTTGAGGTGGAAGGGAGATACCACCTTCTGGAAGAATTTGGGGTGCACACGAAGCATGACCCTGTTCTGGTTGGACCTGGTATATGTCACCTCCACCACTAAGGCTTGGAGATTGCTGATCCTGCAAGTGGAAGTGAGAGCTACCAGGAACACAACCTTCTATGAAAGGTATCGCAGATGGCAGGTAGCCAGAGGCTCAAAGGGTGGGTGAGTGAGCTGCACCAGTACCACGTTGAGATCACATTCAGTCACTGGCTGGTGGGCAGACAGGAGGTTTGGACAGCAGAAGACCCCTCAAGAAGCAGGTCACCAGTGGCTGAACCAAGAGAGGTTTGCTTTCCACTGGGTGGTGGTGTGCCACCAGGACGCTGAGGTGCACTCTGCCCAAGTTCAATTTGAGCCCAAATTGCAAAAGATGGAGAAGATACTGCTGCACTAGCTGCACTGAGCAGAATGGGTTCACTCCCTGCTCCGAGCACCAGACCGAAAATCTGCGCCATTTGAAAGCATATGCTATCCTGGTGGAGGCCTTGCGGGAGGCTAGCAGAATTTCCTCCACTTCCCCCAAGAGGTTGAAAGGAGCTAAGGTCACCCTTTCAGCAGCCATGCTGTCAGTGATAAGGACCCCAAGTTGGGGTGCAGGAGAGAGCCCCCTTCCTGAGACAGGAGCCCTGGGGAGTTCCCAGGTGGAATGGGAGTCTCCACTGCTGAGGAGCAGTGGGAACTATGGCTGCCTGAGCCACCAAGGGGCCACCAGGATCAGTGAGGCCCTGTCACGGAGGGCCTTGAACAGCATTTTGGCAATTAACGGCGTGAGAGGGATGGTGTACATGAGCCCATCTGACCATAGGATGAGGAATGTGTCTGCCGCCACCCATGAGAGGTGGGCTTGCCTGGAGCAGAAGCGGGGCACCTCATGGTCGTTTGGGCTGGTGAAAAGGTCCACCAATGGTGTCCACCAGAGGCAGACAAGATGGCTGGCCATTCTGGGGGTCCAACTGCCACTCATGCGGCTGGAGGATCCTGCTTAATCTGTCCACAAGAGAGTTGCCCTGGCCCAGAAGGTATACTGCCCATAGAAGTATGCCCTCCTGGACTGCGTAGGAGCAGAGCGCAATCGCCTCATGGCAAAAGGTGCAAGATCCTGTGCCCCCATGCTTGTTCACATAGAACATCGCCACCTGGGTATTCGTTTGGACCAGCACCAGCTGGTATTGCAGGCAGTGACAGAACACTCGGAGGGCTAGATATATTGCCTGAAGCTCGAGGAGGTTGATCTGCAAGTTGCTCTCATCCTGTGACCAGCTGCCCTGGGTGCGGAGCTCTTCACAGTGGGCTCCCCATCTGAGCAGGGAGGCATTAGTCATGAGGACCCTCTGGGGGCTCAGGGTTTGAAAGGGCATCCCAGCTTCGTTGTGATGAGGGTTTTTCCACCAGGTCTGAGATTCCGCCAGCTGGTGCATCACTGACACTCTATCGTGGAGACAGCCTGTGGCCTGTGTCCACTGGTCTCGAAGGCACCACTGTGCAGCCCTCATGTGCAGGTAGGCATCCAGGGTGACATAGACCGTGGAGGCCATGTGCCTGAGAAGGCCAGCAGGAGCCAAGCTGACACCAATGGACAGCGGTGTACATCTGTGGCCAGCACCCTTAAATTGGTCCAAAGGGAGAAAGACCTTCGCTTGGAGGTTGTCTATTCTCGTTCCTATGATCTCCAGAGATTGGATTGTGAGGAGGTGAGACTTGGGGTAGTTTATCACAAATCCCAGCTGCTGCAGAACTTGGATGGTGCATTGGGTGGCCTGCTGCACCTCTGTGGCTGTGCCTCCTTTTATGAGCCAATCTTCCAGGTAGGGGAAGACAAATAGCACCTGGAGGAAGGCGCCCACTACTGCCAAGCACTTGGTGAAGACCCTTGGGGCGGAGGCCAAGCCAAAGTGCAGAACCCTGTACTGGTAATGTCCACCCCCACCCTGAATTGCAGGTAATGCCTGTGGTGGGGGTGAATGAGGATGTGGGTATAAGCATCCTTCATATCCAAGGAGCATAGCCAATCTCTCCGCTGGAGGTAAGGCAGCAATATTCCAAGGGAGAGCATCTTGAACTTCTCCCTCATCTGCAACTTGTCCAGACTACGCAGGTCGAGTATGGGCCTTAGGCCCCCTATTCCTTTTGGTACAAGGAAGAATCTGGAGTAGAACCCTTTGCCCCCAAGGTGGTGGGGTACCAGATCTACCACTCTGTCCTTGAGAAGACCTGTGAGTTCCCACATTAGAAGGTCTTGCTGAAGGGGAGGACTGGGGGGCTCTCCCAGGAAGAAGAGAGGCGGTGTCTGAGCCAGACAGAGAAGGTAGTAGTCCTTGACCACCTGGAGCGCCCAGGCATCAGTGGTAATGGCTGGCCACCTGTGGGCATAATGGATGAGATGACCCCCTGTGGGCTGCTGACCTTCTTGAGGTGGAGAGGCTATGCCCAAGGAGTCAAAAGCTCCCCCCTGGCTGGGCTGGAGCAGACACCTGAAAGCCTTCTGCTATGAGGGCCTTGCCTATGTCCCTTGGCCTGCTGACTCTGCTGGGGAGCCAGAGAGGCATGAAAATGTGGGTAGCTTCTGTAAGTAGCCCCTTTTCTCAGGTAGAAGGGCTTTTTACCTGAGCCCTTCCGTCGGGGAAGGGCAGCGCTCTTTTTAGAGAGTCTGGTCCTTGTCATGAACTCTGACTTCATCTCCACAGCCTTTTTGGTCATGAGTTTGCCGAAAAGATTCTCACCATGGCATGGGATATCGACCAATTTGTCCTGAACCCACTGTTCAAAGTCAGACGACAGTAGCCAGGCCTGGCATCTGGCACCGATACCCGCTGCTGCTACTCAATTTGCTGACTCAAAGCAGTCAAAGGCTGCTTGAGACAAACTTGGAGCACTCACGGATGGATTTGGCCAGGTTTTGGAACCGCTACAGGGGTTTTTCAGAGAGACCAGCGAGCTCCTTCACCAGGTCTCTCAGGTACAGCTGGTAGGCCTGGATCCAGCTGATGAGCATAGAGCCTTGGTAGCACTTTCTGCCAAGGGCATCCAAGGTGCATGCCTCCCTACAGAGGAATGCGTCTTTTGGCTCTTCAGCCGACGTATGGCCAACTCCACCACCATGGAGTTGTGCGGCAGCTATGCTTTCTGGAAGCCAAGGCTCCAGCAGACTTCGTACATCAAGTTGAGCCGCTTGCTCACCACTTGCACCTATGCCGATGCATATGGAGCATTAGCCATTCCAGGATCGGTGGGATGGGCACCGTAAGCGAGTCCCATGGAGGGGCCTTGTATTGGAGGATTTCTAGTTCCTCTGTCTGAGGGTCTTCCTCTAACTCCATAGGGAACACCAGGCCCTTAGACATGTCCCTCACGAAGTCGAGGAATGCCATGTCCTCGGGTAGGGAGAGACGCTGGGGATCTGAAGGAAGGGAGTCAGAGGGGACATCACGGTGGCGACAGGTGTCTGGTGACTCCTCACCCTCGGTCTCCCAATTGGAATAATCCAAACAGGGAAGGATGGCTTACGGGATCTGGGCCTGAGGCCCACGACTGGCACTGGGTGCACCAGCCAGGGAGGATCTCAGTCCTGTGGAATGGGAACCAGATCGAGAAGTCAGCCGAAGATCGACAGCCTCCAGGGTCAGCCTGGAGGTCTTGGTGAAGGAATCGGTGGTAACAGACAACAGCACCACTGCTGGTCCATGAAGGCAGAAAGACTGCACTCCAGAGCCAACATTCTGGATTAGAGTCCAGAAGGCTCCACAGGCATCGGCATGGGCACCGAGGAACCCAGGCCCAACGCCAGTTCCCCCAAGAGGGAGTTCTCAATAAGCACAGGTTCTGGCAACCGAGGCCAGTCTGAAGACGAGTCCTTGCAGGGGACCTTGGTGGGCTGCCCCTCTCCGATCCCTCGGACAAGAGTCTAAGACTGCAGGACCTGGCTCAGGGCTTACCTGGCCTGTCGGAGGCATCCAGGGAAGCCGCCTTCGAGGTTTTCTTCTTCTTGTGGTCCCTCGAGGGAGAACCCCTTTCCGAAGAAAATTAGGCACCTACTTTTCTTTATAAAATAGCTTTAGGATAGATGGAGAAGGGATGGATTTCAATTTGGTATTGGCCCCTAAATTGTATACCTCAGGAGGGAGTTGTGTTTGAGGGAGTGGTAGAGCTAAAATGAAGGATTGTTTAGATCTGATAGAGCTGGTGGATGTGTGGAGAATGTTTCACCCCAATAGGAGATGCTAACTTTTTTTCATACCCACATGGATCATACGCTCAAATTGGTTATTTTTTTTCTTTTAGAACCACCTTGCCTAGGATACAGGGTACAGATATTGATCTTGGTCTGACCATGCATCTCTACCTCTTTGATGCTTATGTACTGGCACCTGGATGAGCAATTATTGGAAAATCAAGCATTAGTGGAGCATCTGGTACAGGTAATTGAGGAGGTATCAGGACATATCATCAATGGACTCTTTCTATAAGAAACTGGCATATTTGAGATGAGTAAACTGACAGTCACAAGGCAAGGTCCCATGCTGAAGTTTGTAAAAGTATGGAAACCATTTGAGAAATTGGCCCAGTTGAAACTTTAAAGTATCACCATTGCCACTATGTGGTAGGGGATGAGGGGGGAGGAAGGAGAGGGAAAGGCATATGGGGGAAGTGCTGATTGAAAGTAAAGTGTATATTTGTATGGTTATTTTGAAAATAAAGTTAATAAAAAAATGTATATTCCAATTTTTTTTCCTATTTCAAAGTTCTTTTCTAATTTCAATTTTTACTCAATTTTAATTTATTATAAACTGCTTCATTGTTTACAAGAAGCAGCATATCAAATTTTAATTAAACTAAACTATTTTTGACAGGTTCTCCAGACATCCTGGCTTGGTGGAATTTGAATCTTATTTTTTTAAATTTGGGTACACTGTCTCAGCAGGGAGCTCATCTTCGGACAAAAATAAATGAGCCGTATAAAGTAATTAAGAACAATATTATTTATACAGGACCAAATAATCAACTTAATTCTTCCACAAGAAGGAATAGAGAGCATGCAGCTCCTGTTTCAGTGATATCAGATGGTCTTTTCTCCACCATTAGATACAGTAGAAAGATGTATTCTAAGTAAGCACATTAGCAGTTGATTAATTCAATTTTTGATACTAATCCATTTGGTTTCAAATGTAAATTTAATGAGGCTATCTTACTTTCAAGATGAAATATGGACAGACTTCACCCTGTCAGATGTTCTGATCGTAAGTGTAAAAGGGTCTTTAGTTACTATCTGAACATTGTGTCTGTCAACAGACATCAAACTGGACAGGGCCTATTTGCTCACAATACATAAAATTACTTTAATGTTATACATAGAAGAGACCCTCATTCCAGTCCTGTCCTGTCAATGCCTCAGAGTTAGGAGTAGTGACAAAGAACTAGAGAGAGGCTCATGTGGTCCCTTTACACAAAAGCGGAAGTAAGAAAGAGTTGTTACTCACCTGTAACAGGTGTTCTCCAGGAGCAGCAGGAATCAGTCCTCACATATGGGTGACGTCGGCGCCGACGGAGCCCTCGCGGAGCAATTTCCCCAGCTTTCAGAAAGCCTTTGGGAATTGCAGCGCGCATGCGAGGTCCCCTTCCCGCCCAAGGGTGCCCTCTTGCTTAGTCAGATGACATAGCTAAAAGACAGCAAAAAATTTTTAGCAAAAACGAAATGAGAGGACTGCAATTCCGAGGGTTGTGAGGACTGATTCCTGCTGCTCCTGGAGAACACCTGTTACAGGTGAGTAACAACTCTTTCTCCAGGACCAAGCAGGAAGTCAGTCCTCACATATGGGACTCCCTAGCTTAAGGCTACCGGAGACCTCAAGCGGAAAAATGAGCTCCCTCTAGCTCAGTAGCACAGAAGGAAGGAATCTTCTCTGAAAACGCCCCCGACCGGTAGCCCAACATCAGGGCCGGAGGGTAGGAATTGCCTAAACCTCAAAGAGATTATGGAGGACTGCCTGACCGAAAGCACTGTCCCTGCGGGACTCCCTCTCCAGGCAGTAATGGGCCGCAAAAGTCTGGCTTGAAGACCAAGTAGCAGCCCGGCAGATGTCTGCCAACGGAACAGAGCGGAGATGAGCCACTGACGCAGCCTTCGCCCTGACACGATGAGCCGTGACTCGACCCTCCAACGAGAGGCCGGCTGCCGCATAAGCCCAGGTGATACAGTCAGCGGCCCATATGGACAAAGTATGCTTGGAGACAGGTAGCCCCAACTTATTGGGGTCAAAAGAGACAAAGAGCTGAACAGCCCTCCTATGCTCCCGCGTACGGTCAAGGTAGAAGGACAAGGCCCTCCTACAGTCCAGGGTATGCAGGACCATCTCAGCCCGGCTGGAGTGCGGCCTGGGAAAGAAGGTTGGAAGAACCACCTCCTGGTTGAGATGAAAAGGAGAAACCACCTTAGGAAGAAACTTAGGGTGAGTCTGTAAGACTACCCTATTTCTGTAGAACCTAGTGTAAGGAGAATCAGACACTAGGGCCTGCAGTTCACTAATGCGCCTAGCAGAGGTAAGGGCAACCAAAAACAACAATTTCCTGGAAAGAAAACGAAGAGGGCAGGTAGCCATAGGTTCAAAGGGCGGACAGGTAATCCGCTGCAAGACCACATTCAGATCCCATTCAGGGGCTGGTGGGCGCAAAGGAGGCTTAAGGAGAAGGAGGCCTCGGAGAAAACGAGCCGCCAAAGGGTGGTTGGAAAGAGGCCTGCCATCTACCGGTGCGTGATGCGCAGAGAGAGCACTGAGGTGGACTCTGACAGAGTTGGACTTAAGGCCCAGATTGGAGAGGTAAAGCAAATATTGCAAGACCACTGCCACCAAGCAGGAGAAGGGATTCTCAGATTGCTGAGCACACCACACGGAGAACCGACGCCACTTAAGAGCATAGGATATCCGGGTGGAGGGCCGCCTGGAGGCCAAGACGACCTCTTCCACCTCCCGAGGCAGCAGGAGGGGAGCAAGGACTACCCTTTCAGCAGCCAGGCCATCAGATGAAGGGACTGGAGGTTGGGGTGCAAGAGTGTCCCCTGATCCTGTGACAAGAGATTGGGCTGAAACCCCAGGGGAAGAGGAGTGTCCACCGCCAGCTGCATTAGAAGGGGGAACCAGGGTTGTCTCGGCCACCGGGGAGCCACTAGGAGGCATGGAGGCTCTGTCTCTGAGAACTTTGAAGAGCGTCCGAGACACCAGTGGAATGGGAGGAAAGGCATACAAGAGGCCTGTGGACCATGGAATCAGGAAAGCATCTGCTGCCACTCTTAGAGGATGCGGTTGCCGAGAGCAGAATTTGAGAAGCTGCCGGTTCAGGGGACTGGCAAATAGATCCATGGTGGGGAGGCCCCACTTGAGAAAGATCTGCTGAACCACCAACGGATCCAATCTCCACTCGTGAGGTTGGAGGATCCTGCTCAGCCTGTCTGCCAGGTAATTTTCTTGACCTGGGAGATAGACAGCTTTGAGCAGGATGCCGTGAAGAATGGCCCAAGAGCACAGTCTCCGTGCCTCTTGACAGAGAAGGAAGGAGCCTGTACCTCCCTGTTTGTTCACGTAGAACATTGCAACTTGATTGTCCGTCTGGACCAGCACAGACTGGTGAGAAGTGAGGTGGGAGAAGGCTCTCAGAGCTAGGCGGATGGCTCTGAGCTCTAGGAAGTTTATCTGCTGAGCAGACTCCCAAGGAGTCCAGAGGCCTTGAGTACATGTCCCTCGGCAATGTGCTCCCCAACCTAGGAGAGAAGCATTGGTTGTCAGCACCTGAGAAGGCGGAGGAGATTGAAAATCCACTCCCAGCACCAGGTTTGGTAGATGAAGCCACCACCGCAGAGAAGAGACCAGCAGGTTGGATACCTGGACTGAGTCCGCCAGGCTCCCTTTGGCCTGATGCCATTGAGTGCGAAGGCACCATTGAGCAGGTCACATGTTCAGGCGGGCACTGGGGGTCACATGGACCGTGGAAGCCATATGGTCGAGTAGTCTCAGAAATTGCCTGGCAGAGACCAGGGAATTGCTGCGAAAGTGGCTGGCTAGATCCATGAGCCTGTGTGCTCTGTCTAGAGGCAGGAAGGCCCGCGCCTGAAGTGTGTTCAACCTTGCACCTATGAATTCGAGGTTTTGAGAGGGGAGCAAAGTGGACTTTGCAAAGTTTATGACAAATCCCAAGTGCTGGAGCAGAGTCACAGTGCGATGAGTGGCCTGAGTGGCCTCTTGGGAAGACTGGGCCCTGATGAGCCAGTCGTCCAGATATGGAAATACAAAGAGGCCTTGAAGTCTTAGATAGGCCGCCACCACTGCTAGGCATTTGGTGAACACCCTGGGGGCGGAGGATAGGCCAAAGGGCAGTACCCTGTACTGGTAATGATTTCCTCCCACAACAAATCTGAGATATTGTCTGTGGTCTGGATGAATAAGGATGTGAGTATAGGCATTCTTTAGATCTAAAGAGCATAGCCAGTCTCCCTGCTGGAGGTAGGGCAGCAGGATTCCAAGGATAAGCATCTTGAACTTTTCCCTGGCCAGGAACTTGAGGTTTCGCAAGTCCAGGATGGGTCTGAGGCCCCCTGTTCGTTTTGGTATCAGAAAATACCTGGAATAAAAGCCTTGACCTCTCAGGTGGTGGGGCACCGGTTCCACAGCCTGTTCCTGAAGAAGAGTTGCTAACTCCTGAAGGAGTAAGTCCCTGTGCAGAGGGAGTCTTGGAGGCTCCCCTGGAAAGTAGGAGGGAGGTACCTGGTGAAAGTGCAGAAGATAGCCTTTTTGAAGTATATGAAGCACCCAGGTATCTGATGTGATGGCTGCCCACCTGTGGGCAAAGTGGACCAGCCGGCCTCCTGTGCTGAGAGCAACCAGTGGAGGGGAAGAGGCTATGCCAATGGAGTCAAAAACCCCCACCCTGCGCAGCAGGGGCCGGTGTTGTGGGCTTGGGGGCCTGCTGCCTACGGGACCCATTATCCCGTCCCTTGGCCTGCTGACCCTGTTGGGGAGCTGCTGAGGCCTGATAATGAGGGTAGTGTTTAAAGACAGCCGCCTTCCTCGGGTAAAAGGGCTTTTTCCCCGAGCCCTTCTTTTTATGAGAAGGGGCAGCGATTTTTCTGGACAGTCTCGTCCTGGTCAGAGTCTCGGTCTCGAGTTCTGCAGCCTTTTCAGCCATGGGTTTGCCAAAGAGGTTTTCACCCTTGCAGGGGACATCGACCAACTTGTCCTGTACCCATGGCTTGAGGTCGGATGACTGAAGCCAAGCCTGTCGGCGGGCACCGATGCCGGCTCCGGCTACTCGAGCCAATGCTTCGAAGCCATCATAGGTTGCTCGAGAGATAAACTTCGAGCACTCTCGAATGCCAGTGGACAAGGCCTGGAACCTCTGCAAAGGTTCCTCAGAGAGACCAGCAGAGAACCCGGCAATTTCCTTTGCCAGGTCTCGGAGATACATGCCCATATAGAGCTGGTAGGTCTGGACTCGACAAGCAAGCATAGAACCCTGGAAGCACTTCCTACCGAGGGCATCCAGGTTCCGGGCCTCACGACCGGGAGGCTCCGAGGAGTGCATCTTCTGACTCTTGAGTCGATGCATGGCCGATTCCACCACCATGGAATGGTGCGGTAGTTGTGCCTTTTGGAACCCGGGGCTCTTGCGGACTCGATAAATGGAATCAACCCGCTTGCTTAACACCGGCGCCGACGCCGGGCTCTCCCACATGCGGAAGAGAGGTTGCTCCAGCATCGGAGGAACCGGTACAGTAAAGGCCTCCTTCGGGGGAGAGTCATACTGGAGGGCATCGAGCTCTTCGGCTCGAGGCTCCTCCTCGGGATCCGCGGGGAATGCCAAGGCCTTGGCCATATCCTGCACGAAGTCCGAGAACCGGGTGTCCTCCGGGGGGGACCGTCTTCGAGATTCGGACTTGGGCGAGTCCGATGGGACGCACTGAGTCCGAAAAGTACCAGGGGACTCTTCGTCCTCCGTTTCCCAGGCTGACTCCTCGGAGGAGGAATCGAGCGGCTCCGGTCAGGCGGGCACCGATGCCCTCCGCCCTGACACCGAGGGTGTCAGCGTTGATGACCTCGGTCCCGAACGGGAGGCCGAGGGAGACCGCGACCGAGGATCGACTCGAGCTCGCATGGACTCGAGGATCGGCTCGGTCTCCGGGGTCGACTTGGAAGTCGACGTCCCAGTGGCCGGGGCAGATGCACCGGCGAGGCCAGCGATCAATGCCCGCTGCTGGTCCATGAAGGCAGCCAAACTGTTCTCCAAGGCCGTCAACCTGAGTCCGAGCTCAGGAGACCCAGCAGCCCCCGACTCGGGCCCCAACGGCGTCGGGCCCGACGTCGGCTCCTTCGGAGGTGAGTCCATGAGGACTACAGTACTCACGTGTCTAGGAGACTCCACCTCGAGACGAGGATGTTTTGAAGGCCTCTCCGACTCCGAGGACCCGGGATGGCTATCGGGGCTATGCGACCTGGCCCTCGAGGAACCAGGAGCGTCCACCGACGCCGCCCTTGCGGGTTTCTTCTTCCGATGATGTTCCCGGGCAGGAGAACCCCGCTCAGAGGAACTCCGACGATGCTCAGGACCGGAGTCCCGGGACGTCGAAGCCTCTGACGAGGTCCGGGCCCGGCCGGACGCGGAGTCAGAGAAGATTCTTTCCTTTTGTTGCTGCCAACTCCTCAACGCTTTAGAGGACATCTTGCCACACGGACCACAGATCATCGGGTCATGATCGGGTCCGAGGCAGCGGTCGTGTGTGTCGGTAAGAGACATAAGTTTCTTACACCGATCACACTTTTTAAACCCGCTGGCAGCCATCGGGGGAAAAGGGGCCCCTGCGAGGTCAAAAGACAGGGCTCCCAGTGAAAAAAGAAAAAATGGCGCGAACGCTAGTCACGAAGGACAAAAACCGAAAAATTTACGAACGGACTCGATACCGGTGTATCGGGTCCGGGCGGGAAAAGGATCCGGTGTCGAACCGAGAAAAGAAAAAACAAATAAAATCAGCTTTTTCAAGCGGCGATCACAAACAGCATCTGTAGGGCTCCGCGGAAAAAAGAAGACTAAGTAAGAGGGCACCCTTGGGTGGGAAGGGGACCGCGCATGCGCGCTGCAATTCCCAAAGGCTTTCTTTGAAAGCTGGGGAAATTGCTCCGCGAGGGCTCCGTCGGCGCCAACGTCACCCATATGTGAGGACTGACTTCCTGCTTGGTCCTGGAGAATGGTTGAAAACTACAGGCCGGTTAGTTTAACTTCAGTGGTGAGTAAATTATTGGAAACACTGCTGAAAGAGAAAATAGTGAGGTTTCTGGAGTCCAGCAAATTACAGGATCCAAGGCAGCATGAATTCACCAAAGGCAGGTCTTGTCAGACATATCCGATTGATTTCCTTGACTGGGTAACCAGGGAGATGGACCGAGGGAGAGCCCTAGATGTTGTGTATTTAGATTTCAGTAAAGCAAATGACACTGTTCCTCACGGGCAACTTATAAACAAACTGAGCACCCTAGGGATGGACCCTAAAGTTACTGCTTGGGTTAGAAATTAGTTAAGTGGGAGCAACAAAGAGTACAGGTAAATGGAGCTCACTCTGAGGAGAAGGACGTTACCAGTGGTATGCCCCAGGGATCTGTCTTTGGTCCGATTCTTTTTAACATCTTTGTGATATAGCAGAAGGGCTGTCAGATAAGGTTTGCCTAGAACAGTGGTTCCTAACCTGGGTTCAATCGAACCCTAGAGGTTCGGTGAGTCAGTCTCAGGGGTTCAGCAGAGGTCAAGACACAAGACACACACCCGACTCATATGATTCGTGATGACACACCCACTTGGCCATCATTGGCTGCAGGTGATCACACTACATTGCTTGGCCAATCTGTGCTGCAGGGAATTTGGTGCACTCAGTAGTCGACTTGTGACTGTCGTGATGGTATGTCGTGTGATTTCTTTCTTAATATTTTAATACATACTATGTCGAGCAAAAAAAGAAAGTGGTCAGACGAATATGTACAACATGGATTCGCATATATAACAGAACGTGATGGGAGTCAGCGTCCTATCTGCATGATTTGCAATGCCAAGTTAAGCAATTCTAATCTAGTACCGACAAAACTAAAGGAACACTTCCTTAATCTGCATGGAGATGAGGAATACAAGAACACAACGCTTGCTGAATGCAAGGTGAAGAGAGCCAGATTCGATGAAAAGGCTACTCTGCCTGCTCTCGGCTTTGTACCCATCAACAAACCGATCCTCACAGCATCGTACAAAGTTGCTTACCTGATCGCAAAGCAGGGCAAACCACACACCATTGGTGAAACACTCATAAAACCAGCTGTGTTGAAGATGGCGAATCTGATGCTGGGAAAAGCGTCCGAAGTTAAATTATCCCAAATTCCTCTTTCAAATGACACCATCAGCGACAGAATAGAGGACATGGAATGGAAAATAAAACAAAAGATATTATAATGCCTCTATATCGTTCCATGGTGAGACCGCACCTTGAATATTGTGTGCAATTCTGGTCGCCATATCTTAAAAAGGATATAGCTTTATTAGAAAAGGTTCAGAGAAGAGCCACCAAAATGGTAAAGGGGATGGAAGGATACTCCTATGAAGAAAGGCTAAAAAGGTTAGGATTCTTTAACCTGGAAAAGAGACGGCTGAGGGGAGATGTGATAGAAGTCTATAAAATAATGGAGTGGAACGGGTAAACGTAGATCGATTGTTTACATTATCAGAATATAGAAAGACTAGGAGACATGCAACGAAGCTACAGGGTAAACTATTTAAGACTAATAAAAGAAAATATTTTTTCACTCAATATGTAATCAAACTCTGGAATTTGTTACCAGAGGATGTAGTTAAGGCTGTTAGTGTAGCTGGGTTTAAAAAAGGTTTGGACAAGTTCCTGGAGGAAAAGTCCATAAGCCATTATTAAGAAGGGACCCAGGATATCAATGCTTGACCCAGTACAAGCATTGTGGAACCTGTGTCTTTGGGGGAAACTGCTAGGTACGTATGACCTAGATTGGCCACTGTTGGAAACAGGATACTGGGTTTGATGGACCTTGGTCTGACCCAGTATGGCATGGCATATCTTATGTTCTTATGACATGAGAAAAGACATCTTGGCTCAAGTAGTTGCAGATCTGATTTCAATCCCAGCAAAATTCAGCCTCCAACTCAACGAGACCACAGACGTTTCTAATCTAAGTCAGCTTGCTGTATTTGTGCGCTATGTGAAAGACAACATGATAAAGGAAGATTTTTTTTATTTTGTAAGCCTCTTACAACAACAACTAAGGCAGCCAATGTGAAGAAACTTGTGGATGACTTCTTCAGAGACAACAATCTTTCATGGGATATGGTTTCTGCAGTTTGTACGGATGGAGCTCCAGTCATGTTGGGAAGAAAGTCTGGTTTTGGTGCGCTAGTGAAAGCCGATGCACCACACATCATTGTTACACATTGTATTCTGCACAGGCATGCGTTGGCAACAAATACCTTGCCTCCAGAAATGACAGAAGTATTAAAAATTGTAGTGGAATGTGTGAACTATGTGCAAAATAGTGCACTGAGGCACCGCATCTTCAGTGAGCTGTGTAAAGAAATGGGCTCTGAATTCGAGGTACTTCTGTACCATTCTAACATTTGGTGGTTATCCCAGGAACAGGTGCTGAATCATGTTTCTTGCCATGCATGTAGAATTAGCCCTGTTTTTGCAAGCACACCAACATTGTCATACAGATTGCTTCAAAAATTTAAAGTTCATTCTCATTTTAGCATACATGGCTGATTATATTCACAGCTCTCAATCATCTCAATCAGCAGATGCAGGGTGGTGGAGTCAATCACCGAAGCGGAAGAAAACCTGAAGGCTTTTCAAAAAAAGCTACCATTATGGAAACAAACAGAGAACAATAACTTCACAAACTTTCCCCTGCTGGACGACTATGTAAGCTAGATCAAAGATGTGTCTGGAATCAGAGACAGTTCTGTACCCACAGAACTGAAGCAAGCAATTGCCACACACTTAGATGAGCTTGCAAAATCTCTTGCCGGATATTTCCCTACAAGAGAGTCATATCCAGCATGGGTGAGACAGCCGTTCATGTTTGGTGTTGAGACAGCAGATGTCAATGATGAATTCCTCAATGAAATCATTGAGATTCAGCAGAGCCAGGTTCAACAGCAACTCTTCAGAACAACGCCGCTCTCAACGTTTTGGTGTTAACAAATGGTAACATATCCTGTTATTTCTAGGAAAGCCCTGGAAATTTTTATACCATTTGTTACAACATATCTTGGCGAGAAATCCTTTGAGGATGCTGGACATGAAAAGGAAAAGGAAATGGAAATTACACATACCTGGTAATTGTAGTTCCTGGAGGGTCCAGTTTAGTCCTCCACATCCGGGTAGTGCACCTCCTCCCGCAGCCAGGAGACTGGACCAATCAAAATCCTGCCATGTATGATGTATGCAGTCGGAGCTCCCATCAGCCCCCAGTAAACTAGTAACAAAGCAGACTTAAAGAAGCAACAGGTGAGACTATGAGAAATACATATTGAAAAACAAACTCGGCTCCCTAGATAGGAATGAATACACCGGGCCCCCCCAAACGAGGAAGCCAGAACGCTACACAGCGCTTCTACCCGCACTCCAGAAGAAAAAGACAGTCGTGTTCGGGAAGAAGAAAAAAGGAAAAACAGGACGCCCGCTAGAAGAGCGCACCGACCGTAAAACAAAAAGCGCGGCGCAAAAGTGAACCTGAGATATGGGAGGGAAGGAGGACTAAACTGGACCCTCCAGGAACTACAATTACCAGGTATGTGTAATTTCCATTTCCTGAGCGGTCCTCCAGTTTAGTCCTCCACATCCGGGATGTAACAGAGCAGTCAACACCGGGCGGGACCTTGCCATCCGGCGCGCAGCACTGACAAACCAAAACGAGAATCCTGAGCGACAAGCACATCCAAGCGGTAATGCTTACTGAAGGCATGCAGCGTGGACCACGTAGCCGCTTTACAGATCTCTGCAGGTGGAACCAGACTATGTTCCGCCCAAGATGTCGCTTGAGCCCTGGTCGAGTGGGCTCGCAGACCCGCCGGAACCGGCTGATGCTGCAACAGATACGCCGATGCAATCGCCTCTTTAATCCACCGAGAAATAGAGGCCTTAGCTGCCGCTTCACCCCGCCGTGCCCCGCCAAAGAGCACGAATAGGCGGTCAGTTTTCCGGAAAGACTCAGACACTTTCAAGTAACGACGAAGAACGCGCCGCACATCCAGACAGTGAAGTCCACCGCTAGCAGGGCTTTCCGAAGCGGCCCGCAGAACCGGCAGAAATACTGCCTGATTCAAATGAAAAGGCGATACCACTTTGGGCAAAAAAGAGGGAACCGGCCGAAGCACTACACGATCCTTAGAAATTGATAAGAAGGGCTCCCTGCACGAGAGCGCCTGCAATTCGGAAATACGCCTCGCCGAGCAGATGACCACCAGAAAAACTGTCTTCAGGGTCAGATCCTTAAGAGACGCCTTTCGGAGAGGTTCAAAAGGTTCGCGAACCAGTGCTCGCAACACCAAGTTCAAATCCCAGGAAGGAATAGATACCAGACGCGAAGGCCTCAAATGGAAAACGGCCTTGAGAAAACGCAGCACGTCCGGGTGAGACCCTAGGCTAAGACCCAGCACTTTGCCTCTGTAACAAGCGATAGCCGCCAGCTGAACTTTGAGAGAACTGGCCGCAAGACCCTTATCGAACCCGTCTTGCAAAAAACTGAGCACTACGGGCACGGATGTTGTCGCCGCTCGGACACCACGCCGGGAACACCAGTCCTCAAAAATCCTCCACACACGCACATATGCGAGAGAGGTGGAAGTCTTTCGCGCTTGAAGGAGGGTGGAAACAACTGCAGGGGAATAACCCCTCTTTCTCAGCCGAGCCCTTTCAATGGCCAAACCGTAAGCGAGAATCGATCCACCTGGGGCATCCGAAGAGGGCCCTGAAGCAGAAGATCCGGCAACAATGGCAGATGCCAGGGAACCCCATCACGCAGCCGCACCAAGTCCGCGTACCACGGCCTGCGGGGCCAATCCGGAGCAATCAGCAACACCCGCCCCCGGTGAGCCTCGATGCGTTGAACGACTCAACCGATTAGCGCCCAAGGAGGGAAGACATAAAGGAGACCGAACTCTGGCCACGGCTGGAGAAGGGCATCGATCCCTTCCGACATGCACTCCCTGCGTCTGCTGAAGAAGCGCCCTGTTTTTGCCGACTGGAATGTCGCCATGAGATCCATGACGGGCGGCCCCCATCGATGAACTATTTGTGAGTAAATCTGCGGGTTCAGTTCCCATTCCCCGGGATCTACCCGCACCCTGCTTAGAAAATCCGCAGTCACATTGTCCCGTCCTGCGATATGCGCCGCCGAGATGGCCGGCAGCCGGGATTGAACCCAATTGAACAAAGCCGTCGCCTCGGACTCCAGGGCCACACTTCCGGTGCCCCCCTGGCGGTTGATGTAGGCCACGGTCGCTGAGTTGTCCGAGAGAACCCGCACCGGTCGCCCCGCTACCAACTCTTCGAGGGCAAGCAGAGCGAGTCTCACCGCTCGCAGCTCGAGACGGTTGATCGACCAAGAGGCCTCGAGGAGAGACCACGTCCCCTGAGCAAAGCGGCCCTCGCAATGGGCTCCCCAGCCTGATAGGCTGGCATCCGTGATGAACGGAACCCAAAGGGGCGTCTCCAACGGGAGCCCCTTCCTCAGGTTCGCCGAGCACAGCCACCACCGGAGCGAACAACGCACTGGCCTCAGGCAGGGCAATCTCCTGTTCAACGAATCGAACTGGTTTGACCAGCGACGCAGCAGAGAGCTCTGGAGTGGTCGCATGTGAAACCGCGCCCAAGGCACCACCTCCAGGGTCGCTGCCATAGTGCCGAGTAGCCGAAGGTACCACCAGGCGGATGGAGCGGGCATCGCTAGGAAAGCACGCACCAGGCCCTTTAAGGCCAGGACACGGCGCTCCGGCAAGCACACCAACCCCCGCGCCGTGTCGAAGTGAACTCTGAGATATTCGAGGGATTGAGTCGGCGTCAAGTGACTTTTCTTTTCGTTGACCACCCAGCCGAGAGATTGCAGAAGAGTAACCACTCTGTCCGTGACTTGCACACTCTCGTCTCTGGACTTTGCGCGAATCAACCAATCGTCGAGGTACGGGTGAACCAAGATGCCTTCCCGGCGCAAAGCCGCCACGACCACTACCATAACCTTTGTGAAGGTGCGAGGAGCGGTAGCCAGCCCAAACGGCAGGGCTCGAAACTGAAAGTGGCCCCACGGGAAAGCAAACCGAAGGAACTTTTGATGAGACGGCCGAATAGGAATGTGCAAATAGGCCTCCGAGAGGTCGAGGGACGTGAGAAACTCTCCACGACGCACCGCCACAATGACTGACCGCAAGGTTTCCATTCGGAAATGAGGAACCCTGAGAACACGATTCACCCCCTTGAGGTCCAGGATGGGGCGAAGCGACCCGTCTTTCTTTGGCACCACAAAATAAATGGAGTAGTGACCGCCGCCGCGCTCGGCAGGCGGGATGGGAATGACGGCTCCTAAGGCTAAAAGCCGGCGCA
Organism: Ichthyophis bannanicus; assembly: GCA_033557465.1. Lineage (NCBI taxonomy): Eukaryota > Metazoa > Chordata > Amphibia > Gymnophiona > Ichthyophiidae > Ichthyophis > Ichthyophis bannanicus. Next base: position 433,188,849 of record CM066037.1, read on the forward strand.
AAGTCAACCGAATCGCCTCTATTTTCTGCTCGCCCTTGCTGGGAGAGAGAACAAAGGAATCGGGGAGCGGGCGAGCAAACTCCAGCGCGTAGCCTTCTCCCACGATCTCCAGCACCCACTGATCGGACGTAATTTGGGCCCAAGAAGGAAGGAAATCGCGCAAGCGACCCCCGATGACCAGACTTCCCTCCGGAGCCCGCCTCGCTTCATTGTGGTTTGCGACTAAAGAAAGAAACTGAGGAGGCGGAAGCTCCCGAGAAGCCTCGGCCCGCTCCTCGAAAACCACGAAACCCTTGGGTTCTGGATCCAAAGCGGCCGCGTTGGGAAGACCAAAGGCGGGAAGAACGAAATCTGCGAAAGTCTCGAAAGTGACCCCGTGCGGGCGGTGCGTTCCTACTGAGCTTTGGCTTATCCTCCGGTAGTCTACCACCCTTAGACTCGCCGAGGTCCTTAACCAACTTATCCAGGGCTTCACCAAACAATAATCTGCCCTTAAAGGGAAGTTTACTGAGGCGGGATTTAGAAGAGCCGTCGGCCGCCCAGTTCCTCAACCAAATAGATCTGCGAGCCGCCACCAACGAAGCCATGCTATTTGCCAAAGTCCTGATCAAATCATAATGTACATCTGCCAGGTACGCAGACCCAGATTCCAGACGTGTCAGCTCTAGCAATCCCTGCGGGTCTAAGGCGGACAGCGACCGCAGGTGCTGAGCCCAGCGCAAACAGGCCCTAGCGACCCAAGCGCCGCAGATGGAGGCCTGCAAGGATAAAGCATTGGTATCAAAGGCTTGTTTCAACAAGTTATCCACCTTCTTGTCCTGCGCATCCTTTAGGGCAGCACTGCCCTCAACTGGAATGGTGGTCTTTTTGGTCACCACCGAAACAGCTGCATCGATGCACGGCGACTTAAACTTTTCCTTGTCTTTGTCGGCTAAGGGATACAGACGGTTCATAGTCCGTATCCCCTTCAGACCGGAGTCAGGCTGATCCCACTCAGTTTGAATCATTTGCTCCACCACTCGGTGCACTGGAAACACCACTTGGGAGTCCCGCACGGCTTGTATGAGCGGATCTTCCAAGCCGTCCTCCTCCAGAGGCCGAGCCACCGCTAGATTAAGGGTCTGGAGAGACTCCGTGATCAAGGGTACCAGTTCTTCCCTACGAAATACCCGAATAATTCGGGCTTGATCTTCCGGCTCTGGGATTTCACCATCTTCCAACTCGTCAGGATCAGCATCCGGCTCTTGTTCTGCATCCACATCCTGCCAACTCAGATCTTCCGGTTCCGGTTCCTGGTCAATGGTCCGAAGGCGCTTGGCAGGAGGCTGAGAAGTGCACCGGGGCTCCCCTGCCGAGCCGTAGGGGAGCGAAGTCGGCCAGGACTCCGGAAGCTTGCCAGACCGGCTTAAGCGAAATGCCTGGTGCATAAGAAGAACAAAATCCGGGGAGAATCCCTCGGAAGGGGATTCCGCAGTCTCCAGTGAAAAAGTACTAGCTAGCCCTTTAGGAAGGGCTGTCAAACAAGATGGTAGTGGACCAGGCGTGGGCTCCCCCTCCATTAAGACAGGGGGGCCCGACAGCGTCAGGAATGTCTTTCAACTCCATCTGATGCTCCACGTCCGCAGGAATAGAGGCACAGCCCCGACAGATTCCAGACTCAGCCACCGCTCCCCTGCGCGATCCGCAGATCACGCACTGTGGCTTAGCGGCCATGCCAGCTTAGGAGCTGCTCCAGAAAATAAACTCTGCCCTATGGCACCCCCAAGGAAAGGTAAAAAGAAAAACCTTCCCGTTTTTGAGATTTTTTTTTTTTTTTTTAATATTCTTTTCAAAGGCATCTTGTCAGCAGGCAGAGATGTAGGCAGGTAAATTCGCCACCTTAAAACCAAGAAAAAACACAAGGGGAACCTGTGCACAGCTGAAGTCGCCCGCGGGAAAAGCAAAATAAACCGCAAAATGGCCGCCGGCTTTCTTTACCGGCAAGGGAAAAAGGCTCGAAAAAGCACGGAGGGAATGAAGCTGTAATAAAACGGAGGAAAATAAGTCAACGAAAAGCAAATTAAAAAAACCCCGAAAGAAAACACGCAATTTGTGCTGAGAAGGCACCCGCTGACAGAGACGGAGCTCTGCTGAAAACCGGCTCCCTGCTCGAGTCGTGAGCGGGAATCTTCCTGCGGACTTACCAGCAGGCAGGCAATGGGACCGCAGGAGCCCAGACACACCCGAAAGGAGAAGGGAGATCTGGCCAAGGCAGCTCTGTTCCCCGTACAGTCAAGGGGAAAGATGCAGCCTGACTGACTGCTAAAAAAAAAAACCTCCCGGAGTGAAGGCAGAAGGCTTATGCAGTCCTGCTCCTTACCACCGGCCTGCCCCCTAGTGGGCTTTAACACTGCATTAAATTAAAGGAACAGCTACCTGAAAAAAGAAAAGGGATAACAGGAAACAAAGCAAAAAGACTATCTAGTGTTGCTTCCCCAAATGATACTAAGTGAGCCTATACCAGGCACACACGTCCTCCAGCTGCAAGGAGACTGGACACACTGGGGGTTGATGGGAGCTCCGACTGCATACATCATACATGGCAGGATTTTGATTGGTCCAGTCTCCTGGCTGCGGGAGGAGGTGCACTACCCGGATGTGGAGGACTAAACTGGAGGACCGCTCAGGAACAGACTTTGCTGTGAAAATGACATGAGTGTGGCACTTGCCAAGGTGAAGACACGCATTTCTGAACTGGTCTCTCAAAGGCAACAGCAGAAGTCACACTGATTTGCAGTAAATATTCATTATTATTGTAGCGGTGTATAGCCTGATGGAAATTAGGTGATGGGTGTGTTAAAATGTTAAAAATAATAAATAGCATAAATACAATAAGTTCATTATTGGAATACATAAGGTTAAAATTTAAAACCATTTCAGTGTGGTAGTATTAAAAAAGGTCATGTCTTTGTGAAAAGTTATGTATGTAATTTGCTGTGAGCTCATGCATTATATTGGTTTTGTTCTTTGAACACAGTGATATTAATGCACAATTCATTTAGTGAAGCAGTAAAACATATACCTATGCCTTGAATTTGAAAAAATATCATTTTTTTTTTCAATAAAGAAGGGTTCGGTGAATGTGCATATGAAACTGGTGGGGTTCAGTACCTCCAACAAGGTTAAGTACCACTGGCCTAGAAGGATGCTTGGGTTCAGAGGGAGAGGAATGGCCAGCAGAAAAAAAGGAGGCGATAGCACCTCTAAATCTTTGGTGCAACCTCATTTGGAGTAATGTGTGCAATTCTGGAGACCGCACATTCAGAAGGATATAAACAGGATGGAGTCAGTACAAAGGGTGGTTACTAAAATGGTGAGTGGTCTTCATTATAAAGCAAATGAGGACAGACTTAAGGATCTTAATATGTACACCGTAGAGGAAAGGCAGAATAGAGATGATATGATTGAGACATTTAAATTCCTCCATGGCAAAAATGCACAGGAGGGAGAGCTTCTTTCAAATGAAAGCAAGTTCTGCTTTGAGGGGACATGGGATGAGGGTGAAAGGGGATAGATTCAGGAGTGATATGCAGAACTATTTCTTAACAAAGAGTGGTGGATCTGTGGAATAGTCTCCCAGTGGAGGTGGTCAAGATGAGGATGGTATCTGAATTCAAAAACACATGAGACAAACACACAGGATCTCTAAATGAAAAAAGGGGACTATTGCAGTTGGTGATATGGAAGGACAGACTAGATAGAAAAATGACAGAAAGAGACCACATGGCCTATGTTTCTGTCCTAGCAAGGATGGCAGCGTGAAAAGCATAGTTACTCACCTGTAACAAGTGTTCTCCAGGGACAGCAGAAATCAGTCCTCACATAGGAATGACAGCAGCAGCCATGGAGTGCACATAGAGCATTGTCCCAGCTTTCAAAGACAGTCTTTGAAAATGTTACCACACATGCATTGTGCCCTTCACGCCCAAGAGTGCCATCTCACTCAGAAGACATAGCTTAGGCAAAAAACAAAAAGGAAAAGGAGGCAACTCCAAGGAGAGGCAGGGGAGTTGAGAGGACCGATTCCTGCTGGTCCTGGAAAAAGCACAGTTACTTACCTGTAACAGGCGATCTCTGGGAACAGCAGGAATAAGTCTTCACATATGGATATCGTCGGTACCGACGGAGCCTGCGTGGGAACGCTCCCCAGCGTCCAATAAGAAAGCTTTTGGGAGCATCCCACGGCGCCTGCGTGCTGCCTTCCTGCCTCTCTCCAGTTCAAGTTTTAAAGCTGAGACAAAGAGAGAGAAAGGGAAGGAAAGACAGATAGAGAGATACAACTCCTAGGGGAGGTGGGTGGGTGGGTTGTGAAGACTTATTCCTGCTCTTCCCAGAGATCACCTGTTACAGGTAAGTAACTGTGCTATCTCCAGGAACAAGCAGGAATGAGTCTTCACATATAGGGACTCCCTAGCAGCAGATGCCAGGGAGAGACCCCAGAGTTGTGTGTCCTCGAAAAGGGCTCTACCTCCCCCCATGGATCTCTGGCATCCAACCAGGGTAGGAGTTGATTAAGAATGGAACAGGTGTTTGAGAACAGCCTGACCAAACAAGGCATCCCAGCGGGAGTCCTTGTCCAAACAGTAATGGGCTGTGAAGGTATGAACCGAGGCCCAGGTGGCCGCTCGACAGATTTGGTCGATGGACACAGAGTTTAGATGAGCCATTGAGGCTGCCATGGCCCTCACATTGTGAGCTGTGACATGGCCCTCCAGAGAAAGGTTCCTACTCTGGTAGGCAAAAGAAATACACTGAACAATCCAGTTGGACAGTGTTCTCTTAGAAACTGGAAGTCCTAAATGAGAAGGATCAAAAGCAACAAAGAATTGAGAAAACTTTCTATGTTGCTGTGTTCTTTGTAAGTAAAAGGCGAGAGCTCTTTTACAATCCAAAGTATGAAGATTCCTCTCTGCACTTGATGCATGAGGTCCTGGAAAAAAGACAGGTAAGTATACCTCTTGGCTCAGATGAAAAGGCAAGACCACTTTGGGCATAAAGTGTGGATTGGTCCTGAGGACTACCTTATCATGATGGAACCTTGTATAAGGTGGATTAGCCACCAAGGCTTGCAATTCACTGATGCAGTGTGCTGAGGTGACTGCAATGAGAAAGATAACCTTCCAAAAAAGAAATTTCAAAGAAGTGGTGGCCAAGGGTGGCTTGATAAGCTGGCCAAGAACCAGATTTAAATCCCATTCCACTGGAGGTGGTCTAATGGGAGGTTTAGTTAAAAGAAGGCCTCATGAATCTTGCTACAAGAGGATGAGAGGAAAAAGGCTGTCCATTGAGAGGCTTGAGGGACGCTGCAATAGCACTCAAATGGACTCTTACTGAATTTGTTTTAAGGCCTGCATGGGATAGATGCAGAAGATACTCCGGTAAAGAATTCAAAGGTATTGCAAGAGGGTTAAGACCCTTCCCCAAACACCAAATGGTAAATCTTTTCTATTTGAAAGCATAAGAACGTCTACTGGAAGGCTTTCTGGAAGCATGAAGAATATGTCTGACCTGCTGAGAGAGATGAAAAGCTTGAAGGTCTAGGCCTTCAGCAACCAGGCACTGAGATGGAGAGACTGGGGGTTTGGGTGCCACAACGTTCCGTCTTCCTGGGATAGAAGATCTGGTGCAGAGCCCAGCTCCAGGGAAGGAGCTTGAGAGAGATGCAGAAGCAGAGGGTACCACACTTGGCGTGGCCAATGTGGGGCTATGAGGATCATGGAACCTCAGTCTCTCTGAAGCTTGAAAAGTGTTTTGGGAATTAGGGGAATGGGTGGAAAGGCATAAAGGAAGTCTTGACCCCAGTGAAGAAGGAAGGCATCCTTGGCCTGAACTCCCTGACACAGAATTCTGGAACAGAACCGGGTAAGTTTGGCATTCCACGGACTTGCAAAGAGGTCTATGTCCGGGGTTCCCCAAATTCGAAAAACTCTGGCTACCTGGTCCATGTGAAGTGACCACTCGTGTGGAAGCAGAACTCGACTGAGTCTGTCTGCCCAAGAGTTTTGAATGCCTGGAAGATATACTGCCATAAGATGAATTTGATGCTCTCTGGCGAAGGCCCACAGTCACAAAGCTTCGTTGCAAAGCGACAGAGAGCCAGTCCCTCCCTGCTTGTTCACATAGAACATGGCTACTTGGTTGTCCGTGTGGATAAGGACAGTCCTGTAGCTGTGCAGGGAGTGGAACACAGAGCTAAGAATATTGCTCTGAGTTCCAAGAGATTGATGTGTAGAGAAGTCTCCTGTGGAGACCAGATGCCCTGGGTGGAGAGATCTTGCAGATGAGCTCCCCAACTCATTGGAGAGGCATCTGTTGTAAGGGTTGCTTGGGGTAGTGGCTGCTGAAAAGGGGACCCCAGCAAGAGGTTTTGAGAGGACTTCCACCACTGGAGAGACCAAAAAAGGAGACTGGAGTTTGCTATTTTGTCTGACAGGCAACCTGATGCCTGAGTCCATTGGGTGGACAAAGTCCATTGAGCTGCCCTCATGTGAAGGCGAGCATATGGAACCACATGCATGGTGGATGCCATGTGGCCTAAGAGTTGTAACATGTCTCGAGCAGTTAAATGGGACTAACTGTATTTGGGAGGCTAACTGCACCAAGCGTAGGCAACGAGCCTGAGGAAGACAGGCCCTTGCAGTTGTGGTATCTAGCAGAGCCCCTATAAACTCCAGAGACTGAGTAGGGGTGAGATTGGATTTTGGGATGTTTATTACCATTCCCAAATACTGAAGGACACGCATTGTGCAGGTTAGAAAATTCTTGGCCTCTGACTGAGAGGGAGCTCGAATGAGCCAGTCGTCCAGATATGGGAAAACGAATATTCCTATAGTGCGCAGAAATGCAGCTACTACTGCAATGCATTTCGTGAACACCCTTGGTGCAGAGGCCAGACCGAAAGGAAGCACCCTGTATTGGTAGTGCTTTTCTCCAAAAAGGAACCGAAGGAACCTTCTGTGTGTTGGATGGATGAGGACATGGGTGTACGCATCCTTGAGATCTAGAGAACAAAGCCAGTCCTGACTCTGAAGGTATGGAAGCAGAGCACCGAGAGAAATCTTGAATTTCTCCTTGAATAGAAATTTGTTCAATTCTCTGAGATCTAAGATGGGTCTGTAGCCCCCTGTTTTCTTTGGGATAAGAAAATAAGGGGAGTAGAACCCTGTGCCCTGTTGAAGAAGAGGTACTTCTATTGCCCCTTGGGCAAGAAGGGTGGCAATCTCCTGACCCAGAAGGTTGAGGAGAGATGTTGGAGAATTGAACTGTTTCACTATAGTGTGAGGGGGAAGGCTTAAGAAATGAAGCTTGTACCCTTCTCTTATGATAGAGAGTGTCCATTGCTCTGCTGTGATTTGTTCCCATCTGGGAGCAAAGTAAGACAACCTTCCTGGAATGGTAAGGGGCTCTGGTTCCCCCAGAGCCAGAAAGGCTAAGTTCTCTAGCTGCAAATCAAAGGCCCTGTGGAGGCTGAGGCTGCTGGGTCATGGAAGGCCTAGCAGCCTTTGATTTGGCTTGTTTAGGTGGTTGCTGACGCTTTGCAGCAAAACGACCTGCAGAAGATGCCTGCTGACCATAAGCAGGATAGTATCTTCCCTTTTTGGAAAAAGATGTCTTTTTGAACAATCTTTTCTTAACAGGAGCAGAGGTAGACTTTGAAAGTCGATCCAAAGCAGAATTTTCAGCATCCATCTGATTGGCCTTTGCTTGCCAATCCTTACCAAAAAGGTTTTCACCTGTACAAGGGATATTTCCCAATTCATCTTGGACCCAGAGCTCCAAATCAGAAGCTTGTAGCCAAGCAATTCTGCGTGCCCCTATGGCAATAGCCGAGGCTCTGCTTACACACTCAAAAGAGTCAAAGGCTGCACGGTTGGAAAATTTTGAGGCATCTTGGGCATGTTTGAGCCAAGTGAGAAATTCCTGCCTTTTATCCTCCGAAATGAAAGGTGTTAAAGTCTGCAGATGATCTGTGACTTCTTTTAGAAACATTCCTATATAGAGACTATAGGAGTTGATCCTGGCAGCTAGCATAGAAGCTTGAAAAACCCTTCGGCCAAAAGCATCTAGGGTCCTGCATTCACGTCCTGGAGGATTAGATGAGTGTCTCTTTGCACTCTTTATCTTTCTCATGGCAGACTCTACCACAATAGAGTGGTGAGGAAGCCGAGTCTTGTGGAAGCCAGGACAAGGAGGGACACAATACATAGTGTCTAACCTGCGAGAATGAGAAGTGGTAAGAGGTGTCTCCCACATCCTCAACATGAGATCATACAGAATCTCATGGATAGGCAAGGTAGCTGCCTCCTTAGGAGTTTTAGGATATTGTAAAATATCCAATTCCTTGGCTCTGGGTTCTGACTCAGGGGCCACTGTGATGGAGAGGCCCCTAGCCACTTCCCTGATGAAGTCTTGAAAAGACAAGTCTTTTGGAGGAGACATTCTTCGCTTAGGAGAAGACTCCTGAGGAAGTAGTATGGATGCCTCGACAGAACCCTCAGACTCAGAGTCCTCAGAGGAATCGAAGGATCTCCTGTCTGGATGCTCCTGTAAAGCCCAATAACCGTACAGAGTAGGATAAGTATCGGGAGTAACCGGTACCAGTTCGGTACCGATGGGCATCATAGGACAGGGTACTGTTGCAGCCGACACCGAAGTCCATGTCGATGCGATCGGTACCAGCACCGGGAGTGATGCCGGTGCCGGTACGGACAACAGGGATTGTTGCAGTACCAGAGGCGTCGCAGCCTGTATGAATGCCGCTAGGGTGCGCTGCATGGTCAGAAACTTTTGATCCATCGACGCCACCAATGTCTGGATGTCGGTACCAGTGGGAGCCACCGGTACCCCAGAACACGGCAACAGGTGATCTGTCGAGGCCGAGCCATCGATGTCAACCTGTGACCCCATAGACAATGCTTTGGAAGCCGGAGCTTCCCGCCGGGGTAATTTTGCCAGTGCGGAATCCTCGAGGGCAAGCCTGGAAGCATCTCGATGCTTGGAAGGAGATCTACCCTTCGAGGACTGGCCAGATTTATGCTTGGTTACCTGAGATCCATGGGAGGAAGAAGCAGCCCTGGAAGACATCGATGCCACTGAAGCTGCATCAGAGGGAAACAGGGTACTGAGCTTGGCTGCTTGGTTCTGCCGACCTCTTTTAGACATCATGGTACAGGACATACAATCCGTAATGGAATGGTCAGGCCCCAAACATTTTAGACACCAGTCATGGGTGTCGGTGACAGAAATAGTACCGCCACATTTTGTGCACTTTTTAAACCCGGAGGCGGGCTTCTCCATGAGGAAAATATTTTTAGGCTTAAGGCCCAAAAACTGAAAATGCACAGTGAAGAAAAGTGTGTTTTTTTTTAAAAAGAAAGAAAAGAAAAGAAAAGACCGGCGGTACCGGTCCGATGTCGAAGAAGGCAGACGCGACACAAAAGAATAGGAAAAAATAAAGAACTTCTGCGGTGACAGGAACACAACCTGCTGGCTCCGCGGAAAAGAAGAACTGGAGAGAGGCGGTTGGGAAAGGCGGGAAGGCAGCACGCAGGCGCAGTGGGATGCTCCCAAAAGCTTTCTTATTGGACGCTGGGGAGCGTTCCCGCGCAGGCTCCGTCGGTACCGACGATACCCATATGTGAACTCATTCCTGCTTGTTCCTGGAGATTACCTGTTACAGGTGAGTAACTACGCTTTCTCCAGGAACAAGCAGGAAGTCAGTTCTCCCATATGGGACACCCTAGCTCCAGGCAGCCAGGGCCCCAAACCACAGCAGCAGCAACCTAAGGGAAGTCACGAGTTGCAGAAGGTACATCACTACCAAGAGATTCTGCAGACCCAAGCGTTCACCATCACCATAACTCCAGTAGCCTGAACACTGATGGTTTGGAGGGCAGGAATTGCCTATACACCAAGAATGCTTCTGATCAATACCTGGCCAAAGGCAATGTCCCTGTGGGGCTCGCTCTCAAGGCAGTAGTAGGCTGCAAACGTATGCACTGAAGACCATATGGTGGCCTTACATATTTCTTACACTGGCACTGCACGTAGGCTGATCACCGATGTGGGCATAGCCCTCACGCGATGAGCAGTGATCTGGCACACTAGAGAGGACAGCTTGCTCATAAGCGAGGGCAATGCAGTCCACTACACAGGTGAACAGCATTCGCTTGGTCACAGGTAGCCTCCCGTCTACTGGAGTCATAGGAAACAAAAAGCAGAAGAGCTTTTTTGATGGGCCTTGGTCCTCTATAAATAAAAGGACAGGGCACTCTTACAATCCAGGGTATGTGCGGCAGTGGGAAGGTGGTGAGGATGGCTTCCGGGAGGCCAGGAGGATTTCCTCAACCTCACCTGGGAGGTTGAAAGGGGCCAGTGTTACCCTTTCAGCAGCCACGCTGTCAGCATTAGGGACCCCAGGTTGGGCTGTAGCAGGGAGCCCCCGCTCCTGGGACAAGAGGTTCAGGTCTCAGCCCAGTGGTACTGGGGTTGCCACAGACAGGGAGAGCAGCAGGGGGAACAGCAGTTGCATTTCTTGAATGCACCGGGAGTCATGGTGGGAGCATACCCAGCCAGGGTCGAGAACCCCAGGCAAAAAAGGCATGAAGGTCGATCAAGGTGGAACCTTGAGTAAACACAGGAAAAAAGGGGCCAAACTCAGCACCGGTGGTGCTGCCTCAAGGCGGGAAGGGAACCGCTACGCAAACTGGATAAAAGGAAGGAATTAAAGAACTTTTTCCAGGAGAGTAGGAGGACCATGGGCTCAGTCGGTGCAGACTTCATCCATATGTGAGGACTGATTTCCTGCTTGATCCTGGAGAACTAATAATGTACTCAGGATTATGGCTGCTCTGGACGAGTTCATAACTACATCTACTTTAGAGATGAGTAATCTTTACCAAGTTCTGTTCTTTATCTATTTATTAGGTTCATGTTCAGAGAGATAGCAGGCATTACAGAGATACATCACAGGCCAGAGAAATTAGACAAGAACTCAGAAAAGAACGTAGTTACTCACCTGTAATAGGTGTTCTCCAGGGACAGCAGGAATCAGTCCTCACATATGGGTGACATCATAGCCCGCGAGGAGCATTTCCCCAGCTTTCATAGCAAGCCTTTGGGACATGCTACCATGCACGCATGGTCCCCTTCCTGCCCAAGGGTGCCATCTTGCTCAGTCATTTGAGATAGCTAGGTCGGCAGTAAAACTAAAACAAGGTAGAGACAACTCCCAGGGAAGGAGGAAGGGTTGTGAGGACTAATTCCCGCTGTCCCCGAGAAACACCTGTTACAGGTGAGTAACTGTGCTTTCTCTGGGAACAAGCAGGAAGTCTGTCCTCACATATGGGACTCCCTAGCTCCAGGCTGCCGAGGAATGCACCACGACAGCACCAACGGTGACGACTCGGGTAGCCATGAGTTGCAGAAGGTGAGTCCCCGCTGAGAGAAACTGCAAGATCCTAGCATCTAGCAACACTATCATTCTGGTAGTCTGAACAAAGAAGGGTCAGAGGGCAGAAGTTGCCTCTACACTAAAAATATTACAGAGTATTTGCCTGGCCAAAGGCACTGTCCCTGTGGGACTCGCTCTCCAGACAATAGTGAGCTGTGAATGTATGAACTGAAGACCATGTGGCGGCCTTGCAAATCTCCATCACCAACACTGAGCAGACGTTGGCCATTTCCGTGGCCATCGCCCTCACTTGATGCACTGTGATCTGGTGCTCAAGGGAAGAGGCCAGCTCGCACATAAGCAAGGACAATAAAGTCTGCCACCCAAGTGGACAGAGCACTTTGTCACAGGGAGCATGTCTGCTGTGTTCATAAGACACAAAAAGCTGAGGAGCTTGGCGAAGGGCCTCGGTCCACTGCATGTGGAATGACAGGGCCCACCTGTAAGTGAGTGTTTGGAGGTTTAGTTCCTTCTTGCTGGCATGGGGCTGCGGAAAGGTGGGGGAGGACCACTTCTTAGTTGAGGTGGAAATAAGACATTACCTTTGAGAGGAATTTGGGGTGTGCGCAGAGCACCACCTTGTTCTTATAGAACCTTGTATATGGTGGCTCCACCACCAGGAGTTCGCTGACTCTATGTGCCGACGTGAAGGCTACCAGGAAGGACACTTTCCAAGACAAATATCTTAGGTGGCAAGTGGCTCAAAGGGCGGCTCGGTGAGCTGAGAGCACCACATTGAGGTCCTACTCCACTGCTGGAAGGCGGAGAGGGGGCTTTGATAGTAGAAAGCCCCAGAGGAACCTGGAGACCAGGGGCTAACTTGAGAGGGGTTTCCCCTTGACAGGGTGGTGGTGCACAGCTATTCTGCTCAGGTGCACTCTCACAGAGCTGGATTTCAATGACAAATGCAGCAGGTACTGGAGAACCAGTTGCACGTGACAGGAGAAGGGATTGTCCTTCCTCTCCACACACCAGATGGAGAATTTTCTCCACTTAAAAGGGGTAAGCCCGCCTGGTGGAGGGTTTCCAGGAGGCCAGTAGGATCTCCTTGATTTTACACTGGGATGTGGAAAAGGGCCAAGGCTACCTTTTCAGCATCCATGCTGTCAACGCTAGGGACACCAGATTGGGGTGTAGCAGGGTGTCCTCCTGCTGGGACAGAAGATCCAGGGCCTGGCCCAGCAGGATGGGGAGTGCTACCGACAGGGCAAGCAACAGGGGAAACCAGGGTTGTCAGGATTTGATCAGTATCACTGATGCTCCTCGCTCTGGACCTTGAAGAAGGTCTTGGCAAACGGGGGGGTGGGGGGTTGTCAGTGGGACTGCATAGAGTAGGCCCTGCAACCATGAGATCAGGAAGGCATCTGCCGCCACTCTCTCCTGGTGTAGTTGGCACGAGCATAAGTGACCTTCCAGCCAGCTTGACCATTCATACTGGACCCCTCCAGGTCAAACTCATCCAGCCTTAGTAATATATAAACAGTTGATACTGCAGGAAGTTGAACAGTTAGAGAGAAACATTGCGTTGGTCACATTGTGTTGACTTCGTCAGAAATGCAAGCTTTGAAAGATCTCTCCTCCAGACTTGAATTAGTCATTAGGCAGGCTGATAAAGGAGGAGCCATAGTTATTTTAGATCGATGCGCTTATGTTAATGAAGCCGATCGTCAGCTCCGAGATGAGGAGGTTTACAAACAGTTGTCTATTGACCCCAAAGTACAATTACAGGATTGGGTTAAAAATGAAAGTGGCTTTGCAGGGCAAATTAATTTCTAAAAAGGAGGTTTTTTTTTTTTTTGAATGTGTCCTCTCCAGAGATCTCAAGTTCTACATATTACCCAAGATCCATAAATGTTTAGTTAACCCTCTGGGGAGACTCATCGTGTCTACAAGGGGGATCTGTTTTAGAACCACTGTCAGTATTTGTTGATTCTTTTTTAAGACCATTGTTGGTTGATATACCTTATGATGTGAAGGACACTACCCAATTTCTGCAAATACTGGAGGATGCCTCATGATGGGCATCTGAACCAGACATGATGCTAGTAATGGTAGATGTGGTTGCCTTGTATACCAGCATTCCCCAAGCGGCAGCAGCTGAGGTGGTTGAGATTGCCTTGTGTCATCGTGGAGATCTCTTTGGAGGAAATTATTTTTTTGCTGAATTTGGCTAGGTTAGCTTGGGGACATAATTATTTTATGTTTGAGGAGACAATTTATCAGCATATCTCAGGGGTAGCCATGGGGGCTACATTTGCCCCCTCGATAGCAACCTATAAAAAGATTGGCTATAAGGATAAATGGTTGAAAGAATTTGCTTGTTTCATGTGTCAAGCTATAGCAGAGGTATATAGACGATGTCTTTATGATCTGGAGTGGGTCTCTTGAGAACTTGGACAACTTTTTTGGATGGTTGAATGGCCTTGACCCTTGTATTCAATTTACTTTAGTGTACCATCGAGATGAGATTGCCTATTTAGATGTGCTAGTAAGAAGGAGCCTGCGAGGGTGGATCACATCTGTTTTCCGTAAGGAGGCAGATAGTAATACTTTTCTCCACTACTCGAGTGCGCATCCCCTACGTTTAAGGGACGGGTTACCATTTTCCCAGGTTATTTGTTTCTGCCACAATTGTTCTGATGTTGGTGATTTTAAGATTAGATCTAGATTTTTGCATGCAGACTTTATAGAGGTTACTCTGATCAGGTTGTGAATTTGGCATATTGCCAGGCTCTGTTTAATAATCGGGCCTTATTATTGCATCCCTGTAATCAGAGGAAAGCATTGGGGATTGATAAGTGTGTGAATTTTATTTCAAAATAGCATAGTTACTCACCTGTAACAGGTGTTCTCCAGGAGCAGCAGGAATCAGTCCTCACTTATGGGTGACGTCGGCGCCAACGGAGCCCTCGCGGAGCAATTTTCCCCAGCTTTCAAAGAAAGCCTTTGGGAATTGCAGCGCGCATGCACGGTCCTCTTCCCGCCCAAGGGTGCCATCTTAGCCAGTCAGATGACATAGCTAAAAAAGACAGCATAAAAATTTGCAAAAAACTAAAGCAGACGATTGCAACTGCAAGGGGAGGAGAGAGGGTTGTGAGGACTGATTCCTGCTGCTCCTGGAGAACACCTGTTACAGGTGAGTAACTACGCTTTCTCCAGGACCAAGCAGGAAGTCAGTCCTCACATAGGGTCTCCCAAGCCTTAAGCTTGGGAGTCCCATAAGCACAAAAATGAGCTCCCTCTAGCTCAGCAGCACAGAAGGAAAGAATCTTCGCTGAATTATTACCCGCCGGTAGCCCACATCCGGGATGGAGGGTAGGAGTTGCTCAGACCTCAAAGAGATTACGGAGGACTGCCTGTCCGAAAGCACTGTCCCTGCGGGACTCCCTCTCGAGACAGTAATGGACCGCAAAAGTCTGGCTCGAAGACCAAGTAGCGGCCCAGCAGATGTCTGCCAGCGGAACAGAGCGGAGGTAAGCCACTGACGTGGCCTTTGCCCGAACGCAATGAGCCGTGACTCGACCGTCCAAGGAGAGTCCGGCTGCCCCATAAGCCCAAGAGATACAGTCCGCAACCCAGATGGACAAAGTACGCTTGGAGACCGGGAGCCCCAATTTATTGGGGTCAAAAGACACAAAAAGCTGAGCAGCTTTACAGTGCTCCCGCGTACGGTCAAGGTAGAAGTTCAATGCCCTTCTACAGTCCAGGGTATGGAGGACCGTTTCAGCTCGGCTGGAGTGTGGTCTGGGAAAGGTTGGAAGTACCACCTCCTGATTGATATGAAAAGGGGAGACCACTTTTGGAAGAAATTTTGGGTGAGTCCGTAGGACTACCCTATTTTTGTAGAACCGAGTGTAAGGGGGATCAGACACGAGGGCCTGCAATTCACTTACGCGTCTAGCGGAAGTGAGGGCTATCAAGAACAATGTTTTCCAAGAAAGAAAACGGAGAGAGAACAGGTAGCCATAGGTTCAAAAGGCGGACAGGTGATCTGCTGTAAAACCACATTCAGGTCCCAGTCAGGCGCTGGCGGGCGCAGAGGTGGTTTAAGTAGGAGGAGACCTCGGAGAAACCTCGCCACGAGAGGGTCGCTGGAAAGAGGTCTGCCGTCCACCGGCACATGATGTGCTGAAAGAGCACTGAGGTGAACTTTGACGGAGTTGGACTTAAGTCCCAGATTAGAGAGGTAGAGCAAGTACTGCAAGACCACCGACACCGGGCAGGAGAAGGGATCCTGAGACTGTTGGGTACACCAAACGGAGAAACGACACCATTTAAGGGCGTAGCATTTTCAGGTAGAAGGCCGTCGCGAAGCTAGGACGACCTCCTCCACCTCTGTCGGCAGGAGAAGGGGAGCAAGGACTACCCTCTCAGCAGCCAGGCCATTAGGTTGAGAGACCTGAGGTTGGGGTGTAGCAGAGACCCCTGATCCTGAGTGAGGAGATCCGGTTGAAACCCCAGAGGGAATGGATCCTCCACCGCTAATTGCAGCAGGAGTGGAAACCACGGCTGTCTGGGCCAGCGGGGGCCACCAGGATCATGAATGCTTTGTCTCGGAGAACCTTGAAAAGAGTCCGGGAGACTAGCGGGATGGGAGGGAAAGCGTACAGAAGGCTCCCCGACCATGAGAGCAGGAAAGCGTCCGCCGCAACCCGAAGGGGGTGTGGCTGACGAGAGCAGAAGCAAGGAAGTTGCCGGTTGTGAGGACTGGCAAAGAGATCCAACGTGGGGAGGCCCCACTTTAGAAAGAGCTTCTGAACTACCAAGGGATCCAGACGCCACTCGTGCGGCTGGAGGATCCTGCTGAGTTTGTCCGCCAGGTAATTCTCTTGGCCTGGTAGATAAACTGCCTTGAGGAGAATGCCGTGACTGACGGCCCAAGAGCAGAGCTTCTGTGCCTCCCGGCAGAGGAGGAAGGAGCCCGTGCCCCCCTGCTTGTTCACGTAGAACATGGCAACTTGGTTGTCCGTCTGGACAAGGACGGACTGGTGAGAAGTCAGGTGGGAGAAGGCCTTGAGAGCCAGGCGGATCGCCCTGAGCTCCAGGAAGTTGATCTGCTGAGCAGACTCCCACGTGGTCCAGAGGCCCTGAGTACGTGCCCCTTGGCAATGCGCTCCCCAGCCCAGGAGGGATGCATCTGTTGTCAGCACCCGGGCCGGCTGAGGTGACTGGAAAGGCATTCCGAATATCAGGTTCGGCTGCTGAAGCCACCACCAGAGAGACGAGATCAGCGGCTCGGAGACGCGCACTAGGTCTGCTAGGCCGCCTGTGGCTTGTCGCCACTGCTGGCGGAGACACCATTGAGCAGGCCGCATATTCAGGCGGGCATTGGGGGTCACATGGACGGTGGAAGCCATATGGCCGAGTAGTCTCAGGAAGCGCCTGGCGGAGACCAGGGGCTGGCTGCGAAAACGGTCGGCTAGGTCCATGAGCCGTTGAGCCCTGTCGAGCGGTAGGTACGCTCGTGCCTGAGGAGTGTGCAGCCTTGCGCCGATGAACTCGAGATCCTGTGAGGGGAGCAAAGTGGACTTTGCGAAGTTTATGACAAAGCCCAAGTACTGCAGAAGAGTCACCGTGCGGCGCGTGGCGTTGGTGACCTCCGGAGCGGACGCTGCTCTGATGAGCCAGTCGTCGAGGTACGGAAAGACAGAGGCCGTGAAGCCGGAGATGGGCCGCCACCACCGCGAGACATTTTGTGAAGACCCGCGGTGCGGAGGACAGGCCAAAGGGCAGTACCCTGTACTGGTAATGATTCCCTGCCACCACAAATCTTAGGTATTGGCGGTGGCTTGGGTGGATGAGGATGTGCGTGTAGGCATCCTTTAGATCCAAGGAGCATAGCCAATCTCCCTGCTGGAGGTAGGGCAGAAGGATTCCAAGGGTAAGCATCTTGAACTTCTCCCGCACGAGGAACTTGTTGAGGTTGCGCAAGTCCAGGATGGGTCTGAGGCCTCCTGTTCTCTTTGGTATTAGAAAATACCGGGAATAAAAGCCTTGACCTTTCAGGTGGTGGGGCACCGGTTCCACCGCCTGTTCCTGCAGAAGACCTGCTAACTCCTGAAGGAGTAATTCCCCGTGCAGAGGGGGTCGTGGAGGTTCTCCCGGAAAATAGGAGGGAGGGACCTGGTGGAAGTGGAGAAGATAGCCTTCTCGCACGACTTGAAGCACCAAGGCATCTGAGGTGATGCTGGACCACCTGTGGGCGAAGTGAACCAGCCGGCCTCCGGTGCTGGGAGGAACCAGCGGGGGGGGAGAGGCTATGCTTGAGGAGTCAAAAACCCCCACCCTGCTGAGCAGGGGCTGGTGGTGCAGGCTTGGGGGCTTGCTGCCTACGGGACCCGTTACCCCGTCCCTTGGCCTGCTGGCCCTGTTGGGGAGCTGCAGGGGCCTGATAATGGGGGTATTGTTTGTAGGCAGCCGCCTTCCTCGAGTAAAAGGACTTTTTTCCCGAGCCCTGCTTTTTATGGGAAGGGGCGGAGGTCTTCCTAGAAAGCCTGGTCCTGGTGAGAGTCTCCGTCTCAATTTGTGCAGCCTTTTCAGCCATGGGCTTGCCAAAGAGGTTTTCGCCTCGGCAGGGGACATCGACCAACTTGTCCTGCACCCAGGGCTCAAGGTCAGACGACTGAAGCCAAGCCTGTCGGCGGGCACCGATGCCGGCTGCGGCCACTCGAGCCGATGCTTCGAAGCCATCATAGGCTGCTCGGGACATGAACTTGGAGCATTCCCGAATGCCAGTGGACAAGGCCAGGAACCTCCGCAAGGGTTCCTCGGACAAACCAGCGGAGAATCCGGCTAGCTCTTTAGCCAGGTCTCGGAGATACATGCCCATGTATAGCTGGTAGGTCTGGACACGACACGCAAGCATAGAGCCCTGGAAACACTTCTTACCAAGGCCATCCAGGTTACGGGCCTCCCTGCCAGGAGGCACCGAGGAGTGCATCTTCTGGCTCTTAAGACGATGCATGGCCGATTCCACTACCATGGAATGGTGTGGTAGCTGTGCTTTTTGGAAGCCAGGGCTCTTGCGGACTCGATAGATAGAATCGACCCGCTTGCTCAGGACCGGCGAGGTGGCCGGACTCTCCCACATGCGGAAGAGTAGTCGTTCCAGCATAGGAGGAACCGGTACAGTAAAGTGTTCCCTTGCGGGAGAGTCATACTGGAGGGCGTCAAGCTCTTCGGCTCGAGGCTCCTCCTCGGGGTCCGCAGGGAAGGCCAAAGCCTTGGCCATATCCCTGACGAAGTCCGAGAACCGGGCATCCTCCGGGGGGGACTGCTTCCGAGGTTCGGACTCCGGTGAGTCCGAGGGGACACACCGAGTCCGGAAAGAATCAGGCGACTCTTCCTCTTCAGACTCCCAGACCGACTCCGACGAGGACTCGGTGGGGTCGGCCCGGGCAGGGCGCGGGGTCGGCCCGGGCAGGGCGCGGCGCCTGCCGTCCCGACGCCGAGGGAGTCGGCGTCGGCGACCTCGGTCCCGAACGGGAGGCCGAGGGTGACCTCGACCGAGGATCGACTCGAGTTCGCATCGACTCGAGGATCGGCTCGGTCTCCGGGGTCGACTTGGACGTCGACGTCCCGGCGGTCGGGGCAGCGACGCCAGCGAAGCCAGCGAGCAGTGCCCGCTGCTGGTCCATGAAGGCAGACAGTCTGCTCTCCAAGGCCGTCAACCTGAGTCCGAGCTCAGGTGACCCAGCAGCCCCCGACTCAGGCCCCGACAGCGTCGGGCCCGACGTCGGCTGTCGCGGAGGCGAGTCCAGGAGGACCACAGGACTTACCCGAGCAGGCAGCTCCGACTCCAGGCGAGGTCGCTTCGAGAGGTGCTCCTTCTCCAAGGACCCGGGACGGCTATCGGGGCTATGCGACCTGGCCCTCGCGGAGCCAGGAGCGTCCACCGACGCCGCCCTCGCGGGTTTCACCTTACGTCGACGGTCCCCGGAGGGAGAACCCCTGTCGGAGGAACTCCGGCGACGGTCCGAGCTGGAACCTTTGGACGCGGAGGCCTCCGACGAGGTCCGGGTACGGCTGGGGTCAGCGAAGATCCTATCCCGCTGATGCCGCCGACTTCTCAACGCTTTGGAGGACATTTTGCCGCAGGGCCCACAGATCATTTCTTCATGATCCGGGCCCAGGCAGCGGAGGCAAAAGTCGTGTGTGTCAGTTAGTGACATATTTCGGTCACACTGACCACACCGCTTGAAACCACTGGCAGCCATCGGGGGAAAAAGGGCCCCGGCGAGGTCAAAGGACCGGGCTGCCAGGGAAAAACCGAAAACGAAAACTGACTAAGTCAGAAAAACCGAAAAGAAGAAGAGGACTCGTGACCGGCGTCGCGAGTCCGGGCGGGAAAAAGACCGGCGTCGAACCGAAGGAAAAGGAATAAAATTATGAAGAAATATCAACTTTTTCGCGGGGACACGACGGGGACGTCTGTAGGGCTCCGCGGAAAAAGAAGACTGGCTAAGATGGCACCCTTGGGCGGGAAGAGGACCGCGCATGTGCGCTGCAATTCCCAAAGGCTTTCTTTGAAAGCTGGGGAAAATTGCTCCGCGAGGGCTCCGTCGGCGCCGACGTCACCCATAAGTGAGGACTGACTTCCTGCTTGGTCCTGGAGAAATTCCCCTTTCAGCATGCAGATTCAGCGCATCATAGCTAAACATGCAAATGTGTTGCGGGCAATTCCAGGGCTGGAGGGGAAGCGCACACGTTGTGTGTGGTTGCGGGACCACAATTTAAAAGAAAAGCTAAGTCACGCCTCTCTTCATTCATTGAGTCCTCGAAATCTGGCAGGCAGGGGCATCATAGATGTGGTAAGTGTTCTATTTGCCCGGTTTCCTATGATGTTCAGTCATTTTCATACCATGATAAAGTTTATAAATTGAGATGGGCAACCTCTTGTGCTTCTGTTGGGGTAGTGTATGGCATTTTTTGCCCATGCGGTTTATTGTATATAGGCAAGACCTGGAGATCTTTTCGGGTTAGAATAGGTGAGCACTGCAGTAAATTGCGATGCAAAGTTCATGAAGCTCTGATTTTCAGCATTTGTTAGCGACAGGACATTCTTTTGAAGATATGAGATGTTTTTGTTTAGACGACGTTGAAAGAGGGTTCAATGGTCGGACGCGTGAACAGACTTTACTTTTGTGAACAGCGCTGGATCTTTCGATTGAAGACTGTGGCCCCAAGTGGCCTGAATTCCCAAATTGATTGGGGAGTGTGTATTTAGTTGAGTAGGTGGAGCATGAAGGTATTGTTTTTGGTATATAAGCTGTGGGTTAGTGAGCAGACAGCATGCGCAGCATTTTTTGTGTGTAGCGCCTGGGTGCTGTTCAAAGCCCTTAATGTTTAAGGTTTGCTTGTCTGGCTTTTTGGTTGGTAAGTAGAGTTCATTTTATTAGTTTTTAGGGTATAGTCTTGGGCTTGTTATCGAGTTTTATAGTATATGGTGTTTGTTTTTTTATGGCAGTTTTTCAACTTTCCCTTGAAGAAGCAGTGTTTGCGAAACGGGTATTTGGTGCCGATGACTACGGCGTTGGGATTAGATCTGAATCTCATCGAGATAAAGAGAATCATCTTTCAATAAGACCACCGTATCAACTTGATGGGATTCTTTTGATGTTGTTCTGAAAAGTGTTATTGCCATAAGATGTTTGTAGGAAAATAGTCTGGGAGAGTGGTGGGTTGGTCGTTGATGTGATGGGGCTAAAAGCTTGAAGTTTTTTCCTTCAGCTTTTTGCAATAGCCCTGATGTTCTGAGACCTTCCCGTCTCTTCTGGTTATGTTGATGCTATTAGTGTTTAGCTCTGGACTTTTGCTATAATTTTTGTATTTGTTTTTGAGTGGAGTGCATTTTTTAAGTGTTACGAGCATAAGTGAGGCAGCTGTGCATATGGGGGGGGGGGGGGGAGAGAGCGAACAGGCACATCATGGGTCTGTCCCAGTGGTGGAAGAGTTGCTCCGTTACCCACTCGTGTGGGCAAAAGACCCTACTCAGCCTGCCCGCTAAGTAACTGTCCTGGCTTGGCAGTTATATTGCTCGCAGGAGCATTCTGTTATGCATTGTGAAGGAGAGAAGGACCACTGCGCCTCCTGGCAGAGGGAGTATGAGCCCGTGCCTCCCTGCTTGTTAGTGTAGGACATTGCCACCTGGATCAGCATCAGGCAGTGCTGCAGGTGGTGGTGGAACACTCGTAGGGCCAGGAAAATCACCCTGACTCCAGGAGGTTGATTGATAAGAGTGACGCCTCCTGGGACCAGCTGCCTTGCATGCTGTGGTCCCTGCAATGCACTACCCAGCCCAGGAGGGTCCTCTGCAGTGCAGGAGCCTGAAATGGCATTCCCACCTGGAGGTGGTTCAAATTTTGGAACCAAGTGAGGGACATCATCAGCTAGCAGGTGACTAACCCTGTCCCGTAGCCAGCCCACAACCTGGGTCCACTGTGAGCAGAGGCACCAATGGGCAGTCCACATGTGGAGGTGGGCTAGGGATCTGACATGAACCATTCAGGCCATATGGCACAGCAAAAGGTGAGCTGGCACCAAGCAATGGTGTTGCACCACCTCTGTCAGTTGCCAGAGGCCGTCTGCCCTCTCTCTTGGGAGGACAGCCTTGACCTGTAACGTGTTCAAACGGCACCCCTATTGGGTTGGGGTGAGGTGGAATTTTTGGTAGTCTGTGACAAACCCCGGGTGCTGCAGCAGAAGGATTGTACGCTCTGCTGCCTGCCTGACCTCTGATGAGCCAATTGTCCAAGGAGGGGAAAAAACATAGGCCCCCTGTAGGCACAATTGGGCTGCTACCACCAGTAGGCACTTGGTAAAGACCCTTGGCGAGGAGGCCAGTCTGAAGAGCAGCACCCTGTACTGGTAGTGCCCTCCTCCCACTATGAACACGAGGTAATGTCTGTGGGAGGGGTGGATCAGGATGTGGGTATAGGCATCCTTTAGATCCAAGAAGCACAGCCAATCTCCCTGATGAAGGTAAGACAGCAGTGTTCCAAGAGAGCATCTTGAACTTCTCCCTCACCAGAAACTTGTTAAGTTTCACAGGTCTAGTATGGGCCTGAGGCCCCCTGTTCTTTTGGGGACAAGGAAGTACCTCGTGTAGAAACCCTTCCCACACAGATGCTTGATGATAGGCTCCACTACCCCATCTCTGAGTAGGCCTGCAAGCTCTGAGAGCAGCAAGATCTGGTGAAGGAGACGTCACACTGGTTCTCCTGGGAAGAACTTTGGGGGTACCTGCTGCCAGCAGAGGCAGCATCCCTCCTTGACCACCTACTGGACGCATTGGTCTGAGGTGACTCCAGCCCACCTGTGGGCAGAGTTCCAGACAGCCCCCTGTGGGCTGGGGAGGGTCTCAGGGTGGGGGTGGAAGAGGCCCTGCACTGAGAGACAAAAGCTCCCCCTGGGTTGGGTGTGAGTTGGGGCCTGGGGCTTTTGGTTTCCTGGGACCATAGTCCTGGCCCTGGCCCTTAGGCTAAGGGCCATGCTGTTGATGGCCCGAGAGGTAGGACTCCTTTTCCCCAATGGTTTCTTCTTGGGAAGGGCTGAGGTCCTCCTGGAGATCCTCTAGCTTGTCACCACCTCTGCTTCAATCCCAGCCACCCTATCAGCCATGGGTTTGCCGAACAAGTTTTCCCCTATGCAGAGGACGTCGAGCAATTTTTCTTGGGCCCACTGCTTGAGGTCTGAAGCCAGGCTTGGCACCAATGCCTGCTGCTGCTATTCGGGCTGCTGACTCTAAGCTGTTGTAGGTGGTGCAAGAGAGGAACTCAGCAGTCTCCAATTCCATATGTTAGGGATTGGAACTGCTGGAGGAGTTCCCTGGCAAGGCCAGCCGAGAAGCCAGAGAGCTCCTGGATCAGGGTCTTGAGGTGCATGCCTATGTATAGTTCACAGGCCTGGATCCAGCACCCGAGCATGGAGCCCTGGTAGCATTTTCGCCCGAGGGCATCAAGGGCCAGAGCCTTTTTGCCTGTGGGGGACAGAGGAATAGTTTTTCTGGCTCTTCAATTTCTTCATGGTTGACTCGACAACATTGGCATTATGGGAGTTGAGTCATGTGGAACTCGGGGCCCTTCTTGATGCAGTAGATGGCATCAAGATGTTGGCTGACCACCAGCACCAACGCCAGGTCTTACACATTCTGAGAAGTAGCTATTGCAGGATTGGTTGCACTGGCACCATAAGTCTCCTTGGGTGGGGACTCATACTGGAGGATTTCCAGTTCTTTGGTGTGGGGGTCCTCCTCAGACTCTGTCTGAACTGATAGGGCCTAGGCCATGTCCCAGATGAAGTTGTGGAAGGCTACGTCCTCTGGGGGAGGGGGGAGAGGGGAATGGTGCAGACACACCAGGGGAGACTGCTCTGACGGGATGTCCCAGCGTAGGCAGATTTCCGGGGAGGCCTCGATGTTGGTCTTCCACTCAGAGTCAGTGTATTGAGAACTCAGTGGCCTCATGTCTCGTGGCCAGCCCCAAGGTGCCAGGATCCTCTGGAGGACCTCTGATCCGATTCCCAGAAATTGGCCAGGGAAGACTGGATACCCGAGGAACGGGACTGGGACCTTAACTGATGCCAAGGGCTTACTTGAGGCCGGTGATGCTCGGAGCCTGGCTTGACACTTGGGGACTCCCCTGCAGGCAGGGGCCTGGTTGTCAGGGCAGATGAGGCAGAAGAACTGGCCATCATTGCCTGCTGCAGGGCCAGGATAGCAGAGATATTCTGCTCCAGGGCTGCCATTCTGGTTTCAAGGCCAGAAGGCTCCGCAGCTTTCAGCATGGGCACCGAGAACATACGGCCCGACACTGGCACTCTCACAAGTGCATCCTCGATGAGGACCATGGCCTCAGGGAGCCTCACACGGTCTCCACTGACTGAGGACACCTCCTAAGAGACCTTAGTGGGGCACTGCTCAGAATCACCCGAGTCCCTCTGTGGGACTTTACTGGGTTTCACCGGTGGAACCTCAAATGGCTTTGAGGATTTTTCTTTTTTTTGCTCAGGGTCCAGGGTCTTCTTGTAGGATCCGCCACTGTGGAACTCTGAGGACGCCCAGACCTCACGTTGCCAATTCTGACTTTGGGAACATCCTCTCCTGCAACTCCGACCGTTTGTTGGTTTTTGGAGTCATTGCCTGTCACAGGTGGTGCTATCGTGGTCCAGGCTTAGGCAGCAGTGGTATGTGTCTGTAATAGACACAGTTTGACTACAGCAGTCACATTTTTTTTTTTAACCGACCAAGGGACATGGTGGGAGACACCCGGCCAGGGTTGACGACCCCCGGACAAAAAAAGGCACAAATGCCAGTCGAGGAAAGCCTCGATAAAAAAAGGAGCCGAGAACAGCACAGGATCTGGCTCGAATCGGGAAGAGGAACTAGTATGCAACCAGGAAAAACACACTAAGGAAATTTTGGAAGATTTTTTTCTGGGGAAATAGGACAGGCACCCATTGGGCTCCACAGAAAAAAAAAGGGGACTGAGCAAGATGGCAGCCTTGGGTGGGAAGGGGACCATGCATGCGTGGTAGCATGTCCCAAAGGCTCTCTTTGAAAGATGGGGAAATGCTCCACACAGGCTCAGTCAGCACAGACATCACCCATACATGAGGGCTGACTTTCTGCTTGTTCCTGGAGAAACAATCATCTTCTCACCAAATTACCATCATTCAAAGAACTGGTAAATTATTAGTTTTAATTTGTATATAATTGCATTTTAGATTTTATTGTAATTCATGTTTTATTGAGGTATTTGTTAACAACTTTGTAAACCGCTTGATACTTTGTTTATTTAAAAATTTGCTATACTGCCTCTCTCAAACATACTAGCCAACTCCCACAAGGTAACATCTCTCATACATTACTTCTATAGGATGCCTTGCAGTTTTATGGGCTAGCAGGTTAACACTTGTCAGATAAAGGAGTAGGCAATTAGCCAGAATGCCAGCAAACATTTCCTCTTACAACCCTGGGTGACAGACTTACACCAGAAAAGGCTACAGTTATAGGTAAAGAGAGACTGCAGGAGGGTCTTGCATCTTCTTGCAGCATTAGTCAGGAACAAAGATCCAAAGGACCACAAAGGACTAGCATACCTCCAGAAGAGTTCCCCAATTCTCTCTTGGCGTCCTTAGAAATACTTATAGTTGTCATATGGCCAGCTGATTCCAGATACGTCTCCAGAATGACTGGTCCAGGCCAGGTATCAGAGTATGAAGCATCAATGTAGCTTGCTTTCTACTTTGGGTGGGGGGAGGAGGAGTAAGGAAATACTACTGGCAGTAGGGGCAGGGAGACCAATTCACCATTCATGCACTGCCTCCCCCCCCCCCCCCAAACTAAACCTATAGCATGAAGTAGGCTATCAGAGAATATCTCCAAGACCTGAAAAATTCACTTAACCAGTCACAGTCCGGTCAGGGCTGCTAGTCCCCATGCACTTTATGGTGGGCCAGTTTATAGCACTGGGACCCAAGAAGCAAATACCAGCAGTGTTAGTTTCCAGTTCAAGACAATGACCACCATAACTGTGGGGGCAATTTTTCCAAATGGATGGTTTATGCATTTTCCGTTGTATACTCAAAAATAAAAAAAATGGGGAAAAAAACCTGATTGTTCCTCACACATAAGCCAATCTTAATTTAGCTTAGGGAACTTTTACTCATAGGTCAGATAAATCCCTTGTTTTAATCCATAATTCTATTTAAATAATATACATATCAGCTCATTTAGAAGCATCTATCACTTATCTTATATCTTCTAGCCAGCATATTCACACTATGTGGCCGCGTTTCACACAGAAGCTGAATCAGGAGTATGCCCAACACATCTCAAGGGATGTGAATATGTTCTCATAAGTTCAATGCACTGATTTCTTCCTTCAAAATGCTTGAAACACTGCAGTCAAGTCTCCCAAATGACGCTTGAGATGATATTATATTATTTAAATAAAATTATGGATTAAAACAAGGGGGTTTTCTAACCTGAGGGGAAAAGTTTCCCAAGCTAAATTAAGATTGGCTTATGCGTGAGGAACAAATCAGTTTCCCCTTTTTTTATTTTTGAGTATACAACGGAAAAATAATGGAAAGCCAAACAGATAAATACATACTATATGCAAAATATATGCGGAGAAAAACACAAAACAATTTTCTAACAGATTAATGCCACCTTTAATGAACCAAACCCTTCACAAAAGGCCATATCGAAAGTTTCTAGGATTGGCACATCTCCCCTCATTGATAATTACTGGGCTCAGAATGCATTTATAACAGCTGAAAAAAACACAATAAGTCTTTAGTCATTAATAAACGTAATCCATGTTATAACTGCTTACTGAAAATCTACAATCTATCTTGCATAGCTGGTATTTCAGGGCAAGGTAAAAGCCAAGAAAGTACTATTTAAAATACATTTTATTTAAGACATGAAAGGTATATTAAGCATGACCCTTCAATTTTAATTTATTTCTTAAATATAATGCATGTAATAGAAAAAAAATCAGAACTTTTCTGAAATGTACAATATATAGCTTCAGTACAAAAAATCCAAAATAGTGTAGAAACGATGAACACAACACAAATTAACATGTTTCAAAAATAGTAAACAAACATGCTCTCAAAGTCAGCTAATATAGCTAACAGGATTATATTCACAGTTTCAGGTGTAAGTACTATGCTAGCAACAGGATGAACTCGGGTTCAACCACGGTTTCTGGCACTACAGAAAAATGAGGACATTTTCCTCAAAAGCAGCAACTTTTAATAAACAAAACTTATGTAACAGACATTATAAACTACAAACACTGACTTGTACAGTTTAATCAGAAAGTGAAACAAAGCCTACTTAGGTGTTTAATTTAAGTTCAGAAACTATAAAACATTTAAAAAAAAGCATTTTCATACTTTAGTTATTCTTGAGAAGAAAAACCAAGTCTTCATTCTGCTTAAGAACTTAGTCACATTAATATATAAGGATAATCACACTGCTTGTATTAAGTGATATTTCAGCAACCAGATGTTTCCTCAAAGAACAGACCAACCCCTCAAAAAAAGTTAAAAAAAAGGATATACTAAAGCAATGTGAAACTTCTGCCAAGAACTTAGTGACCAAGCAGTCAATCCTACAGGCTCTTGAGATCCTACCTACATGGGATTTGAACTATTTCTTTAAAAGTTTAAAATACACGTGGTTTACTTACATACAGGAGGGGGAGGGGGGGATCAGCTTGTGGCACTTTAGGATAAAAGATGTGGTACTTAAGACAAGAATATCAATGCCTCCATGCACAGAGAAGACACTTTAATGCATATTTCATTTTTATGAAATAGCGTATTTATTTCATTTGGTGCTTTTATTTTCATTGAGAAAAACAAGGCCTATTCCAGTGAAAACGTGACCACTTTATAATGAGAGCATGTATTCTTTCACTACGTATTCAACTTGTTTTATAGGCTTTTCCCCCCAGCAGAAAACTACAAATTACAAACCTTTTTGTTTCAACTAACATGTGTACATACAAACAATGCCATTTCTTTTCCAGCACAGATGAGAAAACATTTAATATCATCTAGGTAGATTTCAAAATTAGGAGAGAGTGGCATTATTTTGGAAAACTATCCAGGCTTTTGCTTCTTTTCTCAAAGTACAGTTTCTGGAATGTCTGAAATGTGGCTTTGGTATCTTGAACCACTGGATGTGTGGTTTCTGTATCCACTGGAGATAAACTGCAACCCTCTCTTGAATCTTCTCTTGAATCCAGCATAGCAGTGGCAAGTTCTGAGAGAAATCAAACAGATTAAATCAGTAGCATATTGTAGACAAATATGTTGATTTTCTCGTCGATTCTGGTATTTTTTTTAAAACTCTTCAATTAAATAGTTTACTGGCAGGTTCTTATACCAAAGAACATTTTTTTTAAATGTTCAAAAAGCAGCTTCTTTCCAACAGTCTCGCTCAATAGCAGAGCTTACGACTACCATGTCAATACTACATATCTATCTTGCTTATGGAGAAGAGTGCATTTAAATTATTAATGATTTTGTAAATGATCTTTATTCTATTATTAGCAATAGAATGCACACAAGGAAATTTCAACCTGAAAACCTCTAGTTCCAGGTTGAAAACCTAAATATTTGAAACTAAATTTTAGAAAGAAAAAAAAAAAGAAGTGTCTCTTATTCTGAGCCAATGGAAAAATACTTAATTGTTCGCAATATTTTCTTTTCTAAACTTTGTATTTTGAACAGTGCTTCTTAACCCTCTCCTGGAGGTGTACCCAGCCAGTAGAATTTTCATGATTACCACAATGAATATGCATGAGAGAGTGCAAGCAAACTTAGTAGTATGCATGTTCATTATGACAATCCTTATAATCTAACTGGTTAGGTAGGCCTCCAGAATGGGATTGAAAAGCACCATTTTAGAAAACAAACATATTAAACATATTATATCCCTATCTTTTTTTTTGGGGGGGGGGGGGCACCTACTTCTGCATCAGTAGCTTCCTACTAAATCAGTTTTCGATGGAGTTACCTCAATGTAGTGCTTTGCCAGTCAAATCAGCAACTAAATTTTTATAAAAAGCATTTAGACCATATTAATAGTAAGTGGTTTCTGAAGCACTTAAAAGGGTTAAGAAAGCAAACATGAACAAAGGAATTTGTTACTGCAAACTGGTTACTTTATCTTTCAAGTTGATATTCAGTGGTGTGGCCACCATATAATTTTATACAGGGCCCCTCTGCAGAGTATGTCCGCCATGCAGAAGCTTTGCTCCAAAATTCTGTACTCCAAACACTGCTATAATGTCCCTTTTTTAATGCAGTAAACAGCTTCATGAAAAAAACAAGCACCAACTGAACATGGGCACACAAATTGTAGGACCTGACATGACCATGCACCTGCTCAAACCGAAAACTCCTGAGCACACACGCCGGCCTCACCAACAGACTGAAATCTTCTAGGGAGGGTCCTGGCCTGGACTGGAGGAACTACAGGAAAGAAAATTAGCAGATTAGGCCTAATTTCACCTAGCGAGGCATCCCTCCAGTCCAGTCAAGTGGGACGTAGCAAAGCATACTAACACTGCGTGGGAAATGAAAGCCCAGCTTGCAACACCTTTGCACTAAAGTATGCATCTTGCCTTACCTGCACAACCAGACGTTAGTGCTGCACAAAGGAATGAAGGGATGACCAAGTGGCTGCCTGACAGATGTCCAGAGGAGGAACTCTCTCCACTTTGGCCCAGGAGAAAGCCTGAGCCCTCATCAAATGGGTGCATAGGCCCACAGGTGCCTGCCACCTCTTCACCAGATACGCTAATACAATTACTGAGCTACCCATATTCACCGACACAATCACTTCCCCAGATACACTGGGCAATTGAGGTCTTAGAAGCTGCCTCCCCCTTCTGGGGTCCAAGGAAGAGACCCGAGGAGGGCAGAGCTGTTACCTGATCAAGATGAAAATCCAACACCACCTTGGGCAGCTAGGAAGGAACCAATCACAGGGCTATCTTTTCTTTGAGAAAAACAACGAGATAGGGTTCCCTACAGAAAAGGGCCTGAATCTCCGAGATCAGATGGGCAGAACAAATCGCCACAAGAAAGACTGAATTCAGGTCAGATCTTTGAATGAAGACCCTTTAAGAGGTTCAAAACACAGGCCACTCACTGCAGACAGCACTAAGTTGAGGTCCCAGGCAGGAACACAGGTCATCAGGGGGGGCCAGAGGTGCTTGACCCCCCTGCAAAAACTAGACCATGTCCGAGTGGGTTGCCAAAGACATGCCTTACATCCGGCCATGAAAGCAAGACAAAGCCGCCACCTGGACCCATAATGAGGCCAGACGCCAGGCTCTTCGAGCCTTGCCTGTAAAAAGGCCTACATGGCTGACACAAAAGTCCCAAGGGGATGGGTCCCATTCTCCTTGCACCAAACTGCAAAGATCCAAACATGCACATAAGGCCAAGGAGGCAGATTGCCGACAGGACTGCAAAAGCGTATCAATCACCTGTGCAGAATAGCCTTGGCGCCTCAGCCAAGTTCTTTCAAGACCCAAGCCATAAGCAAGATTCGATCCACTGCTGGCATGCACACTAGCCCCTGTGTCAGGTGGTCTGGCACAGATGGCAGATGAACAGGCTCCTCTCCTCACCAGATCCATGTATCACAGCCAGCAGGGCCAGTCTGATGCTATCTATGCACTCCTGAGCTATCAAGGGCCAAGGTGGAAAGACATACAGTAGCTCCAGAGGCTACGGCTGTACTAGGCCCTTTGACATTGGGGATTTTTGGTGACTGGGGGGAGAAAAAAAAAAAAAATCAGGAGGCTTTGGCGTTCTCCAGACAAGCCATCAAGTCCATTGCTGGCATCTTCCATCGCTCCACAAGTGACTGGAATACCATCTCTGAAAGAGACCATTCTCCTGGATCCAGAGTATGGCAACTCAAATATTCTGCCTGGACATTCACAGATCTCCTTTTTGGATGTACAGATTTGCAACACCCAAGAGGGACTGGTAACATCTGTGTATAAGAAGGTAACTGACAGGAATGCTTTTACATTACAAGTGTTCATCCAGTTAGTTTAAAAAACAGGTTTCCTTTTACACAATTTCTTAGGTATCGCTGAAAATGTAGCACAGTGAATGAATATAGACAACAGTCTCAAGGACTAATTAAGGCATTTTGTGAGAGAGGGTGCCCGAGTACAGTAATTAAGCAGGCGTGGATTAAGGCTTTAAACAATGAGAGAGTAGTTATTACAGTCAATGTTATGGAAAGATCAGCAAGGGGAGAAAAAATATGTGCATTTGATAACGTAATATTCTCCTTTCAGTAGACAGGGAAAATTGTTAAGGCTCACTTCCCTATACTCTGTTATACCAGACTTTGATGAATTGCATCCTAGAATAGTGTATACTAGAGGGCACAATTTACATGATATCTTGAGTCCTAAAATGCCTGTTAATATAATTAAATTATATGTACAAGGTGGTCATAAGAGTTGTGGATCCTGTTTGTTCTGTTCTATGATGGTGGAGTCTACGGTTTTCGAATATCAGGGAGTTAGCTGGAGTTTAAGATGGCAGACCACATGTCTGTCAGAGTATGTTGTATATGTATTGCTTTGTCCGTGTGGGTTAGTATATATCAGTAAGACCACATGACAGTTACATGTTCGGCTTACTGAGCATTGTAGTAAACTGAAATGTAATGTTGAGGGGGCTCCATTGGTATCCCACAGTGAGGTAGCGAACCATGGATTCCACAATTATAAATGTATTGTTATAGATCACATCCTGAAACTTAGTACAGGGGAGAGAGATCGTGCCCTGTGTGTGCTACGTAGAGAGCAATTTTGCATCTTTCATTTTGTAATGTTAGCCCGAGAGGGTTGAATGAAGGCATTGATTGGAAAGTGTGTTAAGATAACAGTTGAGTGTGTACAGTGTTAGTGGGTGGGTGTCTGTTTGGTTGTTTTGTCTTTTCTGAACATACAGCTATGGTCAGGATATAGAAGTTTGTAAGGGGGTCATCTGTTGCATGGTAGTACTAAGAATGGGGAATGTAGAGTTAAGATCTCAAGATAGATTTTGTGAGGTATGTATTGGGTGCTATATTTGATGGTCTGTGATGAAACTGGGCTTGTGTGTAAAACTGCTTTGCGGGTATGTTCTTTGATGTGTGGCAACTTCTGTTGTGGAGTATTTGAGAATGGCTTAGGGCTGTCCTGATGTCACTGACACTGTCCAGGATTGGTTGATGGGTCTTGGGAAGTGTGTCCTGATTAGGAATTTATGTTTACATTTATTTATTTGCTTGACCGCCCTTCAGTGATAAACAGAGCGGTTTACAATAAAATCTTCAGTACAGTAAGGCACAAGGCCAGAAGATGAAAAGGAAATTACAATTCAATATAGGACAGAGAGGAGAGAGCGGGTAGAGAACAGCAAACACAAGGGAAGAGGCTAAGGCTGGGAGGAGGGAAGGTCGAAAGCAAGGGAAAAGAGGTGGGTCTTCAGGGCATGTTTGAAGGTGGGATGATGTGGTTCAAGATGGAGAGTGGTGGGAAGGGAATTCCAGAGAGCGGGGCCTATGAAAAAAAAAGGCTGAGGAGTGGGTGGATTGAAGGTGAGCCTGTGAAGGGGGGGTAGTGCGAGGCGGTTGAGATGGAAGGATCGAGGGATGTGCCTGGGGGTATGAAAGTGGATTAGGTCAGCCAGATATTGCGGGGTGGTGGTATGAAGCGCCTTATGAACAAGTGTGAGAAGTTTAAACTGAATACGAAAGGATATGGGAAGCCAGTGAAGACGGAAAAGGAGGGGAGTGACGTGATCTCTAGGGGAGGAGTAGGACACAAGTCGGGCGGCGGTGTTCTGGATTCTTTGTAGTCGTGTCAGCTGTAGTTTGGAAATGCCGGAGAGAATGGAGTTGGAAAAGTCAACACGGGAGATGACAAGATATAGCAGCAGGGTGACAAGAGCAGAGGGAGAGAGGAAGGGGCAAATTGCACGGATTTGACTGAGGTAAAAAGAGGTCTTGGAGATATGGGAGACATGGGCAGAAAAGAAAAGATCAGAGTCAAAGAGCATTTAGGCGCATGCACAGTGTTTTTTTAGCAGCAGTTTATTTGAATTCACTACTTGCCTGTTCGCTGCCTGTGTGTGGCTGTGCTACATTGCTTTTGGTGAGTGAGTGTTTGAGGGTGGCTTTGTAATACTTGGTTGCTTTAATGGTTGTGTGTATTGTTCAGAACCAGGATGTATTTATGATGTTGGCTTCTGTCTTAGAATACATTGGACTGCCATGTGTTAACAGATTATGTTGGAAGAGTTCAGCTCCCTGAAGCAATGATAGCAAAACATCTGTCGCCAGAGTTGAACTGCAGATATTTGGAAATTGATTTGCAGCCAGTCTGCAGAGTGTTTGCGCGTGCTGGCAGCTAAATACAACAATCTGGTCACATTTGGTTGAAAGGCTGAGTAATACTGCATTGTGAGAGTTAAGTATGTCTATAATGAAGCCATTTTTTGGTTAATATATTCTTTCTACTTTTGGGAAAGTGATATATGACTGAATGCTATTCGTGCTGGAGGATTTTTATGACCTGTGATGTTGTGATATCTGTGATTCATCTGTGACATGCCACTGTTGGCTGATACAGTGAAAGTAATTGATAGCCATTGTGTTGGCATAATATCCTGAGGTCTTTTTCCACCAGCACTTATGTATAAAATCTGGAAGCTGACATTAGTGAGAAGATTTATAGAATGATCCAGTTTTTTCTGAAGTTTGCTCATTCACTGCTTTGGCCATGTGTGCCGAGAGAGCCCTCAGATGGGCTTCCACCCACTGCAGGAGTGGCATTGCCTCTGTCATTACCAGAGAGCTCTGCGAGCCACCCTGGGGATTGATGTAAGCCACTGTGGTTGCACTGTCCAACAGGACTCACCATGCTCTCTGCTGCACCAAGGGTAGAAAGGCTTCTCAGGCAAGATGCACCGTCCTGGTCTCCAAGCGATTGATGGGCCATTGCCCTTTTTTGGCAGACCACCAGCTTTGCACCATGTGCAACAGACAGTGGCCATCCTAGTCAGACGGACTTGCATCCGTGATGAGCATCACTCAGTCTGGAGAACTCCAGGGCATTCCTGCCACCACTGCAAGCTCACCCGGGCCACCCCAACAGCAGAAGGTGGACCTCCATGGATTGTACCAGAGGAGATCAATGAGAGTGCAGATGTGCCTGAAGGACCTACATATGGTGCCAAATCCAAGGCACCAGCTCCAGAGGCCACCATCGAGCTCAAAACCTGAAGAGAGTCCCAAGCCCAAAGACAAGAGACCCTTCAAAGTCTTCACAATGAGGCTCTCCGGGAGACAGGCCATGCCCCGGCAAGTGTTGAGGTGGGCTTCCAGAAAAACTGACCACCCAGCCCAGCTCCTGTAAACAATGGACCACAGTTTCCATTGAGTGCTGGCTCTGAGGGACTTCCCCCAAATCAACCAGTCATCCAGGTTCGGTAAACCAACACCCCCTTGCTTGTGAAGGTGTGCGCCACCACCATCATGATTTTTGTAAAGACCCATGGGGCAGTGGCCAGGCCAAAGGGAAAAGCCTGAAACTAAAAATGCCCTCTGGGCACCGCAAAACAAAGGAAACACTGGTGCTCCGCTCTCACTAGGATGTGCAAATACACCTCTGCTGGTCCAAGAAGGTAAGAAACCTACCCTGACACACCACCACGATCACTGATCGCAAGGTCTCCATGCAAACCTGCAGAACTCTAAAAGCCCTGTCGAGGCCCTTCAAATCCCAGATAGGTTACCAGGACCCCTCCCTTCTTGGGCACCACAAAGTCAATGGCATATCTTCTGGAACCCCACACGGCCACAGGTACTGATACCACCACCAACCCAAGCTGCAAGAGGCACTTGAGTGTCTCTTCCACCGCTCATGCTTTCCAGGCCAACCCACATGGGGAGAACATGAAGAGCTTTGCCAAGGGCTGAGCAAATGAGGGCACAACCCTCACGAATGACCTACAAGACCCAGGCATCTGACATAATCTGGGCCCAGGTGGGAAGGAAGCCCCTTAAGTGACTACCCACCAGTTGCACCCCCGCTGGGGCCCCCAAACTCTCATTGCGAGGGCTTGGTTACTCCCGACAGTGGAGGCAACCCCCTGGCACTGTTCCCTCTAAGCTGTGCGCGTGCACACACCTCGCCGAGTGAGCGCACATACTTTACAACAGAGCGCACAAATATTACGGTTCTGATTCTGATAGAAAACAGACGTCTTAAAATCTAAAAGTTGTGATTGTAATTACTAGAAATTTTCCGCTTCATTTAGTAATTGTCTATTTTAATTTAATTTAATTTGATTAAAATCAATGTGGTGTACATACTGTATTCTGACGTGTAGTCAAACTTTAACGTATATAACTCCGAGTGTCGTTATGTGGCGCACAAAAATTTAACCTTCCTTCAAAAGCTGCACAGCTGATATTTTATGCGCACACAGCCTACAGAAAATTAGAGGGAACATTGCCCCCTGGCTGCCTCTCGCTCCTCCTTGAAAGGAGAAGCCACACCGGAGGAACAGGATTCTTTGGGGATTAGCTGCCTGGGAGGCGCAAAACTCCCAAACTCCTTATGGCCCCTAATGGAGCTACCTCTGCCTGCCCTGGGCTTGTCCTCTGGCAGCTGGGGCACCTTGGACTCGCCCAGGAACTTGAACAGCTTCTCCAAATCCTTCCCAAAGGGTAACCTGACAGCAAGGGGAGTTTACTCAGCCTCGTCTTAGAGGCCACAACAGCAGACCAGATGTGCAACCACAAGAGGCACCAGCAACAACCATTGTAGCCATACGTTTGGTGGCGACATGCAGCAGGTCGAAAAGCAAATCCGCTAGAAAGGCAGCCCCCAACTTCAAATGAGCAGCTTGTGCATGTGCAGAGGCCAAAGAGCCCACCTTTTCCAGCAGGCCCTGTGACCACCGGCACAGGCCACATAAGCCCCACATATAGCTCCCTGCTGGGCTAGCACCTCAGTGTGCCAGTCCTGTGGGTCCTTCAGAGCTGCGCCACCCTCCACCGGGATGATGGCTTTTCATGTGACTGCCATCATCAATGGATCCACCATGAGTAGGTGCAACATTTCCTTTTCCCTCAGGTGGGATAGGGTAAAATCTGGCCATACTGCACCCCATGCAGAGCCCCTCAATCATGCCCTACTGCACTCTGTGGACAGGAAAGGACTGAGGGGGCTTACGGATACCCTCCCCCAGAGGGTCCTTTGTCAACTCTGAGCCCGATGGCCCAGTATCCTGAGAACCGCCAGAGAATCTGTGATCAGTGCCAGGAACTCATCCTGGTGGAAGATTCAGACAGCTGTCGGATCCTCACTCCCCGGGAGCTCTCCTTCATCCAGTTCCTCCAGGAACTTCTCCAGAAGGTCTGCTGGGCCCTCCAGGGGGTAAAGAGACTCTAGCGAAGCCACTGAGCCAAATTCAGGCTCCTCCTCCTCTGAGCGATCCCGATGCAGACACTTTCTTCTGGATACCTGTCCCTACCCCCAAAGGGCTTAAGGGGGAAGCCTCTCCCTATGTCCTACTTTCAGGAAAGGCTGATGGAGGAGGTACTCACTTGGGGGGAAAAATAGGTTAGCACCTGTCCCCACAATTCCCCCCCAATCGACCTGCAATCCTCCAAGCAGCAAAATCCACTATGGATTATAGAATAGGAGGGGCACAGCTCACTCCAGACACCTGCAGTAAATCTTCCAAGATGGTGGCGGTTCCAGACTAAATCGTAGGCCCATCACCATCCTGCGCCCTTGCTCTGCCGAGTTTGGGATCCTCCCAGATTACCTTGAGTTCCTCTGCCACCAGTTCTCCAGTTTTCTGGAAGCCATGGCACAGTCTCACATTAGAGAGCTGTGCTCTGCAGCCGCTACACAGCATGCACCATATGTTCCATGTGGCTGTTGCTGCTCCCCCAGTTAACAAAAGATTAAAAGATATTTTGGGTTCTCGGGAGAACTTACCCGGCTGCCTGCTCCGCTGGGGACTGGAGTTAAGTGGTTCCCCAATTCAGCCCATGTCACTTCGTTCTGTTCTGCTCTAATTTTGGGGAGGGGGGGCTGTTATTTCCATCAGAAGCAGAATTAGAGGGGCAAAAGAGCTTTCAACTGTGGCCCCTCCCAAAAAGGAAGGGGGGAAAAGAGGGAGCCTACCAGAGGGGGCTGCTGGGGGAGTGTGGGGGAGGGACCTGGAATCTCTAGGTCCTGCATTCCCATGCCTAGCAATGTCCCAAATCCAAGGTTCCACAGTCCTCAACACGGGCTATGCTCACAGACTGAGAAAATACTGGCTCAGGTCAGTGGAGATAGGCTATTTGTACTGCTCTGAGAGCTTTTCTCTCAGTCTCCACTTGCTGGTTGGTGAACATAACCCACTTGTCTGGACTGGACTGGAGAGATGCTTTGGAAACCTACTATGGCTCAGATGCCACAAACTGTATAATAAGCCACTGACTTGTTATCTATTACATTTTGTTATCTATTAAATTATATTATTTGATTTGCCTAGCTAGTATTCGGATGACCAGTTTAGAAGACCAGGTGCTATAGACTTACTGCATGGTAGAAAGGCCTCACAATCTACTTCTGGTAGCACCCTGCCAAGAAAACAGAGGCTGAATTATCAGAAGTCAGCAATGACTCAATGGCCAAAATATACTCCAAGCACTCACCCCATTAATTTTTTTTTTTTTGACATGGGAGACATGGCAGGAAGGGAGAAACAAGAATACACAGAGAAAGTATTTTTCCTCTGGCAAGTATACTGCTGTTTTGACACCTCGGGACAACTCAATTTCTCACGCACAGGCTTTACAATATTGAAAATATGCATACAGCTGCAACTGTGGTTGGAGAGTCATGGAAATCTCTTTTCTACTCTGCCTACACAGGCGTTTTCTCCTGTTTTTTTAAATTTGCGCTTATTAGTGGTATTTTATAATTTTGCTGTCAATGAAATATAACATGGAAGCAAATTTCTTGTCAGTCAGTCATCAGATTAAAAAAAACCTGTCACCTTACCTTGCTCTAAAGGCATCTCAATTTTTCTCTTTTTCACAGGAATGGTCTTGAACCAATCTTCTTTTTTGCTCTTGATTCCTATAAAATCATTAAACTATTATTTGTATTGTTTATGCAGGTTCCATTTTTCTCCAACAATCAAATGTTTCAGAAGGAAAAGACTAATCAGGTGCCCACAAGGAAAACCATCAACTGATGTACACATTCAACATGGCTTATAGTTAAGATGCTGAATTATATTTGTAGGTTGCGAAAGAAACATAATAATCTAGAGACTATGTACAATTTGAGCTTTGTAATCAGAGCCAAGGCTGGCCCAACCACCAGGCAAACACTAGATGGTTACCTAGGACAGCAGCAAAGAGCAGTAACAATGAAAGCAAAAAAAAAAAAAAAAAAAGCCAGACAGCCACACAAACTCAAAGAACCATCAGCACTTTTTTTTTTAAAAAAACACACACCTGCAGGGAGAGTGGGTGCACATATATATACAGGTGATGGCAGTGGGAGTATACTATCAACCACCTGGCCAGAATGAACAAATGGATGATGAAATGCTCAAAGAAATCAAGGAAGCTAACAAAAGTCACAACAGAGTAGTAATAATGGGTGATTTCAATTACCCCAGTATCGACTGGGTCAGTGTCACAGCAGGACAAGCTAAAGAGATAAAGTTTCTAGATGGAATAAATGACTGCTTCTTGGAGCAGCTGGTTCATGAACCGACCAGAGGGGAAGCCATACTGGACCTAGTCCTTAGTGGAACACCAGATCTGGTGCAAGAAATAAGGGTGTTGGGACCACTTGGCAATAGTGATCATAGTATGATCATGTTTGATTTAATTAGTGGAGGACAGATAGTAAAGGCATCCACAGTACTACCTTTTAACTTTCAAAAGGGAGACTATGATAGAATGAGGAATATAGTTAGGAAAAAACTAAAAGGAGCGGATCCAAAGGTTAAAGACTTACAGCAAGCTTGGGTGTTATTTAAAAATACTATCCTCGAAGCCCAGACCAGCTGTATTCCACACTTTAAGAAAAGTGGAAGAAAGTCCAAAAAACTGCCAGCATGGTTTAAAGGTGAGGTCAGAGAGGCTGTTGCTGCCAAAAAAGCAACCTTCAGGAAATGGAAAAAAGAGCCAAATGATGAAAACTGGAAACAGCACAAGCACTGGCAAGTTAAATGCAAAGCATTGATAAGGCAGGCAAAGCGGGAATTTGAGAAGAAACTTGCTATGGAAGCAAAAACACAAAATAAAGACTTTTTCAAGTACATTCGTAGCAAAAGGCCTGTGAGAGAGTCAATTGGACCATTAGATGATAGAGGGGTAAAATGGGCAGTAAGAGGAAACAAGGCTATAGCAGAGAGACTGAATGAATTCTTTGCTTCGGTCTTTACTGAGGAAGATGTAGGGATGTTACCCAAGACTGAAGTGGTATTTAAAGGTGATACTGCAGAGGAATTGAGAGAAATATTGCTACACCGGGAAGATATATTACAACTATTTGATAAACTGAATAGTAGCAAATCACCTGGACCGGATGGTATACATCCCAGAGTGTTGAAAGAACTGAAATATGAGATTGCAGACCTGCTATTGGTAATCTGTGAACTTTCATTAAAATCATCTGTAATACCTGAAGAATGGAGGGTCGCCAACGTAACACCAATTTTTAAAAAGGGTTCCAGGGGTGACCCAGGAAATTACAGACCAGTGAGCCTGACGTCAGTACCAGGGAAAATGGTAGAAACCATCATAAAGAACAAAATTGCACAGCATGTAGATAGTCATGGCCTAATGGGAGACAGCCAACAT
Source organism: Ichthyophis bannanicus (assembly GCA_033557465.1). Classification (NCBI taxonomy): domain Eukaryota; kingdom Metazoa; phylum Chordata; class Amphibia; order Gymnophiona; family Ichthyophiidae; genus Ichthyophis; species Ichthyophis bannanicus. Next base: position 433,228,772 of record CM066037.1, read on the forward strand.
GGCTTTAGACAAGGAAGATCTTGTCTTACTAATCTGATATGTTTTTTTGAAGGTGTGCATAAACAGGTAGACAAAGGTGAGTCGGTTGATATAGTGTATCTGGACTTTCAGAAAGCTTTTGACAAAGTCCCCCATCAGAGACTTTTGGCAAAGCTAAAAAGTCATGGGATAGGAGGCAGTGTACTATTGTGGATCGGGAACTGGTTAAAAGATAGAAAGCAGAGGGCAGGGCTAAATGGCCAATATTCCCAATGGAAAAAGGTGAATAGTGGAGTACCCCAGGGATCTGTACTGGGTCTGCTGCTTTTTGACATATTCATAAATGACCTGGAAAAGGGAATAACTAGTGAGATTATCAAATTTGCAGATGACACAAAACTGTTTAAAGTTGTTAAAACCCAAGAGGATTGTGGAAAATTGCAGGAGGATCTGGATAAATTGGAAGACTGGGCATCCAAATGGCAGATGAAATTTAATGTGGACAAGTGCAAAGTTATGCACCTAGGAAAGAACAACCCACACTATAGTTACACGATGCAAGGCTCCACATTAGAAACCACCACCCAGGAAAAAGATTTAGGAGTCATTGTGGATAACATGTTAAAACCCTCCGCCCAGTGTGCAGCGGCAGCCAAGAAAGCAAATAGAATGCTAGGTATCATAAGGAAAGGGATGGAGAACAAAACAAAGGATATTATAATGCCTCTGTATCGCTCCATGGTACGACCGCACCTTGAATATTGTGTGCAATTCTGGTCACCGTATCTTAAAAAGGACATAGCGTTATTAGAAAAAGTACAGAGAAGAGCCACCAAATTGGTGAAGGGGATGGAAGGCTACTCCTATGAAGAGAGGCTAAGAAGGTTAGGGCTCTTTAGCCTGGAGAAGAGACGGCTGAGGGGAGATATGATAGAGGTCTATAAATTAATGAATGGAGTGGAACGGATAAACGTGGATCAATTGTTTACGCTATCAGAGTATAGAAAGACTAGGGGACATGTAATGAAGCTACAGGGTAAACTATTTAAGACAAATAAGAGAAAATATTTTTTCACTCAAACTCTGGAATCTGTTACCGGAGGATGTAGTAAGGGCTGTTAGTATAGCTGGGTTTAAAAAAGGTTTGGACAAGTTCCTGGAGGGAAGATCCATAAACCACTATTAAAAAGGGACCCAGGATATCAATGCTTGACCCAGTACAAGCATCGTGGAACCTGTGTCTTTTGGGGATATTGCTAGGTACATATAACCTAGATTGGCCACTGTTGGAAACAGGATACTGGGCTTGATGGACCTCGGTCTGACCCAGTATGGCATGTCTTATGTACAAAGCAAAGGACTGACAAGACTAAAGGCTCTTCCCTAAGGTGATCAATATTCCTGTACCAGCCCTATAAAGGGATCTTCAGATGGAAGACAGTGAAATTAGGCCTTATCTGCTAATTGACTCCAGTCCAGCCCCACACTTCTAGGTAGTGTCACCTCACCAGCAGTTTGGAGACTGAGCATGTCATGATTGATAACATCAGGGTATACATACCGGTGGCATCTGCCACCAGAGCCAGTATCTTATTAACCAAACAGACTTGCAAAAGCAACTAAGAAACAACCAAATTCATCTACAATGTGACTCCCTCAGACAGAAAACACCCCCGCCTGAGAAAAAAAATAGCTTACCACATTTGAATCCTTTCATTCTTGAATTCTTCTGAACACTCCAGACTCCGCCGAGTTGAGCTCCCAAAGGTTCCTCGTAGTGCCAGTCCGTGAGCACTTTTTCAACATGAACTGACCTCCAGCCCAAGTCCTTTGTGTTAATGTTCTTCAGGACCAGAGAAAGCTATTGTTTCCAGGAAACAAGAACCCACAGGGTGGGATAGGGACTGGACTGGAACCACTTAAGGAACATCAATTAGCAGGTAAGGCCTAATTTCACCTTCCTTATTTCTCCAGTACAGTCCCGCACCTGTGGAATGTACCATAGCAGTACTAACCTTGGGAGGGACCTGCCAGACCAGCCTGAAGAACTGCCAATCCAAAACGTGCTTCTCCTGCTGCCTGCACATCCAGCCAATAATATGTGCAGGGATGACCAGATTGCTGCCTGACATCTCTCTTGGCGGCACTAATCTTTACTCAGCCCATGACGTGGCCTATGTTAAAGTCGAAAGCGCTCTCAACCCGATTGCTGTGGTGCAAGCAGATGCCTAAGATATCGCCTCTTTCACCCATCGGGAAACAGAGGCTTTCGAAGCTGCTTCTCCTTTGCATATGACACCATACAAAACGAACAATCGATATGGCTTTCGAAATAACTCTGTTCTCAAGTAACACCGTAACACTCAACGGACATCCAAACAAAAAAGGGTATCCTCCTTCCCTCCTGGTCCCAAAAACACCAGGTGTGTTACTACCTGATTCATGTGAAATATTGACATGATTTTAGGCAAAAAAAGGGAAGGAATCGGCCTGAGAACTACCTTCTTTGCCAAAACCAGAAAAGGCTCCCTACACAATAGCACCTGCAACTCCGATATCTGTCTAGGGGAACAAATAGCCACCAAAAACAGTTATCACCAGATCCTTTAAAGTACATGACCCTATTGACTCAAATAGAGGCTCCGTTAGTACTGACAACACCAAACTGAGGTCCCAAAGAGGCACCACCGCCCTTAGCGGCAGATGCTCCTGCTTTACTGCTCTCATAAAAACTTGACCACATCTGGGTGTGCCGTTACAGAAACTCCTTGTACTCTTCCCTAGTAGCAAGAGATAGCAGCGACCTGTACCTGGATGGTGCTACATGTGTTAGATCATTTTTGAACCCTGCCTGCAAAAAGGTCAACACCTCTAACACCAAAGAAGACAGTGGTCGACAGTTACAGCTGGTACACTAGTCCTCAAACACTCTCCACATCTCATGTAAGCCAGCAATGTCAAGTGCCACCTGACCTTCAACACTGAAATTATCGGTGCAGAATAGCCCCAATGTTGCAATTTCACCCGCTCAATAGCCAAGCAGTAAGCGAGAATCGATCTACCTGCAGCATCAGAATGGGTCCTTGAGTTAACAAATCTCAATGAGTGGAAGCCTCCACAGATTGGTGCGCCTTCAGGCGCACCAAGTCAGCATACCACGTGCACCACGACCAATAGTACAAGGCCCTAATGCACCTTTATCCTCTATATCACTCGCCCTATGAGTGTCCATGGCAGAAACACAAAGCAGTCCTCCTGTCAGTCACCTCTGAAACAGGACATCAAGCCCTTCTAACAGTCGTTCTCTCCTTCTGCTGAAAAACCTTGCTGCTTTTGCTGATTTGTACGTTGCATCAGATCCAGAATCTGTTGACCCACCACCTGACCAGGTAAGAAAACACTGCGTTGTGTGTCTATTCTCCCAGGTCGATATCTACCCAGCTGAGATAAATCGGTAGCGGCATTGTCCTTTCCTGCACATTTGCTGCCGAGAAAGTATGCAAATTCTCCTCTGTCCGGACTAACAATGGGGCTACTCTTCCTCCAAGTTCATACTGCTCATTCTCCCCTGACGATTGACATATGCTACCATTATGACATTGTCTGAGAACACTTGCACTGCCTTGCCTAGAAACAGAGCGGAACTGCTGCAACACCAAGAATATCGCCCACAACTTGAGACGGTTGATCAACCAAGTCGCCTCCTGTTGAGACCAATGCTCTGTGTGGTGTATCCCTCGCAATGAACCCCCCAGCCTGTAAGACTGTCTTCTGTTGTCACTTGAACCCAGTTGACTCTCCAGAGGCATGCCTACCAGAAGATGTTTGCCCATTAGCCACCACCGAAGCGATTTTCGAGTATATGCCGGACAGGTTAGGGGGAGAAACAGCAGATGGATGCTGTGCAGACCATCTTCACAACAAGCTCCTTTGCAATGGGCATATGTGCACAAACTCGATGGTTGCCACCATATACCCCAATACCTGCAGATAGTTCCATACTGTTGGTGCAGTCATGCTGTGAAACAGTCAAATCTGTTCCTGTAGTATTCATATCGGGGCTCTGGCAAGGACACAGTTTGAAACCTGGTCCCCAGATATACCAAGTCCTACGAGGGCTGGAGCTAACACTGAAATTTATCACCCATCTGAGTCTCTGCAAGTACTTGATCACTCTCGCCATGACCTGTTCGCTTTCAGCCTTTGATTTGCCTTGATGAGCCAATCGTCCAGATAGAGATGCATGAGAATCCCTTCCTAAGAACATAAGATATGCCATACTGGGTCAGACCAAGGTCCATCAAGCCCAGTATTCTGTTTCCAACAGTGGCCAATCTAGGTCATATGTACCTAGCAGTTTCCCCAAGAGACAAGTTCCACAATGCTTGTACTGGGTCAAGCATTGATATCTTCGGTCACTTAATAATGGTTTATGGACCTTTCCTCCAGGAACTTGTCCAAACCTTTTTTAAACCCAGCTACACTAACAGCCTTTACTACATCCTCCGGTAACAAATCCCAGAGTTTGATTACATGTTGAGTGAAAAATTATTTTCTTTTATTAGTCTGAAATAGTTTACCCTGTAGCTTCATTGCATGTCCCCTAGTCTTTCTATATTCTGATAAGGTAAACAATCGATCTACGTTCACCCGTTCCACTCCGTTCATTAATTTATAGACTTCTATCATATCTCCCCTCAGCCGTCTCTTTTCCAGGTTAAAGAGCCCTAACCTTTTTAGCCTTTCCTCATAGGAGTATCCTTCCATCCCCTTTACCATTTTGGTGGCTCTTCTCTGAACCTTTTCTAAAATCGCTATATCCTTTTTAAGATATGGCGACCAGAATTGCACACAATATTCAAGGTGCGGTCTCACCATGGAACGATATAGTGGCATTATAATATCTTTTGTTTTATTTTCCATTCCTTATCATACCTAGCATTCTATTTGTTCTCTTGGCCGCCGCTGCACACTGGGTCGAGGGTTTTAACATGGTATCCACAATGACGCCTAAATCTTTTTCCTGGGTGGTGGTTCCTAATGTGGAACCTTGCATTGTGTAACCATAGTTTGGGTTGTTCTTCCCTAGGTGCATAACCTTGCACTTGTCCACATTAAATTTCATCTGCCATTTTGATGCCCAGTCTTCCAATTTATCAAGATCCTCTTGCAATTTTTCACAATCCTCTTGGGTTTTAACAACTTTAAATAGTTTTGTGTCAACTGCAAATTTGACAACCTCACTCGTTATTCCACTTTCCAGGTCATTTATGAATATGTCAAAAAGCAGCGGACCCAGCACAGATCCCTGGGGTACACCACTATTCACCTTTCTCTATTGGGAAATTTGTCCATTTAGCCCAACCCTCTGCTTTCTATCTTTTAACCAGTTCCTGATCCACAGTAGTACACTGCCTCCTATCCCATGACTTTAGTTTTGCCAAAAGTCTCTGATGAGGGACCTTGTCAAAGGCTTTCTGAAAGTCCAGATACACAATATCAACCGACTCACCTTTGTCCACCTGTTTATTCACTCCTTCAAAAAAACATAACAGATTAGTAAGACAAGATCTTCCTTGTCTAAAGCCATGTTGGCTGTCTCCCATTAGGTTGTGACTATCTACATGCTGAGTAATTTTATTCTTTATGATGGTTTCTACAATTTTTCCCGGTACGGACGTGAGGCTCACCGGTCTGTAGTTTCCGGGATCACCCCTCGAACCCTTTTTAAAAATTGGTGTTACATTGGCGATCCGCCAATCTTCAGGTATTAGAGATGATTTTAATGATAGTTCACAGATAACTAATAGCAGGTCTGCAATCTCATATTTCAGTTTTTTCAACACCCTTGGATGTATACCATCCGGCCCAGGTGATCTGCTACTCTTCAGTTTATCTAATAGTTGTAAGACATCTTCCCGATGTATCGATATTTCCTTCAATTCTTCCGCACCTGTAAATACCACTTCAGTCATGGGTAACATCCCTACATCTTCCTAAGTAAAGACTGAAGCAAAGAATTCATTCAGTCTCTCCGCTATCGCCTTGTCGCCTCTTAGTGCTCCTTTAACCCCTTTATCATCTAATGGACCAACTGACTCTCTCACAGGTTTTTTGCTACGAATGTACTTGAAAAGGTCTTTATTTCGTGTTTTTGCTTCTGCAGCAAGCTTCTTCTCAAATTCTCTCTTTGCCTGCCTTATCAATGCCTTGTATTTGACTTGCCAGTGCTTGTGCTGTTTCCAGGTTTCGTCGTTTGGCTCTTTTTTCCATTTCCTGAAAGATGCTTTTTTGGCAACAGCCTCTCTGACCTCACCTTTAAACCATGCTGGCAGTTTTTTGGACTTCCTTCCACTTTCCTTAAAGCGTGGAATACAGCTGGTCTGGGCTTCCAAGATAGTATTTTTCAACACCACCCAAGCTTGATGTACGTCTTTAACCTTTGCAACTGCTCCTTTTTTAGTTTTTTCTTAACTGTTTTCCTCATTTTATCAGTCTCCCTTTCGAAAGTTAAAAGGTAGTACTGTGGATTTCCTTACTATCCCTCCTCCACTAATTAAATCAAAGGCGATCATGCTATGATCACTATTGCCAAGTGGCCCCAACACCCTTATCTCATGCACTAGATCTGGTGTTCCACTAAGGACTAGGTCTAATATGGCTTCCCCTCTGGTCGGTTCATGAACCAGCTGCTCCAAGAAGCAGTCATTTATTTCATCTAGGAACTTTATCTCCCTAGCATGTCCTGACATGACACTGACCCAGTCGATACCGGGGTAATCGAAATCACCCATTATTATTACTGTGCTGTAACTTTTGTTAGCTTCCTTGATTTCTTTGAGCATTTCATCATCCATTTGGTCATTCTGGCCAGGTGCTCGATAGTACACCCCCACTGCCATTGCCTTCCCCCTTTTATATGGAATTTCAATCCATATAGATTCTACAGGTAATTTTTTTTCCTGCAAAACCTTAATCCTTTCTGAGTCAATGCCCTCTCTAACAGAGCGCAACCCCTCCACCAATTTGATCAGCTCTATCATTACGATATAGTTTGTACCCAGGTATCAGTGTCCCACTGGTTGTCCTCCTTCCACCATGTCTCTGATATTCCAATCATATCTAACCTTTCATTTAGTGCTATATATTCTAACTTTCCCATCTTACTCTTTAGACTTCTAGCATTTGCATAAAAGCATTTTAGAGAATGTATTTTATTCATGTTAATTTGACTATTGTTAGACATGGGTAAATTGGGATCTTTAAGCTCTGTCTGCTCCATACTTGAGGGCATTTGGGCTACTTTACTCTTTTGTGGAACCTCTCTGCTTTTGGTAGTATCCTTCAAGGATACATTCTTCCGAACCATCCGCTCTTGGGCGACTGTCGGCTTTCCCCTAATATTTTATTATTTATTTATTTTATTTATTTAAAGTCTCTTCTATACCGCACTATTCAGCATCAGCGCGGTTTACATGGAACAAAAATGCTCAGTACAATTAACACGTATGAGTTCACAGATAACAGGGCAAATAACTGGGATAACAGGGGTAACTATTTACATATCTAGTTTAAAAGTTGCTCTATCTCCTTTTTAAAGGTTAATGCCAGCAGCCTGGTTCCATCCCGGTTAAGGTGAAGCCCATCCCTTCGGAAGAGCCCCTCCTTTCCCCAGAATGTTCCCCAGTTCCTAACAAATCCAAAACCCTCATCTCTGCACCATTGTCTCATCCACGCATTGAGACTCCGGAGCTCTGCCTGCCTTTTGGGTCCTGCGCATGGAACAGGAAGCATTTCGGAGAATGCTACCATGGAAGTTCTGGATTTCAACTTCCTACCTAAAAGCCTACATTTAGCCTCCAGAACATCCCTACCACGTTTTCCTATGTCATTGGTACCGACATGTACCAAGACAGCAGACTCCTCCCCAGCACTATCTAAGACCTTATCTAGGTGGCGCGTGAGGTCCGCTACCTTCGCACCAGGCAGGCATGTTACCAGGCGATCCTCACGTCCACCAGCCACCCAGCTATCTACATGCCTAATGATCGAATCACCAACTATAACAGCTGTCCTAACCCTTCCCTCATGGGCACATGGCCCTGGAAAAACTTCCTCGGTGTGAGAGGGTTTTACGTCACCTGGAGGACAGGTCCTAGTTACAGGATCACTTCCTGCCACACCAGGGTGATGCTCTCCTGTCACGTGACCTCTCTCCTCCATGGCAACAGGGATGCCGCCAGACTGGAGGTGGGACTTCAGGACTATATTCCTGTAGGTCTCATCTATGTACCTCTCTGTCTTTATGTTTTCCAAGTCTGCTACTTTAGCCTCTAGAGAACGGACTTGTTCCCTGAGAGCAAAGAGCTCCTTGAACCTAGACGTGCAGCAACCACCACCATTACCTTTGTGAACATGTGTGATGCGGTTACTAACCCGAAGGGGAGTGCTTGAAACGAAGTGGCCTATGGGCACCGCAAACCTTAGGAATTGTCAGTGCTCTGCCCGAACTGGGATGTGTAAATAAACCTCAGTCATGTTGAGGGAAGTCAAGAATTCCCCCTCCCTGACCATCACTGACCAGAGTGTCTCCATGTGGAACCGAGGCACCCGAAGACAAAAATTGACATGCTTGAGATCTAGAATGGGCCAGAAGGAGCCCACTTTCTTGGGAATGACAAAATTAATAGAGCATCGACCATAACCGCATTGGTCATCTGACATTCGTCTCACTGCCTGAAAGTCTAGAAGACTTCTCAATGTGTCTTGCACTGCCTCCTGCTTTCGAGGAGTTTTGCATGGCAAGAGGACGAAGGCATCCGTGGGAGGGCCCTTTAACTCAAACGCATAAGCCTTCTCTGATTACCTCTAATATCCATTGATCAGATGTAATCTCTGCGCACACAGGATAAAACCCGTGTGGATGCGATCCTCGCTCCATTGTGACTTTTTAGGAGCCATGGAAGTGGAAGAGAAGAAACCTCTGCCAGATCCCCTGAACCCCCAAAAGGACTGTCCTCTGGAAGGGAACCTGCCCCACTAATATGGCGCAAAGCGTAACTCTCAAAACTGCCAAAAGTTTGATAATTGTCCCCTCTGCGGAACAGTGGACCTGTCTTCTACTTGTCTTCCGAAAGATGACCCCCTTTGGATTCTCCCAAGTCGTTCACCAATTTATCGAGGTCCACCCCGAATAAGATCTTCCCCTGAAAGGGCAATTTGCTCAAAACGTGTCTTGGATAAGACATCAGCTGACCAATTTATGAGCCAGAGGTAGCGACGAGCTGCTATCACTGCCGCCATACCCTTTGAACAAACCTTATTAAATTGTAAAAGGAATATGCCAAATAAGTTGTGCCTGATAATCTGGACACCAACTGCGAAAGCCCCATGGACTCAATAATCCCTTGTGTCCATATTAAGCATGTGCATGTTACAAAGGCGCCACAGATTGCTATTTGCATATCAAATGCCTGCTTTCCAGTGTTTCCACTTTCCTATCTTGAATGTCTAAGCACAGAGCTACGTTCCACTGGAATGGCAGTTTTCTTAGTTGCTGCAGACACTGCTATATCCACCTTCACTCCTTATAGACCTTTTGTCCTTTTTCGGAAGAGAGTAGAGACGTGCCATAGCACAGATCTGCAAAAAAATTTTTTTCGAGAGCTGTTTGGTTATTCCACGTAATCTTTATGTTTTTTGGTGCGCTGAATCCAAAAATGACCTCCATTTTGTCATAGGACATCACGTTTCCTGACAATTTAGATAACTATGTTAAATAAGGCAATACCTCAAAATAAATGGAAAGAGACTTATAAAATTAACGTTTTATTACAATATTTTCATGAAAATCCTTTTTTGAACTGAAATGAGCTCACCTACACACACTAAACTCGATTCTTCTTCCTTGTGAGGCTCCTCTTGGTGCATTTACGCTTGTGAGTAGCATCTGAAATGTCTCTCTGAAGCATCCAACAGTAGTCTGCCATCATTGTAATGCTCCCTTTTCCCTGGTACCTCCTTTCCATCTCTAATGTCTTGGTGGAATCGTTCACCTTGTTCCTCACTCACAGCTCCCAAATTTTCAGGAAAGTAGTCAAGGTGGGACTGGAGGAAATGCACTTTCAAACTCATCAGGCAACCTAAAGCTTGAAATGCTTTCAGCATTTGTCAGACGATCTTTTTGTAGTGAGGATCTTTGTTATTGCCTAAAAATGTCTGTATGACTTCCTTAAATGCAATCCACCCTTCTTTTTGAGGATCCGTCATGGTATTGACAAACTCTTGATCAACTATAAGCCTTCTAATGTTTGGTCCAACGAACACACCTTCCTTCAATTTTGCCTCCGCAGGCCTGGAAACTTGGTGACCAAGTATTTGAAGCATTCTCCATCTCTTGGAAGTGATTTTACGAATTGCTTCATCAATCCCAATTTTATGTGGAGAGGTGGTAGAAGAACTTTATGGGAAGGTACCAAAGTTTCTCGGAGGACATTTTTTTCACCGACTGTTAGCACCCTCGGCTGCCAACTCTTCTTGGTCCAGTGATTTTGTCGGTCTCGACTGTCCCATAGACACAGAAAACAAAGATATTTGGTATACCCAGCTTGTTGCCCAAGCAGCATGCACAAGACCTTCAAGTCCCCCACACACTTGCCAACCATGGTCTTCATATTTAAGTTTACGAAGAACCAATTCCAAGTTCTCGTAGGTTTCCTTCAAGTGTACGGAATGACCTACAGGTATGGAAGCGTAAAAACCGTTGTGGAGTAAAACTGCTTTGAGACTTCTTTTTGAAGAATCTAATAAAAAGACGCCATTGCTCTGAATCATATTGGATTTTAAACTGACCCATCAGACCTTCGACATTGATGAAATAAACCAACTTGTCTTCCTGGGCGAAGTAAGGAACGAACTCCTTTTCACGATGTCTGAACCATGAAGATGACACTCCTGGCAACAATAAAGTCCTGCTTTTCAGCCTTGATCCGAGTAACTCAGCGGCATCTTTGGGAAGATTCAAGTCTCTTACCAAATCATTCATCTCCTCCTGAGAAAACAATTTTGGTCTTGTATCATCTTCAAAGTCAGAACTTGATTCGTCATCTGATTCAGGTATGACTTCACCTTCATCGGAGCTAGTTATCTCTTCAAAGGTAGCAGGGGGCTTGGGTACTGGCATATCTGTGCGATGGGGGATGGGACGAATTGCCGAGTGAAGATTGGGGTATGAAATGGAATGCTTCCATTTGGCATTAAACCCTTTCAAATCGCATGAACAAAAGTAACAGACATCACTATGGTTCTTTTGCTCTCGCCATACCATAGGAATCCCATAATGGAAAGATTTTTTCTTACCCTTGTACCAGTTTCGGAGGTCCTCAACACACCGTTTACACACTTTGAGTCGCCCAGACTATCTTGATCTCCAATTTTTAGTCCAAAGTATGCAAAGTATACTTTTTTCACAAAGTCTGTAATATTCTGCTGTTGCTTCAACACTGTATATTCACCACAGATGAAACAAACTGTCTGGCGAATTAATACACTTTCGCGGAGCCATAACATAACGGTTGAAGAATGACGAGCTAATACGAATTGCGATGAAAAAGTGTGAACAACCTAGAACCAAGAACCTGATGATTCGTGCACAAGTGTGGCCTGCAGGAGAGAGCAGCTCTGTGTCTGTACACGAGACTTCACAGTGCTGGCCACGCCCTCCTGCACTGACCAGAGCTGCTGCTATCTGCCCTGTGTCTCCCTCCCACTGGATTATTCACAAAAACCAATGAGACAGAGCCTCAGAGACCTCATCAACGCACGCTCGGCCCGTAATAAATGGCCAGTAATCACAGATTTAATAACCAACCTCAACCTTGATTTACTAATGGTCACTGAAACATGGCTTTCAGACACTGACAATGTCATACTAAACCAACTTACACCACCTAATTTCTCGATCTACACCTGCAACAGAGAAAGCAGAAGAGGAGGAGGTGTTCTTGTACTTGCAAAAACTGCGTTACAATATCGGACTCTCTCAACCAAGAGCACATAGCACCTGAACACGCTAACTATCACCAACAAAACTAATACTATCAATCTCATTTACAGGGCACCAGGCGCCGCATCAGAGGAGCTCTCAGATATTATTGACTTAGCCTGCAATCCTGAAGACCACATCAAACCAAATTGGTTGTTGGGAGACTAATCTCGCTTCTATCCAACCTGCACTAGCTAACACCTTCCTAGATGCAATGAGCAACCTTAACTACAAGCACGTTTTAGATGATCCCACCCACCAACCAGGGGCGGCCAAAGGGGGGTGCGGGGCCATGTGCGGAGACTCGGTGCGGGGCCTCATTTGCATAAGGGGCCTCATTTGCATAAATATTTGCATAATGTTACCATATACTAACTTTTAGTAAACATGCCTCTTAAAGAGTGTATGGATAAAGAAGGACTAAAAGATTTCTACATTACTATAATCCAGTGCTAACTGCCAGACACATTAGGAACTACTACAAACACTGCCCATTTAGAACCCATAGCAAACCCGCCGTATCTTAACAGCACTACCAGGACTCACAAAGCACCATACCCTACCTATCAAAAGGAAACATGCAAATATTAAACCAATACATTTCAGAGAACAATACATGACCTACTAGGGAAAGAGAACAAGTGGCAATGTCAAATAGGAATTTTATAAACAGAACACCTCAGCTCAGCTACACATGCAGAACATAGTCCATCACCAAACAAGTAATCACAATTTAGAAACAGGAAGACAATAATTAAACTGGGAATCCCAAAAGACAAACTTGGAATGTACAACACTGTAGAAATAAAACTATACATTAATTTGCTCTTGTACTAAACAAAGCGCAGACGTTAATGATGCACATTTACCAGAGCTGACATATTCCAATTAATAAATTCAAAATAAAGAGATATTTTTCTACCTTTTGTGCATTTTTTTTCAGCTGCAATTGCTCCAGCCACTTTCTTCTGGTTTCTCCGTGTCTTTTGCTAACTCTCCATTGTCTGCTGTCCATTTGTCCTTTCTTCTCTCTTCTAGTTTTTTTCCATTCTCTCTCTACATCTGCTTTAACATACTAATCTTTCTCCTTTTGCTCTTTCCTCATTCCTATTTCATCCACTCAAATTTTACCCCTCCATCCTCAATCCCCACTTACTCTCGCAATACCCAGCCAATTGTAGATTTTTTATCCCTCCCACACAAAATATTTTTCCCCTCTCCATTTTACTCTCCCAGCCCCATCCCATTCTAATCCTCCCCCAAGATCAGCTCCCTTCTAGTTCCAGCCTCACCCAGCATCCATTCCCTTCTAGTCCCTGCATCAGCCCATTTCCAGTTCTAGCCCCCCATCAGCCCATTTCCAGTCCTTGCAACCCCCCCAAACCAATACCAGTCCTAGCCCCCCCATCAACCCACTTCCAGTCCTAACCCCCCATCACCCCATTTTCAGTTTAAGCCCCCCTATAACCCATTACCAGTCCTAACCCCCCATCAGCCCACTTCCAGTCCTAACCCCATCAACCCATTTCCAGTCAGTCCCCCATAGCCCATTGCCAGTCCTAACCCCCCATCAGCCCACAGCCCACCTCAAGTCCTAGCCCCCCCATAGCCCATTATCAGTCCTAACCCCCCATAGCCCATTACCAGACAGCCCCCATCAGCCCACAGCCCATTACCAGTCTTAACCCCCCCCATAGCCCATTACCAGTTCTAACCCCCCCATAGCCCATTACCAGTTCTAACAGCCCACAGCCAATTACCAGTCCTAACCCCATCAGCCCACCTCAAGTCCTAACCCCTCCCCATCAGCCCATTTCCTGTCCTAGCCCCCCCATAGCCCATTATCAGTCCTAACCCCCCCATAGCCCATTACCAGTCCTAACCCCCCCCAACAGCCCACCTCAAGTCCTAACCCCTCCCCATCAACCCATTTCCTGTACTAGCACCCCATAGCCGATTACCAGTCCTAACCCCCCCAACAGCCCACAGCCCATTACCAGTCCTAACCCCATCAGCCCAGCTCCAGTCTTAACCCCCCCAGCCCATTTCCAGTCCTAGCCCCCCCATAACCCATTACCAGTCCTAACCCTCCCCATCGGCTCAAGTAAAATTTAAAAAAAATAAAAAAAAAAATCTGGCTGCTACTGCTGCCGCCGTGGCAGCCGCAGAATGGAGTGTCCCGCGGGTAACCCTATGCCCGGCTGAGTCCCTCCCTCCCTCCCTCTGCGACGGCTGAGCCCCTCTGTGCCGGCTTCCAGATTCACGACGGGCGAGTTGCTCCCTCGCGTCTGTTAAGCCTGCAGGGGCAGATGGGAAATTTCCCATCAGCCCCTGCGGGCTTAACAGAGACGCGAGGGAGACACTCTCCCTTTGCGAATCTGATAGCCGGCACAGAGGGGCTCAGCCGTCGCAGAGGGAGGGAGGGAGGGACTCAGCCGGGCAGAGGGGGCCCTGCGGGACACTCCATTCTGCCGCGGTGGCAGTGGCAGCGGTAGCAGCCAGGTTTTTTTTTTTAATTTAATTTTGAAAAAAAGAAGAATGTTCTTTGCGCGGGGCCCCCTGAAACGCGGGGCCCTGTGCAAAAAACATTCTTGCTCAATGGACGGGCCGGTCCTGCCACCAACAAGGGAACCTCCTGGATCTAGTCTTCGTCCCTCCTACAGATACGAGCAAGATAAGCCAAACTGAGCTCTCCAACATCCCTGTCCCCTGGTCAGACTACAACCTGATATCATTTCAGATACCAGCGCAAAAACCACAGGCAGCTGCTCAAACAAAAGGGAAATGCCAAAAACTTCACGCTTCAAGCTGCTTGACAGAGCTGATCACGAACCACGCACTCCCAAAACTAGCCAGACCAACAGTCAACCTCGACGAAATGGTTTCCAACTGGAATGACACCCTCTCCTTATATGCTCAACAGCCGGCCATTAAGAAACACTCAATACCTGACAACCGAGCCGATAAAAAGCAGTCTGCTCCATGGTTCTCCACCGAGCTACGATTTTCCCTACTCCACCTGAGAAAACTAGAGGGAAAATGGCGACATACCCGCAGCACCGCTGACCAAGTCACCTACTTAGCATATCTGAAACTCCACCGGGAATCAACATCGGTCAAGAGGAAGGAATTCCATGCTAAGCTCCTCAACTACTCACTAAATAAGCCACGTGACCTATTCAACTTAGTAAAATCCTTAACCAACCAACCATCTCCACCACAAGAAAGTATTCAGCCCCAGGAGTACGCGAATTACATTCAATCCAAAGCAGTAAAAATAGTTCCCGCCACATCCCAAGAACCCCCCAGACTACCCACATGCAGTTTCCACTCACCAAACTCTCACCTCCTTCAGCAAAAAACATTGAGGACATTATCGCCACCATCAACACCACGACTGCTCCAACTGACCCATGTCCAGCTCACTGAATCAGAACAATGCGTTCAGAGCTCAGTCCATTCATAGCCAACATCGCACAGTGGGTCCTTTGCAACTGGAGTTTTCCCTGATGCCCTCAAGCATACATCCATTCAACCATTACTAAAAAACAACCAGCTGGACCCAAAGAAAGAGGATTCTTACCAACCAATCTCTAGTATCCCATTACTAGCTAAAATCCTTGAGAAGATGACCCAGAGACAGATCCAGCAGCACATAGATTCATCTTCCCCATTAGACTTGTCAACATGGATTCAGGGAAGCCCATGGTATGGAAACCCTCCTAACTACATTAACCAACACACTTATCAATGGGATAGACAGCATCAAGAAGGGCTTTGCATTAATCTTCCTTGATATAGCGGCAGCGTTTGACTCAGTAGACCACGTGCAACTCCTTAGGCGGCTTCATGACCGTGCATGGGATTGGTACAAATCCTACCCAGAAGGTAGATGGTAGCAAGTTTGAATTGGTAATACATCCGAACCCTTCCAGCAGAAGCAGGGAGTACCCCAAGGTTCCTCCCTGTCTGCACTGCTCTTCAATATTTATATGCAGCCAATTTGTAACATCACCCGATCCTTCGGCATATCTTGCCTCATGTACGCAGACGACGTGCTGTTCTTTACACCTATAACTGTCACTTGCCCGGATTATACACCATTAGTCAACTGCTTCAACGCAATAACAGATTGGTTACTCAATCATAACCGGCGTATAAACTTCAAAAAAACAGAAGTCCTAATAGTCACAAGAAATAAATGCTTCTCACCTCCACCAACACTAAAAGTGAGGGACGCAGAACTTCCAGTTAAGTCCAGCATACGCTATTGTCCGCCAGGGTGCTCGGACAAATCTCCCCTGGGGTGGATACAATAATCAATCAGGCGACACTCTGCTTATTCCATAATAAAATAATTTATTTGGGCAAAAACAAAAAGTAAGAAAGTTACAAGCAAAGCTATAAACAGTCTGCCTGATGCGGACAGAGTTCTCTGGCTCTGAATAATAGTGAAAGAGAAGGCTGTCCCGCCCACACTCGGCCGTTACCTCTGTTATATACTCCTCTGCAGCAAAATAGTTCCAGAACATTCTGCATATATTTGCAGGCTCTACCCTGAGACCCTCCCCATTATCAGGTTTCTGTCTTTGTTTCTGTCTTGAGGCCCTTCACTCAGTATCATATAACTAAATGTGCTGTAGGCCGTTCCCTGCTGGGCTGCTCGGTCCCTGCCCTGCATCTTCTTTGTTTCACTGTAGTTTCGCTTGGGTGATTTTCTTTTCGCTTCAAGCACAAGTTAGAATCTTCAAGGCTCTGCAAACTTTTTCATCAGCCTTATATTAGGCTGGCATCTGCTCCATTCTGTAAGCCAAATTAGTCCTTAAACCCGTCCTTAACCCCTACATTCGCCACTTTTTATTTTTTCTTTTCTGTCAGGTTGGAAAGATGGAGGGCATCCAGTGAAATTTGGCTACGGGGCATGAATTACGATTTGTGACAGAGGGTACATTAAAAGGCAACAGCTCATACTGATCTCTAGAAATGGTATACATGGTTTTAGTGGACTGCAGCAGCATTGTCTAACAACAAGCTAATAAGAGAGAGAGCACGCAGCAGACAATAATGGCAAAAATTGCAATGGTTAACAAAGATATGAAAAGAGCCTTGAGGCCACCATAACCCTCCTGTCTCTGCCTGCGTTATTCTGCATAAATTCTTAGGTCATTTTCAGGCTTTTTGCAAAGCCCTTTCTAGGGGCCTCCTATGTTTATGCAGCTGGATCTGCTTATTCTGGGTCGCCAGGAGTCAGGACTGACTCGAAAGCACACATTGCAATCTATGCAATCAATCATAATCAATCATAGCCCCCTGCCTCTTCCTGTGTTGTTCCATCTGCAAGCACTAATTGAAACCTTCAGGGCTAGAGTATTAGTTGAATTCCTGGCTTGACCTGTTTGACCCTAGGCTTATATCCTTGGACCACATGTTTTGTGCCCACCATATGTTGCTATGTTTGCTTCAAACACACAAGAGTGCAGTTATAAGGCAGAGATATACATATACATACATATATATATATACATATATATACATTCATAAGGCAAACATATTAAGCAGATCTGAGCCGCTTATCTTCATTCCCCACTGAGGGATCATTGAGGGGCAGCTTCTGGTACTGTTCTCGAGATACAACATACATGGTATTGGTGCTTTGCATTATCATTTTCTTACAGCATCCTAATAAAACAGAAAAATACAGCATGCAATAATACTGAACACATCAAATATTCAACAAAGTGATGAAGAAAGCTTTGAAAATGTTACAGCAAAACTTGAGCTGGTGTGGGTATTGCAATTGCTGTAGCCCAAATGGCTTGTAGATTTCAGTTATTTTCTAAGAAGATGATAATAAAAGGATAACACAATCAGTCCCAAAAGTTCCCAATCAGTCTAATAGTACTTTTCCTATTTTCAAATAATTTGGTCTTCACTTTTCACTGAAGTTTAAGTGTAAGTTCGTTTTTTCTCAAAAGTAGAATCTCTCATTCTCATAGGTGGATATCTTGGCCCTTTTTCAATGTGACACACTGATGCAGATAGGGACTCCCTCACACATTTCTGTGGTGTGTAGTTCGGATTTCTCAGGATGGTCTGCTCCATCTGGACTCCGGCCAATTCCCTCTGCTGGACCATGGCTCCAAGTCCCATTCAGAAGAGCAGCACCAATATTAAATGAAAAGACTAAATATTCTAGATTAAATTTTACAATGAGACAATGCAATGTGATAAACATAATTTCATCCATATTTACTTAAGATCATAACCATCTCATATGGTATCAACTGTGTCTCTCAGTTTGATAAACTTCTTATCTCTCCATCACTGAAGATTCATTTGCTGGTAGGAAATACTCCACCATACTCTTAACTGATCTTTACATATTAATAGATTAGACAAGTTGCAAGCACATATTCTGCAAGTTTGGCAAGTTTCAGAATTACTCCAATTTTTATTCGTGAAAATTTGTCATCAAATCATCCCTCTTTTTACCCCTGCATGTCTGGCCAGTACACACAAAGGCAAAATGAGGCAAAAAGCATCTGGAAGTACCACATGGCCAGTGTGGATGTTCCAAAGCATATCAGGGTGCAAAATGCACCTAGCCTGTCTCCAGGTGTCTATTTCCAATTGTTGAATAAGTGTCGGGGCTTAAATGACTTCCTGAATTAAAGATTCTGGAGACAGCATAGTTGTCATTAGGCAAATATGTCACTTTAAATAACCTTCATCAGTTTAATGTCCATTAGAGTACCACCTCTTAATTGGCATGCTAAAAACATCAAACAATTGTTAGAAAGTTAGTATTGTGGTAAACAAATAGTATATAGAAAATATAAACTTGGATTCTTCTTAATGAATATAACATGAGTAAACAGTGTCCTTTTTTTTCACCAACTTAATTGGTATGGTTCAAAAATGGACATATGTGCTCATTCAAAATAGCAATTGTCTTAAACAATCTGAATAAAGTCCCTACAGTATAAAAATATTATTTTTGTAACATTTTTATAACAGTGGTCCCATTAGGACAAAGTATGGTTTTTAACAAGACAGCCACATGTCTCTCTCTCTCACGTATGACTAGAATCCATTGTATATACTGTTTTCAGTGAGAATGCTGAACAAGGCAAAGTAATTATCCTGAGTCTTTCATTACACTAATACTTTTGCATGTCAAGGGAGACTTCAAAGCAGTGCTTGGACTAGCTTCACCTTACCAGCATGCTATCTTAA
Organism: Ichthyophis bannanicus; assembly: GCA_033557465.1. Taxonomy (NCBI): domain Eukaryota; kingdom Metazoa; phylum Chordata; class Amphibia; order Gymnophiona; family Ichthyophiidae; genus Ichthyophis; species Ichthyophis bannanicus. Next base: position 433,248,030 of record CM066037.1, read on the forward strand.
GAAATGCAAATGAACAACAGAACTAGACAGACATGTTAAAAAAACAAACCTCTGTGCTGTAGGAGACTTTGTCTATTCAATTCAACTTAATGTTATTGTTTTATGTGTAAATAACTTTACAAATATTCTCATATTTTTCTGGGAGCTAAGCTCCAAACATATAACTTCTCATTCACTCGAGATTTAAAATCATTTCCAAATAGCATTGTCCTGTCAGGGCCGTCAAACCCCCACTCTAAAGGGCAAAGGACAACAAACAGATTCTCCAATTTCATGCCTAGATTGATTGATCAAACATCTGGGAACACTTAAGCACAGCAGCCCATCTGATCAGAGGAGAGATGCTTTCCTGAGAGACTTCATTAAAGCATTCCCCCTTGGGAAATCCCAAAAAGCAATATACCTTTAAGCTTGAGAAACTCAGGACCTTTTTATAAAAAAAACAAGTAAAAAGTATTTTCTTCATAATCTTATATAAGGATTTTCTCCAACAATGTAATACTAACTAAACATCTTTGCATCACATGGTTACATATTTTCTTAAACGGATTTTCTTTTAGAGTTATCTTCCTTGGTTGCAAAATCCAGCTGTAATCTTTTTCCTTTATTATTATTAGTTTGATCTTAAATTTGTAAAGTCATAAGAACATGACAAAACTGATCTTGTATCACTTAGTCAAAACTAATTAAACAGAATTTCTGAGCATCACTACGATTTTTATTAAACTCTGGTTAATTAGGATCTTCCACATTTGTTAGAAAAATCAAAATAAGCTCTGACTCTCAGAGAACAGCAGACAATTTTTTTCTTAACTCAGATCCCAAATTAAAAAAATAAAACTTACACATATAGATCAGATTTATTTACTGCACACAAATATGCACAGGGGAATTTTCAGGCTGTACTTGTCTACCAGTCAGATCACTGCACACAATAGCTGGCAGTTCAGAATAAAACACTGTCAGTTATCTGTGCGGTCTGTTACAACTAAATACAGAGACACTCTAACATTTACAGAGACACTATAACAGTTTTTTCTACACATCAAAGCAACATTAATAACATAAAAATACATGTGCAATCAAACCTGGGTAAATCTTCTGTTCTTGTTTGTAGTCTTTGCGCGATATCCAAATCTCTCTCTCGTTCCTACCAGAACGGCATCCACCTTCGTTCATTTCAGAACGGTATCCTCATCCCCTATATGTAATATATATATATATATATATATGTAATATATATATATATATATATAGATATAGATATATAGATATAGATATAGGAGGTATACTCATCCCTGATATAAAGCCAAAATCAGGGGTATCCCAAGACAATTTAGAAAAATTTTATGAGTCTCATCCAAACTTTTCTTCTCTCGTTCATCTCAGAACGGTATCCAAATCTCTCTCTCTTCTCTCACAACAAAATTCTCATCCCCTGAACCGGCAGGAGGTATCCCCTCCTCTATTTAATTAGTGAAGCAATAGGGGGTATCCCTCATCCCTGATGTACAGCCAATATCAGAGGAATACGGGACACTTTAGAATAAAAGTTTTAGGAGTATTAAATACTTGGAGTATTAAACACTCAAGTCCCTGTTCGGGCGCCAATTGTCCGCCAGGGTGCTCGGACAAATCTCCCCTGGGGTGGATACAATAATCAATCAGGCGACACTCTGCTTATTCCATAATAAAATAATTTATTTGGGCAAAAACAAAAAGTAAGAAAGTTACAAGCAAAGCTATAAACAGTCTGCCTGATGCGGACAGAGTTCTCTGGCTCTGAATAATAGTGAAAGAGAAGGCTGTCCCGCCCACACTCGGCCGTTACCTCTGTTATATACTCCTCTGCAGCAAAATAGTTCCAGAACATTCTGCATATATTTGCAGGCTCTACCCTGAGACCCTCCCCATTATCAGGTTTCTGTCTTTGTTTCTGTCTTGAGGCCCTTCACTCAGTATCATATAACTAAATGTGCTGTAGGCCGTTCCCTGCTGGGCTGCTCGGTCCCCGCCCTGCATCTTCTTTGTTTCACTGTAGTTTCGCTTGGGTGATTTTCTTTTCGCTTCAAGCACAAGTTAGAATCTTCAAGGCTCTGCAAACTTTTCCATCAGCCTTATATTAGGCTGGCATCTGCTCCATTCTGTAAGTCCATTCTCTGCACACTCCTGTCCAGAGTCTGGTTCCTACATGTTTCAGCAGGGATTATACATGTTGTCAATCACAGCCCACATGCAGTTCTTCTGTGCCATTTAGAAGTTAGTCAGCTCTTTGGGATAGGATCATAACTTTCATCATTATCAAAGTGAGCCAAATTAAGTAAGCCAAATTAGTCCTTAAACCCGTCCTTAACCCCTACACTATCTAGGAGTGATACTGGATCAACAGTTGGATTTCAAGGATCACATTAAACGCACGGTAAAAGCTATCTACTTCAAAATCAAAACCCAGCGGCACCTGAGACCCATGTTGGAGACAGATGGCTTCTGCACCATCTTCCAAGCGCTAGTTACACCGCATTTCGTCTATGCTAACATAATACTGCATGGCCTCCCCAAGATTACCCTAAACCCTTTACAGTTAGCTATGAATGCAGCGGCCCACGTCCTGTGTGGAGCCTCTAGGAATGATCACATTTCCCCCATTCTAAAAGAACTCCATTGGCTCCCAATCAGCTGTAGAATATCATATAAGGCCCTCCTCATTACCTTCAAGGCCTTTAACAAAACATCACCTTCATCAATTTCTGACCTTCTAGCACACGCCACGAACAACAGATCTAGGAGAGCACTAGCCGCAAACATCCTACTCACTGGCTCTGGGGGGAGGTGCCACCAGTATATATATCCCAATGTCATCAAATCATGAGATGTTCAGTCTTCAAACTGCTGGTGAGGTGACACTACACTGGACTGGAGGAACGATAAGGTACTTATACCATTTATTGAATCAACATAAAAATAATATATCAGAGTACAGTCTTTTCCAGGGCCAAAACGGGCAAAATGCACCAAGAATTTTTGAATACTTACAAAATAGCGACAGGCTTGACATGCCATCAGGATACAAAATGTTAAGTAATTGTTCCAGTTTGTATTGGTGCTCTTATCAACAAAACAAATTTGGAAAGTATGCCAAGTTGATTTGCTAACAATGTAGAAGCTTCTCCTAAATACCATGATTAGTATCTATAAAAATGAAGTGGTATCCTACTCGGATGCATCGATATAGGACAATGTTACATTGGTAAAACAGTAGAATTCTTGCCCTGATTCATATGAAAACAGTGGATAAGGTAGTGTGATTGTTATACTAGACCATCCAAATGCACAGAAAGCGTAGTTACTCACCTATAACAGGTGATCTCCGGGAAAGCAGGAATTTAGTCTTCACAAATGGTGATGTCAGTACCGACAGAGCCCACGCAAGAACGCTCCCCAGCGTCCAATAGGAAAGCCTTTGGGAGCATCCCAGTGTGCCCGCGTAACTAAATTCCTGCTGTTCCTGGAGATCACCTGTTACAGGTAAGTAACTACGCTAGCTCCAGGAACAAGCAGGAATGTAGTTTTCACATATGGGACTCCCTAGCTTGGAGATTACCTCAAAGTGAGCTGTGGATCACAGGCCTAAGTAGGTCATATATCCTCCAAGGATGTCTGGTATCAAAACCCGGGACGGAGGGTAGGGGTTGATCTAAGCCTGAAAGAGATGCTGGCAAACATCTTGGCTGAACAAGATTAAGACTTTATTCATTATTAAGACTCTATTCTTTTCTATGTAATTATCTCATGTATATAGTTTACCCCGGTTCTCCAAGTTTGTACTCCTGTTCGATGTAAACCAAACAGCTTGTTGTTATGGTCTTTATGTTATAATGTAAACCGCGCTGATGCCGAATAGTGCGGTATATAAGAACTTGTAATAAATAAAATAAATAAATAAATAAATAAATAAATCCCGGCGGGAGTCCTTGTTCAGGCAATAGTGAGCAGCAAAAGTGTGGACAGAAGACCAGGTTGCTGCCTTGCATATGTCATCAATCGCTACAGCAGAGCATAGATTTGCCATAGAGATAGCCATGGCCCGAACATTACGTGCAGTGATGTGACCCTCAAGAGAGTCCTGCACTTTCGTAGGCAAAGGAGATACAATCTGCTTCCCACCTGGAGAGAGTTTGCTTGGATACCGGCAATACCAGGTGACTCGAGTCAAAGGCAATGAAAAGTTGGGAAGCTTTTCTTTGCTCTCGAGTTCTCTGGAGATAGAATGCCAAGGCACATTTGCAATCCAGAGTGTGAAGGGTTGCCTCTGCCCTAGAGAAATGGTCTAGGGAAAAAGACAGGAAGGTAGACTGACTGGTTTAAATGGAAGGGCAAACCACCTTTGGCATAAAGTGGGGATGAGTCCTAAGGACTACCTTATGCTGGAATCGTGTATAAGGAGGGTCAGCACCAAAGCCTAAAGCTCACTAATGCGTCTTGCTGAATTGAGGGAAATCAGAAAGGAGACCTTCCAGGTGAGAAACTTCAGAGAAGTAGCAGCTAGAAGTTCAAAGGGGCGGCTTGAGAAGCTGTCCTAAAACATTGAGATCCCATGCCACTGGGGGTGGCTTAATGGGAGGCTTAGTTAATAGAAGACCTCTCACGAAGCGTGCTACAAGCAGCTGAGAGGAGATGGGCTGACCATCTAAGAGCATGCGAGAAACCGCTATGGCACTTAGGTGGACTCTCCAAGGAAGAGCAACAAAGTATCCACAGCGTGTAAATGGAAACCAAAAGGAGCTGGTACACTGACTGGCGGATTTCAGTTTTAGACAAGCCCCTTTTATTGAACCCCTACGCGTTTCGGCCTGTAAGGCCTTCTTCAGGGGGATTTTAGGAGACAAACCCCAAAAAGTTCAATTATAAATATTAAGAATACATAACATATCTAAATATCTAATAAAAAATCATAAAAATATATCAGAACATAAAATCATGCTGTGAACCAATCAGAGGGAAAAACAATCAAAACCATCCATGTGCATACTGTACATATGCTAATTGTCTATGTGTTACACCATGGACTTTATAAAAACTATTAAAATAAGTACATTAATATCCATAAAAAACAAATATAAATGGTACCACAAAAAGGATAAAAGAAAAAGGATAAAAAAAAAGATGAGGACACATCAAAAGGTGTACAAATACCTTATAAAATCCCGTCAGTATAAAAAAAAAAGCTAATGCCACTGAAAGATAAAATACTGTAATGTTATATTGTCCCTTATTCTGATACGTTATGGCAGAAGCACAAACTGCTGTCCATTTAGTCAACTTACAGGGTAGTTCCAACAATATCCTTTTTATATAAGAGGAGCCTTCCCCTTGCAGTCATCATGGTGGTGATTTCCTGATTAATATATTTATGTTTAACAAACACCTCTCCTTTTTAATCTTTGTTTCCCCTTTTTCACCAATTTTAACTGTGTCATAGTTTTATTTGATTTGAATTTGTTATTATGGTGCAACCTTTCACATTCAGTGGCAGGAGAAGTGCCTTTAAATCTGTCATAGCCGGCATGCAAGCTCTCTCTGGTCATTTGACTATGGCATTTACAACAGCACTTTGATGTAGTGAGGCTCCTTCCTACCTTTTAAGGTCTTAATGTAATGTTTGCTGACTTTTTAAAATATATATATCACTTTGTCAGCACACAATTTATTTTGGGGTTCCGTCGTCACATAAGAACATTGTTTTATGCACCACAGATGTTTATTCTTTTTCACAGTGGTCACGGTAGTGATTCCTTAACTACGATACTTATATATGTTTGGTTTGATCTTTCTATTTTAGCTCCCTCTTTCTTTAACCATTTTACTTGATTTAGACATTAAGATGTAACTCAACACGTGGTGGCGGGAAAGTATTTTCAAAACCGATAAAGCTGTAGCGCTAGTTCTTCTTGGCTATTAACTATGGAATTCATTATGGCATTTAGAATAGTTTCTCTAGGGAACAAACAGACTTTTTGTAAGCAGCTTTTTATCATTGGGCTTAAAAAAAATTCCTTTATAAATTATTTTCTGAGCACATAATCTATTTTGGCGGTACTGCCGCTAGCGCGGTCTCTTTAAGAATGCCATTAGAGCGATTTTACTCATTTGGGTGCTTTGTTAGTCATTGGTCCTGGTACATTATGCAATGATAGTAGATCCAAATCAGTCTTTTAAAGCCTCTTAGGTTCTTTATGTTTATTGGCAACTACAGCTGCTATAAAAATAACTTCCAGTTAATTGTTTTACATCTCTATGGGTTTTAGAGTACTTCCGGCTCTTAACCTTCGGTGGTGGGATACGATTTTTCTTTAACCGTTAGAAATACCTCAGCATGTGTATAAATCCTGATACAATATACGTTTTTCTCAGAATAAGGGACAATAACACGTTACAGTATTTATTTTAATCTTTCAGTGGCATTAGCTTTTTTTATACTGACAGGATTTTATAAGGTATTTGTACACCTTTTAATGTGTCATCTCTTTCTTTTATTCTTTTTCTCTTTTATCCTTTTTTGTGGTACCATTATATTTATGTATTTATGGATGTTATTAATGTACATATTTTAATAGTTGTTTTTATAAAGTCCATGGTATAACACAATTAGCATATGTACAGTAAGCACGTGGGTGGTTTTGATTGTTTTTCCCTATATGATTGGTTCACATGATTTTATGTTCACATATCATATTTTAATATTTTATTAGATATTTAGATATGTTATGTATTCTTTTATTTTTAATTGTACTTTTGAGGTTTGTCTCCTAAAATCCCCCTGAAAAAGGCCTTACAGGCCGAAACGTGCAGGGGTTCAATAAAAGGGGTTTGTCTAAACCTGAAATCCGCCAGTCAGTGTACCAGCTCCTTTTGGTTTCCACTTAGGTGGACTCTTATTGAATTGGTTTTCAGTCTAGAAGAGAGGTGGAGAAGATATTCAAGTAATGCTTCCACCAAAGCTGAGAAGGGGTTAAGATCCCTCTCAGAACATCACAGAGGGAATCTACGCCACTTGGAGTAGGAGCATCTGGTGGAAGGTTTCCTAGAAGCTAAAAGGATAGCTTTCACCTGTTGAGAGAGGTTAATGTCCTGGAAGGCTATGCCTTAAGATGACTGCGAATTGGGATGCAGCAGTGTCCTGTTCTCCTGCGAGAGGAGATCTGGAGCAGACCCCAAATCTACTGGCTGAGCTAGAAACAGACGTAGAAGGGGAGGATACCATGGTTGTTGTGGCCAATGTGGGGCTATAAAAATCATGTAGCCCGTCTCTGGCGTTTGAAAAGAGTTTTGGGAATGAGGGGAATGGGAGGGAAGGCACGTAGGAAGCCTTGACCCCAGTAAAGGTGAAAGGCATCTACCCACTGGTTGTTCTGGAGCAGAAGCAGGGAAGTTTGGCATTCTGAGGACTTGCGAATAGGTCTATGTCTGGGGTTCCCCACATCTGAAAAATGTGAGCAATCTTGCCCGCATGGAGAGACCACTTGTGGGGTAGCAGGACTCGACTGAGCTTGTCCGCCAAGAGATTCTATTTGCCTGGAAGATACACCGCAAGTAGGTGAATTTGATGCTGTATGGCGAAGGACTATAGGTGTAGGGCTTCGCTGCAAAGGGTCCAAGAACCTGTTCCGCCCTGCTTGTTCAAGTAGAACATGGCTACTTGATTTGTCCGCCTGGACTAGAACTGTACAGAAGCGAAGATGGTCCTGGAAACTTGACAGCATTGTGGATGGCTGAGTTCCAATAGATTTATGTGGAGTTGTGACTCTTGATAAGAGCAAAGACTGAGTGGAGAGACTGGGCTGGGGAACTCATCTGGACAATTTGGATGCATCCGTCGTCGGGGTACACTGATGTGGAGGCATCTGAAAAGGTGACCCTTAGAGGTGGTTTTCTGGGGATTGCCACCACTGGAGAGATGAGATTAGATGTGTAGAGACCATTATGTCTCCCAGGCGACTGGATGCCTGAGACCACTGGGAAGCCAGGGTCCATTGAGCTGCGCGCATATGTAGATGAGCATATGGAACACGACGTACTGTTGATGCCATATGACCCAGAAGTTGCAGCATTTCATGAGCAGTGAGAAAGGTCTTGAGGCTTGCTTGAGATGCAAGTTGAATGAGACAAGCACAGCAGGCTTGGGGCAGAAAAGCCCTTGATTGTTGAGTGTCTAGGAGAGCCCCCTATGAAATCTAGTATTTGAGAGGGAACGAGTTGGGACTTTGGACGATTTATTACAAATCCCAAGTGTTGCAGCACCTGCATGGTGCGCAAGAGAGAAAGATTGGCCTCTAGAGATATGCTTGCTCGAATGAGCCAGTTGTCTAAATAAGGGAAGACAAATATCCCTAGAGACCTTAGGAATGCAGCTACCACTGCGATGCACTTTGTAAAGACTCTTGGGGCAGAGGCGAGGTCGAAAGGCTATATTGATAATGTCTCCCCTGGAACAGGAAACACAGAAATCTTCTGTGTTCTGTGTGAATAAGAATGTGAGCATATGCGTCCTTTAGATCTAAAGAACAGAACCAGTCCTGACTCTGGAGATAGGGGAGAAGAGTACCTAGGGAGATCTTGAATTTCTCCCGAAGTAGATACTTGTTCAGTTCTCCAAGGTCCAGAATGGGCCTGTATCCTCCTGTCTTCTTTGGAATAAGGAAGTATGGAGAATAGAAGCCCAGACCCTGCAGGGAGAGTGGCATTCCTCTACTGCACCTTATGAGAGAAAGGAGGTGACCTCTTGCAACAGAGCAGTGAGAGGGGGTTGAGAACAGAACTCTTGGAGGAGACCGGGGGGGGGGGGAACTTTGTAGATGAAGTTTGTACCCCTCCCGTATTATGGAGAGTCCAGTGCTCTGATGTTACAAGATGCCACCTGTGGGCAAAGTGACAAAGTCTGCCAGGAATACAGATGGGATCTGGAATCTCCAAAGGTAGGACGGCTATGTTCTCCAGAAAGGAGTCAAAGACCTTGAGGAGGTTGGGTCTGCTGAGGTGGCTGTGACCTGGGAGTCTGAGTCTTCCTCTGCTGTTTTGGTGGCTGCTGTCCCTTCTGGGGAGCATGGATTGGACAGTGCACCGCAAGTGTGTAAGAAGGGTAGTACTACTTTTTCTTATTGAAAAAAAGGTTTCTTTGTTGCCTCTCATAGCTGGGCTGGCAGTAGATCTAGAAAATCTATTAAGAGTGGTATTCTCAGATTCTAACTGAGAAGCCTTGTCCTGCCAGTCTTTGTCAAAAAGGTTTTCACCTGAGCAAGGTATATTACTCAAGTTATCTTGAACCCATTATTCAAGATCAGATGCTTGCTTGCTTGGAGCCAAGCAATCCTGCGTGCACCAATGCATATAGCTGAAGATTTGCTGATGCATTCAAAACAGTCTAAAGTTGCCCTGTTAAATTTTGAAACATTTTGGGCATGCTTTACAAGGGTGAGAAAATCAGCTCTCTTGTCATCAGGGAGAAGAGGAGCCATCAATTCCAAATCCTTAGCCACCTCCCTAAGGAGCATACCCATATAGAGTATGTAAGAACTGATTCTGGCCAATAACATGGAGGCCTGAAAATAGACGACCAAAAGCATCGAGGGTTCTCGATTCCCTGCCTGGAGGGTTTGAGGAATGTGTCTTAGCACTTTTTGACGCATTGCCAATTCCACCACCATGGAATGGTGTGGTAATTGCGTCTTCTAGAAGCCGGGACACTCTGGTACCCGGTACATTGTATCGAGTCATCGAGTATGTGGAGAGATGGTTAGGGGTGTCCTGAAGTATTTAATGAATAGGGAGAGTAGCAGCTTCCTTACAAGCTGAAAAAATGAGCTCCCTCTAGAGCCTCAGCATGTGAGAAAAGAATCTTCTCTGATAACGCCCCCAAACGGTAGCCCAACACCAGGGCCGGAGGGTAGGGAGTTCCCTAAATCCCAAAGAGATTATGGAGTACCGCCTGCCCGAAAGCACTGTCCCTGCGGGACTCCCTCTCAAGGCAGTAGTGGGCCGCAAAGGTCTGGCTTGAAGACCAAGTAGCAGCCCGGCAGATGTCTGCCAATGGAACAGAGCGGAGATGAGCCATCGACGCAGCCTTCACCCTGACACGGTGAGCCGTAACTCGACCCTGCAAGGAGAGGCCGGCTACCCTGTAAGCCCAGGCGATACAGACAAAGTACGCTTGGAGACAGGTAACCCCAACTTATTGAGGTCAAAAGAGACGAAGAGCTGAACAGCCCTCCGGTGCTCCCGCATACGGTCAAGGTAGAAGGACAACACCCTCCTACAGTCCAGGGTATGCAAGACCATCTCAGCCTGGCTGGCATGCGGCCTGGGAAAGAAAGTTGGAAGAACCACCTGATTGAGGTGGAAGGAAGAGACAACCTTTGGAAGGAACTTAGGGTGAGTCCATAAGACTACTCTGTTCCTATAGAACCTAGTATATGGAGCATCTGATACTAGGGCCTGAAGTTCACTCACTCGCCTTGCTGAGGTAAGAGCCACCAGAAACAACGCTTTCCATGAGAGAAAGCGCAAAGAGCAAATAGCCATAGGCTCAAATGGTGGGCATGTAAGCCGTTGCAAGACCACATTCAAATCCCATTCAGGGGCAGGTGAATGCACTGGAGGCTTAAGCAAAAGCAGGCCGCTGAAGAAGCGAGCCACCAAAGGATGGCTGGAGAGACACTGACCCTCCACTGGTGAATGGTGTGCTGAAAGAGCACTAAGATGAACTCTAACAGAGTTGGACTTAAGGCCTAGGTTGGACAGATGAAGCAAATATTGCAGCACCACTGGTACCAGGCATGAGAAAGGATTCTCGTTGTGTTGAGTACACCAGGTAAAGAATCTACGCCACTTAAGGGCATAAGACTTTCGGGTGGACTGCCTCCTAGAGGCCAAGACCACGTCCTCCACTTCCCTAGGCAGTAGTAAGGGTGTTAGAACTACCCTTTCAGCAGCCAGGCCATCAGATTGAGGGACTGGAGATTGGGGTGTAAAAGAGACCCCTGCTCCTGAGACAGGAGATCTGGTTGCATCCCCAGAGGAAGGGGAGTGTCCACCACTAGTTGCAAAAGAACGGCTGTTGGGGCCATCTGGGGGCCACCAGAATTATCGAGGCCCTGTCCCGGAGCACTTTGAACAGTGTCTGGCGCACCAGAGGCATGGGAGGAAAGGCACATAGGAGGGCCTGTAGACCACGGAATGAGAAACGCATCCGCTGCTAATCTGAGAGGATGTGGTTGTCTGGAGCAGAACCTGGGTAGTTGATGGTTCAGAGGACTGGCAAAGAGATCTATGGTTGGAAGACCCCATCTCAGGAAGATCTGTTGATCCACTAAGGGATTCAACTGCCATTTGTGTGGTTGCAGGATCCTGTTCAATCTGTCTGCCAGGTGATTCTCTTGACCTGGGAGATAGACCGCTTTGAGAAGAATGCCGTGATTGACTGCCCAGGAGCACAGGCTCTGCGCTTCCTGACATAGAAGGCGGGAACCCATGCCCCCTTGTTTGTTCACATAGAACATAGCAACTTGGTTGTCCGTCTGAACTAGGATGGACTGGTGAGAGAGGAGATGAGAGAACGTTCTCAGGGCCCAGCGGATAGCTCTCAGTTCTAAGAGGTTGATCTGCTGTGCGGCCTCCCAAGGAGACCACAGGCCTTGAGTACATGCTCCGTGGCAATGTGCACCCCAACCTTGGAGAAGCATCGGTTGTCAGCACTTGAGAGTGTGGAGGTGTCTGAAAGAACACCCCTTGCACTAAATTCGGAAGATGGAGCCACCACTGTAGAGAAGACTTGAGTAGTTTGGACACCCTCACTCTGTCCGTGAGGTTTCCTGTGGCTTGGTGCCACTGAGTTCTGAGGCCCCATTGAGCTGGCCTCATGTGTAGACGGGCATTTGGAGTTACATGGACCATGGAAGCCATGTGGCCTAACAGCCTCAGGAATTGTCTGGCGGAGACCAGAGAATTGCTGTGGAACTTCCTGGCTAGATCCATCAACCTGTGGGCCCTGTCCACGGGTAAAAGGGCCTTTGCCTGAAGGGTGTCCAGTCTTGCTCCTATAAACTCCATGTTCTGTGAGGGGTGCAAAGTGGACTTTGTGAAGTTTATAACAAATCCCAGGTGCTGAAGCAGAGCGACAGTGCGAAGGGTGGCTTGATTGGCCTCCTGTGGGGATTGACCCCTGATGAGCCAGTCGTCCAGGTATGGAAAGACAAAGAGGCCTTGAACCCTGAGGTAGGCTGCCACCACCGCCAGGCACTTGATGAATACCCTGGGGGCGGAGGTTAGGCCAAAAGGCAGTACTCTGTACTGATAGTGGTTTCCTTCCACTACAAATCTGAGATATTGTCTGTGGTCTGGATGAATGAGGATGTGAGTATAAGCATCCTTTAAATCTAAGGAGCATAGCCAATCTCCCTGCTGGAGGTAGGGCAGCAGGATTCCAAGGGTAAGCATCTTGAACTTTTCCCTCTCCAGGAACTTGTTGAGATTCCGCAAGTCTAGGATGGGCTTGAGGCCTCCTGTTCTCTTTGGTACCAGAAAGTACCTGGAATAGAAGCCCTGACCTCTCAGGTGGTGGGGCACCGGTTCCACTGCCTGCTCCTTTACAAGACTTGCCAACTCCTGCAGGAGTAAGTCCCTGTGCAGAGGGAGTCTGGGAGGCTCCCTTGGAAAATAGGAGGGGGTACCTGGTGGAAGTGGAGGAGATAGCCCTTCTGGACTATGCTTAGTACCCAGGTATCCCTTGTTACGGCTGGCCACTTGTGGGCGTACAGGGCCAGCCGGCCTCCTGTGCTGATAGACGCCAGCTGAGGAGGAAAGGCTATACCATTGGAGTCAAAACCTTGCTCCCTGCTGTGCAGGAGCCGGAGCTGGTTGCTTGGGGGTTTTCTGCCTATGGGGCCCATGTCCCTGCCCCTTGGCCTACTGCCCCTGTTGGGGAGCTACAGAGGCCTGAAAATGGGGGTATGTTTTATAGGCAGATGACTTTCTTGGGTAAAAGGTCTTTTTCCCCGAGCCCTTCTTTTTCTGAGAAGGGGCAGAGGTTTTCCTGGACAGCCATGTCTGGTTAAGACTCTCGGTCTCGAGTTCTGCAGCCTTTTCAGCCATGGGCTTGCCAAAGAGGTTCTCACCTCAGCAGGGGACATCGACCAACTTGTCCTGCACCCATGGCTTGAGGTCTGATGACTGTAGCCAGGCCTGACGGCGTGCACCGATGCTGGCCGCGGCTACTCTGGCTGAAGCCTCAAAGCCATCATAGGCTGCTCGAGAGATAAACTTCAAGCACTCTCGAATACCCGATGACAGTGCATTGAACCTCTGCAAAGGTTCCTCGGAGAGACCAGCAGAGAACCTGGCAATCTCCTTTTCCAGGTCTCAAAGGTACATGCCCATGTACAGCTGGTAAGTCTGGACATGGCAAGCAAGCATAGAGTCCTGGAAGCACTTCTTGCCGAGGGCAGCTAGGTTCCGGGCCTCCCGGCCAGGAGGCACGGAGGAGTGCATCTTCAGAGGAGCCTCGGCGCTGCTCGGGGCCGGAGTTCCGCGACATCGAGGCCTCTGACGAAGTCCGGGCCCGTCCGGACGCGGAGTCAGAGAAGATTCTTTCCTTTTGGTGCTGCCGACTCCTCAATGCCTTCGAGGACATTTTCCCCACACAGGCGACAGATCATCGGGTCATGATCGGGCCCAAGGCACCAGTCATGTGTGTCGGTAAGAGACATAAGTTTTACACCGATCACACTTCTTAAACCCGCTGGCAGCCATCGGGGGGGAAAAGGGCCCCTGCGTGGTCAAAAGGCAGGGCTGCCAGTGAAAAATAGAAAAATGACGCGTACGCTAGTCACTAAGGACAAAAACTGCAAAAAGAAGTCCGGGCTCGATACCGATGTATCAGGCCCAGGCGGGAAAGGGAAATTGGCGTCGAACCGAAGAAAGCGGGTTCATGCAGAACAAAATCAACTTTTTCCTCGGGTGAAAATGAAACACGTCCGTCGGGCTCCGCAGAAAAAAAAGACTGAGCAAGATGGCACCCTTGGGCGGGAAGGGGACTGCGCATGCGTGCTGCATTCCCAAAGGCTTTCTTTGAAAGCTGGGGAAATGCTCCGCACGGGGGCTCCGTCGACGCCGACGTCACCCATATGTGAGGGCTGACTTCCTGCTTGGTCCTGGGGAACAACTGATCATTCTCTTGCACAATCTGTACATTGATCAAGCAGCAACAGTTCGAACGGAACAAGGAAAAACAGAAGGGCTTAAAATCAGCAAAGGTGTACGACAAGGCTGCATACTTCCCCCCTATTTGTTTAATTTATATGCAGAACAAAATCATAGAAAAGCAGGATTGTATGAAGACAACAGAGGTGTGAAGATTGGTGGAAGACTCATCAAGAACCTTCGCTATGCTGATACCACATTACTGGCTGAAAGTAAAGAGGATCTGAAACATTTGCTTCTCAAAATCAAGGAACAGTCTTAAAAATGGGCCTGCAGCTTAATGTAAAGACGACAAAGATCATGACAACTGGCAAAAATCAATAAGTGCATCGTTGGAGAAGAAATTGAAATCATGGACAACTTTAACCTACTTGGATCAACTATCAATAAAGAAACCAGCAGTCAAGAAATCAGACAGTGCATTGATCTTGGCAGAATGGCTATGAAGGACCTAGACAAGATTCTCAGGAACAGAGATGTCTCTCTCCATACAAAGATTAAACTTGTTCAAGCCATGGTATTTAACATATGGATGCGAAAGTTGAACAGTGAAAAAGATAGGCAGGAAGAAAATTGATGCCTTTGAATTATGTTGCTGGCAGCAAATACTACTTATACCATGGACTGCCCGAAGGACAAACCAGTCAGTACTAAAGGAGATCAAACCTAAGCTTTCTTTAGAAGCTCAGACGATAAGACTGACATACTTTGGACATATCATGCTAAGAGAGATCATTAGAGAAAGACATCATGCTTGGCAAGGTAGAAGGTCAAAGCAAAAGAGGAAAAAGCCAGCAATGAGATGGATCGATACAATAACAGCAGCTACAGGTGCCAGTCTGTCAACAACGAGCTGCCTGACTGAAGACCAAACACCATTTAGGACAGCTATCCAGAAGGTCGCTATGAGTTGACACCAAATCAATGGCACTTAACCATCCCATATATGAACTACCGGGGGGGGTGTTGTGGAAAGAAAGTGCAAGGAACAGTATCTCAATGATATGAGCTGACATTCACAGGAGGCAACAGCAAAAACATTTACAGAAGGCAATGGAAAACGGGTTGCAGTATCAAATAACTGTGCTGCCATCAGACACAGTGTGCTCGGCTGAGAGGCATAAGGCTTGCAAAGAATAAAGGGGCTTGTGAAATAAGAAAATGTTAGCAATGCAAAAAGAACAAAGGGTGGTGCAAACATGCTGACATTTACATGATGCTATACACTGACCGGAAAGACAGTAGATCTGATAGATAAGAAAAAGTAATTAGACCTTACCTGCTAATTAATGTTCCTGAAGGAACGACAGTCCAGTCCCTTTACTTCTGGGTTGCGTAACCCTTCCAGCAGCTTGGAGGCTGAGCCCATCCTTTTTGAGGATGGTGTGGTATAAATACCACTGGCACCACCCACAGATCCCAGTAATCTAATGAAAAAGCAGACTTAACGAAAATTCAATTAATAGCCTATGTAAAAATAACACCACAAACCACACAACTAACTCTCCCAATGTTTTTTTTTTGTTTGTTTGTTTTTTTAAAGGGTCAAGGAGGAAAAAAGGGGGGGAGGGAAGGAGGAGGTTTACCAGAGTCTGACCGAGCCATCCTTCACTCCGGCCCGCCGGACCTGCGCCAAGGAGCCCTTCCACTTTGTCCTGGCCCTGAATTCGGTCCGCTGATCCTCACATGTCCACTAGGACATTACGCCAATAGAAGAACCGGGTGGGATCAGGGACTGGACTGTCGTTCCTTCAGGAACATTAGCAGGTAAGGTCTAATTACTTTTTCCTTATCGTCACTCCAGTCCAGTCCCTTTACTTCTGGGATGTAACAGAGCAGTTCAAGCATGGGTGGGATCCGTTATGCCGGACCAAAGTACCGCGTGCCCAAACCGAGAGTCAGCTGAACTCTGAACGTCCAGTCTGTAGTGTCTGGTAAAGGTATGCAGCGAGGACAACGCAGCTGCCCTACAAATGTCCAGCGGCGGAACTAAGCTATATTCTGCCCAAGAGGTAGCCTGCGCCCGCGTTGAATGAGTGCACAGTCCCCCTGGAACCTGCTTCCCCTGGAGGATATAGGCGGAAGCAATAGCTTCCCTGATCCACCTGGAGATGGAAGCCTTGGCCGCCGCCTCCCCCTTGTGCGGTCCTCCAAACTGAATGAACCGACTGTCGGACTTTCGAAAAGGCGCAGTGCGGGAGAGGTAACGCTTCAAGGCTCTCTGAACGTCCAGGAGGCGCAGCTTCCTGTCCCCCCCCCTTTTGCCCCTCCGCTGAAAACGACAGGAGCGTAACTGTCTGGTTCACATGAAAGGGGGAGATGACCTTGGGCAAGAAAGAAGGTACTGTCCGTAAGACCACTTTATCCTTGAAGAATGAAAGAAAGGGGGGCTGGGAGGACAGCGCTTGAAGTTCGGAGACACATCTGGCCGAACAAATAGCGACCAGAAAAACCGCCTTCAGTGTCAAATCCTTTAGAGAGGCTTCCTTTGCCGGCTCAAAAGGTGCCTTGGTCAAGGCATTTAGTACCAGGTTGAGATCCCAAGGGGGAATGACCGATCTCTGCTGAGGACGTAGACGCCTAACCGCTCTCAGGAACCTGGACACGTCCGCGTGGGCCCCTAATGACTTTCCGCGGACCTTACCTCTATAGCAAGAGATGGCTGCCAACTGGACTCGTAAGGAACTGTGCGCTAGGCCCTTGTCAAAACCCACTTGCAAGAACTCCAGAACCTCCGGAATGGAGGTCGAAAGAGGTTTCCTCCAGTGCTCCGCACACTATGCTTCGAAGATGCGCCAAACTCTTACATAGGAGAGACAGGTCGAGCGCTTTCTAGCACTCAGAGTCGAGATTAGCGATCCCGAATAACCCCGCTTCAGGAGCCGTGCCCTTTCAATAGCCAGGCCGTAAACGATAATCGATCCACGTGAGGCATCCGAACCGGACCTGCCTCAGCAGATCCCTTCTGCAAGGAAGCCGCCAAGGCCGGTCGGCGAGCAACCTCACCAGGTCCGCATACCAGGGGCGGTAAGGCCAATCCGGAGCTATGAGGATTACCAAACCTCAGTGGGCTTCCACCCGTTGTAGTACCCTTCCGATGAGAGCCCATGGAGGGAACACATACAGGAGCCCCTCCGAAGGCCACCTCTGGGCCAGAGCATCTAAGCCTTCGGACATCCTTTCCTTCCTTCGACTGAAAAATCGACCTGCCTTGGCTGAAGCATACCGTGCCATGAGATCCATGACTGACCCGGGACCAGGCAGGAAGAAACTGCCTTAAACGGCCCCCCACCAGCAGGCCGCCCACCTGGACCCCCCGTTTTCTCATTGTGGTCTACTAGGTCCCGCGGAGGAGGAGGCAGCCCTAAAACCTCTCCCCGCCCCCCGAAACCCTCTGAAGTTTTGACCCCTAGACGGGAAACGGCCCCTAGGAAAGGGGTTCAACCTGGCTGGTCAAAGCCTCCGGGGATCCCTAGGCTGGCTCCACACAGGAGCTAGCGAACGACCTTGTTTCGATCTGTCCTCCGGAAGCCTGCCTCCATTAGATTCGCCAAGGTCTTTCACCAACTTATCTAAGTCTTCCCCAAACAATAGCTTCCCCTTAAAGGGAAGACGGCTCAGGCGCGCCTTTGAAGAGACATCGGCTGCCCAATTACGTAGCCACAAATAACGTCTAGCTGCAACTACCGAGGCCATGTTCTTAGCTAGGCTCCTGATGAGGTCATACTGGCTATCCGCCAGGTAAGCAGCCCCGGACTCCATCCTAGCTGTAATAGCTTGCGCGTCACCTGAGGTACCCTCCGCTAGCTGAAGCCCCTGACACCGAGGCCTGTAAGGCCAGAGCGCTAACGTCAAAGGCTTGCTTCAGCAGCGCATCCAATTTTCTATCTTGGGTATCCCTCAGGGCCGCACTGCCCTCGACGGGGATAGTTGTCTTTTTTGTTACTGCTGAGACCGCCGCATCCACCCTGACTTCAGCAGTTCCTTGTCCAGTTCCGGCAACGGGCACAGGCGAGCCATAGAGCGGACTACTCTCAAACTTGACTCTGGTTGATCCCATTCCTCCTGGATCATCTGTCGCACCACCCTGTGGACAGGAAACACCTTCTGAGACCTCCTAACGGCTTGGATTAAAGGATCCTCCAAAGCTTCCTCATCTGCAGGCGTGTCCAAGGCCACGTTGAGTACCTTCAGGGAGTCATTAATCAACGCTGAGAGCTCCTCTCGACAAAAAACTCGAACTATGCGGGATTGATCCTCCTCTGGGATCTCTCCCTCTTCGAGCTCCTCCTCATCTTCACCCATTTCCTTGTCCGAGACCTCCTCTTCCGGAGTGTCATGTGAAAGGGACGTGAGAGGCTCCTTGCTCATTAGCCTTGCGCACTTGGGCAGAACCCCGGAGCCCTGGATCCCTGTCTTCATTGGCCTGGCCAACCCGCCTTCCTTTGCCGTGCTTGACTCACTTGCTCCTAGCCGCTGCTTGCGCATACAATAGGTCTTGTGCAGCAGGAGGACAAAATCAGGAGAGAAGTGATCCCAGGCACCCTCCTCCCCAACGGATGTGGAGGGGAGGGACAGAGAAGGACCGGGCAAATCCGAGGTTGAAGGCGGAGGAGAATGGGACTCCCCTCCCCCCTCCAGCGGGTCTCCTGACCCTTGAGGAGCTTGAGCCATGGACAAGTGGATTTCTTGTTCCACGGAAGCGGCCTCTGCAGCACAACCTCTGCAGACCCCTGCTTCCGAAGCCGTACCCCTACGAGTACCACAGGACGGGCACCGTGGCTTGCCAGTCACGTCCCCTTTTTAAGCCAATCACTCAGAATTACAACTTTAGTAAGATTAATCAATTCTGTAAATTTAAATTAATAAAATTAATTTAATTTAAAGAATGTAGACAACTCAAGTTGGAGAGGCAAATCTGAAATCAATGCGCCCACCTCTCCCCCCGCCTGTTAAAATCACAACACAGCAGGTTTAAAAAAAAAAAAAAAAAAGGAAACTAAAAGAAACTAAGAGAGAGAAGTTAAAAATAGAACAAAACTAGCTAGTTTATTCTCCCCAGTACTTGCTGTTTGTTGCTTTTATCTCCTCAGCAAGTTGTCCAGGCGTGAGGAAGCCAGCCGCCCTCCGCTGGCTTCCACGTGGTAGGCCTCAGCCACGCGGAGCCTTAACCGGCAGTCGGCGTCTCTGCTCACGCCTCAGATTGTGTGTGCCCGGCGCCTGAAACTGCCGAATTCTGGGCTCCGAGGCTGTCACCAACACCCCGCCGCTCCGGGAGCTGCAGCGCAAGGCAGGTAAGGCCCTGGTGGAAGTTGTGGCGCCGCCTCAAGCGCACAGCCACCCAGAGGGCTTTGGCGTGAGGCAGGGCAAGCACATGGGAAGGGGCCTTGGGGAGCCGGCCGGCTGTGCAAGCGAGAGGAGACTTCTCCGGTCCTCCTCGCTGCTGTCGGCAAACCTCCTCCTCTGGGTTGGGAGCTTGAACACCGAGATGGAGAGAGCGAAGGGAGGAGGGGGGGGGGAGTTTGGAAGAAATTTAAAGGCGCAGAGTTCAACAAATAGAAAAATTCAAAGGAAAACAAATGAAATCAAATGAACTTTTAAATTAAAAGAAAACTAGAGTAACTAAAAGGGATAAAAATAAATGAAGACTCCAGTAAGCTCTGGGCTTACTGGAACCCTCCAGCTGCTTGGAGGCTGAGAATACTGGGATCTGTGGGTGGTGCCAGTGGTATTTATACCACACCATCCTCAAAAAGGATGGGCTCAGCCTCCAAGCTGCTGGAAGGGTTACGCAACCCAGAAGTAAAGGGACTGGACTGGAGTGACGATAAGGAAAATGCCACTTGGCCAGATACAAAAACCATAAGAACATGTATGTCATATGAGATAGAAAAAGAAGTTGCTTGTATAAGTGTATAAAAGATGAGTGAAGAGAGAGCTTTGGGGAGGGGGGGGGGGGACACCCCCTAGCTTTCTCAGAGATGAGACTGAGATGGATCCCCAGTAAAGCACAGTTACTTACCTGTAACAGGTGATCTCTGGGAACAGCAGGAATAAGTCTTCACATATGGGTACGTCAGTACCGACCGAGCCTGTGCGGGAACGCTCCCCAAAAAGGAAAGCTTTTGGGAGCATCCCACTGCGCCTGCGCGCTGCCTTCCCGCCTTTCCTGACCAGCTCTCCTCAGTTCGAGTTTAAAGCTGAGACAATAGAGAGAGAGAGGAAAGGAAAGACAGAAAAGAGGTACAACTCCTAGGGGAGGTGGGAGGGTTGTGAAGACTTATTCCTGCTGTTCCCAGAGATCACCTGTTACAGGTAAGTAACTATGCTATCTCCAGGAACAAGCAGGAATGAGTCTTCACATATGGGGGACTCCCTAGCTAAGATGCCCGGGAGTTCCCAAGGATATGAGACCCTGGGAAGGGTCCTACGTCCTCCTATGGATCTCAGGCATCCATCCTGGGAAGGAGGGTAGGAGTTGTTTAAGAATGGAACAGGTGTTTGAGGACAGCCTGACCAAATAAGGCATCCCGGCGGGAGTCCTTGTCCAAGCAGTAATGGGCTGTGAAGGTATGAACCGAGGCCCAGGTGGCTGCTCGACAGATCTGGTCGATGGACACAGAATTTAGATGAGCCATAGAGGTGGCCAAGGCCCTCACATTATGAGCTGTGACATGGCTCTCCAGAGTAAGGTTCTTAGTCTGGTAAGCGAAAGAAATACACTGAGCAATCTAATTTGACAGTGTTCTCTTAGAGACTGGAAGTCCTAAATGGGAAGGATCAAAAGCAACAAAAAGCTTGGAAGACTTTCTATGTTGCTGAGTCCTTTGCAAGTAAAAAGCAAGAGCTCTTTTACAATCCAGAGTATGAAGGCTCTTCTCTGCACTGGATGCATGAGGAGCTGGAAAAAAGACAGGTAAATATACCTCCTGATTGCGATGGAAAGGTGAGACCACTTTAGGCATAAAGTGTGGATTTGTCCTAAGGACCACCTTGTCATGATGGAACCTTGTATAAGGTGGATTAGCCACTAAGGCCTGCAGTTCACTGATGCGGCGAGCTGAAGTGACTGCAATGAGGAAAATAACTTTCCAGGAAAGAAATTTCAAGGAGGTAGTGGCTAAGGGTTCAAAAGGTGGCTTCATAAGCTGACCAAGAACCAAATTTAAGTCCCATGCCACCGGAGGAGGCCTAATGGGAGGTTTAGTTAAAGTTAGGCCTCTCATGAATCTTGCAATGAGAGGATGAGAGGAAATAGGTTGTCCATTGATGGGCTTAAGGGATGCTGCAATAGCACTCAAATGGACTCTTACTGAATTTGTCTTAAGTCCTGCATTGGAAAGATGCAGGAGATAGTCTAAGAGAGAATTTAAAGGTAGTGCTAGAGGGTCAAGACCCTTTTCAGCACACCAAATGGAAAATCTTTTCTATTTAAAAGCATAGGAACGCCTGGTGGAAGGTTTTCTGGAAGCATGGAGAATATCCTTCACTTGTTGAGAAAGACTGAAGCCCTGAAGGTCTAGGCCTTCAGTAACCAAGCTCTGAGGTGAAGGGACTTGGGGTTTGGGTGCCACAAAGTCCCCTCCTCCTGAGACAGGTGGTCTGGAGCAGCTCCCAAGTCCAGAGAGGGGGCTTGAGAGAGATGCAGAAGTAGAGGGTACCACACTTGGCGTGGCCAGCGTGGAGCTATGAGGATCATAGATCCTTGATCCCTCTGGAGTTTGAACAGAGTCTTGGGAATCAAGGGAATGGGTGGAAAGGCATACAGGAACCCCTGACCCCAATGAAGGAGGAAGGCATCCTTGGCCTGAACTCCCTGACACGGAATTCTGGAACAGAACCGGGGAGGTTTGGCATTCCACGGACTTGCAAAGAGGTCTATGTCCGGGATTCCCCATTCTTGAAAGATTCTGAGTACCTGATCCATGTGCAGGGACCATTCGTGTGGAAGCAGAACTCGACTGAATCTGTCTGCCCAAGAGTTTTGGACTCCTGGGAGGTATACTGCCAGGAGATGGATTTGATGCTCTCTGGCGAAGGCCCACAATCTTAGAGCTTTGTTGCAAAGCGACAGAGCCAATTCCTCCTTGCTTGTTTATGTAAAACATGGCTACTTGATTGTCCGTGTGAATGAGGATTGTCTTGTAGCTGAGGAGGGTATGGAAGACCTTGAGAGCTAGAAAAACTGCTCGAAGCTCCAAATGGTTGATATGAAGAGAGGTCTCCTGAGGGGACCAAGTGCCTTGAGTGGAGAGGTCCTGAAGATGAGCGCCCCAACCTGTTTGGGAGGCATCTGTTGTGAGGGTTGCTTGGGGCAACAACTGTTGGAAGGGGGACCCCAGCAACAGGTTTTGAGTGGACATCCACCATTGGAGAGACCAAAAGAAACGTTTGGAGGTTGCTATTTGGTCTGAGAGAGCTCCTGATGCTTGAGTCCACTGGGTGGACAAAGTCCATTGAGTTGCTCTCATGTGTAGGCGAGCATAGGGTACCACATGCACTGTGGAAGCCATGTGGCCTAGCAGTTGCAGCATCTCCCGGGCAGTTAAGTGGCTCTTTGACTGAATCTGGGAGGCTAACTGCACTAGACGTTGGCAACGGGCCTGAGGAAGGTAGGCCCTTGCAGTAGTGGTATCCAACCAGGCCCCTATGAATTCTAGGGACTGAGTAGGGGTAAGCTGAGACTTTGGGAGGTTTACCACAAGTCCCAGATATTGTAGAATGCCCCTTGTGCGGTCCAGGGAAATCTGGGCCTCTGACTGAGATGGAGCTCGGATGAGCCAGTCGTCCAGGTATGGGAAGACAAATATTCCCAGGGTGCGTAGAAATGCAGCAACTACTGCCATGCATTTGGTGAACACTCTTGGGGCAGAGGCCAGACTGAAACGAAGCACTCTGTATTGGAAATGTTTTCCTTGGAAAAGAAAACGTAGGAATCTTCTGTGAGATGGATGGATGAGGACATGGGTGTATGCATCCTTGAGATCTAGAGAACAAAGCCAATCCTGACTTTGAAGGTATGGAAGGAGAGTGCCCAGAGAAAGCATCTTGAACTTCTCCTTGCATAGAAATTTGTTCAATTCTCTGAGATCTAGAATGGGTCTGTATCCCCGTCTTCTTTGGAATGAGAAAATAGGGGGAGTAGAACCCTGACCCTTGTTGAAGAAGAGGAACTTCTTCTATTGCCCCTTGGGCAAGGAGGGTAGTTATCTCCTGACCTAGAAGGTCGAGGAGAGATGTGGGAGAATTGAAGTGTCTCACCATGGTGTGGGGAGGAAGGTCTGAGAAATGAAGCTTGTAGCCCTCTCTTATGATCGAGAGGGTCCACGGCTCTGATGTGATTTGCTCCCATCTGGGAGCAAAAAGAGCTAACCTTCCTGGAATGGTGAGAGGTTCTGGCTGTTTCAAAGCCAGAAAGGTTAAGTTCTCTAGCATCAAGTCAAAAACCCTGAGGGGGTTGGGACTGCTGAGTTGTAGCAGGCCCTGCAGACTTAGTCCTGGCCTGCTTAGGTTGCTGACGCTTATGGTAAAGCGACCTGTAGAAGATTGTTGGCCAGAAGTGGAAGGGAATCTGCCCTTCTTGAAAAAAGACTTTTTAAAAGTCTTTTTCTTGGCAGGAATGGAGGTGGACTTTGAAAGTCTATCCAGAGCAGAGTTCTCTGCATCCATTTGAGTGGCTTTAATCTGCCACTCTTGCCAAATAGATTTTCACCTGTACAGGGCAGATTTCCCAGGCCATCTTGAACCCAGGGTTCTAAATCAGAAGCCTGGAGCCAAGCAATTCTGCGAGCAGCTATGGCAATGCCTGAGGCTCTGCTGGCACCTTCAAAGGAGTCAAAGGCTGCCCTGTTGGAAAACTTTGAAATGTCTTGAGTATGCTTAAGCCAAAGGAGAAATTCTTCCCTTCTATCTTCTGGAATAAAAGGGAAGAAAGTGCGCAACATTTCTGCCACTTCTTTTAGAAACATACCCATATAGAGGCTATATGAGTTGATTCTGGCAATGAGCATACTGGCCTGGAAGATTTTCCTACCAAAAGCATCCAAGGTTCTGCATTCTCTTCCTGGAGGAGCAGAAGAGTGTCTCTTTGTACTATTTATCCTCTTCATAGCTGACTGCACCACAATGGAATGGTGAGGAAGCTGAGTTTTTTGAAATCCAGGACAGGGAGGGACACGGTACATAGTGTCCAGCCTGCGAGAATGAGGAGAGAGAGAGTGAGAGGAGTCTCCCATAAATCAATCATGTGTTCATAAAGAATCTCATGAATTGGGGTAAGGTGACTGCCTCTCTAGGAGCCTTAGGGTAACCTAAAATATCCAATTCTTTTGCTCTAGGCTCTGATTCAGAGGCTACTGAGATAGATAGTCCTTTAGCTACTTCTCTTATGAAGTCTTGAAAGGACAAGTCCTCTGGAGGAGACATTCTTCTTTTTGGAGAAGGCAGCTCTTCAGGAAGGGCTATGGATACTTCAGGTGATTCATCTGATGAATCAGAATCACCAGAGGAATCGAAGTACCGCCTGTCAGGGTGCTCTTCCAGCGCTCGATACGCATATCGAGCGGTATCGACATCTGGCGTTTTCGGAACCAGATCGGTACCGAGAAACAGCCCTGGACAAGGAACCGGTGTCCTAGTCGATGTCGATGCAGTCGGTACCGGTATCGGCGCTGGTGCCAGAGCCGATACCGACAACGGGGGTCGTTGCGGTACCGCCGGCGTCGCAGCTTGAATGAAGGCGGAAATAGCCTGCTGCATGGACAGAACATTCTGATCCATCGACGCCATGAATGCCTGGAGATCGGTACTGGGAGATTGTGCCGGTACCCCAGAGCATTCTAACAGGTGATCGGTCGAGGCCGTGCCATCGATGTCAACCTGTAACCCCATAGGAGCTTTGGAAGCCAGAGCTTCCCGCCGGGGTTGTTTGGCTGGTGCAGGGTCCTCAAGGGCAAGCCTGGAGGCATCTCGATGCTTAGAGGGAGATCTACCCTTCGAGGACCTGCTAGACTTATGTTTGGTTACCTGAGATCCATCAGGAGAAGACTGGGAAGAGGTCGATGCTACCGACGTTGCATCAGCGGGAAACAGGACATGGAGCTTAGCTGCTCGGTTCTGTAAACCCCGTTTAGACATTTGAGAGCAGGACGGACAATCCGGAATGGAGTGTTCAGGACCCAAACATTTAAGACACCATTCATGGGTATCTGTAACAGAAATAGTACCGCTACACTTAGTGCATTTCTTAAACCCGGAGGCTGGTTTTTCCCATGAGGGAAAATTTTTTCTCGGGCCCTGAGGCCTAGAAGAAAAAATACACTAAGTGGGGAAAAGAATAGATTTTTTTTTTTTTTTTTAAAAAGAAAGAAAAGACCGGCGGTACCGGTCCGGAGTCGGGGAAGGCAGACACGCGACCAAAGAAATAAAATAAAACAAAGAACTTCTTCAGCGGTGACAGGAACACGACCTGCTGGCTCCACGACAAAGAAGAACTGAGGAGAGCTGGTCAGGAAAGGCGGGAAGGCAGCACGCAGGCGCAGTGGGATGCTCCCAAAAGCTTTCCTTTTTGGGAAGCTGGGGAGCGTTCCCGCACAGGCTCCGTCGGTACCGACGTACCCATATGTGAAGACTCATTCCTGCTTGTTCCTGGAGATCCCCCTCTCTCTTGCCTGTAGTCTGTGTAATTGTCACTTGCGGATGAAGCAGTTTGTTTCCTGGGTACCTGACTTAAATAAAGATAAGCTTGGTTGCTTTAAGTGTTGCGAGTATACTGCTGTGTTTGGTCTGTGTATCTTTGGGTCCATGACTGAGATTATAGGACCTCTTGTGTACAGGAGGTGCCCACAGACCCGTACATCAGACACAATGAAACAAAGGGGGGGGGACCCCAAGCATTTCAAACTCACTAGTTTTATAAACATTTTTCTGCATTGGCATTACTGGAGTAAAACAATAAAATTTAATCATACCCTACTTAAATTTATATGCATCTCGGGAAAAATGGTAGAAACCATTATTAAGAACAAAACTTCTGAACATGTAGACAGTTATGGTTTAATGGGAGACAGCCAACATGGCATTAGCCAGGGAAGGTCTTGTCTTATTAATCTATTATGTTTTTTTTTGAAGGTGTCAAACAGGTAGACAAAGGTGAGCTGGTCGATATAGTGTATCTGGATTTACAAAAAGCCTTTGATAAGTTCCCTCATGAGACTCTTGGCGAAATTAAAAAGTCATGATATAAGAGGCAATGTACTATTGTGGATTAGGAACTGGTTAAAAGACAGAAAGCAGAGTAGGGCTAAGGAGAAAGCATAATTACTCACCTGTAACAGGTGTTCTCCAGGGACAGCAGGAATCAGTCCTTATGGGCGACATTGGCACTGACAGAGCCTGTGCAGAGCAATTCCCCAGCTTTCAAAGAAAGCCTTTGGGATTGCTACCATGCATGCGTGGTCCTCTTCCCGCCCAAGGGTGCCATCTTGCTCAGTCAGGTCCCTTAGATTGAGCCCTATCAAACAGATGGCAAGGGAAGGACAAAAATACAGCAACTCATCAGGGGAGGCGGGAGGGTAGTGAGGACTGATCCCTGCTGTCCCTGGAGAACACGTGTTACAGGTGAATAACTACGCTTTCTCCAGGAACAAGCAGGAAGTCAGTCCTCACTTATGGGACTCCCTAGCTACAGGCTACCGAACCTGTAACCTAAAAACGCCTCTGCGAGGCCAGAAGCAGAAGCAGAAGCCAAAGCCAGAATCCTCAGGGCAAAGCCCTCGGTAGCCGTGAAAAAGGGTCAGAGGGCAGGAATTGCTTATACCTCGAACAGATTATGGAGTACAGCCTGGCTAAAGGCGCTGTCCTGGTGGGACTCCCTCTCCAGGCAGTAGTGGGCCGCGAAGGTGTTCATAGAAGACCAGGTTGCCCATGGCAGATGTCCATCATGGGCATGGAGCACAGCGAGGCCACCAAGGCCGCTTTGGCTCTGACACCGTGTGCAGTGACTCGATCCAGAGGGATGCCTGCCTTAGCATGGGTGAACACGATGCAGTCCGCCACCCAAATAGAGAGGGTGCGCTTGGTGACTGCTTGCCCTTGTCTATTGGGATCGTAGGTCACAAAAAGTCTGTCAGACTTGCAATGAGTCTGGGTATGCTGCAAATAGAAGGCGACGGCCCGTTTGCAGTCAAGGGTGTGGAGAGCCGCCGACGCCTCGCCACCTCTTCTCTGAGCTCCTCTACTTGTTTCATGAGGGCTTCAATTCGCAGGCATCCTGCACATGGAACATGTATCGCCAATTGTGTAAGACATCTCAGGTCTTTACCAGGGGTTTGCGGACGCGAGCGGGGGCCGGAGGGTCCACTGCTTCCCTGGTCTCTTTTGCCCCACTGGAGTCCCTCATTACCCTAATTACCCCCTTCCGATGCCTTCAACCGAAAATCGTGGGGGGGGGGGAGGGGGACAGGAGCAGAGTAGGGCTAGGGCTCATAGGGAAGGGCTTAGCCCTCATAACCCCTTTCATAAGCTGGATTCAAATGACGTGAGAACTTCTAATGGTGATAGAGTGACAGGAGACCCTACCTCTAAGGGCCATATATACACCCAGTATCCTTTTCTAACTATTGGTATCTAGCTTGTTAAGCCCCTGGATCCCGTCATCCTTTCTTCAGTTTTACAGCATGCTCCGAACCCCATGAAAATGTCAGCTGCCACTGTGCACTACTGGCAACGTATGACTCGTGGTTTGCAGTGTACGGCGCAGGACTACCGCCTCATTATTGAGGGTGTCCTGGGGTATGATGAAGAAACCCCATTTGATTTTTCTAAAACTTAAGTCACTGGCGAATCCTTATGAGACGCCGGATGATTCTAATTACCCCCTCCGATATCCCGAGGTGATAAATGAGATGTGGGACGAAATGTTAGAAGAGTTTGAGCATTTATTTGGGGCGAAACAGAATCTTGCTGCATCTACTGCATGCGTGCTGGAACCAGGGGAAGGAGTTTCACAGTTTGTGCGAAGGTTTCATAAGTGCTGGAAGGAGGAGGCAGGTTTATCACAGGAAGGCCTGATGGCTTCAATGTATATTCAGATGCTCTTTGGGGCTATGCGCCCCAAAGTGACTGTAGCATGCAAGCGAATGATGGATGCTTGGTTTAGCATGACTCCGGCAGAATTAGAGAAGGTAATATTAACGAAGGAAGCGGCGGGATGCTTTGCAGATATGGATGTTAAGAAAGGTAAAATTTCTCATGTTTGGCAGCAGGATATTGGTTGCCAGCAATCCTACCCCGGGGGATATCAACCCCCAGGGCCTCAGTGGTCGCAATCTCGGGGGTGAAGAGGAATAGGGCAGGGAATATCTAGGAATCAGATTTGTTTTCATTGTAAGCAACAAGGAAATTGGAAAAATTAGTGCCCTTACGTGACAGGTAGCGGCCCTGGGCCGACTCAGGGGGGTGGGCTTTGCCCCCTTCCGCGACGCCATCGGCATCACTCCCTCCCCCATCTAGTAGCTCCGCAACCCCTGTTATCCCTATTACATGGCAACAGCCCCCGCAACACCCATAGGGCTGCCCTGAGGCAACAGTTCCGATCTGGGTTCAGTTAACGGGTGGATGGAAGGAGCCCCCTTGTTGTACGTTGTGCATTAATGGCCAGCAAGTCTCCTTTGTAATCGATACGGGAGTGACTTGCTCTACGTTGCATGCCTCTGTTTGTAGGGAACCCTTAACGCCAGGTCCTACCTCAGTTGGGATAAATGGAACCTCTACCCCCACGTGGATTACACCCCCGTTTGTCTGTCTCCGCGCTTGGTAATACTGTTCTGTTTACACATTCATTTACGATTATTCCCTCCTGTCCAGTGAGTCTCCTGGGGCGGGACCTGTTGTGTCGCTTAGAAGCAGTAACTATTAGTAATTCAGATGGCTCTTTTGTCTTGCACTCTCCTTTTTTTATTAAATATGATTTCTACAGAGGCGCATGGGTTGTCTAAGGTTTCTCCTAAACTCTGGGCCACCTCCCCAACTGACGCCAGGTTGGTCCCCTGTATGCCGTACGTGGCACGTTTGAAGGATCCTCAAGCTGTCGTCTGTATTCGACAGTACCCTTTGTCTGGCCCTAAAGAAACTGCCTTGCAGTCCATGGTCCAAGATTTTGTCGCAACAGGAATTGTAGTTCCTACTGTTTCTCCTTATAATACTCCCGTGAATCCCGTCCCTAAGGGGGATGGGTTCCGTTTTACCCAGGATTTACGGGCCGTAAATCAGCTTGTCTCCCCGCTGGCACCGGTGATGCCCGATATCGCCGGGCTACTTACTTTTATTCCTACGGAAGCCAAATGCTTTACGGTTATTGATTTAGCTAATGCCTTTTTTTAGATGTACCCCTGGACCCCATCACGCAGCCTCTTATGGCTTTCACACATGCAGGCAAACAATATACCTGGACTTGCCTGCCGCAGGGATACATTGATTCCCTAGCGGCGTATTCTCTTGTTCTTAAGGCATCAATTGAAATGTGGCATCCGCCTTGTTTCTCCACCCTTCTCCAGCATATGGACGATTTGTTATGTTCTAAAACAATCACAGAATGTGAAAACGACTCTGTATCCTTGTTCTGCCATCTAGCCTCCCATGGACATAAGGCTTCTTTAAAAAAGCTCTAGTGGTGGTGTGAGTGTGTTACCTACTTGGGGTTTGTGCTGTCCCCCCGGAGATTGGGCGCTCTCTCCCGCCCGAGTACAGGCAATTATAAAATTATCTCCTCCAACAACAGTGACACAAATGCTGGCTTTCCTTGGATTATTATCCTGTCGCGCTTGGATCCCGGACTGTGCTTATTGGGATTCCATATTGCGAAGGGCTACTTTGCAGTTACCAGGCTCTGCATCTATTGAATGGACCGAAGAAATGCTTTCTGCATTTGCTACTTTGAAAAAGCTGCTTATCTCGCCTCCTACACTTGGACTACCCGACTATGGGAAAATGTTTTACTTATATGTAAGGGAAGAGGGAGGAACTATGGCAGCTATTTCGGCTCAAGACAACAAGGGGGGGGGGGGGGAGAATGCGTCCAGTTGCATATTTAACGAAAAAATTGCCCCTCCAGGTACAGGGTATGCCTGCATGTTTGCGAGCCCTGGCGGCTTCGGCTATTGTCGTACAGATGACTATCCCGATAACAGAACAGTCATGAGACAGAGTATTCTACCCATTCTGTTTTGAATGTGTTAAAGAACCTTACTACGCAATACATGACAGCCCAGCTCCTTAGTGGGTATGAGGTAATTTTAACAACTACCGAAGGATTGTTGGTTAAACAGCAATCTGCTGCCTTTACCCCAACGCTGGCCTTACAGGCCTTGATGCGCCCAGTAGATGATTCCGAGTTGCCCCAAGAAGAACACGATTGCTTAAAGTTGATTAACTTTGAGACGTCAGTACGTCCCGATTTGCCTTCCTCCCCACTCCCAGACACTCCACATATATTTGTGGACGGGAGCTGTGTCCGTCCCGCAGACAACGCCTACATTGCTTCTTATGCCATTGCAGAACTCCCAAATATTTTGCATGAAGCCCAGTTATTACCTTATGGTTCTGCACAAGCTGCAGAATTGGTAGCGCTTACTAGAGCCTGTGCATTATTTGCTGATAAACGTGTTAACATTTATACAGATTTCAGGTATGCCTTTGGGGTGGTGCATGATTTTGGTCTCTTATAGGGGCGTTGGGGTTAGAAAACGGCAGACAGTAAACCAATTTCTCATGCACTGTTGGTTAATGAACTGCTGGCCGCCTTATGTAAACCCAAAGAAGTCGCCGTTATTAAATGTACCGCACACAGATATGATGTTGTAAAATGGTTTGGCGGGTTGGGGGGTGGTCTCAAAGGGCTGATTATTGCCCTATTGAGCGGTTTTATAATCCTTGTTCTTTTTTGTTGTATATTCTTATTTGTCCTTGGCTATTGTCGGAAGGTCCTTCAGAGCTCCACCACTTATGTACTCTTATACACCTGTTTCCACAGTGGCTGATGTACCTGAGCACGCCATCACCGACCTCCAGTTAATGTCTGCTTAACTGTCCTTCAGAAGACTGTTTGGCTGTTCTTATAGTGGGCCTATGCAGGCCCAAAGGGGGGATTGATAGGGGAAAATAAGGCTTAAAGTGTGTGTGTGCAGCAGGACTAAGAGGCCCGCAGGGGAAAATGGGAATCCTGTACATATCTATATATGGAAAGGAATGTGCTGTGCTAAGACAAATTGATTGTTCTACACGGAGACGACTAACATCTGTGAAGTTACTGATAAGCTGTGGTGGGCCTCAGGGGATGAGTTGATGACGTATGTATATGTTTCTGTTAATGTATAAAAGACAGACGGCCCCTATAACCTGTGGAATAAACTTACATACTACTTATATGCGAGTGTGTGTTTGTTCCCTTGGAATTCCAGGTAGAGAAACGAGTGGAGGGCAGAAACCACGGCCAACAGAGGAAAATGTAGATGAAATCAATCTTTATTGGAGACCCAACTTTATAAATGTCGGCCTAAGGCCTTCATCAGGGGTCTAAAAAACAGACATAAATAAAACATGGTTATAACAAATAAAAATGTATAAATACACCCCAATAAAACATAAGCATAAACAAACAAAGGAAGAGCATTTGGCAAAAAAAGAGTGTGACACGTCTATGGGGTGGAACAGTGTACTACGAGTCTAAAAAAAGGGGGCACACATATATGATCAGAACTACTAATTAAAACATGAAAAGCATACACCAGGTATGTGTAACAATTAAAAAAACGCAAGAAAATGTACAATAGATATACGAATAGAGCCTAAGGACTTAAACGATAGAAGACATATAATTAAATAAAACATAACTTTAAAATGTAACAGTTATGTATGAACAATGAATTAACAAGAAAAATAAAGACAGAGCGTTTACCAAAATACCACAAAGAAAGTGTGTCGACACATCTATGGGGTGGAGTAACCACTCTTGTCAATCTAGAACAGAATGAATTAAAAAACATTAACATAAGAACACAAAGAAGAATTTTATCAATATATACTTCAATTAACATGTATAGTAAAAACGTATATAGTCCCCATTAGTGTGGATATAGAGCAGATTGTACAGCAACATGAGCCACTAACTTTGAAGGAAAAGTTTTCTGTGTATATGTAAAAACCAGATAAGGCTAATTGGGATAATATATATGGAAAAACAGACCTTAATGTAAAGGGAGCTAAGGTGGATTGTAGACATTTTCCAATTATATAGGATTAGTGTTACCTGGTCTCACAAAAGAATATATATATATATATATATATATATATATACACAACACTCACCACAGCACACCCTATGTGACAATAATGAACCGAGAATAACCTCTTTTGAAATATTTCAGGGTACATATTAGTTAGTACCGGTAGTTCGTTTGACGCAAGGGAAAGTGTAACACGAACACGACTGGTGCATCAAACATGAGCCAAAAAAGCCTTTAATGTAGAATAATGTCATATACATTTAAAATTTTTGGTTAGTGTTTGATGATTCATTTAAAACAAAGCTCTTGTGCAACACTTCATAGGCTACGAACTGTGCAGTAAGCAAAAAATGAGAAGAACCCTTATAGATATGTAAAAAAAAAACTTTAAAAAAAAGTGACAGCAATCCCATTCAAAACAAAGAAATAATAAATAAAGCACTTGAGACAACGCGTGCAGTAAATGTAAATTAAGTTTGGCTGTTCATGTGTGCAGCGATTCATAATGCACGGCATACATATCAACCTAAAACTACAGGGATTACTAACGCTGGTATATGTATAAAATTTGATGTCATACAAGGAGTATGTGACAGTTATCGCTTGCGAACGTGTTGGTGGGGAAAGAAACAGCAAACGGACAAGGATAATGAGATTGCGGTGGAACTACTGACAAACTGTATTTTACTGGGAAACAAACAAATAAATGATTAAGGAGTATGGAAGTATAAAAATGTATAAAACAGAGATAGATTGTGTAGTCTTATGCCGATATTAAATTTATCTTCACGTGTAAAAGAGCAAACAGACCACTTGTCAATAAATATAAAAGTATCTATACAAAGGAAAATAGACTGCGCAATCTAATGCCGATATTACAGATTATAAAACTAAAATGTGTAGCAAATGAAATAAAACCTACAATTGTAGGGACAAAGAGCAAGCACATGAAGGCAATAACTTTGGGAAGAAACAAAAGAAAAATGCATCCACCAGATAAGAGGAGAAAACCGTACCTGCAGGAACTGTCAAGGGTGGGAAAACACCGCGCAGGGGCATAGATGACTAATTTAAAGAGAGGAAGCTCCTCCCACTGTGTGGTAAACTGTGATGGGTACCAGAAAGCAGATAACATAGGACACATAAAAAGAGCCTGAAGGCTACAACTAATCTACCCACCATCGGACAGCACAAATATAACAATAGATTTGATTGCATAATGGACATCTAAAGACATTCTTAAAGAAAAGAACTGTGAATATATTGGAAATTATATATAAATCTCATATAAAAAATGGTATAATGATAAAACACTTAAAAACCGGGAGAAGGGAGGGGGAGGGGGAAGAGGGGGAGGGGGAAGAGGGGGGAGAAGGGAGGGGGAGGGGGAAGAGGGGGAGGGGGAAGAGGGGGAGGGGGAAGAGGGGGGAGAACGGAGGGGAGGGGGGAGTGGGAGGGAAAAGGGGGGGGAAGGGGGGAAGAGGGAGAAGGGAAGGCGGGGAGGGGAAGGGGGTAAAAGGAGAGGGAGGGAAAAGGGGGAGGGAGGAAAAAGAGGAATAAAAAAAGACATTAAAACTGTAGAAAAAACGAGCAGACGTGATACTATATTGCGGATTTATCCAATAAGGGCAAGACCCATTAAAAAGAATAAAATGACAAAAAAGGCCATAAAACCAATAAACAATACATAAAACAGAGATCATCCATTGTAAACTACGACTAAGGTAGGACATTGGGCATGACAAATTGAATTTAAAAAAAGAATTAAAAAAACTAATTTTAAAAAACAGTTAACCATCATAGAAAAACTTAAAGGAACATATTGTATTAGATTTCCTTATTTTTATACATGTTAATTGAAATATATATTGATATAATTCTTCTTTGTGTTCTTATGTTAATGTTTTTTAATTCATTCTGTTCTAGATTGACAAGAGTGGTTACTCCACCCCATAGACGTGTCCACACACTTTATGTGGTATTTTGGTAAACGCTCCTTTATTTTTCTTGCTAATTCATTGTTCATCCATACAGTTGTTCATACATAATTGTAGTTACATTTTAAAGCTATGTTTTATTTAATTATATGTTTTCTATCATTTAATAAGTCCTTAGGCTCTATTCATATATCTATTGTACATTTTCTTGCATTTTTTAAATTGTTATACATACCTGGTGTATGCTTTTCATGTTTTAATTAGTAGTTCTGATCATATATGTGCCACCCCCTTTTCTTTTTTTTATGACGAGTAGTACACTGTTCCACCCCATAGACGTATCACACACTCTTTTTTGCTAAACGCTTTTCCTTTATGTTTATGCTTATGTTTTATTGGGGTGTATTTATACATTTTTATTTGTTATAACCATGTTTTATTTATATGTCTGTTTTTTAGACTCCTGATGAAGGCCTTAGGCCGAAACTTATAAAGTTGGGTCTCCAATAAAGATGGATTTCATCTACATTTTCCTCTGTTGGCTGTGGTTTCTGCCCTCCGCTCGTTTCTCTACCTGTGTATTATTGTGGAAGGCTTTCTTCTCCCCTTTCTTTGGTGCCCTTGGAATTCCAGACAGAGAAGATAAGGTGATTCCTTGGCCAAGGGGATTAACGGACATCCCGAGGGTAAGTGGTATATAATGCTGGGAAAGGAATTACCCACACTTACATTTACAGTGCCCCAGGCCAGGCTTTCCCTGCACCAGAGCAGTCAGCATGGGGGTAGCCGCGATACTGGAGACTGTTTCTGGGGAAGAAGGGCTTCTTGGATGGCTGCTTCTTCCAAGGCAGGGTAGAGATCTTACGGGAGAGACGGGTCCTGGTGACGAACTCCGCCTCGATCTCCGCAGCCTTCTTCTCCATCGGCTTACCAAAAAGCTATTCACCGAGGCAGGGCACATCCAGGAGCTTCTCCTGCACCCACTGCTCCAGATCCAAGGATTGGAGTCATGTCTGACGGTGGGCCCCAATGCCCGCAGCCGCCACCCGAGCTGATGTCTCGAAGCCATCATAGGATGCTCGATAGATGTACTTGGAGCAGTTGGCCACTGATTTTAGCAGGGCGTGGACTCTGTCGAGGGGCCCCCCCTTGTGGCCTGCAGAGAAACCCCCAAGTTCCTTTCCAAGTCACGAAGGAACATACCAATGTACAATTGATATACCTGGATGTAACAAGAGAGCATGGAACCGATAGGCCTTGCGGCCCAAGGCATCAAGGGCTCTCAACTCTCGGCCCAGTGGTACCAGAGTGTAATTTCGGGCTCTTCTGCATCCTTATGGCCGATTCCACCACCATTGAGATGTGTGGGAGTTGGGGTCTTTTGGAAGCCGGGCTCACGCTGCACCTTGTACATTGTGTCAAGGCGCTTGCTCACGATGGGGATCAAGGCTGGGGCCTCCCACATGCGGAGCAGCAGCCAAGATAAGATTGGCGGTATAGGCACGGTGAGGGATTCCCTGGGTGGGGGACCCGTACTGAAGAATGCTGAGTTCTTCAGCACGAGGGTCCTCCTCGGCCTGGGTGACCAGGCTGAGGGTTCGAGCCATGTCCCGAACACCAAAACACCAAGAAAGTGTCGTCTTCGGCTGGTGAGCGCCGCTGGAATGCACGAGGCGGGGGGGGGGGGGTGAGGTCTGACAGAAGATCCCAGTGGGTATGGGTTTCCGGGGAGGGGTTCCCATCGGACTCCCAGTCCGAAAAATCGGTTGAGGGATCCGAGCCGGGCAGGTCACCCTGTCCGATGGCCGGCGGCCTGGAGCCAGAGGCTCTGGATGATTTCGCCTCCGAGGAACGGGAAAGCGAGCGAGACAGACTCCGAGGACTCTGACGCCTGCAGCTCTTGGGGGTTTCCTGGATGGATTTGGGTGTCCCATGCGAGGGACCCGTGGTCTCTGGGCACAAGTCAGCAAAGCTGGCCATAAGCACCTGCTGGGAAGCAATGAACGCAGAAATGCTGCATACGAGCGCCAGCATATGGGACTCGCATATGGGACTCCCACATGGGCGTGGGGCCCTGGGATACCGATACCAGGGTCACTGGATTGGGCATCAAGGAGGAGAGGGGGTCCTCACCGGGATGACCCTCAGGAGACTGGGCACCTTCGCCAGAGGCCTCCGTTTCCCTGCGAGGTACCTTGCGGGGCTGCTCCTTGTCCGACTCTCGGGAACGCTGAAGGGGGCTAAGCGACTGGGCACGGAAGCGCTCGCGGCTTGTCAGGAGCCCCGGAGAGCCACTTTGAAGCCTGCTTTTTGCGCCGTTCCACCTCGGGGGACCCCTGGTCGGAGTGCCGTCGAGAATGCGGGGCCGCAGGGGGAGAACCCACTGGAGGAGACGACTGAGGGCACCACCGGGGGACTCCGGGGTGACCTTCCAGAAAATGTCTTCGGACTTCTGCTTACAACTGAGCAGGGCCTTAGAGGACATTTTCTTACAGAGCGAACAGTGCTTTGGGTCATGGCTGGCTCCCAGGCACCGCAAATAGCAGTCATGAGTGTCCGTAAGCGACATGTTCCTAGAGCATCTATCGTATTTTTAAAATCCAGTGGCCATGGGGGCTTAAATGGCCCCTGCAATGTCGAAGACCCACGCGGCTAGTGGTTAGGAAGAAAAAAAGGGCGTGAAGTCCCAAATGAAAAATTAGGAAAAAATGTATCCCCGGGAGCTCAAAGTAGAGCAGAGGAAAGGACGGGTAGAGGACTGGTGCAACCGGAAAAAAAAAGCCTGTTATGGCGAGAAAAACAACTTTTTCTGAGGGACGAGGATGTGCGTCCGAAGGGCTCCGCAGAAAAAGGGAGACTGAGCAAGATGGCACCCTTGGGCGGGAAGAGGACCACGCATGCGTGGTAGCAATCCCAAAGGCTTTCTTTGAAAGCTGGGAAATTGCTCCACGTGGGCTCCGTCTGTGCCGACGTCACCCATAAGTGAGGACTGACTTCCTGCTTGTTCCTAGAGAAATTAGACTTACCTGCTAATTGCTGTTCTTTGAGGAACTCCAGGTCCAGTCCCACACCTCTGGGTAGTGTACCTCCCACAGCAGCTTGGAGAGTGAGCATGTCATCTTTTGATGACACCACTGTACTTATATAGCTGGCATTGCCTACCAGCCCCAGTAACCTATTGACAAAGCAGACTCAAAGGAGCAACAAATAAACATGCAAACACAATTCTACCCCTAAATAACCTGGCCCACCCCTCAACTGGGAAGGACCCCCCCCAGAAGGAGGCGGCTTACCCGTTGAGTGATGCCAACCAGCAGGAAGTGAGACTGAAATCTCTCCCGGTCCGCCCCCAACACCAACTACACCTAATACCCCGGCATCCCCTGGACCCTTCTTCCACTACAGAAACCAGCTTCAGGACTGGGATGACCTACATATCATAAAAACAGATCATAAAAATGTACTCAGGAAGAAATCTGAGACTGAACTGGAGTTCCTCAAGGAACAACAATTAGCAGGTTAAGTCTAATTTTTTCTTCCTTATCTTTCCTCCAGTCCTGTCCCACACCTCTAGGATATATCAGAGCAGTTAAACAAGCGGGAGGGACCTACACAACTGGCCTGAAGCACCGCTAATCCAAAGCTAGCGTCTCCCGCCACCTGGACATCCACACAAAAATGCTTAGTGAAGGTATGAAGCGACAACCACATTGCCGCTCTGCAAATCTCCACTGATGGCACTAAACTATACTCCACCCATGAGGCTGCCTGACCCTCGTGGAGTGCGCTTGCAACCCCGCTGACACCGCTTTACCCTTCAAGATGTACACTGATGCGATTGCCTTCCTGATCCATCTAGAAATGGAGGCCTTTGCCACCACCTCTCCTCTGCGCGGCCCCCCAAACAGTACGAACAAACTATCAGATTTTCAAAAGAACTCTGTCTTTTTCAAGCACCTCCACAGGACTCTTGACATCCAAGAAGCACAACTGCGGAGTGGCTGAGCTCACTTCTGCATTTGCCAGAGCCGGTAGGGAAACTGCCTGGTTCACATAAAAAGCTGAAACCATCTTGGGCAAAAATGAAGGTACCGGCTGCAGGACCACCTTCTCCCTCGAGAACGAAAGGAATGGCTCCTAGCACAATAAGGCCTGAAGCTCCAAAATCCTGCATGCCGAGCAAATTGCAACAAGGAATACTGTCTTCGGGGTCAAATTCTTCAGGGAGGCCCAACTCAACAGCTCAAAGAGCTCCCCAGAAAGCACCGTTAGCACGAGATTGAGAACCCAAGATGGTACTACCGCCCTCTGTGGAGGACGAAGGTGGTTCACTGTCCTCAAATCTCAGTACATCCGGTGTGCACCTAACGGCACCCCATGGGCCTTTCCCGATAACAGGAAATCACTGCCAGCTGCATTCTTAAGGAACTAGCAACTAGCCGGATTGCAAGATTGCTATTACAGAGCCCGAATACCTTTCTTCTTCAGGCTCACCCTTTCAAAAGAGCCATGCCATGAGAGAATCTTTGCACCTCAGGCATGTGCATTGGCCCTAGCGTCAGAAGGTCTCTGAATTGGCGGCCACCACAGTCAGTCCATCTGAAGCCATACCAGATCAGCATGCCACATGCATCTTGGCCAGTCCGGGGCAATCAAAATAATGAGACCCCGGTGAGCCTCAATGCACTGCACAAGCTGGTCTATGAGTGCCCACAGGGGAAAAACGTAGAGAAGCCCCTCTGCTAGCCACTTTTGCATTAGGGCATCCAGGCCCTCCGACATTTGGCTCACCTTGGCCAACTTGAACATTGTCATGAGGTCCATGACTGGTGTGCCCCACCTGAGCACCAGCTGTGCTAACACGTTCGGGCTGAGCACCCACTCTCCCGAGTCCACATGTACTCGGCTTACTTAGTCCACCATCACGTTGTTAACGCATGACACGTGCACCGCCAAGGCTTGCAGATGATTTTCTGCCCAACCTAACAGCGTTCCGGCTTCTTCCTCTACGGTTGCACTGCCAATGCCTCCCTATTGATTGATGTAGGCTAGGGAGGCGTGAAATCTGTGGAACATTAGGGCCACCGCCCTTATTTACAACCTGTTGATCGACCAAAGGGCCTACTGCAAGCTTTATCACCCCTGGGCAATTTGCCCTTTGCAATGGGCTCCCCAGTCAGATAGACTGGTGCCGGTCATTAGTGGGATCAACAGGAGATTCGAGGGGCATCCCCTCTTCCAGATTCCCCAGATGAAGCCACCACCTGAGCTCCCATCGGGTCCCCTGCAGACATGGGAGTTTCTGGGACAAAGAATGCCGCTGGTGGGACCACTGGAAAAACAGAGACCTCGGCAAAGGCTGCATGTGCGCTCTTGCCCACGGAAGAAGTTTGAGAGTGGCTGCAATTGTCCCTAAGACCTACAGATAATGCCAGGCTGTCTGCTATGCCATCCTGAAAAACTGGAATGCCATTTGGTCTCGTCTCAGGAGCTCAAGTATCTGTAAACTCGCTTCAACACTTGTGAGGGGCGAGTCTTACTGCCGGATCAGCAAGCGCAGGAGAACGCCCCTGCACTCGCTAATCCAGTAGGGAGACTCTCCCCTCATGGGCAATGAAGTGAGCTCTCAGATACTAGAGCTCCTGAGATGGGACCAATTGCTCCTGGCCACGTTGACCACCCAGCCAAGACTTGTTCGCTTTCGGCTCTGGACTTCGCCCAAATCAGCAGACGTCAAGGAAGGGGTGCACCAGAACCCCTTCCTGCGGAGCGCCGCCACTAGCACCACGAGAGGAGAAAAATCAGAGATGGAATTGCAGGACTTAGACATGCTGGGAACGAATTTGTGGAAAGTGACATTGAAAAAGTAAAATTGCTGAATACTTCTGCTCTGTTTTAACTAAAGAAAACCCTGGAGAAGGACCATCTGTAACTCCCAAATATAAAAATGGGAATGAAGTAGATACCAAACCATTCACTGACAATGTGTTAGAACAACTTGCAAAACTGAAAGTGAACAAGGCCATGGGACTGGGTGGGATACATCCCAGGATACTGAAAGAGCTCAGAGAGGTTCTTGCAGGGCCGTTAAAGGATGTTTTCAACAGATCCTTGGAAACAGGAGTAGTTCCTCAGGACTGGAGAAGGGCGGATGTGGTACCTCTTCACAAAAGTGGTGACAGGGAAGAAGTGACAAACTACAGGCCTGTTAGTCTTACCTTGGTGGCGGGAAAAGTAATGGAGGCGCTTCTGAAAGAGCGAATAGTGGACTTTCTCAAAACCAACAGGCAAATCCGAGGCAACATGGTTTTACCAAAGGACGATCTTGCCAAACAAATCTGATTGAGTTCTTTGACTGGATGACCAGATAACTAGATCAGGGGCATGCGATGGATGTCATCTACCTGGATTTCAGCAAAGCCTTTGATACTGTTCCTCATAGGAGGCTTATCAAACTCAGTAGTTTGGGGATGGGTCCCAAGGTGGTGAACTGGATCAGAAATTGGTTGACTGATAGACGACAGAAGGTGATGGTAAATGGAACTCACTCGGATGAAAGGAGGGTGATTAGTGGGGTGCCCCAGGGTTCGGTCCTGGGCCTGGCACTGTTCAATGTATTTGTGAGTGATATTGCTGAAGGACTGCATGGAAAAGTTTGTCTTTTTGCAGATGACACGAAAATTTGCAACAGAGTGGACTCCCCTGAGGGAGTGGATAACATGACGAAAGATCTACAAATGCTGGAAGAATGGTCTAATGCTTGGCAGTTAAGATTTAATGCGAAGAAATGCAGTGTCATGCACTTGGGAAGCAGAAATCCAGGTGAAATGTACGCGATGGGGGAGAGAGATTGGTGTGCACTGACCAAGAGAAGGACCTTGGTGTGATTATTTCTGTGGATCTCAAGATGGAAAACAGTGCGACAAGGCGGTGGCAAAGGCCAGGAGGATGCTGGGTTGCATACAAAGAGGAATTACTAGGGAATCCAAGATGGTGGATTGACGGGTTCTCTGAGCAGCAGTGTTTTTTCCTGCTATGGGGAAAAGAAAGGCTAAAGGGGTTAAGAAGCCCTCCCTTACCCCGGCGGCCTCCTCTTCATTGCCGACTCGAGTGGTGGGTCCACGTGATCCTTTTTTGACTCTACAGTGACAGCTGGGAGTGCCAGCGGTGTTGAGCCCTGCTAACCTCCCGTTGGAGTTGGATAGCTTGCCGGGGGGGGGGGGGGTTCGGGGCCGGATATCTCGCCGCCAGAGCAGTGGCACCCTCCCAAGGACCCTTTGCTGCAGAGGAGCCCAGCACTGTTGGAAGAGGCATTTCCTTCTGGATCGAGTGGAGGTGCTGAGAGCGGAGGGTCGACAGCTCTGAGGAGTGGAGGAATAGTTGGAATCTCTCTCCCCGGCAGCTCAGGAGTTCCGGTATTGAGGAGGGCTTCTAGCAGGTCGGCGGACACCTTCTCTGCAGCTGAGTCTCTGGCAATGGAACGGCAGACCTCGGAGGACGGCTCAGGAATGGCAGAGTCTTCGGTTTCTTTTTCCTTTGAGAAACCTGTTGAATTTACCTTGCAGTCTATATGGTCGGCTATAGTGAAGCTAGGGGAACTGTTTGCTCCTCAGGTTTCTGCTTTGACGGCTCAGGCTCAAGTTCATACAAATTTACTTTAGCAGCATACTTTGGAAGTTTCAGCTTGACAAACCTCCGTGAATGATCTTCAACAGAGTGTCCCGGTGTGAAGATGGTAGTTCTTATCAGAAGGACGCATTGGCTTTAAAAGTTCGGATTGAAATGTTAGAGAATGCTTCAAGATATTCCAATTTTCGCCTGATAAATTTTCCTAAGGCTCCAGGTATTAGTGAAAAGGAGATGTTTAAAGAATATTTAGTGGAAGGTTTGGGGGTTCCCACTGAATCCCATCCCCCTATGCTTAAAATGTATTATCTTCCTTTGGGTAAAAAGGTGGGTGGTGGTGGGATAATTCCTGATATAGAGCAAGGTGATGTACTGGAAGTATCTGCTATTTAGGAAACTTCTGCAACTAAATCGGTTTCTTCTTTAACTTTGATCGTAATGTTTGCTCTTTCTTCTGATAGAGATTGTTTTTTGCGCATGTTTTTTAGGAAACGTAATGTAATATTTCATGGATTGACTGTTCGGGTTTTTCCTGATTTGTCTAAGGAAACTCAGAAAAGAAGGAAAGGAGGAAAGAATTTTTATTACTTCGCCCAGGTGTTTTGTTGGGGGGGGGGGGGGGTCAATTCTTTCTGAAATTTCCATGCAAATATATGATTAGGTTGAATTCTGTTTCGTATATTTTTTATGAGCCATCACAGTTGCTGTCCTTTTTGAGTGCTCATCGCCCTGCTGAGTTAGAATCGGCTCCAATGTAATAGGTTTTTGGCCTGGTTGTTAGATCCTGTCAGGTTTATCTTCTCAAATATAAGTTTAATTATATATTTAGTGGTTCTCCCCCTGATGCTGTTGTGGGCTATAATAGGGGCAGGATTGTTTCTTGTTTTTCTTCATTGTTAATGATTTCCTTTTCTTTGGAACGATGTTGATATTGTTGTATCAATGTTTTGTTTCTTTCTGTACCCTAATTTCCATACAAGTGTGTTTATGCTTGGATTTATTGTAAAATGATAAAGATTAAATTTTAAAAAAGAGGATTTACCAGCAGAAAGGAAGAGATACTAATGCCACTGTATAAGTCACTGGTGAGGCATCACTTGGAATGCTGTGTTCAGTTTTGGAGACCATATCTTACAAAGGATATAAAGACTGGAAAACGCGTCAGAAGCCTTATGAGAAGAGATTTGACGACCTGAATATGTACACTGGAGGAGAGGAGGGACAGGGGAGATATGATTCAGACCTTTAAATACTTAAATACTTAATGAACAAACAAACCTCTTCCAAAGACGGGGAAACTAAAACTAGAGGGCGTAACATGAAGCTGCAAGGGGGTAAAATGAAAGGCAATGTCAGGAAATACTTTTTCACTGAAAGGGTGGTGGATGCTTGGAAGTGGTGGGGGCAAATACAGTGAGAGAATTCAAAATGGCATGGGACAGGCACAGTGGGTCCCTTTACAGCAACAGGATAAAATCGAAATAAACGTAACTAATTTCTCAACATACAGGGGTGTCCTACACGGAGCAGTGGATTCACCCCTAAAACAAAGACATGGGGAGAGATGCCTGCACGGAGCGGCAGGTGCACCTACTCTTGCCATCTTACTGGGCAGACTAGATGGACCATACTGGTCTTTATCTGCCGTTATTTACTATGTTACTATGACCTTAGTGACACTACGAAGGGCCATGGCCAGACTGAACGGCAAATCTCGAAAATGGAAATGCCCCAGCAGCACCGCAAACTGGAAGAACTGCTGGTGTTCTGGTCAGATGAGTATTTGCAGATACGTCTTTGTGAGATCTAGAGACATCAAGCACTCTCCACTTCTCACCATCACTTCCATGTGAAAGTGCGATACCCCTAGACAATGGTTCACGTATTTGAGATTGAGAAACAGTCGAAAGGACCCGTCCTTTTGGGTACCATAAAGTAAATGGAGTATTGAACGCAGCCGAACTGGTCTCTGGGAAATAGGTACCACGGCCCCTAGTTCTAGAAGCTGCATCAAGGTGTCTTGCACCACTGCCACCTTTCCACATGTTTTGCAGCGGGACTGAAGAAAGGTATGGCGTACTGGCTGAGCCAACTCTAGGGCAGCGCCCTCCCGGACCCATCAGTTCTTATGATTCCTACCATTCTAGTAGCTTTGTCCGCCACTGCACACTGGGTGGAGGGTCTCAACATATTAGGCGTCATCGTGGATAATACATTGAAGCCATCCACCCAGTGTGCAATGGCAGTCAAGAAAGCAAGTAGAATGCTAGGAATCATAAGAAAAGGAATGGAGAATAAAACAAAGGATATTATAATGCCTCTGTATCGTTCCATCGTGCGACCGCACCTTGAATATTGTGTGCAATTCTGATCGCCGTATCTTAAAAAAGGATATAGCGTTATTAGAAAAGGTACAGAGAAGAGCCACCAAAATGGTAAAGGGGGATGGAAGGATACCTCTTATGAGGAGAGGATAAAAAGGTTAGGGCTTCAACCTGGAAAAGAGACGGCTGAGGGGAGATATGATAGAGGTCTATAAATTAATGAATGGAGTGGAAAGGGTAAACATAGATCGAGTGTAGCTGCATGTCCCCTAGTTTTTCTATATTTCTATATTTTGATGGCATAAATAGTGTAACCTATTTAATACTAATAAGAGAA
The DNA here is from genome assembly GCA_033557465.1 of Ichthyophis bannanicus. Classification (NCBI taxonomy): domain Eukaryota; kingdom Metazoa; phylum Chordata; class Amphibia; order Gymnophiona; family Ichthyophiidae; genus Ichthyophis; species Ichthyophis bannanicus. The sequence goes on from CM066037.1 coordinate 433,292,785, forward strand.
AAGTAATTACTCACCTGTAACAGGTGTTCTCTGGGAAAAGCAGGAATCAGTCCTCACATATGGGCGACGTCGGCACTGATGAAGCCCGCGCGGAGCATCTTCCCAGCTTTCAAAGAAAGCCTATGGGACATGCTACCACACATGCGTGTTCCCCTTCCCACCCAAGGGTGTCATCTTGTTCAGTTAAATGACATAACTAGGACGATAATAAAAACTAAAACAAGGGCCTTGGACAAGCCACTTAACCCTCCTTTGCCTCAAGTACACCTAGACTGTGAGCCCTTTCGGGACGAGGAAATGTATCTAGTACCTGCTTGTAGTGATTTTAAACTGCTCTGATGCCTTCAGCCTGTGTGGTATATCAAGAAATTGCATAAACATAGGGAGGCAATGCCCAGGGGAGGAAGAAGGGTTGTGAGGACAGATCCCTGCTGTTCCTGGAGAACACCAGTTACAGGTGAATAACTACGCTTTCTCCAGTAACAAGCAGGAAATCAGTTTTCATGTATGGACTCCCTAGCTCCAGGCTGTCAAGGACCGAACCACGACGGAACCACCACCAACTGATCAGGTAGCCACGAGTTGCAGCAGGATGAGTCCCTGCTGACAGACTCTGCAAGACTCTAGTGTCCAACAACACTATCACTCTGGTGTGTGACAGATGCAGCAGGTATTGGAGAACCAGCTGCATGCAACAGGAGAAGGGATTCTCTTCCCTCTCCTCATACCAGACAGAGAATCTTCTCCACTTAAAGGCATAAGTCCACGTGGTGGAGGGGTTCCGGGAGGCCAGTCGGATCTCCTTGACCTTCCTCCTGTCAGAGGGAGTATGAGCCCATGCCCCCCTGCTTACTGATGTATTACATTGTCATCAGGATGTCCATCTGGATCAGCACTGGGCTGTGCCATAGGTGGTGGTGGAATGCTCACAGGGCCAGGGAAATTGCCCTGAGTCCCAGGAGATTGATTTGTAAGAGAAACTCCTCCTGGGAGCAGCTGCCTTGCATGTGGTGGTTCCTGCAATGTGCCCCCCAGCCCAGGAAGGAGGCATCTGTTGTCAGTGTCCTCTGAAATGAAATGGCATTCCTGCCTGGAGTTGATATAGGTTTTGTCACCAGGTGAGGGACTCTACCAGACGGTGTGGGCGACACTGACCCTGTCCCATAGTCAGCCCATAACCTGGGTCCACTGTGAGTGGAGGCATCATTGGACAGTTCGCATGTGGAGGCAGGCTAGGGGTGACACATGGACCGCTGAGGCCATGTGGCCCAGCAGGTGAAGCAGAAGGCGAGCGGGCACAGAGTGGTGTTACACCTCTTCTGCCAGTTGCCGGAGGCAGTCTGTCCATTCTCTTGGGAGGACGGCCTTGACCAGAATGTGTCCAACGGCACCCCTATGAACTCCAAGCTTTGGGTTGGGATGAGGTGGGACTTTGGGTAGCTGATGACCAACCCCAGGTGCTGCAGTAGGAGACTGTGCTGCTTCTGATGAGCCAGTCGTCTAAGTAGGGGAAGACGTACACCCCCTTTAGGTGCAAGTGGGTGGCTACCATCCCCAGGCTTTTCGTAAAGACCCTTGGCGAGGAGGCCAGGCCGAAGGGCTGCACCCTGTACTGGTAGTGCCCTCCTCCCACTACGAACCCGAGGTATTGCCTGTGGGAGGGGTGGATCAGGATGTGGATATAGGCATCCTTTAGATTAAGGAGCACAGCCAATCTCTCTGGTGGAGGTAAGGCAGCAGTGTTCCAAGGGAGAGCATCTTGAACTTCTCCCTCACTAGAAACTAGTTCAAGTTTCACAAGTCTAGTATGAGCCTGAGACCTCCTATTCTTTTGGTGACAAGGAAGTACCCTTTCCCCATAGATACTTGGGGATGGGCTCTACTGCACCATCCCTGAGCAGGTCTACGAGCTCTGAGAGCAGCAAGGTCACACCCTCTCTCTTGGGTAAACCTGGGGGGTACCAGCTGCAGGAGGAGGAAGTACCCTTCCTTGACAACCTACAGGATACACTGGTCTGAGGTGACTCCTGCCCACCTGTGGACAAAGGGTGCCAGGTGGCCCCCTGTGGGCTGGGGAGAGAGTCCCGGGGGAAAGGAGGCCCTGCCCCGAGAGTCAAAAGCTCCCCGCTGGGTTGGGAGTCGGGGCCTGGGGCTTCTGGATTTTTGGCTTCCTGGGACCGTGGCCCTGGCCTTCAAACTGAGGGCTCTGCTGTTGATGGTCCAAGGGGGGTGGGTAGTGACTTTGGTGGAAGGACTCTTTTCCCCCTCGGAAAAAGGGGTCTTTTCCCTGAAGGTTTCTTTCAGGGAAGGGTTGAGGTTTTCTTGGACAGCCTCTGCCTCATCACCACCTTGACCTCAAACTCAGCCGTCTTGACAGTCATGATTTCCCCCATGCAGTGGATGTCCAGCAATTTTTCCTGGATCTATTGTTCGAAGTCCGAGGTCTCAAGCCAGGCCTGGTGCTGGGCACCAATGCCCATCGCTGCTCCTCGGGCCGCTGACTCTAAGCTGTCGTAGGCAGCACAAGAGGATCTTAGAGCAGTCCCCGACTCCAGATGTTAGGAATAGGAACAGCTGGAATGGTTCCCCAGTGAGGCCAGCCGAGAAGCCAGAGAGTTCCTGGATAAGGGCCTTGGGATACATGCCTATGTACAGTTCATAGGCCTGGATCTGGCACCCAAGCATGTAGCCTTGGTAGCATTTTTGTCTGAAGGTGTCAAGGGCCCGGAGCCTCTCTGCCCTGAGGGACAGAGGAATAGTTTTTCTGGCTCTTCAATTTCTGCATGGTTGACTCGACCACCATGGAATTATGTGGGTCTTGTGGAACCTGGGGCCCTTCTTGGCGTGGTAGATGGCATCGAGACATTGGTTGACTACCAGCACTGATGCCAGGGTCTCCCAAATCCTGAGTAGCAGTCGTTCCAGGATCAGATGGACCGGCACGATAGGAGTCTCCTTGAGCGAGTACTCATACTGGAAGATTTCAAGTTCTTTCGGTGTGTGGGTCTTCCTCCAACTCTGTCAGAACTAATAAGGCCTGGACCATGTCCTGGACGAAGTTGTGGAAGGCTACATCCTCCGGGGGGAGGTGGGGGGAATGGCACCAAGGATCCAGAGAAGACAGCTCTGAGGAGACTTCTGTGTCGGCAGTTTCTGGGGAGGCCTCAACATCGATCTCCCACTTAGGGTTGAAGTGTGTTGAGGACTCAGAGGCCCTACGACCTTGAATCTTGGGGCTGGCCCTGAGGAGCCAGGATCCCCTGGAGGACCTCTGGTCTGATTCTCAGAAACTGGCTAGGGAGGACAAGATACCCGAGGAACAGGACTGTGACCTCAACCGGTGCCAAGGGCTTACCCAAGGGTAGTGGTTCTCAGAGCTTAGCTCAATGCCTGGGGATTCCCCTGTAGTTGGGGGACAGGTTGTTGGGGCGGATGAACCAGCCATCATTGCCTGCTGCATGACCAGGGCCACCATTGTGGTTTTGAGGCCAGAAAGCTCTGCAGCTTTCAGCATAGACAGAGGACCTCTGGCCAGATGCTGCGTATGGTCTCCGCCGGCCAAGGACTCCCTCTTAGAGACCTTAGTGGTACACTGCTTGGAGCCGCCCAAGTCCTTCCATGGTACTTTACTGGGTTTCACTGATGGAACCTCGACTGGCTTAGAGGATTTTTTATTTTTTTTTGCTCGGGGTACAGGGTCTTTTCTGAGGAGCCGCCACCACGGAACTCCAAGGAATCCAAGCCTCACAGGAAGTGCTGGGCTTGGAGCTCGGCATCGGTGAGACTGGTGCCGAGTCGGACCTCGGGAAAAAGTAGTTACTCACCTGTAACAGGTGTTCTCCAGGAGCAGCAGGAATCAGTCCTCACATATGGGTGACATCGACGCCGATGGAGCCCTTGCGGAGCATTTCCCCAGCTTTCCATGAAAGCCTTTGGGAATGCAGGCACGCATGTGCGGTTCCCTTCCCGCCTAAAGGTGCCATCTTACCTCAGTCAAATGACATAGCTAAGAACAGCACACAAAAACGTAAAACAAACTATGTACAATTGCAACTCCAAGGGGAGGAGGGAGGGTTGTGAGGACTGATTCCTGCTGCTCCAGGAGAACACCTGTTAATGGTGAGTAACTACTCTTTCTCCAGGACCAAGCAGGAAGTCAGTCCTCACGTATGGGTGACTCCCTAGTTCTGGGCTACCAGGAACCCAGGCTGAACAAGAGAACTCCCTCTAGTCCCAGCATCAAAGAAAGGCTTTTCACTGACAGAACCTCCATCGGTAGCCCAACAGAGGGCAGGAGGGCAGGAGTTGCCTAAACCTCAAAGAGATTCCGGAGTACTGCCTGGCCAAAAGCACTGTCCCTATGGGACTCCCTCTCCAGACAGTAATGGGCCGCAAAAGTCTGGCTTGAAGACCAAATTGCAGCCCTGCAGATGTCTACCAACGGTACAGAGCAGAGATTTGCCACTGAGGCAGCCATTGCCCTGACACGATGGGCCGTGACCCGACCCTGCAAAGGAAGGTCAGCCGCCTTGTAAGCCCAGGCGATACAGTCAGCCACCCAGATGGACAAGGTACGCTTGGACACAGCTAACCCCAAATTATTAGGGTCAAAAGATATGAAGAGCTGAGTAGCCCTTCTGTGCCCTTGCGTACGGTCAAGGTAGAAGGATAAGGCCCTCCTACAGTCAAGGGTATGCAGAACTGCTCCAGCCTGGCTTGCATGAGGCCTAGGAAAGAATGTTGGAAGAACCACCTCCTGGTTGAGGTGGAAAGAGGAGACAACCTTTGGGAGGAACTTTGGATGAGTCCTAAGGACTACCCTGTTCCCATAGAAGCGAGTGTAAGGCCTGTCACAGACTAGGGCCTGAAGCTCACTCACTCGCCTGGCCGAGGTAAGGGCTACCAAGAAGAGTGTCTTCCATGATAGGAAGCGTAGAGGGCAAGTAGCCATCGGCTCAAAAGGTGGGCGAGTCAATTGTTGCAAGACCACATTCAACTCCCACTCGGGAGCAGGACGGATTGGAGGCTTGAGCAAAAGCAAGCCTCTGAGAAAGCGGGACACCAAAGAGTGAACAGACAGAGAATGTCCTTCCACTAGTGAGTGATGAGCTGCTAGAGCTGAGAGGTGGACCCGAACAGAATTGGACTTAAGTCCCTGATTGGATAGGTGAAACAGGTACTGAAGCACTACAGGTACAGTACAGGAGAAGGGATCCTCTGTACGTAGCTGACACCACACAGAAAACCTCTTCCATTTGAGAGCATAGATTTTCCTAGTGGACTGTTTCCTAGAGGCTAGGACAACCTCCTCAACTTCCTGAGGTAGGCCCCAGGGAGCCAAAACTACCCTTGCAGCCTCCATGCCATCAAATTGAGAGCTTTGAGGTTGGGGTGCAAAAAAGAACCCTGATCCTGAGAGAGAAGGTCGGGTTGCAACCCTAGAGGCAGTGGGGGATCCACTGCCAGCTGAAGCAAAAGTGGAAACCAAGGCTGTCTCGGCCACCTGGGAGCCACCAGCAGGACCGAGGCCTTGTCCTTGAGAATCTTGAACAGAGTTCGGGCCACCAGAGGCGTGGGAGGAAACGCATACAGGAGGCCCTGAGACCAGGAAATCAGAAAAGCATCTGCTGCTATTCGCAGAGGGTGCGGTTGCCTGGAGCAGAAGTTTGGCAGCTATTTGTTCAGAGGACTGGAAACAGATCCATGGATGGAAGTCCCCATTTCAGAAAAATCTTTTGAACTACCAAGGGATGGAGCTGCCACTCGTGGGGCTGCAGAATCCTGCTCAACCTGTCCGCCAGGTAGTTCTCCTGGCCAAGTAGATATACTGCTTTGAGGAGCATGTTGTGTCTGAGAGCAAACAATCAAAGGTCCTATGCCTCCTGACAAAGGAGCCTGGACCCAGTTCCGCTCTGCTTGGTCACATAAAACATGGCTAACTGGTTGTCTGTTTGAACTAGGACAGACTGATGAGCCAGGGTTTGAGAAAGTCTTGAGGGCTAACCGAATAGCTCTGAGTTCCAGGAGATTGATTTGCTGTGCGGCTTCCCAGGGAGACCACAGACCCTGGGTGCACTTGCCTAGACAATGAGCCCCCCAGCCTTGCAGGGAGGCATCCGTGGTCAAGATCACTGTGAACCCAGGACTGTGAAAAGGTACCCCTTTTAGCAGATTGGGTGGGTGCAGCCACCATTTGAGGGAGTGCAGAAATTGTCTGGACACCCTTATCCTGTCTCTGAGGCTGCCTGTGGCCTGTGACCACTGAGTCCGAAGGCACCACTGTGCAGGCCTCATATGGAGCCTGGCATTGGGGGTGACATGCACTGTCGAAGCCATGTGGCCCAGAAGCCTCAAGCAGAGTCTGGCGGAGACCAGTGACCTGCTGAGAAGAAGTAATTAGATCTTACCTGCTAATTATTGTTCCTGAAGGAACGACAGTCCAGTCCCTTTACTTCAGGGTTACGCAACCATTCCAGCAGCTTGGAGGCTGAGCCCAACCTTTTTGGGATGGAGCGGTATATATACCACTGGTGCCACCCACCAACTCCAGTAACCTACTGCAAAAGCAGACTTAACAAAACATACGTAATTATCTAAATGAAAATAACACAACTCAAACAAAGCTATATATACTTTTTTTTTTTTTTTTACTTTACAGGAGTAGACAGGAGGAGGTAGGGCCAAGAGAGGAGGCAGATTAACTGCTACTGCACGGGCCTTTCCTCCACCATGACCTTCCAGAGAGACCTGAACCCGCAATCGGGCCGCAGCCCTGTCCCTGAGAAACGGCCGGAATGGCAACATAGCGCTAGGGAGGGGAATAGGGACTGGACTGTCGTTCCTTCAGGAACAATAATTAGCAGGTAAGATCTAATTACTTCTTCCTTATCATCACTCCAGTCCAGTCCCTTTACTTCAGGGAAGTACCAGAGCAGTACCAGCCCGGGCGGGATTCGCCATTCCGGAACGTAGAACCGCATGCGCAAACCTGGAGTCCGCAGAACTCTGCACGTCCAGCCTGTAGTGCTTGGTAAAAGAGTGCAGAGAGGACCAAGTCGCTGCCTTACAGATGTCCAGAGGAGGAACTAGGCTGAACTCCGCCCAAGAGGTAGCCTGTGCTCGAGATGAGTGAGCGCGCAGACCTCCTGGGACTTGCTTCCCCCTTGAGGATATAGGCAGAAGCAATCGCCTCCCTGATCCATCTGGAGATTGAGGCCTTGGCCGCCGCCTCTCCCTTGTTAGGACCTCCGAACTGCACGAACAGTCATTCGTATTTCCGGAAGGGCGCCGTGCGGGAGAGGTAACGCTTCAAGACTCTGGGGATGTCGAGCAGATGGAGCCTATCTCCCCCTCCTAGCCCCTCCGCCGAGAGGGCCGGGAGAGAGATGGATTGGTTGACATGAAAGGGGGAGATCACCTTAGGCAAGAACAAAGGAACCGTCCGGAGGACTACCTTATCCTTGAGAAACGACAGAAAGGGAGGTCGGGAAGACAGGGCTTGTAATTCAGAGATCCGTCTGGCCGAGCAAATGGCAACCAGGAACACTGTCTTCAGAGTCAGATCCTTCAAGGAGGCCTTCTTCATTGGTTCAAAGGGCTCCGCAACTAGGGCATTTAGTACCAGGTTGAGGTCCCAAGAGGGGATGACCGATCTTCATTGCGGGCGGAGCCGTCTGACCGCTTTCAGGAACCTGGCAACGTCCGCATGAGCTCCTAAAGGTTTTCCGCCAACCTTACCCCTATAGCAAGCGATGGCCGCCAGCTGTACTCGCAAGGAGCTGTGCGCTAAGCCCTTGTCGAGACCTGCTTGCAAAAATTCCAGCACCTCCGGGACCAAAGCTGACAGGGGATTCCTCCGGCGCTCCGTACACCATGCCTCAAAGATACGCCAAACTCTTACATAGGAGAGACAAGTCGAGTGCTTCCTTGCGCTCAACAGGGTCGCAATTACTGCCGCCGAGTAGCCGCGCTTCATGAGCCGCGCCCTTTCAATAGCCAAGCCGTAAGCGAGAATCGATCCACGTGTGGCATCTGGACCGGCCCTTGCCTCAGTAGATCCCTCCTGCCGGGAAGCCACCAAGGCCGGTCGGCGATCATCCTTACCAGATCTGCATACCAGGGGCGACGAGGCCAATCCGGGGCAATAAGGATTACTAGGCCCCGGTGAGCTTCCACCCGCTGGAGGACCTTCCCGATTAGGGCCCAAGGGGGGAAGACATAAAGACCCTCCGAGGGCCATTTCTGGGACAGGGCGTCCAGGCCCTCGGACATCCTTTCCTTCCGCCAGCTGAAGAATCGGCTTACTTTGGCGGATGAGAACCGCGCCATGAGGTCCATGACTGGAGGACCCCAAAGAGCTACTATCTGGTCGAAGATCTCCTGATGCAGTTCCCACTCGCCGTGGTCTATCTTGCACCTGCTGAGGAAATCAGCGGTGATGTTGTCCGCGCCGGCCACGTGCTGAGCTGAGAGTGCTTCCAGGCGAACTTCTGCCCACTGGAACAGGGCATCCGCCTCCTTCTCTAAGGCCGGACTGCTGGTGCCGCCCTGGTGATTGATGTAAGCCACCGCGGTGACATTGTCGGAGAGTACGCGAATCGCTCTTCCTAGCACTGAGGACTCGAGTGCCTTGAGCGCCAGAGCGACGGCTCTCAATTCTAGCCGGTTGATGGGCCATTGAGATTCCAACGCCGTCCAACGCCCCTGGACAAACTGGTCCTCGCAATGTGCTCCCCAGCCTGCTAGACTGGCGTCCGTCGTCAACAGCAACCACTGTGGGGGTTCGAGGGGCATTCCGCGACTCAGATTCCTTGGGCACCTCCACCAGTGGAGGGACTGCTTGGTTCGAGGTGCGCAGGGAAGCTGTCGGGACAAAGGGTGCTATTGCGGAGACCACCGACGCAACAGAGACCGCTGTAACGGCCGCATGTGTGCCCTGGCCCACGGGACTACTTCTATTGCTGCCGCCATGGTTCCCAGCAATTGCAGGTAATGCCATGCTGAAGGGAGCCGCCTGGCCATGAACTGCGAGACTAGGATTCTTAGGCCCTTTATCCTCGTGCTGGACAGGAAGACCCTGCCTCTGCCTGTGTGGAACCTTGCTCCGAGATACTCGAGCTCTTGGGAGGGGACCAAACTGCTCTTTGCGCGATTGATGACCCACCCGAGCTCCTCCAGAGCTTGAACTACTTTGGCCGTTGCCCCGTGACTTTCCTCTTCTGACTTTGCCCGGATCAGCCAGTCGTCCAAGTAGGGGTGGACTAAGATTCCCTCCTTTCGTAGGGCGGCCGCTACCACCACCATCACCTTGGTGAACGTTCTTGGCGCCGTCGCTAGGCCGAAGGGCAGCGCCTGAAATTGAAAATGATCTCGAGGCACTGCGAATCTCAGGAACTGCTGATGGGACCTTCTGACCGGGAAATGCAAATAGGCTTCTGTCAGATCCAACGACGTTAGGAACTCTCCGCCCCTCACGGCCGCTATAACCGACCGCAGGGTTTCCATCCGGAAGTGTGGCACCTTGAGACAACGATTGACCTGCTTTAGATCCAGGATCGGGCGAAAGGACCCCTCCTTTTTTGGGACGACGAAGTAAATCGAGTACCGACCCGTACCGCATTGGTCTGGAGGAACCGGAACCATGGCCCCGAGCTCTATGAGACGGGAAAGCGTTGTTTCTATAGCCGCTCTTTTTGTTGGGGAACCGCAGGGGGACTGAACAAAGGCTGGAATTATTTGCTTTGCAAATTCGAGAGCGTATCCCTCTCGGACCACTTCCAGCACCCATTGATCGGACGTGACCCGGGACCAGGCAAGAAGAAACAGCCTTAGGTGACCGCCTACCGGCAGCCCGCCCTCCTGGACCCCCGGTATCTCATTGTTGTTTTCTAGGGCCCGAGGAGAAGGAGGAGGCCGAAAAACCTCTGCCTGCTCCCCGAAACCCTCGGAAGCCTTGTCCCCTAGCGGTAAAACGACCCCTGAGGAAAGGGTTAGGTCTGGTCGAACGAAACCTCCGAGGTTCCCTAGGTTGGTTCAGTGCTGGGGCTAAGGGACGCGTTTGCTTCGGCCTGTCCTCCGGAAGCCTGCCACCTTTGGATTCGCCAAGGTCTTTTACCAACTTATCTAGGTCCTCCCCGAATAATAGTTTCCCTTTAAAGGGAAGGCGACTCAGGCGAGCTTTGGAGGAGGCATCGGCAGCCCAATTCCGTAGCCACAAATAGCGTCTGGCTGCCACCACCGAGGCCATGTTCTATGCTAAGCTCCGGATAAGGTCATACTGACTATCCGCCAAGAAGGCCGTACCGGATTCCAACCTCGCCGCGTTGGCTAGAGCCCCATCGGAGGAGCCCTCCTCTGCCTGGAGTTGCTGAGACCACCTCAAACAGGCCCACGCCACCCATGCCCCTGAAACGGAGGCCTGTAAGGCAAGAGCGCTCACATCGAAGGCTTGCTTAAGGAGCGTGTCCAATTTCCTATCCTGGGAATCCCTCAGGGCCGCGCTGCCCTCAACTGGGATGGTAGTTTTCTTCGTCATTGCCGATACCGCCGCATCCACCCTGGGGGACTTCAGCAGCTCTTTGTCTGACTCTGGGAGAGGGTAGAGGCGGGACATGGCCCGGACCCCTATTAAAGCTGACTCTGGTTGATCCCATTCCTCCTGAATCATCTTACGCACCACTCTGTGGACAGGAAAAACCTTCTGGGACCCTCCTGATGGCCTGGATCAAGGGATCCTCCAATGCCTCATCCTCCGCAGGGGTATCAGAGGCTACGTTGAGAGCTTTCAGGGAATCATTTATTAAGGCGGGCAACTCCTCCCGCCGAAAAACTAATTATGCGAGAATGGTCCTCCTCAGGGATCTCCCCTTCTTCTAGCTCCTCCTCTTCCTCCTCCAAATCCTTTTCAGAGACCTCCTCTTCAGGCGTGCCCTGGGAAAGTGAAGTGAGGGGCTCCTCATTCGACAGCCTGGGGCGCTTTGGGGGTATCCCTAAGTCCTGAGCGTTAGACCTCACGGGTATGACTAGTCTGCCTTCGGCCAAAGGGCCCACTTCTCCTGTCCCAAGCCCCTGCTTGCGCAAGCAATAGGCTTGGTGTAGCAAGAGCACGAAATCAGGGGAGAAGAAATCCCCGACTCCCCCCTCTTCTGAGGGAAGGGAGGAGAGAGGTATAGGGTGAGGGGGAACCTCTGAGCGTGAAGGGAGGGATAACTGGGACGCTACTTCCCCCTCCGAAGGATCTGAGGACCCCTGCGAGGCCTGGGTCATGGACAGGCTGATTTCTTGTTCTACTGAGGTAACCACTGCAGCACAGCCCCTGCAGACCCCTGCCTCAGATGAAGTACCTCTACGGGTGCCACAAGATGGGCACCTCGGCTTGCCAGTCATGCTCCTCAGGGGGTAGCTAAATAGATGCACAATCGCCCCGGCCTAAACAATCAGATTTACTAGCAATAAACCTTTAAAACAAACAAAATAAACTTTAGATTCCAGGCTTTACCAATGCTCTCCTGTAGCAGCCATAAACAGAACCCCCCCCCCCCCCGAGGTAAAACGGGAACACAGTAAATTTCAAATTAATTAATTAAATTTAAAAATCAAAGATTAAAAATTCAAATTCAAATTCCAGCCCATAAGCTGAGTACTTGCGATTTAGAGGCTTCTTTCCAGGACCGTGGCCGCGATTCCTAGCCGTTGGCTCAACACGTGGTAGGCCGCGACCACGTGGAGCCCTTAACGGAGGAACTTGAAACTGCCCTCCGCGTTGTCCTGCACGCTCCGCCGGCGAAGAAGAGGCTGGGAACCGAGACCCGAACAACCAGGGGCCTCGCTTCACTACCGGCGCTGTACTCGCGGCTCCGGAGTTCGTCGCTGCCCTCTGATGCTCCGGGGGAAAGAATGAGGGGGGGGGGGGGGGCCGTAAGAAAGAGCACCCTCGGGAGGCTGCACACTCTCCCTCCTTCTTGGCGTTACCTCTAGCGCTCAGCCACCGGGGGGGGCTTCGGCGCGAGGTCGGGCAGGTCTTCCGAAAGGGTAGAGGAGTAGCAGGCAGCACCGGCAGCGAGAGGATCTCTGACTGTTCCTCCTCGCTGCTGCAGGCAACAGAGACAATCCCCTCCGATCCCCGGACCGGGCCGCGGGGGGGGGGGGGGGGGGGGGGGGGGGGGAGAGGAAGGAGTAGAAAGGAATCGACAGGGAAAGGAAAAACAAAGGCAAGTTTCCTAATAAAAATAAAGAAAATTAGTTAAATTAGTTAAATTGGAAAAGTAGGAGAAGGTAGGACTCCAGTAAGCCCTAGGCTTACGGAACCCTCCAGCTGCTTGGAGGCTGAGAATACTGGAGTTGGTGGGTGGCACCAGTGGTATATATACCGCTCCATCCCAAAAAGGTTGGGCTCAGCCTCCAAGCTGCTGGAAGGGTTGTGTAACCCTGAAGTAAAGGGACTGGACTGGAGTGACGATAAGGAAACTGGTTTGCTAAGTTGATTAGTCTTTGGGCTGTGTCTTCTGGCAAGAATGCTTTTGCAAGCAGAGAGTCTAATTTCGCCCCTATGAACTCCAAGTTCTGGGAGGGGAGCAAAGTGGACTTTGCAAAGTTTATGACGAACCACAAGCTCTGAAGAAGAGCAATAGTTCTGAGAGTAGCTTGCCGTGCCTCCTGGCATGTCTGGCCTCTTATGAGCCAGTCGTCCAGATATGGGAAGACAAAGATTCCCTGATTTCGCAGGTAGGCCGCCACCACTGCCAGGCATTTGGTAAAGACCATGGGAGCGGAGGTGAGGCCAAAAGGCAGTACTCTGTACTGATAATGATGATTTCCTCCCACAATGAACCTGAGGTACTTTCTGTGGTCTGGATGAATGAGGATGTGAGTATACGCATCCTTTAGATCTAAGGAGCAAGAGTAGTTACTCACCTGTATCAGGTGTTCTCCAGGAGCAGCAGCAATCAGTCCTCACATATGGGTGACGTTGGCGCCGACGGAGCCCTCGTGCGGAGCATTTCCTCAGCTTTCAAAGAAAGCCTTTGGGAATTGCAGCGCCCATGCGCGGTCCCCTTCCCGCCCAAGGGTGCCATCTTGCTCAATCTGATGACATAGCTAAAAGACAGCAAAAAATTAGCAAAATAAATCATATGACTGCAACTCCAAGGGGAGGAGGGAGGGTTGTGAGGACTGATTCCTGCTGCTCCTGGAGAACACCTGTTAAAGGTGAGTAACTACACTTTCTCCAGGACCAAGCAGGAAGTCAGTCCTCACATATGGGACTCCCCAGCTTAAGGCTACCGGAGACCCCAAGCGGAAAAAAGAGCTCCCTCGAGTTCGTCAGCACAGAAGGAAGGAATCTTCTCTGAGAACGCCCCCGACCGGTAGCCCAACACCAGGGCTGGAGGGTAGGAGTTGCCTAAACCCCAAAGAGATTATGGAGTACTGCCTGTCCAAAAGCACTGTCCCTGCGGAACTCCCTCTCAAGGCAGTAATGGGCCGCAAAAGTCTGGCTTGAAGACCAAGTAGCAGCCCGGCAGATGTCTGCCAACGGAACAGAGCGGAGATGAGCCACTGACGCAGCCTTTGCCCTGACAGGATGAGCCGTGACTCGACCCTCCAACGAGAGGCCAGCTGCCCCATAAGCCCAGGCGATACAGTCAGCGACCCATATGGACAACGTACGCTTGGAGACAGGGAGCCCCAACTTATTGGGGTCAAAAGAAACGAAAAGCTGAACAGCCTTCCGATGCTCCCGCGTACGGTCAAGGTAGAAGGATAACGCCCTCCTACAGTCCAGGGTATGCAAGACCATCTCAGCCCGGTATGGCATGCGGCCTGGGAAAGAAGGTCGGAAGAACCACCTCCTGATTGAGGTGAAAAGGTGAGACAACTTTAGGAAGAAACTTAGGGTGAGTCCGTAGGACTACCCTATTCCTGTAGAACCTAGTGTAAGGAGGATCAGACACTAGTGCCTGCAGTTCACTCACTCGCCTAGCAGAGGTGAGAGCTACCAGAAAAAGTTTTCCAGGAGAGAAAACGGAGAGAGCAGGTAGCCATAGGTTCAAAAGGCGGACAAGTAAGCCGCTGTAAGACCACATTCAGATCCCACTCAGGGGCCGGTGGACGCAGTGGAGGCTTAAGCAGAAGGCGGCCTCTGAGGAAACGAGCCACCAAAGGGTAGTTGGAAAGAGGCCTGCCGTCCACCGGCGAGTGGTGTGCTGAGAGAGCACTAAGGTGAACTCGGACAGAGTTAGACTTAAGGCCCAGGTTGGAGAGGTAGAGCAAATATTGCAACACTACCGCAACCAAGCACGAGAAGGGATTCTCACTGTGCTGAGCACACCATGCGGAGAATCTACGCCACTTAAGAACGTAGGATTTCCTGGTGGATTGACGCCAAGAGGCCAAGACAACGTCTTCCACCTCTCGAGGTAGTAGTAGGGGAGCTAGGACTACTCTTTCAGCAGCCAGGCCATCAGATGAAGGGACTGGAGGTTGGGGTGCAAGAGAGTCCCCTGATCCTGAGACAGGAGATCGTGTTTGAAACCCCAGAGGAAGAGGTGTGTCCACCGCCAGCTGTAGCAGAAGCGGGAACCACGGTTGCCTCGGCCACCTGGGGGCTATGAGAATCAATGAAGCCCCGTCCCTGAGGACTTTGAACAGCGTTCTGGACACTAGTGGTGTGGGAGGAAACGCATACAGTAGGCCCATGGACCACGAGATCAGAAACGCATCCGCTGCTACTCAGAGGATGCGGTTGTCTGGAGCAAAATCTCGGGAGTTGCCGGTTCAGAGGACTGGCGAAAAGATCCATTGTGGGAAGCCCCCACTTGAGAAAGACCTGCTGAACCACCAATGGGTTCAATCTCCATTCGTGTGGTTGCAGGATCCGGCTCAGTCTGTCTGCCAGGCAATTTTCCTGACCTGGGAGGTAGACAGCCTTGAGAAGGAGCACAGTTGTTGTGCCTCCTGACAAAGAAGGAAGGAGCCTGTGCCTCCTTGTCTGTTCACATAGAACATGGCAACTTGATTGTCCGTCTGGACCAGTACAGACTGGTGAGAGGCGAGGTGGGAGAAGGCTCTCAGAGCTAGGCGAATCGCCCATAGCTCCAGGAAGTTTATCTGTTGAGTAGCCTCCCAAGGGGTCCAGAGACCCTGAGTACATGTCCCTTGGCAATGTGCTCCCCAACCGAGAAGAGAGGCATCTGTTGTCAGCACCTGAGTATGTGGAGGGGATTGAAAAACCACTCCGAGCAACAGATTCGGAAGATGAAGCCACCATTGTAGAGAGGAGACCAGGAGGTCGGAGATCTGCACCGAGTCCGCTAGGCCCCCTGTGGCTTGATGCCACTGAGTGCGAAGGCTCCACTGAGCAGGTCGCATGTGCAGGCGGGCATTGGGGGTGACATGAACTGTGGAAACCATATGGCCGAGGAGTCTCAGGAATTGCCTGGCAGAGACCAGGGAATTTCTGCGAAACTGGCTGGCCAGATCCATTAGCCTGTGGGCCCTGTCCATTGGCAGAAAAGCCTTCGCCTGAAGAGTGTCCAGCCTTGCTCCTATGAATTCTAAGTTCTGGGACGGGAGCAAAGTGGACTTTGCGAAGTTTATGACAAACTCCAAGTGCTGAAGCAGAGCCACAGTGCGAAGGGTGGCCGGGTTGGCCTCCTGGGAAGATTGGCCCCTGATGAGCTAGTCATCCAGGTATGGAAACACAAAGAGACCCTGAAGCCTCAGGTAGGCCGCCACCACTGCCAGGCACTTGAACACCCTGGGAGCGGAGGACAGGCCAAAGGGTAGTACTCTGTACTGATAGTTATTGCCTCCCACAACAAACCTGAGACGTTGTCTGTGGTCTGGATGGATAAGGATGTGAGTATACGCATCCTTTAGATCTAAGGAGCATAGCCAGTCTCCCTGCTGGAGGTAGGGCAGCAGGATTCCAAGGGTAAGCATCTTGAACATTTCCCTCTCCAGGAACTTGTTTAGGTTGCGCAAGTCTAGGATGGGTCTGAGGCCTCCTGTTCTTTTTGGTACCAGAAAGTACCTGAAATAAAAGCCGGGACCTCTCAGGTGGTGGGGCACCGGTTCCACAGCCTGATCCTTTAGCAGACTTGCTAACTCCTGAAGGAGTAGGTCCCTGTGCAGAGGGGGTCTTGGAGGCTCCCCTGGAAAATAGGAGGGAGGTACCTGGTGAAAATGGAGAAGATAGACCTTTTGGATTATATGAAGAACCCAGGTATCTGATGTGACGGCTGACTACCTCTGGGCAAAGTGGGCCAGCCGGCCTCCTGTGCTGAGAGAAGCCAGCTGAGGAGAAGAGGCTATGCTGTTTGAGTCAAAAACCCCCACCCTGCTGAGCAGGGGCCGGTGTTGGTGGCTTGGGGGTCTTCTGCCTACTGGGCCCCTTGACCCTGCCCCTTGGCCTGCTGACCCTGTTGGGGAGCTGCAGAGGCCTGGTAATGAGGGTATTGTTTGTAGGCAGATGACTTCCTCGGGTAAAAGGTCTTTTCCCGAGCCCTTCTGAGAAGGGGCAGAGGTTTTCCTGGAAAGCCTAGTCCTGGTCAGAGTCTCGGTCTAGAGTTCTGCAGCCTTTTCAGCCATGGGCTTGCCAAAGAGGTTTTCACCCCGGCAGGGGACATCGACCAACTTGTCCTGGACCCATGGCTCGAGGTCGGATGACTGTAGCCAAGCCTGTCGGCGGGCACCGATGCCGGCCCCAGCTACTCGGGCCGAAGCTTCAAAGCCATCGTAGGCTGCTCGAGAGAAACTTCAAGCACGCCCGAATACCGGTGGACAAGGCCTGGAACCTCTGCAAAGGTTCCTCGGAGAGACCAGCAGAGAACCCGGCAATCTCCTTTGCCAGGCCTCGGAGGTACATGCCCATGTAGAGCTGGTAAGTCTGGACACGGCAAGCAAGCATAGAGCCCTGGAAGCACTTTTTACCGAGGGCATCCAGGTTCTGGGCCTCCCGGCCGGGAGGCACCGAGGAGTACATCTTCTGACTTTTCAGTTGATGCATGGCCGATTCCACAACCATGGAGTGGTGCGGTAACTGTGCCTTTTGGAACCCGGGGCTCTTGCGGACTCGATAGATGGAATCGACCCGCTTGCTTAACACCGGCGTCGAGGCCGGGGTCTCCCACATGCGGAAGAGCAGCCGCTCCAGCATCGGAGGAACCGGAACAGTAAAGGCCCTCTTTGGGGGAGAGTCATACTGGAGGGCCTTGAGCTCCTCGGCTCGAGGCTCCTCCTCGGGATCCGCGGGGAAGGCCAAGGCCTTGGCCATATCCTGCACGAAGTCTGAGAACCGGGTATCCTCCGGTGGGGACCGTCTCCGAGGCCACGAAGGCAAAAACCGAAAAAAGAAGACCGGGCTCGATACCGGTGTACCGAACCCGGCAGGAGGGGAACTGGCGTCGAACCGGAGAAGAAAAAATAGCAAAGGATCGCCAAAAAAAATCAAACTATTTTCCGGGATGACTAGGACACACGTCCGGTGGGCTTCACGGAAAAAAAGAGACTGAAGCAAGATGGCACCTTTAGGCGGGAAGGGAACCGCGCATGCGTGCCTGCATTCCCAAAGGCTTTCATGGAAAGCTGGAGAAATGCTCTGCAAGGGCTCCATCGACGTCACCCATATGTGAGGGCCGACTTCCTGCTTTGTCCTGGAGAACATTCTTTCCTGCAACTCCGACCATCTATTGTTTTTGGAGTCCTAGCCTGGCACAAGTCGCAGGTGGTGCTATTGTGGTCCGGACCCGGGCAGCATAGGCAGCAGTCGTGTGTCTGTAATAGACATAGTTTGACTGTAGTGGTCACATTTTTTGAACCCACTGGGAGACATGATAGGGGACATTTGGCTGAGGTAGACAACCCCCGGGCGAAAAATGGCACCAATGCCAGAAGAGGTGAGCCTTGCTCAAAAGAGAGAAAAGGAGCCAACAACAACGCCGGAACCAGCGCCGGCTCGAGGCGGGAAGAGGAACCGGTACACAATTGAGGAAAACATTTCAAGGGAATTTAGGAAGATTTTTTCCAGGTGATCCATGGAAAAAGAGACTGAGCAATATGGTATCTTTCAGCAGGAAGAGGACAATGAATATGTGGTAGCATGTCCCAAAGGCTTCCTTTGAAAGCTGGGCAAATGCTCTGCAGACTCAGTCGTCACCCAAATGCAAGGACAGACTTCCTGCTTATTCCTGGGGAAATATTTCACTCAACACGTAATCAAACTCTGGAATTCATTACTGGAGGATGTAGTAAAAGCTGTTAGTGTAGCTGGGTTTAAAAAAGTTTTGAACAAGTTCCTGGAGGAAAGGTCCATAAACCATTATTAAAGGGGACCCGGGAAATCCACTGCTTGCCCTAAACAAGCATTATGGACGCTGTATCCTTTGGGGAAACTGCTAGATACTTGTGACCTAGATTGGCCACTGTTGGAAACAGGATATTGGGCTTGATGGACCTTGGTCTGACCCAGTATGGCATCTGTTATGTTCTTATCACCCAGCGCAGCTCATGGGATATATCCAAATACACCACTACATGCACCTGTATCTGTTAGCCACACTGGGAGGGCCCTTGTGCAAGGCCCACTTAAATAAAAAAAAGACCAACAAGATCCAAGACATACAAAGTAAGAACTCTCGCTACATTTAACAAGTACTCTGGGACCAATCTGCATACAATATTAAGATATTTTTAAATACACCTACTCTCATCAAGGGCAAGCCGCAAGGCACCCAAACAGAAACATTAAGTGGCTCACGAGCGGAATAATTTTTCTTACTTTCACCCTAATAAGCTCATCCAGAACACCATAATTATTGAACAGCCTGATTCCAATTCTCCTTAGAGAGGCAACCCCTAATTGGATATACACCATTTCACACTCTCAAAGTAGAGCACAGCATCTTCTACCAATTTACACCACAACCACTCCAATTCCATCTCAATTATGTTCTCAGCACTCACATCACATCAGATGTATTCTAGTCAATGGCCGCTCTGTCCGCAATAAGATCCACATTAAATCTGATTATGTGCAGGGACCATAAAGTTGATAATGTGCATCACAGAATCCTGGTTAACTGACAATGTCTTATTAAACCAACTCACCTCCTCAATAATGAACATTCATAATTGTTTTAGACATCATCATAAGGATGGAGGAGTACTCCTTTTCTCAAGCAAGCAACTGAACCTCAAAACGAATTACCTCACAATCACCCCACACCCTAAACATTCTACTAATGGAAAATTCACAAATGACAATATGTCCAATATACAGATCCCCAAATGTTGACTCTGATGACCTCTCCAATACTAGAGCTGGCCTTCTCCTATTTTATGTAACCTTTCATCATGCTCTGAAACTTCAACTTGAATTTGACCCTTGCAGCACAAACCACTTCCTTTCTAGATCCCTTTAAACATCATGGATCTTACACCCAAATCCTAACAGGGCCAACACACGTAGGTGGAAACATGTAAACCACTGTGACTGAGCGGTATAGAAAAGTTGCTAAATAAATAGATCTTGTATTTATCCCCAGTCTTCACTCTAATATTTGGTACAGGAATTGAGTGGTAACACCTATACCCTGGTTGGATCACCACATGATCACATTTGAGCTACCATCTGAACATCACTGGGATAAACAGCAACATGCATCTAATCCGTGCTGCTTCAGAAAATTTGAGACTCTGAAAATTGCCTAGAAACGCAGAGAAGCTAAAGCCAGAAGAGAAAGAAAGACAACAACAGAACTCAGAGATTTCCAACATGCAGCAAGACAGGACAAGGAAAAGTACTACAACGATGCATGCAAGGAAATAGGAGCAGAAATTATTAGAGGAAGAACAAGATCAGCTTTCCTAAAGCTACCAGAGTTAAAGAAAAAGTTCCAGCCTCGAATTGGAATGTTACAAGATGCTCAAGGTGCTATGTTGAATGATGCTGAAAAGATCAAGAAAAGGTGAAAGGAATATACAGAGTTTTTATATGATAAAGATCAAGTGGACCAACAGCCATTTTAACCTGTACCTTATGATCGGGAACCATTGGTGATGAAAGAAGAAGTTAAAGCAGCATTGAAAGCCTTATCAAAGAACAAAGCACCAGGCATTGATAGTATTCCCATAGAAGTATTACAGCAATCTGATGCAGCTGTTACCGTACTTACAAGGCTCTGCCAAGAAATATGGAAGACATCATCATGGCCAACTGACTGGAAGAGATCTGTGTTTATACCAATACTAAAGAAAGGTGATCCAACTGACTGGAAATTATCGCACAATTGCTCTGATCCCACATGCCAGCAAGATTCTACTGAAGATTATTCAAAAGAGACTACAATCATACCTGGAACAAGAACTACCTGAAGTGCAAGCAGGGTTCAGGAAAGGGCGAGGAATGAGAGACATCATTGCGGATGTGAGATGGATCCTTGAAAAGACTAAAGAATACCAAAAGGATATCTATTTGTGCTTTATGGACTATAGCAAGGCTTTTGACTGTGTAAACCATGAGAAACTCTGGGCCACGTTAAGAAGCATGGGTATACCAGAACACCTGATCGCACTCTTGCATAATCTGTACATTGATCAAGAAACAGCAGTTCGAACAAAACATGGAGAAACAGAATGGTTTAAAATGAGCAAAGGTGTAAGACAAGGCTGCATACTTTCCCCCTACCTGTTTAATTTATATGCAGAACAAATCAGAGAAGCAGGATTGTATGAAGACAGAGGTGTGAAGATTGGTGGAAGACTCAACAACCTTTTCGCTATGCTGATACCACCACATTACTGGCTGAAAGTGAAGATGATCTGAAACATTTGCTTCTCACAGTCAAAGAACAGTCTCAAAATGGGCCTGCACCTTAATGTAAAGAAGACAAAGATCATGACAGCTGGCATAATCAACAGGTTCATCACTGAAGGAGAAGAAATTGAAATCGTGAACTTTAACCTACTTGGATAAACTATCAATAAAGAAGCAACAAGCAGTCAAGAAATCAGACGCATTGCTCTTGGCAGAATGGCTATGAAAGACCTAGATAAGATCCTCAAGAGCAGAGATGTCTCTCTCCATACAAAGATTCGACTTGTTCAAGCCATGGTATATTTTCAACATATGGATGTGAAAGCTGGACAGTGAAAAAGACAGACAAGAAGAAAATTGATGCCTTTGAATTATGGTGCTGGCGGTGAATACTGTGTATACCATGGACTGCTCGAAGAACAAACCAGTCGGTACTAGAGGAGATCAAACCTAAGCTTTCTTTAGAAGCTCAGATGACAAGACTTTGACTTTCATACTTTGGACACATCATGCGAAGAGAGATCATTAGAGAAAGACATCATGCTTGGCAAGATAGAAGTTCAGTGCAAAACAGGAAGGCCAGTAATGAGATGGATTGATACAACAGCAGCAGCTACGGGTACCAGTCTGTCAACAATGAGCCGCCTGACTCAAGAC
This sequence comes from Ichthyophis bannanicus, assembly GCA_033557465.1. Classification (NCBI taxonomy): domain Eukaryota; kingdom Metazoa; phylum Chordata; class Amphibia; order Gymnophiona; family Ichthyophiidae; genus Ichthyophis; species Ichthyophis bannanicus. Next base: position 433,314,254 of record CM066037.1, read on the forward strand.
CGAACACAATTTAGGATAGCTATCCAGAGGGTTGCCATGAGTCGACTCAGACTCGACGGCACTTAACAACCACCATACTCTGTTACATCACCATGCAGCAATAATTTAATTTAAAAAAAAAGGGAATGATACCATTACTCCAATAGCGCTCACCCCTCAGAAAATGACACTGTCACGAGCAAATAAGGCACCATAGTACTCATCTGATATAAAGCGAGCAAAACTCAAGCTAAGACAGCTAGAAAGACGCCAGAGGCATAGCAGGGATCCATTTCACTTGCAAGCATATGAAACAAAGCAGAGAGAATACAATGAGCTAATCCTCAGTCATAAAAAGGAATACCACATGAACGCCATCATGAAATCTCTAAACCGCCCCAGAGAGCTGTTTGAGATAGCAAAATCATTCACACGATCTCCGCTGAACCAAAATACTACAACTCTCCTTCCAAAGGTCTTTGCGACATATTTGCAGAATAAACTCACCTGTAAAAACAACTCACCATTGGTCCCTTTATCTAAGGGCAACATAACAACCCAAACACCTAGACGTTTTTCCACCTAACCTCAGATCACTGTGGACATACATTGAATAGTATGAAGGCTACTATCTCCCCGCTTGACCCTTGCCCCATCTCTTGGATAAATATGGCTGGACAGGAACTCACACCCATACTCCATAGAATAATAAATCAATCACAGGGCAGCATATAGAAACATAGAAACATGACGACAGAAAAAGACCACAAGGCCCATCTAGTCTGTCCTTCCATAACTACAACAGTCCACTTTTTACCTTTAGAGATCCTCTGTGTTGGTCCCATGCTTTTTTGAATTCAGTTACTGTCCTCATCTCCACCACCTCCACTGGGAGACTATTCCACGGATCCACTACTCTTTCCGTAAAGAAATATTTCCGCATATCACTCCTGAATTTATCTCCCTTCACCCTCATCCCATGTCCCCTCGTAACAGAACTTGCTTTCAATTGAAAGAGGCTCTCTCCCTGAACATTTATGCCACGGAGGTATTTAAACATCTCAATCATATCACCTCTATCCCGCCTTTCCTCTAAGGTGTACATAGTAAGATCCTTAAGTCTGTCCTCATATGCTTTATAATGAAGCCCATTAATCATTTTAGTAGCAACCCTCTGCACCGACTCCATCCTGTTCACATCCTTTTGAAGCTGCGGTCTCCAGAATTGCACACCATACTCCAAATGAGGTCGCACCAAAGACTTATACAGAGGCATTATCACCTTTTTTCTGCTAGCCATTCCTCTCCGTATGCACCCAAGAATCCTTCTAGCTTTTGCCGTCACCTTTTCTACCCGTTTAGCTACTTTAAGATCATCAGACACAACCACGCCTAGGTCCCGCTCTTCTTTAGTGGACAAAAGTACTTCACCTTCTATACTGTATTGCTCCCTTGGATTGCTGCAGCCCAAATGCATGACCTTACATTTTTTAACATTAAATCCCAGCTGCCAAATTCTAGACCATTCTTCAAGCTTAGCTAGATCCCTCCTCATGTTATCTACACCTTCCTGGGTGTCTACTCTATTGCAGATTTTGGTATCATCCGCAAAGAGGCAAACCTTACCCGACAGCCCTTCCGCTATATCACTAACAAAGATGTTAAAAAGATGTCCCCCATCTTAAAAACCTCCTCCATCAGACTCCAGCTAAAAAGCAATACACCTGATCCCAACTTACCCTCTTCCTACCAGCCTATATCCAGCATATTTTTTCTATTAACTTTGCTAGAAAGAGTATCTACAGCTACAATTACAAGACCACATTGATTCAGTTGCTCCTTTAGATCCACAGCAACATGGTTAGACAAAAATCATGGGGTAGAAACCTTATTGTCCTCCCTAACACATTACTCAAAAGGAATCGAGAACCCCAAACAGTTTTATACTCACTTTGAAGGCCTACTTTAAATTTTTAATCCACATTCTGCAGCCGGTTTAATTTTTACATTTCAGGAAAATTGTACCCGTCTTATTCAATATGTTCTAATAGTGATTTTCCTTCTGCTATGATCATGTATCATATACCAATAAATAGGAATATTTAGCCAGAATTTTGGATCCCGAGAGTTTTGGACTCAGCCTGGAAAGGGTTAACAGATATCAGCCGCATTTGATTCACTAAGGCGTGCCATACTCATAACCTGATGGAGACTGGAATCAGCGACACCCCTCTTTCATGGTTCTGTTCCTCCCTAACAGATCGGCTGTGTCAAGTCAGGATAAAGAATAGAATATCAAGACCAATTAAACAGCAAGGTATACCTCAGGGATCATCACTCTCAGCCCTGCTATTTAATGTATACATATAATCACTCTGCAAAATTATACAAGGACATAATTTATACTATCACCTCTATTCAGATGACCTGATGATCTACGCTCCATTCGAACCTGGAAGACCAGACTATTTCCCCATATCATATTGCATGAGAGCAGTCAAACTGGTTACAAATTCATAATTTGACAATCAATTATAATAAATCAGAAGTCCTTACCATAAGAGATACCACCTGATGTACTCAAAATAGACAACTTTTCCATTCCGGTGAAAAAGGAAGTCAAATACCCAGGAGTAATACTAGACTAGAAGCGCAATTTCCAATCACATATTAAGAAGATGATATCCACATCCTACTACAAAATGAAGATACTACGGAATCTTTGCCCTCTACTAGACCACAACCACTTTGGCACAGTAGGCCATAATTACTCCACACGGACTACTGCAACCTAATACTACAAGGCCTCCCCAAAAACACCATCTAAGCCTTACAACTAGTTCAAAACACTGCAGCCCGATCAATCACTGAATCCACACAACAAGAACATATCATACCAGTTCTTAAATCCCTACACTGATCACCTATACAATCCCTCAAATACAAAGCAATAATGATGACTTATAAAGCTCTGCATAACCAATCAGCTGACTTCCTGCAAGCATGGATCCGGAAGGCTGCAGAATCTCAAACAAGACTACGACAGCATCAAAACATCCTCCCCACCCCAGCCCTCAAGACTAGAAGTTCTCAAACCTCCTGCTAGAGAGCTTTTGAACTCTACAGACTGATACTCTGGAACCTGCTCCCATATGAAGTAAATTGATGACACCTTTGATTTTAGGAAAAAGTTAAAAATCCACCTGTTTATTGAATACTATGGGCCAACAACTTAGCATACACTCCCACCACTAAGCATTAGTGCTCATTCAGTAACAGCCTCACCATAACTTACATACTACTCAGTTGAATTGTAAATAATCCTGATCCCCTACTCTGAACATCAACTCTCAACTCCTTAAATGTAAATAGTTGCCACTGTTCAACGTGTCCTAGTTGACTCTGTATTGATTCCATGTATAACTGTTGAGTTAAATGTAAACCGCTTTGATAACCTTGAAAGGCGGCATATAAGAAGTGTTAAATAAATAAATGGTGCTTAATCGTAGGAATATTCAACAGCAGGTCTAATCTGATTACTGTTGCCGAATAACCCTACTGAGCAGCGCAAACCAGCTAAGTCTCAGCACATCCAGTTTGCTCGATTTTCAGATGGGATTTAACTGGACTAAAATTTAGGTCATCTTTTTGTGTGGCCCAAGTAATCCATTTAAGTCCCAACTAAAAATCAGGCAAACTTGAACTGTTTGTGCCGAGACAACCATGCTCTGTCCACAAACCACCCCTGCACTGATCAGACAGAGCCAATGCAGTCTGTGGAGATATTCAGTGGTATTATCCAGTGCTGCTGAATATCATGGTCAGTGCCCTTGGCCAGCTGGCTATGGGTTTTGGATATCAACTTGGAAATGATTGTTTCTTCAGCTTAAACACACCTCAGGAATGCTGCCTCACAAGCTTTAAAAATGCATGTGTCATGGTACACACACACAGAGAAGTGTAGACTATCTGAAGCTCTATAGTTCCAGTGACCAACAATTAACAGAGCAACTCTGTGTGGTGAAAAGCTTTTCTGACATCAATCAGGATGACCTTTGGCCTTCTTCTGCACTCCTCCGGTCAGCCATCTGCTCTCCTCAGCCGAGGATCGAGCCCCGGAGCAACGATCCTGGGGCAGTCAGACCGGCATAAAAGAAACCACATCAGGCGGGCCCGCGCCCGAGGGCCTCGCCAGAGGGCCCCTTGGCGTGGCCCTTAGGTGTGAGACCATCTGAACACGACCAACCTAGCAAGCTCTGCACAGCGACGTCAACAACACTGATTGATCTCACACTCCTTCCTCAGTAGACTGGTAAAAAGGGAGCGCCTTACCGGCATTTTATTAAACAGAAAAAACGCTCCGGACATTGAGGTAAATAGTAATTAGATCTTACCTGCTAATTAGTGTTCCTGAAGGAACGACAGTCCAGTCCCTTTACTTCTGGGTTACGCAACCCTTCCAGCAGCTTGGAGGCTGAGCCCAACCTTTTTGGGGATGGAGCGGTATAAATACCACTGGGACCACCCACCAACTCCAGTATTCGATTGAAAAAGCAGATCTAAGGAACTTCTAAACCAAACTCCAAAACGAAACATACTATAAAACCTCAAACCTATCCAACAGGCATATATAAAAATATATATTTTTTTTTTTATAGAAGTATATATATAAAGGGGAAAGGCGAGGAGGCATGGGAACAGCCCGAGGAGATGTCTGCTTCTACCCGAGCCGGCTTTATCCTGCTCTCCTTCCTGCCGTACCGACCCTACGCCCGATCCGAAGCCTTGCCATAAACCCGAGGTCTGAACGGTTGCCGGAAGCGGGTGGGATCAGGGACTGGACTGTCGTTCCTTCAGGAACACTAATTAGCAGGTAAGATCTAATTACTATTTCCTTATCGTCACTCCAGTCCAGTCCCTTTACTTCTGGGATGTACCAGAGCAGTTCAACCCTGGGTGGGATCCGGCATACCGGACTGAAGAACTGCTAGACCGAACCGGGCGTCCGCTGCACTCTGCACGTCTAGTCTATAGTGCTTGGAGAAGGTATGCAGCGATGACCAAGTCGCTGCTCTACAGATGTCCAGCGGAGGAGGAACCAGGGAAAATTCCGCCCAAGAGGCAGCCTGAGCCCGAGTGGAGTGTGCCCGCAGCCCCACCGGCACCTGCTTCCCCTTCAGGATGTAGGCGGAGGCAATCGCCTCTCTGATCCACCTGGAGATCGAAGCCTTGGCAGACGCCTCACCTTTGTGCGGACCTCCAAATTGGATGAATAGTCGGTCGGACTTTCAGAATGGTGCTGTGCGAGAGAGGTAACGTTTCAAGGCCCTCTGTACGTCTAGGAGACGCAATTTGTCATTCCTACCTTCCTGCCCCTTGGTTGATAAGACCGGCAGGGTAACTGTCTGGTTCACATGAAAGGGAGAGATGACCTTGGGCAAAAAGGACGGCACTGTACGCAGAACCACTTTGTCCTTGAGGAAGGACAGGAAGGGGGCCTGGGAAGATAGCGCCTGTAATTCCGAGACCCTTCTGGCCGAGCAGATGGCGACCAGAAAGACCGTTTCTAGGGTCAAATCCTTTAAGGAGGCTCTTTTTACGGGTTCAAAGGGTTCCCCGCTCAGAGCATTTAGCACTAAGTTAAGGTCCCAAGGGGGGACGACCGATCTCCGTTGCGGACGTAGCTGACTAACCGCTCTTAGGAACCTGGAGACGTCCGGGTGTGCCCCCAAGGGTTTGCCCCGGACCTTTCCTCTATAGCAAGAGATCGCCGCCAGCTGGACCCGCAAGGAGCTGTGCGCCAGACCTTTATCAAAACCTGCTTGCAAGAAGTCCAAAACCTCTGGAACCGAGGCCGAAAGGGGCTTCCGACGATGCTCTGCGCACCAAGCTTCGAAGATGCGCCAAACCCTTACATAAGATAGACAGGTCGAGCGCTTCTTGGCCTTCAACAGCGTCGAGATTACAGCTCCTGAGTAGCCTCGTTTTAGGAGCCGCGCCCTTTCAATAGCCAGGCCGTAAGCGAGAATCGATCCACGTGAGGCATCCGGACCGGACCCTGCCTCAGCAGGTCTCTTTTGTAAGGAAGCCGCCAAGGAAGGTCGGCGAGCAGTCTGATCAGATCGGCATACCAGGGGCGGCGAGGCCAATCCGGAGCTATGAGAATTACCAAGCCCTGGTGAGACTCCACCCGTTGGAGCACCTTTCCAATCAGAGCCCACGGAGGGAATACATAGAGAAGACCTTCCGAGGGCCACTTTTGTGACAGGGCATCTAATCCCTCGGACATCCTTTCCTTCCTTCGACTGAAGAATCTGTCTACCTTGGCAGTGGAGAACCGCGCCATGAGGTCCATGACTGGGCGACCCCAAAGGGCCACTATCTGGTTGAAGGTCTCCTGTTCTAGTTCCCACTCTCCGTGGTCTATCTTGCACCTGCTGAGAAAGTCGGCTGTGACGTTGTCCTCGCCCGCCACATGCTGCGCTGAGTGTGCCAGCAGGCGGAGCTCCGCCCACTGGAAAAGAGTGTCCGCCTCCTTCTCCAAGGCGTGACTGCTGGTGCCTCCCTGGTGGTTGATGTAGGCCACCGCGGTGACATTGTCGGAGAGAACGCGAACTGCCTTTCCTTGCACTAAGGTCCTGAACGCCTTGAGAGCCAGGGTGACGGCCCGCAATTCCAGTCTGTTGATGGGCCACTGTGACTCCATCTGTGACCAGCGACCCTGGACGAACTGGTCCTCGCAGTGCGCTCCCCAGGCTGACAGGCTGGCATCCGTTGTCAACAGCAACCACTGATGGGGATCAAGGGGCATTCCGCGGTCCAGATTCCTCGGACATCTCCACCAGTGGAGGGACTGTTTGGTCCGCGGAGCGCAAGGCAACTGCATTGAGAGAGGCTGATGCTGGGGAGACCAATGACGCAATAGCGCCCGCTGCAGCGGTCGCATGTGGGCCCTGGCCCATGGTACCACCTCTATTGATGCCGCCATAGTACCCAGAACCTGAAGATAATGCCACGCCGAGGGATTTCGTCTGCCCAGAGACTGCGTGATTAGGCCTCTTAATTCCCTTGATCTTGACCGAGACAGGAAAACTCTGCCCCTGTGGGTGTCGAATCTTGCTCCTAGGTACTCGAGCTCCTGAGAGGGAGTCAACCTGCTCTTTGCCCGGTTGATGACCCACCCCAACTCCTCTAGGACCTGAATCACTCTGGACGTTGTCGAATGACTTTCCTCTTCCGACTTTGCGCGGATCAGCCAATCGTCCAAGTAGGGATGCACTAATATTCCCTCCTTCCGGAGGGAGGCTGCCACTACGACCATTACCTTGGTGAACGTTCTGGGAGGCGTAGCTAGGCCAAAGGGTAGGGCCTGGAACTGAAAGTGGCCTCTTGGCACTGTGAATCTCAGGAATTGTTGATAGGACTTCCTGACCGGGATGTGCAAGTAGGCTTCTGTCAAGTCTAGGGAAGTTAGGAACTCTCCTCCCCTCACGGCCGCTATGACTGAACGTAGGGTCTCCATCCGGAAGTGAGGCACCCTGAGGCAGCAGTTGACCTGTTTTAGATCTAGGATTGGTCGAAAGGAACCTTCCTTTTTTGGTACCACGAAGTAAATCGAGTACCGACCAGATCCGCACTGGTCTGGAGGTACTGGAATCACCGCCCCTAAGGCTATTAGACAGGCAAGAGTCGTCTCTATCGCCGCCCTTTTTGCTGAAGTGCCGCAGGGCGACTGAACAAATGCCGGTGGAATCTGTTTTGCAAATTTGAGCGCATAACCTTCTCTGATCACCTCTAGAACCCATTGATCGGACGTGACCCGGGTCCAGGCGGGGAGAAACAGCCTCAGACGGCCGCCTATCGGCCGTCCATCCCCCTGGACCCCCAATCTTTCATTGTTGTTTCCTAGGGCCCGAGAAGGAGGAGGATGCCCCAAACCCCCGACCTGCTCCTCGAAAACTTCTGAAGCCTTGTACCTTAGAGGGAAACCGGCCCCTGGGAAAGGAATTTGATCTGGCAGGGCGAAATCTCCGCGCCTCCCTAGGCTGGGTGCGCACTGGGGCTAGGGGACGGCCTTGCTTTGGTCTATCTTCTGGAAGTCTGCCTCCCTTAGACTCACCCAGGTCTTTAACTAGCTTCTCTAAATCCTCCCCAAATAATAGTTTCCCTTTAAAGGGGAGCCGACTTAGGCGCGACTGAGGAAGCATCGGCTGCCCAATTTCGTAGCCACAGATAACGTCTAGCCGCCACCACCGAGGCCATGTTCTTGGCTAGGCTTCTAAGGTCATACTGACTATCCGCCAAGTAGGCTGCGCCGGATTCCACTCTGGCCGGGTTGGCCTGAATCTCTTCCGAAGAGCCCTCTGTCTGAAGCTGTTGAGCAGGCTCGAGCCACCCAAGCTCCTGACACTGAGGCCTGCAAGGCGAGGGCGCTTACATCAAAGGCTTGTTTCAAGAGTGTATCCAACTTCCTGTCTTGTGCGTCTTTTAAGGCTGAACTGCCCTCAACTGGGATAGTTGTCTTCTTAGTAACTGCTGATACCGCTGCATCCACTCTGGGCGATTTCAGTAGTTCCTTATCTGCCTCTGGGAGAGGGTATAGTCGAGACATGGTTCTGACTCCCCTTAAACTGGATTCTGGTTGGTCCCATTCTTCCTGGATCATCTGGCGGACCACCCTGTGGACCGGGAAGACCTTCTGGGATCTCCTAATGGCTTGGATTAAGGGGTCCTCCAATGCCTCTTCCTGTGATGGTATGTCTGAGGCCACATTGAGCACTTTTAAGGATTCACTAATTAAGGCCGGGAGCTCCTCCCGACGAAAAACCCTAACTATCCGTGATTGATCTTCTTCCGGGATCTCTCCTTCTTCCAGCTCCTCCTCATCCAGATCCTTAACCGAGCTATCCTCCTCCGGAGCCCCCTGGGAAAAGGACGGTAGGAGGTCTTCCCCATCCAGACGTGGACGCTTAGAAGGGATGCCAGATTCAGGGTTGATAGCCCCGAGGAGTCTAGCTGATTTGTCTTCCACTGGGGTGGCAACCTCCTCTGCCCCTAGGCCCTGCTTGCGCAGGCAGTAGGCCTTATGAAGCAATAGGATGAAGTCAGGGGAGAAAAATTCTCCGTCCCCCCCTGCACTTGAGGGTAGGGGCGGGGGAAGCAGAGGAGGCATGGGTATCTCAGAAGGAGAAGCGCTTGAACCCTGGGACCCCCCCCCTCCCCTACTAGAGGGTCTGTTGACCCCTGGGAGGGCTGCAATATTTCCTGTTCTACCGAAGCAGCCACTGCGGCGCAGCTCCTGCAGATTCCTGCCTCTGCGGAGGTGCCCCTGCGCGTTCCACAGGAAGGGCAGCGCGGTTTAGATGCCATGGGGAAAAAAAACAAAAAAGCTGGGGCTTACCCTTGCCGGCCCCTGGAACCAAGGTCCGATTACAGCCCCTTATTTCCCTTTAAACCACGAAAAAGATTCAACCAGAATAACTTAATAGAACTGCAATAAATTAAGAGGAATTAAAATTAACATTAAAATTAAAATCGAAATCAAAACGAAATTAAAATAAAATCGCAGTTAAAATCAGCTAATACTCCTTTATCCCCTAAGGGAGGTACTTGCGGTTTTCAGGGCTTGAAGATCCTAGGCCCGACTCTGCAATCACCACCCGTAGGCTCAACACGTGGTAGGCCTCACCACGTGGAGCCTGACCGGGGGGACCGCGAGTGTGTTTCTGGCGTCTGTCTGTGCTCCGGCGATGAGTTCGGCGCTGAGCCCCAAAGAAGCACGAGTGCGATCGCCGTCTGATCGCACCGTGTGGGAACCCGGGCACCGCGTGGATCTCCTCCGCGGTCAATCGCGTCTTGCCGGGATGGGCTGTTCACTCTGGTAAGCGTTGCAGCCTCTAGCGCTCAGCCACCTGAAGGGCTTCGGCGCGAGGCTGTTTCCCCCGAAGAAGGCAGAGTTAAAGGAACCGGGAGCTGGGCAGAGCAGAGCACCTCCTCGCTGCTGCAGACCAGAAATTCGCTCAGAGAGCCGTGCCGGATCCGGGAGAGCAAACCTTAAAGGAGCAGAGCCCTCAACTAGAAAGCAAGTAAGCTAAGGAAATAAAAGTAAATTAAGTAAAATTAAAGAAATTAATTAAAGAGAATATCTGAAGGTAGGACTCCAGTAAGCCCAAGGCTTACGGAACCCTCCAGCTGCTTGGAGGCCGAGAATACTGGAGTTGGTGGGTGGTCCCAGTGGTATTTATACCGCTCCATCCCCAAAAAGGTTGGGCTCAGCCTCCAAGCTGCTGGAAGGGTTGCGTAACCCAGAAGTAAAGGGACTGGACTGGAGTGACGATAAGGAAATCTCCAGTAATTGTAGCAGCTGCCAGTCTTGTATGAATGATTGTTTACAGACTAATTTAGGAAGTTTTCCCTGTTACAAAGTAGCTGTTTTTAAGTATCTAATTTACTCTACAAATTGAAACTGTAGCTATACCAACCATTGATTCTGATACAATTTTGAAACACTTGAAACTTCAAATTTCTCTTTTGTCTTTTACAAAATAACATTATTCAATCTCTGAAGCTTATTCACACTGTATTTAATATAATAACATAATCACTAACTACTTCAAAATGAAGCTGTTAAACATCATCATGCAATGTTTATATGTCCTAGGTATTTATATGTGCCTAATACTTTCATTCAATTATTGTCTCCAAACTCCAAGCCCACTCTTGGACCATATTAGACTAACTCACATACATGTCATACCCTAACACTATAAACAAAAACACAATAACTATAATTTAAATGCAAATAACCATATGAACCATTACCCTAGGTACTCAAATACACAACCAGAACGGTTAATCCAAATAAAGCTAAAACCACAAAATATAATAAATAAACTAGCTAATGTTGGGAAATTTGATTTAAAGTCTGCCTTGGGTCTGCTTATATATGTATATATTGGCTTTGCATGACTGAACTCTTGCCTGGTGAAACTACACAGGAGGATGGATGGCACAGAAGACAATAGCTATATGAGAGTATATGCTTGCCTGTTATGGAGGATTCTGGGAAACCATATTCTGGATAGGAGTATGCAGAATATTAGGCCTAGTAATTAATATCAGCAAAAAAAGTACAGGTCAAGCAAAGAATTCAAACTAATGAGCACAAAATACTCTCTGCCTGGTTTCAATTAGTGCCAGAAGAAGAACACAGGAAGGGTCAGAGGTCACAAGCTATGCATAGATGAACAGACCTATAAGCAGATCCAGATGTATAAATGTAAAGAGATTCTCCCTCTGGGAAAAGTGTTGCAGGATCCTGAGGCCCTGCTGACACTTAAGAATGTATGATGGATTCACTGAAAATTAATTTGAAACAGACATTTGAGACAGGGAGAAATGTATATAAGGCAGTTATTTTTCAGGTAAGGGCGGGCAGTGTTTTCTCCCCCTTTACAGAGAGAGAGAAAGTACTGTCTGCCATTTCTATAGACGGGCTTTTGCTGTTCTGTATGACACTGCTATTTTGTTATGCTGAAATAAAAGTTTTTGTAATTAAAGCAACTGCCGTCTAAGTAATTCTTTGATTGGTGATATTTGGGCAACTGCTTGTGAGAACCAGAAGCCACACTACACAAACTCAAAATTTAAAAATTATTCTGATCAATGTAAGATCCATTAGAAATAAAATCCCTCTGATTTCAGACATCATCTCTGATGAGAAACCTGACTATCTTTGCCTAACAGAGACCTGGCTAACCAACTCTGATACAATACTACTAAACCAAATAAAAGCAAAATGATATTCCCTATTCTACTGTAACCGTAATCATAAAAAAGGAGGTGGTGTACTCATTCTAGCAAAAACTAGCTGGAACTGTTCCACTACCATCTGTGAGTCTAAAGAAAATATTGACATCCTAAAAATAGAGAATAGAAGTTTAGCTATCTGCCTCTTTTACAGACCCTCATCAGATGTACAAAACATAACCACCATCCTAGAAACAACTTGTAAAGCCACAATAAACAAGCCCTATATTGCCTTGGGAGACTAATTTAGCAACTATCAATAACAATCTTCAATCAATCTTCCTGGAATCAATGGAAGACATGGGATTTAAACAAATAATCAAACACTCCACACACGCCAAAGGTAACACTCTTGATTTAGTCTTTCTCCCTGAACACATGAGGGAGATACATCACTACATCCCTCCCACCATAACACAAGTCCCATGGTCTGACCATTATATGATTCAATTTTCTATGCATATTCCCTTCACATCCTCTCCCCATCAAACCACAACTCATCAAGGGCCAAGATTCTGTCCATTTGTATCAGAAGAATTTCTGGGTACAATTATACCAGTTAGATACAAACTCAAAAAACATTGACAGACATTGCTAATTTTTTTTATTTTTATTTATTTAGTATACATTTGTATACCGCTACTTCCAGCGATCAGCAGCGGTTTGATTACAGATTGGAAATTGTCAAATCATGACAGGAAATTTTTGAGGTATACGGAACACGGAACACGGTTATAAAAGAAGCTTCCAAACCATTACCTACCAAAAACTAATAAGTGCTATAAAAGAACCTCAGAAAAATGGTACACACACGATTTAGCATCTATCAAAAAAAATCTTCGAAAAATAGAAAATAAATGGCGAACAAAAAAAACACCCGAGTTCCGGGAGCTATACTTCACAACTCTTAAATACAGAGCAGCAACTAATAATGCTAAAAAACATCATACCTCAATTCTATCTAAAGCTATTAATCGTCCGAGGGAACTGTTTGAAATTGTAAAATCCTTATCAAAAGCCCCCACTATTAATCATCAACCGGTCCCTATCAAGTTACCAGATCTAGCAAATTATTTTGCTAGTAAACTTAAATTATCCTCAATACCAATACCCGACTCCGTAATATCAACAAACAAAAATACATGGAACTCCTTTCAGCTGACTGATAAAAAACAATTACTAAGTATAATATCGAATATTAACAACATCCATCCTTGATCCCTGCCCTGTTACGTGGATTAAGACAACAAAACAAGAACTGGCCCCCCTTTATTCTAAATATAGTTAACAAATCTCTTCAGCTTGGGATATTACCTAAAGAACTCAAAAACTCCGCAATCCGCCCGATTTTAAAGAATAAAACACTAAATGAAAGTGACCCATCATCATATCGCCCGATTGCCAGTATCCCGTTCCTGACCAAAATCATTGAAAAAGTTGTTCAACTACAACTCCAAGATTACAGACACGTCTGCACCCCTTGATGATCACCAATACAGATTCCGACCTTTTCATGGTGTAGAAACCCTCCTTCTTGCCCTACTTGATACCCTCATTAAGGGTCTAGATAACACAAAACAAGCATTCATTCTGGTATTCCTTGATATATCTGCTGCTTTTGACAGCGTAAACCACAATATTCTCATATCAAGACTCAGATAGGATTAAGGAAAACTACCCTAGATTGGTTTAAATCATACATATCTGACTGCTCACAATTTGTACAAGTTAACCAGACCTCATCATCCCCTTTTCCCCAGGAACAAGGAATACCTCAGGGCTCTGCATTATCTGCTCTTCTATTCAACCTTTACCTTCAACCAATTTGCACCATTTTCCAAAAATATTAGATGAATTACCATATATATGCGGATGACATTATGTTGTACCCCGCATTCAACATACATGATCCCAGCTATGACAAAATAGCAACCTGCCTCACGGAAGCTGAAAAATGGCTACGTTCAATCAATCTGAAAATTAATTTAAAAAAAAAACTGAGGTATTAATCACATCCAGAAACGCAAATTACACACCACCAACCGATATCAAAATTCTGAACTTTACCCTACCCGTCAAGGAAGAGATTAAATATTTAGGAGTCACCCTTGACAAGACCCTTAGTTTCACTAACCACATTAAGAAAATAACCAAAACAATTTACTTCAAGCTTCACTCCATTCAACAATTGAGGCCACTTTTAGAAAATCATGACTTTAGAACTATCACACAAGCACTAATAACCCCCCACTTTGACTTTTGTAATGGAATATTACTAGGAGTAGCGAAAAAGAACATAAAAATTCTACAAATGGCCCGAAATGTTACTGCGAGAATAATTTCCAAAGCCAAGCTATCTGACCACATTACCCCGATACTCTATTCTCTACATTGGTTGCCTATATCCAGTAGAATTCAATATAAAATCGTATTGACTACCTTCAAATTAATTAATCAGATTGCCCCTTCATATCTATCCACACTGATTCATAGTCCTACAGAAAATAGATCAAGACGAAGAAAAATCCTTAATACCATCCTAGTACCAGACTCTATACGAAAAACAAAAACAAACAACAAGTACCAGTGCCTTCTCATTCGTAGCACCTTCATTATGGAATAACCTTCCAGATCAATTAAGGGAAACAAAAGACTTACAAAAATTCCAAAAAGATTTAAAAACATACCTGTTCTCACAATACTACTCTATCATAGATAATGACTTGGATAAGACCTCCTATCCACCGTAACTCACTAATGAATATACTAGCTACAATACTCTCTCTACAAATCCTATAGCTGAACTCAAGATGAACCACCAATATGTATATATGTAAAAACTATGTAATAACTTGTAAATAGTTTCAAAACAATGTTATACTACCTGTATATAGTTATATAAACAAGTACATTGAACTGTAATTAATCGCTACAATTGTTACATGTAATGCAATGTTTGGATGTAAACCGCCACTGATCTTCGGAATTGGCGGTATATAAAAGATTTGCAAATAAATAAATGTGCTAAGAAAACTTTTCTTTAAAAAAAAAAAAAATCAAAACAAAACACATCTCCTTGGTTGAAGGCTGACATATCAAGGACTTTCAACAGGAAGGTATAAATAAGTATCATGGACTAGAGGAAGGAACGACAAGCAGAAATTGAGAAAAACAGATCAGTAAGGAACACAACAGGAGTTTAAAATCATTATTGAAAAGGGCTTTAACATCACAGAATAAAATACAAGGCATCAATCAGCTGGCAATTCTTGTACTTTCATACAGCTTTGGGATTGTGGACTGGCCTCTTAAAGATCTTGAAAAACTATTTGCGAAAATGAAAACTCCCCCATGCCCTTGAAGTATTTTACAAGAATTAGTGTATGCCAAGACTGTACATCCCTAGAGTTGGAGAACTAGGACTCAGAGAATGCTGGATTTAGTGTTCACCAAAGGTGAGAGCGTGTCGAATGTCTGGGTGGGTGCCCCTGTGAGCAACAGCAATCACACGGTGTGGTTTGAGATAAAAGCCAAGGTGCAGTCCAATTATAGCAAGCTCAAAGTCCTAAACTTCAAAAACATTGACTTCAGTAAAATGGCCGAGTACCTGAAGGAGGAGTTGGCAGGATGAGAGGAGATAAGGGAAGTGAAATTGCAATGGGCTAAACTAAAGGTGGCAATAAAAGGGGCAACAGATAAATATGTAAGGAAAGTAAATAAAAACAAGAGAAGGAAACCTATTTGGTTCTCCAAAGAAGTGGCTGCTCAAATAAAGGCCAAAAAATACAGTTTTTACAAAATTCAAAAAGCTTGCAAACAGAGGGACACAGTAAGGAATACAGGATCAAACTAAAAGAGACAACAAGAGAAATAAGGAAAGCAAAATCAAAGACAGAGGAAAAGATGGCTAAAGATGTGAAGTGTGGCAACAAAAAACTTTCTTCAGGTATATTCGGGAGAGGAAGAAAATCAGAGATGGAACTGCAGGACTCAGAAGTGCTAGGAACAGATTTGTGGAAAGTGACATTGAAGCAGCAAAATTGCTAAACAAGTACTTTTGCTCTGTTTTTACTAAAGAAAATCCTGGAGAAGGATCATCTGTGACTCCCAAATATAAAAATGGGAATGAAGTAGATACCAACACCATTCACTGAAGATGTGTTAGAACTTGCAAAACTGAAAGTAAACAAGGCCATGGGACCGGATGGGATACATCCCAGGATACTGAAAGAGCTCAGAGAGGTTCTTGCAGGGCCATTAAAGGATGTTTTCAAAAGATCCTTGGAAACAGGAGTAGTTCCTCAGGTTTGGAGAAGGGCGGATGTGGTACCTCTTCACAAAAGTGGTTACAGGGAAGAACTGACAAACTACAGGCCGTGAGCCTTATCTCGGTGGCGGGAAAAGTAATGGAGGCACTTCTGAAACAGTGAATAGTGGACTCTCTCAAAACCAACAGGTTGCATGATCTGAGGCAACATGGTTTTACCAAAGGACGATCTTGCCAAACAAACCTGATTGAGTTCTTTGACAGGGTGACCAGAGAACTAGATCAGGGGCATGCGATAGATGTCATCTACCTGGATTTCAGCAAAGCCTTTGATACTGTTCCTCATAGGAGGCTTATCAACAAACTCAGTAGTCTGGTGATGGGTCCCAAGGTGGTGAACTGGATCACAAATTGGTTGACTGACAGACAACAGAAGGTGATGGTAAATGCAGCTCACTTGGATGAAAGGAGGGTGATTAGCGGGGTGCCCCAGGGTTCGGTCCTGGGCCTGGCACTGTTCAATGTATTTGTGAGTGATATTGCTGAAGGACTGCATGGAAAAGTTTGTCTTTTTGCAGATGACACAAAAATTTGCAACAGATTGGACTCCTCAGATGGAGGGGATAACATGAGGAAAGATCTACAAAAGCTGGAAGAATAAATCTTAACTGCCAAGCATTAGACCAATACTAAGAAGTGCAGTGTCATGCACTTGGGAAGCAGAAATCCAAGAGAAATGTACGCGATAGCGTGCGAGAGGTTGGTGTGCATGGATCAGGAGGACCTTGGTGTGATTATTTCTGCAGATCTCAAGGTGGCAAAACAGTGCGACAAGGCAGTGGCAAAAGCCAGGAGGATGTTGGGTTGCATACAGAGAGGAATTGCCAGCAAAAAGAAAGAGGTACTAATGCCACTGTATAAGTCACTGGTGAGGCCTCACTGGGAATACTGTGTTCAGTTTTGGAGACCATATCTTGCAAAGGATATAAAAAGACTGGAAAAGGTTCAGAGGAAGGCGGCCAAAATGATTTGGAGCCTGCTTCAGAAGCCTTATGAGAAGAGACTTGAAGACCTAAATATGTACACTCTGGAGGAGGACGGACGGACAGGGGAGATATGATTCAGACCTTTAAATACTTAGAGAAATAATGAACAAACAAACCTCTTCCAAAGATGGAGAAGCTGTAAAACTAGAGGGCATAACATGAAGCTGCAAGGTGGTAAATTGAAAGGCAATGTCAGGAAATACTTTTTCACTGAAAGGGTGGTGGATGCTTGGAATGCCCTCCTGATGGAAGTTGTGGGGGCAAATACAGTGACAGAATTCAAAATGGCATGGGACAGACACAGTGGATCCCTTTACAGCAATAGGATAAAATCAACATTAACTATCTAATTTCTCAACATACAGGGGTGTTCTTGAAGGACTAGAAAAAGGGACTGTTACTTCTGGAGAGAGATCTGCAACTGTGAGTATATACTTCTGGTAATTTTCTAAAAGGAATTCTTTGTATTAAAGCTAATTAGTCTGTGAACCCACTATTTTGGTTAAATCAGTCAGGGCCTAGTAGCAGCAGTTAAAGTTTAAATTTAACACACAGAGCAGAACTTTCTGGTTACATTTGGAACCCAGCAGAGAGCTTGTAGTTTAAATTTAATAGTCACTCAGGGCCTAGCATCAGCAAAGTACTTTTAGCTTAAATTTAAAACACAGAAGAGAGCTTTCTGGTTAAATTTAGAACCCAGCAGAGAGCTTGTAGTTTAAATTTCATAAGAAGTTAGAGCCTAGCAGCAGCTAAGAGCTATAATTTAAATCAAATCAGAATATAGTTTACCTCAGCAGCACAAGACAGGGTACTGTGTAGCAGCCCTCTTTTAATAAGTGTTATTTCCCTCCCTCCCCTGGGATAATCGTAGCTTTATAGGTACTTACACATCTTACAAGACAGGAGGTGCTCTCAGGTGAAGCTCATTACCCAAATCAGTCATACACTAAGGACCTGAGATTAGTTAAGCTTCAGGTGAACAAGGTATATTACACGTATTAGGTACAGTTTTATTAGTATAAATATCCATAGCAACCCTTAGTAAGTAAAGAACTTAGATCTAAACACAAACTTAAAACTAAGATGCAGACAGCAGTCCAGCAGCGGGATGGGGGCTTTCCAGTCTTTTGCATTGAGTGTCACATGTATGATTTTATCCCAGTTGGTGAGAGGTCTTACGTGTGCACTAGGTGCAAGGAGCTCTTTGCTCTCAGGGAACGAGTCCATTCTCTAGAGGCTAAAGTAGCAGACTTGGAAAGCATAAGAGACAGAGAGGTACATAGACGAGACCTACAGGGATATAGTCCTGAAGTCCCACCTCCAGTCTGGCAGCATCCCTGTTGCCATGGAGGAGAGAGGTCACGTGACAGAAGAGCATCACCCTGGTGTGGCAGGAAGGGATCCTGTAACTAGGACCTCTCCTCCAGGTGATGTAAAACCCTCTCGCACCGAGGAAGTTTCTCCAGTGCCATGTGCCCTTGAGGGAAGGGTTAGAACAGCCGTTATAGTTGGTGATTCGATCATTAGTAATGTAGATAGCTGGGTGGCTGGTGGACGTGAGGATCGCCTGGTAACATGCCTGCCTGGTGCGAAGGTAGCGGACCTCACATGCCACCTAGATAAGGTCTTAGATAGTGCTGGGGAGGAGTCTGCTGTCTTGGTACATGTCGGTACCAATGACATAGGAAAATGTGGAGGGAGGTTCTGGAGGCTAAATTTAGGCTTTTAGGTAGGAAGTTGAAATCCAGAACTTCCAGGGTAGCATTCTCTGAAATGCTTCCTGTTCCATGCGCAGGACCCAAAAGGCAGGCAGAGCTCCAGAATCTCAATGTGTGGATGAGACAATGGTGCAGAGATGAGGGTTTTGGATTTGTTAGGAACTGGGGAACATTCTGGGGAAAGGAGGGGCTCTTCCGAAGGGATGGGCTTCACCTTAACCGGGATGGAACCAGGCTGCTGGCATTAACCTTTAAAAAGGAGATAGAGCAGCTTTTAAACTAGATATTAGGGGAAAGCCGACAGTTGCCCAAGAGCGGACGGTTCGGAAGAATGTATCTTTGAAGGATACTACCAAAAGCAGAGAGGTTCCACAAAAGAGTAAAGTAGCCCAAATGCCCTCAAGTATGGAGCAGACAGAGCTTAAAGATCCTAAATTACCCATGTCTAACAATAGCCAAATTAATATGAATAAAATACATTCTCTAAAATGCTTGTATGCAAACGCTAGAAGTCTAAAATAAGATGGGAGAGTTAGAATATATAGCACTAAATGAAAGGTTAGATATGATTGGAATATCAGAGACATGGTGGAAGGAGGACAACCAGTGGGACACTGATACCTGGGTACAAACTATATCGTAATGATAGAGCTGATCAAATTGGTGGAGGGGTTGCTCTCTATGTTAGAGAGGGCATTGAGTCAGAAAGGATTAAAGTTTTGCAGGAAACAAAATCTGCTGTAGAATCTATATGGATTGAAATTCCATGTAAAAGGGGGAAGGCAATGGCAGTGGGGGTGTACTATCGAGCGCCTGGCCAGAATGACCAAATGGATGATGAAATGCTCAAAGAAATCAAGGAAGCTAACAAAAGTTACAGCACAGTAATAATAATGGGTGATTTCAACTACCCCGGTATCAACTGGGTCAGTGTCACGGCAGGACATGCTAGGGAGATAAAGTTCCTAGATGAAATAAATGACTGCTTCTTGGAGCAGTTGGTTCATGAACCGACCAAAGGGGAAGCCATATTAGACCTAATCCTTAGTGGAACACCAGATCTAGTGCAAGAGAAGGTTTTTGGGGCCACTTGGCAATAGTGATCATAGCATGATCGCCTTTGATTTAATTAGTGGAGGAGGGATAGTAAGGAAATCCACAGTACTACCTTTTAACTTTCGAAAGGGAGACTATGATAAAATGAGGAAAACAGTTAAGAAAAAACTAAAAGGAGTAGTTGCAAAGGTTAAAGACATACATCAGGCTTGGCTGTTGAAAAATACTATCTTGGAAGCCCAGACCAGCTGTATTCCACGCTTTAAGAAAAGTGGAAGTCCAAAAAACTGCCAGCGTGGTTTAAAGGAGAGGTCAGAGAGGCTGTTGCCAAAAAAGCATCTTTCAGGAAATGGAAAAAAGAGCCAAACGACGAAACCTGGAAACAGCACAAGCACTGGCAAGTCAAATGCAAGGCATTGATAAGGCAGGCAAAGGGAGAATTTGAGAAAAAGTTTGCTGTGGAAGCAAAAACGCGAAGTAAAGACCTTTTCAAGTACATTCGTAGCAAAAAACCTGTGAGAGTCAGTTGGTCCATTAGATGATAAAGGGGTTAAAGGAGCACTAAGAGGCGACAAGGCGATAGCGGAGAGACTGAATGAATTCTTTGCTTCAGTCTTTACTTAGGAAGATGTAGGGATGTTACCCATGACTGAAGTGGTATTTAAAGGTGCAGAAGAATTGAAGGAAATAGATGCATCGGAAAGATGTATTACAACTATTAGATAAACTGAAGAGTAGCAAATCACCTGGGCCGGATGGTATACATCCAAGGGTGTTGAAAGAACTGAAATACGAGATTGCAGACCTGCTATTAGTAATCTGTGAACTATCATTAAAATCATCTCTAATACCTGAAGACTGGAGGATCGCCAATGTAACACCAATTTTTAAAAAAGGTTCCAGGGGTGATCCGTGAAACTACAGACCGGTGAGCCTGACATCAGTACCGGGAAAAATGGTAGAAACCATCATAAAGAATAAAATTACTCAGCATGTAGATAATCATGACCTAATGGGAGACAGCCAACATGGCTTTAGACAAGGAATATCTTGTCTTACTAATCTGTTATGTTTTTTTGAAGGAGTGAATAATCAGGTGGACAAAGGTGAGTCGGTTGATATTGTGTATCTGGACTTTCAGAAAGCCTTTGACAAGGTCTCTCATGAGAGACTTTTGGCAAAACTAAAGAGTCATGGGATAGGAGACAGTGTACTATTGTGGATCAGGAACTGGTTAAAAGATAGAAAGCAGAGGGTAGGGCTAAATGGCCAATTTTCCCAATGGAGAAAGGTGAATAGTGGTGTACCCCAGGGATCTGTGCTGGGTCCGCTGCTTTTTGACATATTCATAAATGACCTGGAAAGTGGAACGACGAGCGAGGTTATCAAATTTGCAGATGACACAAAACTATTTAAAGTTGTTAAAACCCAAGAGGATTGTGGAAAATTGCAAGAGGATCTTGATAAATTAGAAGACTGGGCATCAAAATGGCAGATGAAATTTAATGTGACAAGTGCAAGATTATGCACCTAGGGAAGAACAACCCAAACTATGGTTACACGATGCAAGGTTCCACATTAGGAACCACCACCCAGGAAAAAGATTTAGGCGTCATCGTGGATACCATGTTAAAACCCTCGGCAGTGTGCAGTGGCGGCCAAGAGAGCAAATAGAATACTAGGTATGGATAAGGAAAGGAATGGAAAATAAAACAAAAGATATTATAATGCCTCTATATCGTTCCATGGTGAGACCGCACCTTGAATATTGTGTGCAATTCTGGTCGCCGTATCTTAAAAAGGATATAGCGATTTTAGAAAAGGTTCAGAGAAGAGCCACCAAATTGGTAAAGGGGATGGAAGGATACTCCTATGAAGAAAGGCTAAAAAGTTTGGGGCTCTTTAACCTGGAAAAGAGACGGCTGAGGGGAGATATGATAGAAGTCTATAAATTAATGAAAGGAGTGGAACGGGTAAACGTAGATCGATTGTTTACCTTATCAGAATATAGAAAGACTAGGGGACATGCAATGAAGCTACAGGGTAAACTATTTAAGACTAATAAAAGAAAATATTTTTTCACTCAACGTGTAATCAAACTCTGGAATTTGTTACCAGAGACTGTAGTAAAGGCTGTTAATGTAGCTGGGTTTAAAAAGGGTTTGGACAAGTTCCTGGAGGAAAGGTCCATAAACCATTATTAAGAAGGGACCCAGGATATCAATGCTTGAACGAATACAAGCATTGTGGAACCTGTGTCCCTTGGGGAAACTACTAGGTACATATGACCTAGATTGGCCACTGTTGGAAACAGAATACTGGGCTTGATGGACCTTGGTCTGACCCAGTATGGCATATCTTATGTTCTACATGGAGCAGTGGGTTCACCCCTAAAACAGACATGGGGAGGGGTGGCCTGCACGGAGCGGCATGTGCACCTACTCTTGCCATCTTACTGGGTAGACTAGATGGACCATACTGGTCTTTATCTGCCGTCATTTACTATGTTACTATGATTACACATAGAGCTATCATAGGCCTCCAGGCCTACTTAACAGCATCCTCTGATCCAAATATGCAAAAAGTGCTGAAATATGAGAGAAAATATCCAGAATCTGTCTCCATCAAACGTGGACAAGCATTCTGACGACTAGAAGGAATGAGTGAAAATCCATAGGCATACAGAAGGAAAGTAGTAACGGAATTTGTAAAAGAGGGAAAAAAAACCTCTTCAAAGAACTAGATCAAACAGGGAAAAACAAGTGGCAAATGCACAAATATAGTAGGAAATACAGAACCCTTTGTCAATCAAGAACGGACAAATGAATGGTTAAGGAGAGGTGAATTAAAACTGGATGAGAGGTTGATAGTTGTAGCCCAGGACAGCGGATTACAGATGAGAAAGTTTTCAGCAAGCATTGAAAAGCTGGCAACACAGACATATGTCATACATCAGTCCCACTCGAACAACGAGCACCTCAACAATAATAGTAGTCAACTAGGCAAGCCCTCGCAACAGGCGTCCCCTACAACGTAAACACCAAACATTATCCTTTCTCAGTACACCTCATATGTATATAGTGTACCCTTTTTCCAAGTTGCATTTCCTGTTTAATGTAATGACCAGACATATTTAAGTTGTCGGATGTTTCTGTTACATGTGAACCGCGCTGATTGCAAATAGTGCGGTATATAAGAAATATAAATAAATAAAATATGTCGATTCTGTAAGAAAGGCCTGGAAAAAGTGACTCACCTCATAGTTGGCTATGAAGTTCTGACGGCAGAAAATTTCTATATAGAAAGACATAATAAAATAGCATGCCTCATCCATTGGAAACTCTAAGCACTACATCACTGTGTCTGAAAAGCACTGGGATCATGACCCTAAGAGAATTACAGAGAATGAGGAGGTTATGATCACCTGGGACACTCCCATTCCGACTGATAAAAAGCTGGATGCAAGGAAGCCAGATATAGCGGTTAAGGAGAAATACACCAGAATGGCATTGATAGAGGTGTCTGTTCCAAGCAACCAATCTGAATCATGTAAAGAGGTAGAAGATCTTGAAATACCAGAAATACAGTCAGAGACCAAGAAAATGTGGCAAAAAGATACAGAAATATTTCCCATCATGTTGGGTGCCACAGGCTTAATAAAGAAGAATTTCCAAGCACATCTTGACAAACTACCCATACATGCTATATCTTATGAACTTCAGCAGAAGGCTCTCTGGCATGATGCAAGTACTACAGCAAGTATTAGCAGTAAATCTGAGAGAAAGATCATACTCCAAATGCCCTGGCTTAGAAGTGAGGCTCATGACTGTCATATGGGTATGCACAAAATTAACCCATTTGGGTAAACTGCCCCCCAGAGAAGTGATTTTCATATAGCTAATGGTTTTGAAGACCTGCCCCTTAGAAATTAATTTGGATAAATACATTTAATATGTTTCAGAAAGATCCTAGTACATTTTAGGATTAGTAGTGTTAAATTTACAACCAATATCTTGTTAGAATTCAATAAGAAACCAGCATTATAGGCTGACAGTATTGCTTTTACAATGCATAATGGAAGAAAAAAAATCAGAACTGTACCTTCAACTGGCCATTTCTGTTTCTTTTCAAATGTCTTGAAACTTGATTTATCATCCAAATTCTTTTGCTGCAACAAAGACTCTGGGCACAATTTAAATTCCAA
This sequence comes from Ichthyophis bannanicus, assembly GCA_033557465.1. NCBI lineage: Eukaryota > Metazoa > Chordata > Amphibia > Gymnophiona > Ichthyophiidae > Ichthyophis > Ichthyophis bannanicus. Next base: position 433,338,332 of record CM066037.1, read on the forward strand.
CATACTTGGTTTGTCACTTTTGCGATGTTCTGAATATGGAATGTTGGTCCTTTCCAATTTCAAAGCATGGTCTGCATTCCTCCTATATTCAGAATTCCCAGATGATTTCAATTCCAGTTTTGTCAGGCTTATGCTTTCCTGTGCTGTACACTTAAATGATACTCTATTAAGATAATGCTTATTAGTTTCTTTTTCTTTAATGGCAGTCTTCTTGGAAGTGTCCTTTCTATTCAGATAGGACACATGCCTACCATATTTAGAATGTTTATCCAAACTTTTGTGTTTTGACAGATTTTCATTGTTTTGTGAAGTATGTTTTTCATTTTTATTCAATTTGTAGGTTTTAAATTGATTGGAACTGGGTGGTTGTTTGGGTGGTTTATGTGTTTTATTTTCAAGGACAGTTTGACATTTCAACAAGTCATTTCTGTTGCATCTGTGCCATTTTTCTGAATTAGGTTGTGCCTTCTCACTTTGCCCTGAATGCCTAGGTTGGTTTGTTTTACTCACGTTAGTTTCTTCTCCAATCACTTGGGTTATGTTTTGCTTAGCATTTTCTCTCTGCTTTCGTCTCTGCAGATATTCATCTAGACTCAAGACTCTCTTTGGTCTCTGCTTCACACTCTCATTCTGATTTGGGGAATTTAAACATACATTTTCTTGAGTTATGACTGTATTACAGGAAGAGTCCTTTTCTCTGCTAACAGTATGTTTTTCAAATAGAGGTTGTTTCTCTTTAATAGCACATCTTGGATCTGCTGTAAATTTCTGTTCCTTGTTTTGGAGATTCTTTTCTTTAGTTGCAGTATTTTTAACTGCCATAGATGCTGTGCATTTTTGAAAAGAATTTTTTGCTAGTTTGGTGTCTTTGTTGTCACATACGTTAACTCTATTTGTACCACTAATATTGGAATCTGGTTCTTTATTCTTTGTTATTCCTTTGTGAGATGTTTTTGAGGATTTAGTTTCAGGTTTTATGCTTCTGATTCTTAAGAAATCCGTTTGAACAATCAGCTTCTTTCTTGTCTTTTTTTCTAAAGATACTTCAGTGGCATGGCGTTTTTTCTTTAATGATATTTTATCCAATGCAGATCTCTGCTCTTTTATTGGAAGATCTTTTTCTACAGGCGGTCCCTTGATTAGGATTCCATCTTCCTGTGCATTTTTATTAGATCTGGGTTTTTGGGATTCTTCTAAACAATCTTCTGCATGAGGTTTTAAACTATCTTCCACTACAGATTTGTCATCTTCTTTTATAATGTTACTTTTAGTTGAATATAAAGCCTGGTTATGTTTACTTCTATCCAATTCATTTTTCTTAGGGGATATGCTTTCATGCACTTTCACCTTTTTATCATCAAGTGTGGAACTATTTTGATATTTTATACCCTTGCATTCTATCAAAGGGACATGAAGGTCTTTTTTCAATAAGCTATCAGTATTTTTTACAATAGATGTTTTATCATCATCAGTGTTTATTACTTTAGAATTTGGTTCCTCGGGTATAGTGGCACAACTTGTCTCAGAACATTCACATTTTGGACCTCCTCCATAAACAGTCGATATCCAACTAAACAAACAACAAAATTTTTTATTGGAACTTTTAGCATTTTTAACTTTGCTTTCTGTTACCATTATATTGTTCTTGTGAGGGCTTACTATGTTCGAGTCTGTTGTTAAAGATTCCTTTTTACTACAATTTCCTGCTATGTTAGAACATTGAGTCACACATTCAGGAAATAGTCTACTCGTTTGTTCAGGATCCAATACTGTAATTTGTATTTGACTTACAGAGTCCTCTCTCTCAAGATCTTCAAGACTGGGAGTACCGATGACTGCTCCTTCATCAAATACATTCACATGCTCTTCTAGAGAGCTGCTTTCCACAGAGTCCTGTTTTTTGGTCACACCGTTTTTAACTACTGCCGGTAAAATTTGAATACCAAAAGGAAACTCTCTTAAAAGATCAGAAAGTTGATCTGAGCATTGTTCTGAGCTTGTTCCATCAGAATAATTATTTTCTTTGTTTTGAGTAAGAGCTTCAACCATCAGTAATTTGTTCCCTTTGGAGTCCTTGACTTCGCTATCAGAACTGCTATTCTTTCTGTCACTAGCAATTACTTCAGACAGACTTTCTTTATTGATAAATTTCTGATCCTGATCAGAGGCCATCTCTTTGTTGCATGTGTCCAATGGGCTTAAGTCTGGCTCACTACTGTGTGTGGAGGAAGACAGAACATTTTTAGTTTCCAAATCTATTCTATTTCCATGTTTATTCTTTGGGCATTCAGAAGCAATATTCAATAATGGAGTCGATTTCGCAATAGCATCTTCTCTTAGCAGAATGTCAGGTGAGAGTTTTGACCCTTCTCCTTCAGAAAAGCAGACACTTGTTTCAGGTATTTTTCTGGTTATACTTGAATCTCTCTGTTTACCTGAAACCACTTCTGATGAGATTTTAGAATTTTCTTCTGACTGTTCTAAACAAATTGTATTAAATATATCAGCAATTTGAGAATTATAAAAGGAGTTACCTTCTACTAGTGAACAAATACCAGAAATTTGTAATTGATTACCATCACCCTCATCTGTGGAAATTACAGATGTACATGAGTTTAAGTCCTTCTTGCCAAGATAATACTCCTTTTGAGATTCTAGATATGAAGCTTTCATGTGGTTTTGAGATGCAGAAGACATAATGCCTCCTAAATTTAAGGAACTAGTTTCAGTCACTTTCAAAGCCGATTGCCCAGTGTCATTGTTATGGAAACAATCTGCAATTTCTCTCTCTTCAATCTTTTGGTTTTCATCAGATATGTGTTGCTCTATTCCTTCATCTGTTTTTGAAAGCTGAACATTAATTTTAGATGGAAATGTATTTGATGTTGCCAACACATCAATGTCAGCCATGGTTGAAACATCTACCATTACTTTTTGCTTAGTGTCTGTAGGTAAAGTACATCTACTGCCATCTTGAGCAACTGGATACTTTCCTACATTTAAAGAGAATAGGCTTTCTTCTTTAATAGGACTTTTTGCCTTTGAAAGTATTAAAGGAGAAACTATAGCAACTTGAGGTTCAAAACTTTTTGTCAAGTTAGAACCTGAAGTTTCACGTTTCTGTACAACAGTATCACCTGCAGAAGACACACTTACATTATTCACTGAAGTCTGTTCATTCGTAGATGGATTTGTAGAATTTTCAGAGACAGAAGTCTTACGTTTCTCAGAAGTTGTTTGATCTGATGCTCCATCTGCATCCAATTTACTTTGGATTTCACATTGTTTGTAAGAATTTTCCCACAATGCAAGGCATGATGTTAACAGTTCCATAGTAAAACTATTATTCTCCATCTTGTTACATGTTTCAGTTTCTGTAACTACATTGTTAATAGTTCCCAACTGTGCATCAATTTTATCAGACCTATCTTGCTTTGAAATGCAAGAATTTGTATCAGAAACGCTGCTTAGAGTTTTAGTATTTGTGTCAAACAATGAAGAACCAAAACCTTTAGTCTGCAGAGGATGTGCTAAATCTACACATTGGTAGTTCTGATTATCCTCTATTTTTCTCTCTGCCACTGCTGAACTTGTATTGGAATGTTTTACATTAGAAAATGAAGTGTCTTCCTCTTTCTGGAGGTTGTTGACCTGCAGTTCAGTTGTACTAACCAACTGCTGATCACATAGAATATTGTTTTTATTGAACACATAGTGGTCATTCCCAGAAATACGTGATGTCTCTTTTCTAATTAAGCATGGTTTAGAAATTTTATTCCTACCTGAAGCTGCCTTCTTCTGTTCAAACTTATTTTTACAACAGCTTTTCTCTGAAACATTCTGTTGGCCACTAGACGTATTACTCATTTCTATTGGAGATTTTAATACAGCCTGATTATTCTGAAACAATGTAGAAGCTCCTTGGTCACTTTGTTGACTACCGTCGCTTCCATTAATTACCTGCATGCCAGGATTGCAAGCCTGAACATTACAATTTATTTCTTGAAATTTAATCCGACGCTCTGGCACTTCCCTTTGTCTAGGTTTATTTACCGTTACAAATGTTTTCAATTTTGCAGCTACTTGAGAAGATCCTGGTTTATCTTTTGAATGCTGGCTGCTTGTATCCAGAGCAATCTGGTTGGCTTCTGATTCACGTTGCTCAAGAGTACATACATTATTATTACAAGCTGCAGACTTTAAGAATGCCTCTTTTTTTAATCTGACCTGCATCACAAGCCTCTTAAAGTTCTCTCTCATTTCTAATAGATTTCTAATGTCTGCAAACAAATCTTCTTTTGTTATCCTTGAATTTGGTGCATCTACTAAAGGCAGCTGATTTGACAAGTTACTTTTGACACCATGTGGCCCACCAACAGAGTAGTTATGCTCAATTCCAACTTCTTGCTGACTTTGGGTCACATTTTGTACACCTGCTCCATCGTGGTTTATGGCATTTGAGTCAGCATTGTTGTGATTCACAGATAAAGCAGTGTTTGGATATTCAGTTGATTCATTATAAAAATTTGTTTGCTTTGCAGTTTCATTCATATTGACCTGATCGCCATTAGGATTACTTTGTGATGGACAGACTTTTTTAAAATAACCATTATTTGGATCAAATGCAAAAAACTGGCGCGGATGCTGAATATTTTCATTGGAAGTATACCTAAATGGTTCTTGAACATTTCGCACTGGTTGTATTATGGATCTATTATGTACATGAGGCACTGCATATGATGGAGGCAGTGTTTTTTGTACATCTACATTTTGAGGTGGAACAAATTGCTGCGACTGTAATGTAATGGAATTTGAACTTAATGAAGATGTACAATGACTTGGGGTGGCTGCAAAGTGTACTTGATTCTGTATATTCTTACTAGATGATTGCATGGGAAAATTTTGCTGCTGAAAATTCTCAGGTTGGTTTACTGGTTGATAAAGAACTGTAGAACATTTTTGAGCAGGTACAGGTCTATGACAATTCTGCTGCTCTCCCCATATTAACTGTACTGCTTTAGGAGACACATAGTCCTGATCACTATGATTAGGAGCCAAGCTTCCTGTGGAAGAGCTATGATTTTGTAACATATAATTATGTTGTGTTCTATACTGATGTGATGGTGCAAACTGCAAGGTGGTTTCCACAGTATTTCCCATGTTTTGTGTCTTAGATGGTAAGTTCATTTTATCCGACTGTGAAACATGCTCATGGGAGATGTAATTTGGTACATACCTTTGAGCAGCCTCTTCTTTCTGATGCTTAGTTTGTTCCAAGGAGTGCACTGTAACACTCCCTAGCAAATATTTATTTTTTTCGGAATACTTAAAGTCACTTGGTAAAACAGCAGAAGATGACAATATTGGTTGTGAGTGGTTGTTAATTAGGAGATTCATAAGATGTTTTGGCTTGGCAGCATCATTCTTATTGTTAGGGTATGCACAGTAAGGAGGAGGTTCCTGAGAGGAGTGTGCTAATAGCTTGTTTTGGGAGAAAGCAAATGAACTGGGAACAATCTGTGACAAATACTGTTGCTGCTGCATCTCAGAAAAGTTCATATTGTTACCATTCTGTTCTGGTCTTCTATTCCATTCCATATTTGTCAGCTTTTATAGATTTACTTGAAATTCTGAAATATCAAATGAAGACAACAATTAAAATTAAACGTGTATGTTTTAAGGGGTTTTCATGCCTAAAAATTCAATCACTTACTAAGACAAGGTAATTACTGTCTAAATAAATAAATAAAATTACCTAAACGGATTCTAACAGGAGAGAAACGACTTGCTACACCAATACATAAATTGATTACATGTCTGCTAATGCCATTAAGATGCTTAACAGTGTAAATAAGCAAAAAAGAATCAAATCAAGGGTGGAAATGAGTTTTAACAGAACATTAGAATTAGCCAAAATTTCCCGTAGACTGACACTTGTTCTCTCCTTCTCTCAAAATCTTCCTATCTGTAGTCTGATTGCTATTACAACTACTCCTGGACCCAGTCTCAAACTGCACAGATGACTTTCTGGACCCGACAAACACTGTGGCTCTTCCTGGCCTGGCAGCTGCTATTCATCTTTCTGGTACCAGGCCCTCCTCTGAGCACTAGGGTCCTCTGCTCAGTGACACACCAAATTTTAAGGCACTTGTGCAACCTGATGCTTGGGATTATTTTTGAAATCTGCAACTCTACTGAAGTGGAAGAGTAGCCTAGTGCTGAAAGCTCTGGCTTGGTAACAAAGAGACCAGGGTTTGATTCACTCTGGCACTCCTTGTAGCCTTGGATGTCACTTAACCCTCCATTACTTCGGAAGAAAGGCCTGGCAATCTACTTCCGGTCACACTGCCAAGAAAACCTAGGGAGCTGCTGGGTTGATAGGAGTCAGTATTGACTCAAAGGCACACACTGCATTTTTGCAACTTAACAGCATGGTTTCATAGAACGTGTGATGCATTTGCCATTAAAACTTATTTGTCAGAGATAAGGATACTAGGTTCTTTTCATGTGGTTTGTAGAGATGTACACAACCCCTGTCTCAACTGTTCCCAAGTATGGCTGACAGGAATGGTGACTGAGGTGATTCAAAATGTCTGTCACATGAATTTAATATTATGGTTCAGGTTATATTCTTAAAAGGCATTTTATCATGTGCAAAGCTCAAGAATTCTTAGCAAACACACTATCCACACTTTTACTCAAGCTCCCAAATGCCATCCCTCCACCACCACCCTTCTGGTCACTATTCTCACCCCAGCAACATCACTCCCTTCCTCTTATCTTGACAAACATATGTGGGCACTAAACCTGTTTATACCACTAACTGTACAGCAAAAGTCTTACCCCATTCTTCTGTAAAAGAGGAAAATTTGCTTTGAGGACTGAATGCATGCCTGTTCTTAAGCCATTGCGTCCTCCCTCTCAGAAGCATTTGTATACCTTACATGACTGTTGATCATGGGGGGGCGGGGGTGGGGGGGAAGAGACACACTATTGAATGAAACAAATCTTAAATGGCAATGTTGCAAAGGAAAATGAAAATCAATGTAACAATGTAAAAATCATATGTAACACAGAATAACCAATCAATGTACCGAGGCATAAACTTTCAAGACAAGAGGCCACTTTGATTTTTCTCTCATGCACCAGTTGGCAGCTGACAGACTGGATGAATGTCATCCGCGCATCACCTTCAGCATCCTTGCCTAGGCCTCAAGGACCCTTCCTCTTCCTGCAAATGGATTTTACTGATCTGCCTTGTGCCAAAGGGGGAGGAAACACCTTTTGGTTTTTACCTGCTTATATTCAGGATGGCCTGAGGCCTATCCTACCAATTTGTTATCTGCTGCTACAGTTTTAAAGTGTTTGCTTACCCAGTTCATTCCTTTGTGGGGCGTGCCCCTGGTTTTGTCCTCCGATCAAGGCCCAGCATTTACAGCAGAAGTCTGGAAAGGCATAACTGAATTTTTCAGCCTTCACCAGCAACTTCACCCTCTGTATCATCTGCAAAGCTCTGGCCAAGTGGAACGGATGAACCGGACACTGAAGGCACTCCTCCGCTCCCTAACTCATGATTGGAGTCAGGATTGGGTGAAGACTCTGCCATTTACTTTGTTTTCGATTTGCAATTCTTCTCAAAGAACTTGTAAAGGGTCTTACTCCTTATAAGATTGTAACCGGACGTCCGGCCACCACTCCGGCCCATGTTATAGTGTCACCAGAACAAATGCCCAATCCTCAACTGTTGCGCAGCGATTTATTGTCCTACTGTAAGTATTTGTACCGAACTTTGGTATCTCCTTTCTTGCAGCTCACAAAAACACGGTGCTCAGGCATCGCGACCGCCTCCAGATGTGGAACCAGGAGACTGGGTGCTCATCAAGGATCCAGCACCGAAGTCTGCTTTAGCGGCAAAATTCCTGGGGCCTTTCCAAGTTTTATTGGTGGGATATTCAGCACTGAAAGTAAAAAAAGACAAAAGCCATGGATACATCTGGACCACTGGATGAAGTGTAATCCATGTGTACAGTCAGATCTTGAAGAATTTGAAATTGAATTGGATTCAATTCCGCTGGGTTTGGAACCATGACCTGTCGGCAGTGACGCCCTCTCACCAGAGGACGAGCGTATGATTACTGGACAGTTACAGCCTACATCGGACTTGATTCAAAGACACTGGATAACATACCTGATCTCAGTTGCTTTGGGACTGGTATTGTTTATTTGGTTAGTGGGATTTCGGTATTAGAAGTGGGAACTGCTCCTGTTCCTACCCCTATAGTCCCCATGGGACCATCTGGGATCCATGACCATACGGTTTCTATGTATGATCCGCATGCTCCCTGGACAGGGCATGGCGATTTTCATAATGTGTTTCATTCTCATATTTACTCCTTAATTCAACGGTTTAATGTTTCTAGTTGTGCTGTGTGTCTACCACATCCATCAGCTACTCAATTTGGGTTTCTGCCCCGACCACGACCTATATCCTTGCAAGAGTTAAAGGAATTGTCTATGAATCAAACTGCGTTTAATTTGACCATGACTTGGCCTCAAAATGTTACTCCGGCCCCTAGAATCATTAGTCCCCAACCAGTGACCAAACCTGCTATTTGCTTTCAGCACGATGGCACTCGACCTATGGGGGAGACTCCCCTGTCAGCCTGCCAGTCCATTATGACCAACAACCATGCTTATTTAGTATTGGATAAACCTTCTGTTGAATCAGCTCAAGCTCACACTCGGCTCAGAGTTGTGAATTCTGCCCTTCTCAAAAGTCCTTACACCCCATTCAGTATGGGGTTCAACGCTTTTATTCAGACAGAACGCCATTTCAGCCAGATGTTACTGGTTCTGGTGGTGCTGAGTTTTTTTGTATACCCCTATTTAGGTTATCATCCCTGGGTAAGAAATTTTGTGCCAGGTACTGAAGTTTTAATCAAGGACCCAGCAGACCACACTGTGTGGGCCAATTGCCTTATTGCATTAATGGGCCATTACTTTGTGTGTGGAACTTTAGCCTATGTTCAGTTACCTGCTGATTGGTCAGGAAGCTGTTACTTGGCTATCTTAGAATTACCATGGAAGTTTATACCTTATGAGGCCTTATTAGATACTACAATGCACTCTTGCTCCCATAGGGCAGCAGATGATCATTTGACTGACATAACTGCTGCACGAAAATTGTTAGAGGATACCACAATGTTGACGCAAAAGGAAATACCCTACCTTTACCGGTATGGTCTGGATTAGTACTCTTGGCTCCATTAGTCCTACTGAACGATATGGAGAACAAGTATTGTGGCTGTATGCCTTGATAGAGGTTATGGCTCAAGATCTGACTGATGTGCTTACAGTTATACAAGGTACTGTAGACAAGTTAACAGCATACTCTGCCCAAAACCGTATGGCCTTGGACTATTTGTTGGCCAAGGAGGGTGGAGTTTGTGGAATTGTTAAAGAACATTGCTGCACTTTCGTGGACAGCAACAAAAAGGTAGTGACTGATCTTCTAGATCAGGTTTGAAAAGAAACTCATTTTACTAAGGAAAACATAGCAGGCACCTCCGACTCTGTCTGGCCATGGCTCAGTAATATATGGAGCGGACTGTCTGGACCATTAAAAGCACTGCTCACGGGGCTATTTGGGTTTCTAGTGTCTCTCAGTCTTGGGATTAGGCCTTGCTTGCCTCACTAAATGCTGTGCATCCTATATGGCCAAAACCACCAACACTATAGCTGTCCTCAAACTGAAGTGTGTTCCCAGTGCTGGAGACCTTCTCTGGGAACTGCCCTATAATGAAGAAAATGATTCTGAGCAGAACCAAGGGGGGGGGACTGTGGGAAAGGATATACAGGGGACCCTCGTTGTCAATTAGAAATTATAGATGAAACTACTGAACCCACTTATAAGGTAGCATATGCCACTATTGAGCCCATGTATGGTAACCTTGAAATGGACACAGATACTGAAGATGAAGATACAGGGATGTAAAACTGACTATTGCTTGAATCCATATTTGCAAGGCTGAACTGCAAGAAAGAAAAGCAGCACATTGTTAGTCAGGAAGCTATGGGCTATGCTATGTCAAAACAGATATAAGCTTAATTGTGACAGACTAGAAATGTACAAAGTTACTAGCTGTTACTGTAAAGGTCAGATGTAAGCTTGCTGGCTTCTACTAAATTTGTGGGGACTTTCTAGAAATTAAATAAAGTCCCTCCACCCTTCTCCGAAGTTAATGATGTCTCGGAAAAGTATAAACAAACAATGTCAGGAAATTATGAACATTGTAAGGAATCAGCAAAAATTATTCCTGTACGCACAAGTTTTGTATAACATGTGATTTTCTGTAATTTAGCTGACATCAATCCTGTCAGTTATATCATATGAATAAAAGGCAGGACTCGAGGGGATTTTCGAAGATGGCTGGAGGAGATGCTTTGTATATATCCAGGCCTCTCTGACTGTCTTCCTCTAGAGCTCTGGATGGTTGTAATACCTATTGTGTTTGTCTCAATTTTTTCCTTCCTGTTAGAAGGGCCAGATAGCCCAGAACCAAGGTAAAGGTGGGTCTACACCTGAACAGGTACAATGCTTAGAGAGGCAAAGCTTCTCTTGACTATCATAGTATTACAGTCTTGAAAAGATAAACTAGAGTCCAATAATATTCCAAGAGAGCATATACACAATCCTTAACAAGTAAACAGCTGCCACCAATGGGAAGAAAGCCACAGGAACCTCTTCTCTGGACAACCACATCGCCTCCGATTTGGACACATTTAAAAGCAACCCATGGGAGGAAAACCATGTCACAATTGTCCAAAAGGCCTGCACAAAAAGACCTGAAATGACCTATATTGTGTGAGTCACATTCCTCTGAGAGCCGTCTTCAGGAAAGAGCAGGGGGGGGGGGACAGAAAGACAGGGGGGTTGAGGTTATGTGAGGCAGCTGAATTCCTGCCAAATCTTTCCAAGCTTCTGGCTGATCCAACAGGCCCTTAAAAAAATACAAGCATGGAGCTGAACCATTTCTTTCTCCTCTTATGGCTACCAAAATCTGTATATCAGCAAAAAAAGAACGGGCTCAATCCAAAATCTTTGATAACAATTCCCAATGACGCTAAAAAATATTAAAAAGCAATAAAGTCAAAATAGAGCCCCGAGGGACCCCTGATGTAAACAGATAACTCTGAAGAAACACCATTTACTGAAACTATAAAAGTCCTGGAAGAAAAATAATTTGTAAACCATTTGAGTTCTACATCAGTTAACCAAATTTCTTGCAACTTAAGAAGCATAAATCAAAGGCAGAGCTCAAATCCAACTGGATAAGCAAGACATACTGACCACTGAGAAAAGCCAGTAAGAAACTTCCTGAGCAGTAAACCAAAAAAAAATTCAGATCTCATGACACAACTTTAACACACACAAGCAAATATTTTGCTCTTACCAGAGCTAACTCTGCATCAGGCACCGATATAGATAATGCTATTGAAAAACAGCAGACTTCGGAACCTGTAAAAGGAGTCTTCCAGGGTGGGGTCTATCAGGATTCAAAGAAAGAATAGGTATATAAAGTTTCTCCTCCCATATCCTGTAAAACCAATCCAGACAAGTGGGATGCATCCAAGCAGTCAAGATCCAGGGTAGGGAGGAAGACAATACTCTGGACAGGACTGCCCTAAAGGTGCTATCTGCTCTGGCTCCCACATGCAACCTGTACTATATCAAAGTTGCTCAGAGACAATCAGGCAGCTGTCCTGCATATATCCTCTGGAGACATCAAGGCAGAGACTGCCCAGGAGGTGGCTTGTGCCTTAGTGGAGTGAGCTTCCACTCCCTTCGGCACCAGAAGGTATGTTGACCAAGCCCCTCTAAGGGCTTCACCATTTCACCAAGTACACCCTGAAGGGCAACTGGTCTTTAAGGGGCATCATCTGGCCATTACCATCACAGATTTGGAGACTGATCAAATCTGAAATGGCATCCAACAAGGTGGTCAGCTTCCAACTTCACTGGCTTGACACCAGGCCAACCCACAACGCTGCCCGAGAGCCTAAGGTGATTGCGGTAAAAGGCATTCTTACAGAGAGCCATGACACTCTGAACAAGAAACTTTGAGCACAGTACCTATTCTCAGACGTATAGAGGTAATGGGTACTAACTACATGGGCCAGTCTATGAGAGAAACCGAAAATGGAGAACCGCTATATAAAATGGAGTGTCAGCTTGGCCATACTGAGGAAGACTGGGCCATGAGAATGCTGACAGTCTGCTGTGGTGAAAATGCATTAAAGTTGACTACTGATTATGCCTCAACAGTAAGTTAGAGGCTAATTAAACCTTAGTTTTGTAAGAAAAATTCCTGTGCAATTTTGTGAACAACATCTTCTTGCGTTAACTATTTTGGTAGAAAACATCATCATGTGAAACTTGAGATAGTATCTCTCCATACTAAGACTCCCTGGTAAAGATAAGGAAAACTTCTCACCTAGCAACTGTATACAAAATAAATTGAAGGTCAGATCATCAATCGTGGAGTTCTGAGCTTCTGAGCCCTGGAATAGGAGATGCCTCCCTTGAACATTCTTGGGTGCCTGGCCAGCTTTTTGATTATGCTTAATGGATAGCTGATCCTATTCTATGTATGTTTCAACCTGATGGAAAATAACTGGTTGCTATTGCAACAAGATATAAAGAAGGTGCTTTTTCAGTCAGGGAGGAGAGGAAAGTCTCACCCATGGGGTGAACACACACACCGCCTGGGGGTCTTCCCGACTGAGGGTCTCTCCTGCCTGGCTGAATTTGGGGCTTTTTCAAAGCGTTGGCATGAGATGAAGCTTATAACTCTTTCGGTGATATATTGTCGTCTTATGATTAGTTAAGCTGTGCATAAAAGTAAGATATGCGGATAAGTGAATTACTTGCTTTCAAGTTACTTTTTTTTTTGCTATTTTATAAATAAACTGATTATCTCTACTCCAAAGTGTGCTAGCCTTTATTTCGCACCCTGTTTAGGCAGGACATAAATTTGGCACTGTGAGCAGGATATGAAAAACGCTTGTATGATGCTGAAAAGGAAAGTGTGTAAATAGTGTAAATACTGTAGATATTCCCGGCTGGGATCAACGCCTTATGAGATGTTAGCTAGAGAGTGGCCTTGCTGGTCAGAACCAAGTGAGAACTGGGATTCTATTTTTTTTTTTTTTTTTTTTAAAGATGCTGAGCCCATGAATGCCCTTGCTTGCAAAAAAATACCTGCTGAAAAGGGGACAGAATTGAGTACTTTTGGGAGAAGAGGATGGGTTTTGTTGTCTGCATATCCTAAGATGCATCAGGCAAAATCCAAACAAACTAGATTTGATTGCTCAACTAGAGAAACAGATTTGTGATCTACAGAGTATGGTAACAATGTTACAACACCAAACTCATTTGTGACAGATAAATTAGACCCTTATCAGCAAGCTGCAGAGAAGGCTGCTGTTTGGGTAGCTCAGTATAAATACCGTAAGAGACGAGAAAGAATAAATAAAAAGAAAGTGCACGTCTATTGCTAAAGCGGGTGTAAATTGTGATCCTGATAACTTGGATGGCAATATCTGGGATTATACTGAAACCTCTAATTCTGAAGGAGAACAAGGAATCATGAACGACAGCTATCTGGCACAACTGATTTATAGGAGGAAGGTAAAGAATACTCCCCAGAATACTGGAGGAGTTTAACCTAAATACTGCTGAGGATCCTAACCAACAAGAGATCAATGATATCCAGGACAGGTTTAGGCAGAAGCCTGGGGAATCGCTGATCACATTGATAGTGCGTATTTATGAGACTGGAGCTTCAGGGGTACAGCTAGATCATGGTGATGCTAAAAACATTTTGCTTGATTAGTTCCAACCCTGTGATACAAAGTGCAGTTTCGGAATTAAATAGCACGAAATATGACTAATTTCAATTGGAAGGATGTAATGCTAAATATCCTACAGAGGCTAATTGGCCTCCAAATCATAAACCATGGTTTGCTTTGTGGGATGGTATTCAGCACATTAAATAGGAAGGCATGAAAACTGCTATTTTTGTAGGACAAGCTGATCAGTTAATGAATTGTGCAATGACTGTGTCAATGAGGAATAAGTTTATACGCTTGACTCCACCCGCTTACAAACATGTTATTATGGACTTTACTGATAAACCAGACAGGGAACTTTTTATCAGATGTGGTAGAAGCTGTGAGACAATTAGATGAATTGGTAGAATGGGGCCCAAAGTACAGTGCAGGGAATAGAAGGGAGAATAGATCAGAGGAACAGAAAGGAAATGTAAATAACCGGGTGTCCAGGAAAGGTATGTTTACTGCTCTTCTTAAAGATGGTGTTGAACAAGAACAGACTGATGGAATTGATACACAGAGCTTGTGGGAAATGTATAGAACGAGGACTAAATAAGAAGGGTGGAAATAGGAATTGAGTAAGCAGGATTCAGAAATGAATGAAGAGGAGAAAAAGAATGAGGGGAAAAAAAGGAGGGTGAGATTAGAGAAGCAAAATCACCTTCTGATTTGTATCCTGATCTTTCACAGGCACAAGATTTGTTTCGAGACTAGGAAATGGGCCAAGCTCCAGTTGAAGGGTAGGCCCATAAGGACATGAGACCCCATGTAAATTTAGAAATTTTCTGGCAAAATAAAAACATTCAAAGGGTCTGAGCCTTAGTAGATACTGGAGCGGAGGCCAGTTTAATTTATGGGAATCCAAAACATTTTAAAGGACAATACGTTACAATTACTGGGTTGGGAGGAAGGAAAACATGCTGTACAAACCACATTGGAAATGAAAATTGGTCAATTGCCTAAGAGAAAACACTGTGTTAATTGTTCCCATTCCCGAGTATATAATTGGGATAGACATTGAAGGGGTTGACCCTGAATCTTGATCATGCACAATATCAATATGGTATTAAATCGTACATTTCTGCTAGACCCGTTACTGTGGGACACCTCAAAATGTCCCCAGTGAAGTTTCCACCTGCCACTAAGATGGCAAGCATGAAACAGTATAGGATCCCGGGAGGGCATCAAGAAATAGGAGAAACAATTCAGGAATTGCTGGAGGTGGGGGCGATTAAGCAGGTTACCACTGCCTGGAATAATCCAGTTTGGCCTATAAAGAAATCAGATGTCAGTTGGAGGATGACAGTTGATTATATAGAATTGAATAAGTATACTCCTCCATTGACAGCTGCTGTACCACATACAGTCACTCTTATTGAAAACATTCAAAAGGCATGAAGGGACCTGGTACACCATCAGATTTAGCCAATGTGGCTTTTTTGTTTTTTTTTTTTTTACTATTCCCATTGAAGAGGAGAACTGGAAGCAGTTCTCATTTTCTTGGCAGGGTAGGCAATACTGCCCCATTATACTCCCACAGGGGTATTTATATAGCCCCACTATCTGTCACAGGATTGTGGCAGAGCACTTGGATGAACTTCCATCCCCGGATGGGCTACAAATCTCACACTATACTGATGACATTTTGGTGCAAGGGCCCTCACAAGAGGTTTGCAGAACATCTTGAAGCACCCATTGCACACATCAGAAAGAAGGGTTGGGAAATGAACCCTGCAAAGATTCATGGGTTGGCTCAGACAATGAAATTCTTGGGCATACAGTGGCATCAGGATCATCGAGAAGTCCTTCCAAAAGCCAAACAAAAAATAATGGAGTTTGCCACCCCCCAAAACAAAAAGGAGGCCCAGCAATTCACTGGGCTGTTTGGCTTTTGAAGACAGCACATTCCCCCATTTAAGTCAAATACTTTCACCATTGTATAAGAAAACTAGGAAGAAATATGAGTTTGAATGGGGAGATGAGAAGCAACAGGCTTTTGAACTAGCCAGACAAGCTATACAGCAAGCTTTGGATTTATGGCTTGTTCAACCTGGGGAACTCGAGCTCAATGTGTCAGTTCAAGAGCAGTATGCTAATTGGAGTTTATGGCAGAAAAAGGGAAAGAAAAAAGTACCTCTAGGATTCTGGACAAGGAAGCTGCCTGAAGTGGGGTCTAGATACCTCTTGAGAAACAGTTGTTAGCATGTTACTGGGCTTTATTGAATACAGAACAGGTGAATGATTTAGGACACACTGTGGTGTTAAGGCCAGAAATTCTTATTATGCACTGAGTAATGAGCTCCCCCAAGACACAGAATAGGACATGCACAGGAAGCAAGTACAGTATAAACAAATGGAAATGCTATATTCAGGATAGGGTTAAAATTGGAATAGAGGGAACTGCTACTTTATATGAAATGGTAGCTCAAGCCCCTCTTAAGGATACTGAGATCACTCAATTACCGAGTCATAAATTAACAGCAACAATCTCCAATAAAGTGGGGACAACCATTTGTACAGCTGACATTAGAACAGAGGGAGCATGTTTGGTTTACTGATGGATCTTCTAAATATGTAGGAAATAAAAGGTGTTGGAAGGCTGTGTCATACAATCCAACTACCAAAAAATTGTTTGACAACTATGGGTGAAGGGAAAAGTAGCCAGTATGCCAAATTTTATGCGGTATTTCAGGCTTTAAAGCAAGAGACTCCAGGAACTTGTCATATTTACATCAATTCCTGGTCAGTAGCCAATGGATTAGCCACATGGCTACCTACCTGGCAGCAAAACAATTGGGAGGTGCATTCAAGAGAAAATTGGGGAAAGGAACTGTGGCAGCAAATTTGGGAAATGTTACCTTCAAGTACAGTAACTGAGTATCATGTGGAAACTCATAGTGCTACTGATTAGTTAGACAGATGGTTTAATTCCAGTACTGATGAACAAGCTAAAATTGCAGAAGCACAAACAGACACCAAAGAATCTGACTCGCTGGGCATGGCAAAATGGGCCCACTAGAAATGCGGACATTTAGGTGAAAAAGCTACCTACCACTGGGCACATACAAGGGAAATTTCTATCCCCTTAGATGTTATTAAAACAATTTTGCAATGTCCAGTCTGTCAGCATACACAGCACAGGTCCATCCTGCACATAGTGTATGGTCATCTAGGGCAAGGAAAACTGCCAGGCCAGATATGGCAAATAAACTACATAGGGCCTCTACCTACCAGTAGGGGAGGTCAATATGTATGCACAGCTGTGGATACATATTCCGGGTATTTAGTAACATATCCATGTAGGAGAGCTACTCATACTAACACCATCAAAACTTCAGATCTCATTATTTTATACTATGGGATCCCTCTACCGATTCAAAGTGATAATGTGTCTTATTTTGGAGGAAGGCTTGTACAAGACTATAGTAGACAGCACAACATTGAATGGGTGTTTCATATACCTTATTACCCTCAAGCTGCCGGACTTATAGAAAGAATGAATGGATTGCTCAAAGAGCAACTTAGGAAATTAGGGGAAGGATCCCTGCAAAAGTGGCGAGATCATCTTTCTGCAGCACTACAGATTCTCAACAATAGACCAATTTCAGAAACTGAAACTCCTCTAATGAGGATGTGGACTCCCTCATTACAAACCAAATCTTATGTGGCCACTAACACCAATTTATATTGGGAAATTAAAGAAGGTGCTCTAGCCCCATATCGGGCAACACCAGAGGTAGCTGGACTAGATTTACATGCTTTGCAGGAATAAAGAGTAAAGGTCCATGATTTACAGTTGAAAGAAACAGGAATAGGAATCCAAATACCACCTGAGCATTTTGATTAATCGCCCCTCACTCTGGATTAAAGGGATTCAAATACTCGGAGGAGTGATGTAGACTATCAAGGAGAAATAAAAAGTATTCTGATGAGCACCGGGGAATCAGAAGGAACATCCTGGTGAAGGCAAGTGTCCGGAGACACCTCACCTTCCGACTCACATCCGAGTAGGACAGGTGGCAGTCCTCTGGCCCTGAGGGGTCGGGCTGCTCCAGCGCTCATTGGCTTGCTGGTGACTGATTATCTCCATACAGAAGAATGGGAAATCGAGCGGGACCTCGGCTGAGGATCTACTCAGGCCCGTAGGGCTTCGAGGATCAGCACAGCCTCCAGTGTCGACTTTGTCGTCAAGTTCCCGGTGGTCAGGGCAGAGGAACCGGACATACCGGACGTTAGTGCCCTTTGCTGCTTCAGGAAGGCATTCATCTTGTGTTCCAAGGAATCCATCCTGGATCTGAGCTCAGGTGGTTCCGCAGCATCCGGCAAGGGCGCCGATGGAAATCAGGGCTGGTTCCTGTTCCCCCGGAGGGGAGTCCTTGACTAGGATAGGATGCACTGGCCAAGGCCAGTCCATGGCCAGTTCCTTCCGAGAGAGCTTGATCAGACACACCTTCCGACACCTCAGGTTGACGCTCGGGGCTCCTTGACTGGCCCCGCGAGGGACCTGGCTGTTCTGAATCATCCAGAGATGCAGCCGTCGAGGATATTTTCCTTCTTTTGGGTTTCCTCGAGGGGGACACCCTCTCCAAGGACCCCAAACGCCGCTCGGGTTCAGAACTCTCCTCCTGGGGCATGGAGGTCTCGGCGAGGTCCTGGCTTTCAGAGTTATAGAGGAATCAGGGAAAATTTTTTCATGATGCTGCTTGCGGCATTTCAGGGCCTTTGAGGACATAAGTTTGCAAAGGCCACAGACAGCCGAGTCGTGGTCCAGGCCGAGGCACCGGATGCAGCAGTCATGCATATCGGCGAGGGACATAATTTTTACACACCTGTCGCACTTTTTGAACCCGCTGGTAGCCATAGAGGGAAAAAGGCCCCCAGCAAGACCTTTACGGCAGCACACATGTGCTGAGGGATGTTCCCAAAAGCGTTCCTATTGGACGCTGGGGAGCGTTCCCGCGCAGGCTACGCTGGTACCGACAATACCCATATGTGAAGACTATATTCCTGCTTGTTCCTGGAGATTAATGCTTTAGCTTGCACCATGGAAAAAAGTCTTAATCACACTTCAGCTGTGTTGCAAGAATTATAGATTTAAGAAGCACTAGGAAAGAAGTCTTGCAAAATGAGTAGCAATAGATTACACAGGTCTGCGACTAAAAAGCTGTTTGATTATTTTCATCTAATTTCCATGTATTTTGGTGTGCTGAAAACAAATAAAATATTGAAAAAACTCCTAGACGTCATGATTTGCCACAACATGCAAAACTGTATTCAAATTTTTTCAAATTACTATTAATTCAAATTACTATTAATTAATTCACATAAGTGCATTTAAGATATAAAATGCAAAAAAACTTAAAGGGGTTGTCCGAGTTATGTAAAAAAAAATATAGCACTGTAAATCTGATGGTCAGCAATATATACATAAGCTAAGCAAGTTTTAAGTCCGTGCTTCTAATGGTAGAAGGTGTTAATCTTTCCTGAAGAATCCAGTGGGAGGGGGAGACAGGGCAGATAGCAGCAGCTTTGGTCAGTGCAGGGGGGCGTGGCCAGCACTGAGACGTCTCGTGTACAGACACGGAGCTGCTCTCTCCTGCATGCCACACTTGTGCACGAATCATCATCAGATTCTTGGTTCTAGGCTGTTCATACTTTATCGCAATTCGTGTCAGCTCGTCATTCTTCAACCATTGTTATGGCTCTGCGAAAGTGTATTAATTCGCCAGACAGTTTCTGTTTCATCTGTGGTGAACATACAGTGTTGAAGCAACAGCAGAATATTACAGACTTTGTGAAAAAAGTATACTTTGCATACTTTGGACTAAAAATTGGAGATCAATATAAAGTCTGGGCGCCTCATAAAGTGTGCAAACGGTGTGTTGAGGACCTCCGAAACTGGTTCAAAGGTAAGAAAAAATCTTTCCATTATGGGATTCCTATGGTATGGCGAGAGCAAAAGAACCATAGTGACGACTGTTACTTTTGTTCATGCGACGTGAAAGGGTTTAATTCCAAATGGAAGCATTCCATTTCATACCCCAATCTTCACTCGGCAATTCGTCCCATCTCCCATGGCACAGATATACCAGTATCCAAGCCCCCTGCTACCTTGGAAGAGATGCCTAGCTCCGATGAAGGTGAAGTCATACCTGAACCAGATGATGAATCAAGTGCTGACTTTGATGATACAAGACCAAAATTGTTTTCTCAGGAGGAGATGAATGATTTGGTAAGAGACTTGAATCTTCCCAAAGATGCCGCTGAGTTACTCGGATCAAGGCTGAAAAGCAGGAATTTATTGTTGCCAGGAGTGTCATCTTCATGGTTCAGACATCGTGAAAAGGAGTTCGTTCCTTACTTCGCCCAGGAAGACAAGTTGGTTTATTGCATCGATGTTGAAGGTCTGATGGGTCAATTTAAAATCCAATATGATTCAGAGCAATGGCGTCTTTTTATAGATTCTTCAAAAAGAAGTCTCAAAGCAGTTTTACTCCACAATGGTTATTACGCTTCCATACCTGTAGGTCATTCCGTACACTTGAAGGAAACCTACGAGAACTTGGAATTGGTTCTTCGTAAACTTAAATATGAAGACCATGGTTGGCAAGTGTGTGGGGACTTGAAGGTCTTGTGCATGCTGCTCGGGCAACAAGCTGGGTATACCAAATATCCTTGTTTTCTGTGTCTATGGGACAGTCGAGACCGACAAAATCACTGGACCAAGAAGAGTTGGCAGCAGAGGGTGCTAACAGTCGGTGAAAAAAATGTCCTCCGAGAAACTTTGGTACCTTCCCATAAAGTTCTTCTACCACCTCTCCACATAAAATTGGGATTGATGAAGAAATTCATAAAATCACTTCCAAGAGATGGATAATGCTTCAAATACTTGGTCACCAAGTTTCCAGGTCTGTCGGAGGCAAAATTGAAGGAAGATGTGTTCGTCGGACCAGACATTAGAAGGCTTATAGTTGATCAAGAGTTTGTTAATACCATGACGGATCCTCAAAAAGAAGGGTGGATTGCATTTAAAGAAGTCGTACAGAAATTTTTAGGCAATAACAAAGATCCTCCCTACAAAAAGATCGTTGGACGAATGCTGAAAGCATTTCAAGCTTTAGGTTGCCTGATGAGTTTGAAAGTGCATTTCCTCTAGCCCCACCTTGACTACTTTCCTGAAAATTTTGAAGCTGTGAGGGAGGAACAAGGTGAACGATTCCACCAAGACATTAAAGAGATGGAAAGGAGATACCAGGGAAAATGGAGCATTACAATGATGGCAGACTACTGTTGGATGCTTCAGAGAGACATTCCAGATGCTACTCACAAGCATAAATGCACCAAGAGGAGCCTCACAAGGAAGAAGAATCAAGTTTAGTGTGTGTAGGTGAGATCATTTCAGTTCAAAAAAGGATTTTCATGAAAATATTGTAATAAAACTTTAATTTTATAAGTCTATTTCCATTTATTTTGAGGTATTGCCTTATTTAACATAGTTACCTAAATTGTCAGGAAACGTGATGTCCTATGACAAAATGGAGGTCATTTTCGGATTCAGCGCACCAAAAAACAAAGATTACATGGAATAACCAAAAACAGCTCTCGAAAAAATTTTTTGCAGACCTGTGTTATTTACTTTTAACACACAATTATGGATGTGAACATTTTGAAGGCATGTGTTGCTTCAATTTAATTGATCATGCTACTTCCATTCAATCTCATATTCAAGCTTTGCAAAATCTAGTCAAAGGTATTAAACAAGATATTACTGCTAATTGGTGGGATTGGTTATTTGGATGGCTACCCAGTATGGTAGCCTCAGACAGATCATTGGAGAAGTTATCTGTATCTATTGATTATGATATGTTTCTTTATTCAATGCATACCCAGTTTTATTACTATGTTTCGTCCGCCTAAACACAGATGTTATCAGTATCTTATATGCATAATCAATAGCCAAAGGACCGAATGTAGTGAAAGCGAATTAAAGTTGACTACTGATAATGCTTCAGCTGTAACTCAGGGGTTAAATAAACCTCAGTTTTGTAGGAAAAAGATTCCTGTGCAATTTTGTGAAAAACATCTTCTTGCGTAACTATTTTGGTAGAAAACATCATGTGAAACTTAAGATAGTACCTCTCCATAGTAAGACTCCCTGGTACACAAGATAAGGAAAACTTCACCTAGCAACTGTATACAAAATAAATTAAAGGTCAGGTTATCAATCATGGAGTTCTGAGCTTTTGAACCCTGGGATAGGAGATGCCTCCCTTGAACATTCTTGGGCGCCTGGCCAGCGTCTTGATTATGCTTAATGGATAGCTGATCCCATTCTATGTATGTGTCAACCTGATAAAAAAATAACTGGCTGCTATTGCAACAAGATATAAAGAGGGTGCTTTTTCAGTCAGGGAGGAGAGGAAAGTCTCACCCACGGGGGTGAATGCATGTATTGCCTGGGGGGGTCTTCCCGACTGAGGGTCTCCCTGCCTGGCTAAATTTGGGGCTTTTTCAGTTGAAGCGTTGGCATGAGATGAAGCTTATAATTTTTGGTGATATATTGTCGTCTTATCTTATGATTAGTTAAGCTGTGCATAGAAGTATGTGGATAAGTGAATTACTTTAAGTTACCCCTTTTTTTAATATTTTATAAACTGGTTCTCTCTATTCCGAAGTGCTATAGCCTTTATTTCGCACCCTGTTTAGGCAGGACACCTGCACATAGGCAGAGACAATGAAATCATTGTCTTAAAGGTGGACTGACAGAAACCAAACATCTCTGGAATTTGCTTCATGGAGTCCAGAACTAAAGTGCAACACCCTAAACTGCAGAGGACTAGCATCCCTGACCTCTCCAGAGACCTCATGAAAATAAATACCCACTACCAAGACAACATTCTTGGATTTGATGGTACAAACCCTTAGACCCAGGACTAGACCAGTCACCCAACACTACACCAGCAATCGGCTGACTGCATAGCAGCGAGAAGGGCATTTTTGCAAAAATAGATGTGCTTCCTGTCCAACCTGTCTGAGGAGCATGCTGATGGACAATGCTTGTGATAAATTCATCTAAGCTCTCTGTGTCTCTTAGCTGAACGTGTAAGTTACTTCCACATAGACTCATTAGGCAGAACATAGGGGTGGACTCCAGCCAGGCCAATCTATTTCTCTGCTAACCAGTGCTGCTCTACAACCATAGATCTGCCAGCTCCCACCAGAGGTACTGTATGCTGCTTATTACAGTTGTGGTCATTGATGGCACCCTTGTAGTTCAGCCCCTTAGTGCCCAATATCTCCTTAAAAAAAAAAAAAAGGAGAGCGCCCTATGAAATGGCTTTGGACTATATATGTACACATTTGACACAAAAGAATAAAACAAACAAGACCAATTAAAATAGTATAAAAACTGGGACACTGATTTATTTATAAGGGTGCCAATAATCATGTCCTGGCAATCAGCTTGAACAGAAGAACCACATTCCCACTGCATTAGATACATGTGGGATCAATTGTCAGTACCTACATGATTTAATCAAACCAATGAATGATGGCTCTAATGTTTAAAATGGACACATTCTTTCCCTGTTCCATTTTCATAATTGTAAAGACAAAAAGAGCTGCCTGAGACCATCAGAAAAGTCATTATCACAAAACATCAAACTTCAAAAGGGGTACAAGGCCGTCTCCAAAGAACTTGGGATTCCCATGTCTAAGTTCACAATGTTAATAAGTTTTCTGCTCAAGGTACTGTCAGGAAACTCCCAGGACATGGTGGGAAGAAGAAAATTAATCCAAGTCGTCTTTGAAGGTTAGTGCGAACTCTTGGAAAAACACCACATAAAACATCCAAAGAGCTTAAGACTGTCCTGGAGCAAGCTGGAGCGGTGGTTTCAACCCGCACCATAAGCCGTGCACTAAACAAAGAAAGACTTCATGGGTGAAGGCCGAGGAGGACCCCACTGCTCAAAGACAGACAAAAAAGTACACCTGATTTTTGCCCAAACCCACTTTAAAAAACTATAATCCTTCTGGGAAAATGTTTTGTGGACAGATGAAACCAAACTTGAGCTCTTTGGCATTGCAAACCAGCGATACATTTACTGGCGAAGAAATAAAGCTTATAAGGGGAAAAAAAAAGTGTAATTAGACTTACCTGCTAATTGCTGTTCCTTGAGGAACTCCAGTCCAGTCCCTCACCGCTCAGTCTGTGTGCTCAGTCTCCAAGCTGCAGAAGGAGGTGTACTACCCAGCGGTGAGGGACTGGACTGGAGGGAAGATAAGGAAAACACTCTTCCTACAGTTAAATATGGTGGAGGTTCCATAATGTTGTGGGGCTGTTTTGCTGCCTCAAAAACTGGAGACCTGGAACGTATTAAAAGAATTGTGAAGTCAGAGGACTACCAAGGTATCGTAGTACAAAATACAAAATGTGTTACCTAGTGTCAGAAAGCTAGGCCAAGGTCATGGGTCCTCCAGCAGGTCAATGACCCAAAACATACATCCAAAAGTACAAAGGAATGATTAAAAAGGAACAAATGGACTTAAACTGGCCAGAAATGAGTACTGATCTCAATCCAAATCAAGAACCTCTGGAAAGAGCTGAAATTTGCCATTCGTAAAAGGAATCCTGGAAACATTCATGAGCTGGAACAAATAGTTGGAGAGGGAGAAACTATCAGCAGACAGGCAGATATATGAAACTTATCAATGGCTACAAGAGACATTTGGAGGCTGTCATCACTGCAGAAGGTTGTGCAAACATTAGTTAAGGGTGCCATTAATATTTTTTTTCCTCAGAAATTACTACATCTAAATTGCAGACCTTTTTTGTTGTATACCTTTGAACATACTATTAAAATATTATGACATACAGTTAGAATATTTCCAATTATTTCTCAAGATATTGTACACAACATACCTAAAATTCAAGGTTGCCAATAATGACCACCACAACTAATTAAGATGGAAAGCAGCTCATGACTGGATTCAAGAACTGCAGCATGGTAGTTAAAAAGGGCCTCTAGAGGCCAAACAGGCCTGTGGCTAAGATCAGCCCACCAAGATCCACCTCTGGCTGGCCCAAGCTGCCATCTGAAATGGCAGCAGTATCGATTGGGAAGAGAGATGGTGGGGGAAAGATGAAAAATAGGAAAGGAGCAGCAGGGGTTACAAAAACAGAATGGGGCTCTTCCATGAGGATGATGCCAAAATGCCAGAGGAAAAAAAAAAAAGGTTCCCTGGGCTTTGCAGCCATAATGGGGACAAAAGGCAGCACAAGTGAAAGAAAAAAAAACCCCAAACACACAAAAAGAGTAGTTACTCACCTGTAAAGCACAGTTACTTACCTGTAACAGGTGATCTCTGGGAACAGCAGGAATAAGTCTTCACATATGGGTATTGTCGGTACCGACGGAGCCTGCGTGGGAACGCTTCCCAGCATCCAATCAGAAAGCCTTTGGGAGCATCCCACAGCACCTGCATGCTGCCTTCCCGCCTTTCCCAACTGTCTCCTCAGTTAGGTTTTAAAGCTGAGACAAAGAGAGAGAGAGAGGGAAAGGAAAGATAGAGAGATACAACTCCCAGGGGAGGTGGGTGGGTTGTGAAGACTTATTCCTGCTGTTCCCAGAGATCACCTGTTACAGGTAAATAACTGTGCTATCTCCAGGAACAAGCAGGTATGAGTCTTCACATATGGGGACTCCCTAGCTTTAGATGCCAGGGAGAGACCCCAGAAGTTGTGTGTCCCTGGGACAGGGCTCCACTTCCTCCCATGGATCTCTGGCATCCCATCAGGAATGGTGTGTAGGAGTTGATTAAGTATGGAACAGGTGTTTGAGAACAGCCTGACCAAACAAGGCATCCCAGCGGGAGTCCTTGTCTAAGCAGTAATGGGTTGTGAAGGTATGAACCGAGGCCCAAGTGGCTGCTCGACTGATGTTGTCAATAGACACAGAGTTTAGATGAGCTATTGAGGCTGCCATGGCCCTCACATTGTGAGCTGTGACATGGCCCTCCAGAGAAAGGTTCTTACTCTGATAGGCGAAAGAAATACACTGGGCAATCCAGTTGAATAGTGTTCTCTTGGAGACTGGTAGTCCCAAATGAGAAGGATCAAAGGTAACAAAGAGTTGAGAGGACTTCCTATGTTGCTGTGTCCTTTGTAAATAAAAAGCCAGAGATCTTTTACAGTCCAGGGTATGAAGATTCTTCTCTGCACTTGATGCATGAGGCCCTGGAAAAAAGACAGGTAGATAGACCTCCTGGTTAAGGTGAAAGGGCGAGACCACCTTAGGCATAAAGTGTGGATGAGTCCTAAGGACTACCTTGTCATGATGGAACCTTGTATAAGGTGGATTAGCTACAAGTGCTTGCAATTCACTAATACGACATGCTGATGTGATTGCAATGAGAAAGATAACTTTCCAAGAAAGGTATTTCAAGGAGGTGGTAGCCAAAGGTTCAAAAGGCGGCTTCATAAGCTGACCAAGAACCAGGTTCAAGTCCCATGCCACCGGAGGTGGTCTAATGGGAGGTTTTGTTAAAAGGAGACCTCTCATGAACCTTGCTACAAGAGGATGAGAGGAAATAGGTTGTCCATTCAGAGGCTTAAGGGAAGCTGCAATAGCACTCAAATGGACCCTTACTGAATTAGTTTTAAGGCCTGCATTCGACAGATGGAGGAGATACTCCAGCAAAGATTCCAGAGGTATGGCAAGGGGGTTAAGACCCTTCTCAGCGCACCAGATAGTAAACCTCTTCCACTTGAAAGCATAAGAACGTCTAGTGGAAGGTTTTCTGGAAGCATAAAGAACATCTTTCACCTGTTGAGAAAGATGAAGATCCTGGAGATCTAGGCCTTCAGCAACCAAGTCCTGAGATGCAGAGACTGGGGATTGGGATGCCACAACTTTGTCCTCTTGAGTTAGGAGATCTGGAGCAGACCCTAACTCCAGGGAGGGAGCTTGAGAGAGATGTAGAAGCAGAGGGTACCATACTTGCCGTGGCCAATGTGGTGCTATGAGAATCATGTGGCCTCTGTCTCTCTGAAGCTTGAACAGGGTTTTGGGAATTAGGGGAATGGGTGGAAAGGCATAGAGGAAGTCTTGACCCCAGTGAAGGAGGAAGGCATCCTTGCCCTGAGCTCCCTGAGCCGGAGTTCTGGAACAGAACCGGGGAAGTTTGGCATTCCACGGACTTGCAAAGAGGTCTATGTCCGGGGTTCCCCAAATTCGAAAAATCCTGGCTACCTAGTCCATGTGGAGGGACCACTCGTGTGGAAGCAGAACTCGACTATTCCCAGGGTGCGCAGAAATGCAGCTACCACTGCCATGCATTTTGTGAACACCCTTGGTGCAGAGGCCAGACCAAAAGGGAGCACTCTGTATTGATAATGCTTCTCTTGAAAAAGGAACAGAAGGAACCTTCTGTGAGTTGGATGGATGAGAACATGGGTGTATGCATCCTTGAGATCTAGAGAACAAAGCCAATCCTGACTCTGAAGGTATGGCAGCAGAGTTCCCAGAGAAATCATTTTGAATTTTTCCTTGACTAGGAATGTTCAATTCTCTGAGATCTAAGATGGGTCTGTAGCCCCCTGTTTTCTTTGGAATAAGAAAATAGGGGGAGTAGAAACCTGTGCCCTGTTGTTGAAGAGGCACTTCCTCTATGGCCCACTGGGTGAGAGGGGTTGCAACCTCCTGCCCCAACAGGTTGAGGAGGGAGGTTGGAGATTTGAACTGGTGCACTCTTGAGTGAGGGGGCAAGCTCGAAAAATGAAGTTTGTACCCCTCTCTTATGATGGAGAGTGTCCAATGCTCTGCTGTAATTTGCTCCCATCTGGGAGCAAAATGACATAACCTTCCTGGAATGGTGGAGGGCTCTGGTCCTTCCAGAGCCAGGAAGGCTAAGTTCTCTAGCGGAAAGTCAAAGGCCCTGAGGGGGCTGAGGTTGCTGGGTCGGTGGAGGCCTAGCAGTCTTTGCTTTGCTCTGTTTGGATGATTGCTGACGTTTGGTAGGGAACTGAGCTGCAGAAGATGTCCGCTGACCATAAGCAGGATAGAATCTTCCCTTTTTAGAAAAAGGTGCTTTCTTGAATAACCTTTTCTTAGCAGGAGCAGCTGTGGATTTTGATAATCTATCCAAGGCAGAATTTTCAGCATCCATCTGATTGGCTTTTGCTTGCCAATCTTTACCGAACAGGTTTTCACCTGTACAAGGGATATTTCCCAATTCATCTTGAACCCAGATCTCCAAATCAGATGCTTGAAGCCAAGCAATTCTACGTGCACCTATGGCAATGGCTGAGGCTCTGCTTACATATTCAAAGGAGTCGAAAGCTGCACGGCTGGAGAATTTGGAGATATCTTGGGCATGTTTAAGCCAAGTGAGAAAGTCCTGTCTTGTCTTCAGACATGAAAGGACTTAAAGTCTGCAAATGATCAGTGACTTCTTTCAAGAAAATTCCCATGTAAAGACTATAGGAATTAATTCTCGCAGCAAGCATGGAAGCTTGGAAGACTCTTCTTCCAAAAGCATCCAGGGTTCTACATTCACGTCCTGGAGGATTAGAGGCATGTCTTTTGGCACTTCTAATCTTTCTCATAGCAGACTCAACCAAAATAGAGTGGTGAGGAAGTTGAGTTTTATGGAAACCAGGACAAGGAGGGACACGATACATGGTATCCAACCTGCGAGAATGAGGGGAGGTGGTCAGAGGTGCTTCCCACATCCTTAACATGAGATCATATAAAATCTCATGAATAGGCAAAGTAGCTGCCTCCTTAGGAGTTTTTGGATATTGTAAAATATCTAACTCCTTGGCTCTGGGTTCTGTCTCAGGGGCCACCGTGATGGAAAGGCCCCGAGCCACCTCCCTGATGAAGTTTTGAAAAGACAAGTCCTCTGGAGGAGACATCCTTCGTTTAGGAGAGGACTCCTCCTGTGGAAGAAGCATCACTGCATCGATCGACTCTTCAGAATCCTCGGAGTCCTCAGAGAAATCAAAGTATCGTCTGTCCGGATGCTCTTGCAAAGCCCGATACCCGTACCGACTGGGATCGGCATCGGGAATAACTGGTACCGGGGTATCGGTACCGGAGGGCTTCAGAGGACAGAGTACCGGCATAGCGGACACTGATGCCGATGTCGATGCCAACGGTACTGGGATTGGTACCGATGGCGATGCTATAGCCGGTACCGGTGGGGTAGTCTGTTGTGGTACCATGGGCGTCGATGCCACAAGGAAAGCCGCCAGACTGCGTTCTATGGACAGAATCCTCTGATCCATCGACGCCACCAATGCTTGGAAGTCGGTACCGGTGGGAGCCACCAGTACCCCAGAGCATGGCACCAGGAGATCTGTCGAGGCCACGCCATTGAGATCATCCTGGAATCCCAATGATGATGCTTTAGAGGCCGAAGCCTCCCGCCAGGGTAATTTGGCCGGAGCAGAATCCTCGAGGGCAACGCCAGAGGCATCTCGATGCTTAGAAGGAGATCTACCTTTCGAGGACCGGCTGGATTTATGTTTGGTACGGAGCTTGGCTGCTCGGTTCTGCCGACCTCTTTTAGACATCATGGTACAGGACACACAATCCGTGATGGAATGGTCAGGACCCAAACATTTTAGACACCAATCATGGGTGTCGGTGATAGAAATAGTACCGCCACATTTCGTGCACTTTTTGAACCCGGAAGCGGGCTTCTCCATTAGGAGAAAAATGTTCAGGCCTAAGGCCCAAACTGAAAATGCACAGTTGAAGAAAGAAAAAAGTTTTCTGTTTTGTTTTTTAAGAAAGAAAAGACAAGACCGGCGGTACCGGTCTGACGTCGAAGAAGGCAGACGCGACACAGAAAAATAAAGAACTTCTTCTGCGGTGACAGGAACACGACCTGCTGGCTCCGCGGAAAAGAAGAACTGGAGAGAGGCAGTTGGGAAAGGCGGGAAGGCAGCGCGCAGGCACTGTGGGATGCTCCCAAAAGCTTTCTTACTGGACGCTGGGGAGCATTCCCGCGCAGGCTCCGTCGGTACCGACGATACCATATGTGAAGACTCATTCCTGCTTGTTCCTGGAGATCTCAGGAAATCCACTGCTTGCCCCAATACAAGCACTGTGGAACTTATGTACATTTTTGGGAACTTGCCAGGTACTTGTGACCTGTATTGGCCACTGTTGGAATCAGGATACTGGGCTCCATGGACCTTGGTGTGACTCAGTATGGTATTTCTTATGTTCTTAGAAGCCACAGAAGATCTGTATATCATGGCCTGCACGGCCAACCCTGAGTCACAAGGATAACCAGCCTCACATGGGCTCAAATCCTGAGCAGCACCTAACTCCTTAATGGCCACAGCGGAAAGATGTTCAAGACTCCTTCCAGGGGCCAAGGCTGAAGCAGAATATATAGCCCAGCTGCTCATTAGTCTCTCCTGCAACTGCAAAACATTACACCCTGGCATTCATCTGGGTGACCATGTGGTCAAGTACTGGAGGGCCCCAACCCCTCGCTATGAGCTTGAAAGCCTGTGAGCCAAGCTCCCACTCTGGGGTTGATAAGATTTTGATGCAGAAGGTTCATGTGCATATTTCCAGTGTCCACTATATGAACTGCAGATACAGCCATCATGAAATTCCATCCAGCTTCAAAAGGGTTGCAACGTCTCTTGCAATGGTGTCACTGCCCCCTTTGTTCACATGCAACACAGCTGTGGCATTGTATAAGAACACTCAGACTGCCCTGTTTACTACCAAAAGCTGAAAAAAAGGTATCACCCTAGTTCCCAACTAGCTGATTATCCAGGAGACCTTTTGCTGCCACCAACATACTCAAACTAATCCTAACAATGAGCCCGCACCCCCCCCCCTCCCAATGGCTCAGGACAATCTACTCTGGCATCTCCAAAGGCATGCCTTTCTATAGAAGACCAGCCTGGAATGACCAAACTAGAAGGGGGAAGACACTCCTTGAACTGCTAGGAGCATAGGGACCAGTAGGACAGAAAAGGCGTCTGCAGAAGCCACACATGCATCCCTGAAAGCAGCACCATGTCCAGTGGACACAATCAACTCCAGGCCTTGGATGCCACTAGGGTGCAAAATGGCCATAATTGTGCCTGCAACTTACTCATCCTGTCCCAAATCAGAAAAAGCTCAGCCCAGCTGAGCATCAAACTGTGCTCCCAGATATTCCAGAACCCAGGAGGAAACTAGGTTGCTCTTGGCATTACTGATGACCTAACCTATTCTTCCCAGACATTGTAGTCACCTCCTTGGTGATCTCTACTGAATCTGCCCAACTTAGTCAATCATCTAGGTAAGGGTGGACCCAGACACACTGCTTTTGCAGAAAGCATAGTTACTCATCTGTAACTGGTGTTCTCCGGTAACAGCAGGAATCAGTTCTCAAATATGGGTGGTGATGGCACCGACAGAGCCTGCATGGGTCATTTCCCCGGCATTCAACAAAAGCCTTTGGGACATGCTACCACGCATACGTGGTCCCTTTCCCGCCCAAGGGTGCCATCTTGCTCAGTCAGATGACATAGCTAGGACGGCAGTAAAAAAACAACCCCAAAAAAACAAAAATAAAAAACACACATGGTAGGGATGCAACTCCCAGGGGAGGAGGGAGGGTTGTGAGGATCAAGTCCTGCTGTTCCCGAAGAAGAACACCTCTAAACAGGTAACTATGCTTTCTCCAGGAACAAGCAGGAAGTCAGTCCTCACATATGAGACTCCCTTGCTCCAGGCTGCTGAGGACCGAGCCACGACAGCACCACCGGCACCCAATCGGGTAGCCGTGAGTTGCAGGTGAGTCCCTGCTGAAAGATTAAGACCCTAGTGTCCAGCGACACTATCACTCTGGTAGCCTGAACACAGAAGGGTCGGAGGGCAGGAGTTGCCTACACCCTGAAAATAATAGGGAGTACTGACCGTGGTGAAAGTGAGCTAAAGTTGACTATTGATTATGTGTCAGCAGTAAGTCAGGGGTTAATTAACCCCAGTTTTGTAGGAAAGAAATTCCTGTGCAATTTTGTGAAAAACATCTTGCATAACTATAATGGTAGGAAACATCATATGAAACTTGATAGGGAGTCTTGGTACGAAGACATACTGGTACATGAGATAAGGAAAGCTTTTCACATAGCAACTGTATGCAAAATAAATTGAAGATCATCTAACGGTGGAGTTCTGAGTTTCTGAACCATGGGATGGGAGATGCCTCCTTTGAGCATTCTCGGGAGCCTGGCCAGCATCTTGATTATGTTTAATGGATAGCTTATCCTATTCTGTGTGTGTGTGTATCAACATGATGGAAAATAACTGGTTGCTAATTCAACAAGGTATAAAGAAAGGGCCTCTTGGCAGTCAGGCAGAAGAGGAAAGTCTCACTCATGGGGTGAACGTGCGTACTGCCTGGGGGTCTTCCTGACTGAGGGTCTCTCCTGCCTGGCTGAATCTGAGGCTTTTTCATTCGAAAGTGTTGGCATGAGATGAAGCTTACAGCTCTTTCGGTGATGTATTGTTTTCTTATCTTACTTTTATGCACAGCTTAACTAATCATATGTTAGTTAAGTGAATTATTTGCTTTCAAGTTACCTTTTGATTCTCTCTATTCTAAAGTGTGTTAGTCTTTATTTTGCACCCTGTTTAGGCAAAATAGACTGGCCAAAGGCACTATCCTTGTGGAACTCGCTCTCCCAGCACTAGTGAACTACGAACGTATGAAATGGAAGACCATGTGGCAACCTTGCAGATCTCAGTCACTGGCACTGAGTGGAGGTTGGCCACCAACGTGGCCATCGCCCTCATGCGATGCGCTGTGATCCGGTGCTCAAGGAAGAGGCCAGCTCGCTCATAGGTGAGGGAAATACAGTCCGCTACCCAAGTAGACAGTATGCTCATGGGGAGCCCCAGTCTACTGGGGTCATAAGACTCAAAAAGCTGAGGAGCTTTGCAATGGCCCTGGGTCTGCTGCAGGTAGAAGAACAGGGCCCGCTTGCAATCTAACATGTGAAGTATTAGTTCCTCCCTGCTGGCATGGGGCCGCAGAAAGAAGGTGAGGACAACCTCTTGGTTGAGGTGGAAGGGAGATACCACCTTCGGGAGGAATTTGGGTATGTGTGGAGCACCACCCTGTTCTTATAGAACCTCATATATGGTGGTTGTGCCACCAGGGCCTGGAGTTTGCTGATCCTATTGTGCTGACGTGATGGCCACCAGGAAGGCCACTTTCCAAGACAAGTATCTTAGGTGGCAAGTGGCTAGGGGCTCGAAGGGTGGCTTAGTGAGCTGGGAGAGCACCACATTGAGGTCCCACTGTGCCTCCTGAGGACGGAGGGGAGGCTTTGATAGTAGAAGGCCCCAGAGGTACCTAGAGACCAGGGGCTGACTTGAGAGGGGTTTCCCCTTGACAGGGTGGTGGTATGCAGCTACTGTGCTCAGGTGCACCCTCAGAGTTGGATTTCAGCCTAGTGTGACAGATACAGCAGGTACTGGAGAATCAGTTGCACACGACAGGAGAAGGGATTCTCCTCCCTCTCCACATACCAGACGGAGAATCTTCTCCACTTAAAAAGTGTAAGCCTGTCTGGTGCAGGTTTTCCAGGAGGAGAGTAGATCTCCTCAACTTACCCTGGGAGGTGGAAAGGGGCCAAGACTACCCTTTCAGTAGCCACACAGTTAGCACTAGGAACCCCAGATTGTGGTGTAGAAGGGTGCCCTACTCCTGGGACAGGAGATCAGGGGCCCAGCACAGCAGGACTGGGGGCACTACCGACAGGGCAACCAACAGGGAAAACCAGGGCTGCATGGGCCATCTAGGAGCGATCAGTATCACTGACGCCCTCTCACTCTGGACCTTGAAGAGGATCTTGGAGAAGGGAATGCGCATAGTAGGCCCTCCAACCACGAGATCAGGAAGGCGTCTGCCACCACTTTCCCCTAGTGCAGTTGGCACGAGCAGAAGTGAGGCAGCTGTGTGTTGTGCGAGGTGGCGAACAGGTCCATCACAGGCCTGCCTCAGCGGTTGAAGAGTTGCTTCATTACCCTGGGGCTCAAGTGCCACTCGTGTGGGCAAAGGACCCTGCTCAGACTGCCTGCTAAGCAACTGTCCTGGCCTGGCAGGTATGCTGCTCACAGGAGCATGCCACTGCGCAGAACAGAGGGAGTACGAACCCATGCCCCCCTGCTTGTTGATGTAGAACACTGCCACCTGGTTGTCTGCCTGGATCGCACCGGGCGGTGTCACAGGTGGTGGAAGAACACTCGGCCAGAGAAATCGTCCTGTGTGCCAAGAGATTGATTTGTAAGAGTGACTCCTCCTGAGACCAACTGCCTTGCATGCTGTGGTCCTCGCAATGTGCCACCCAGACCAGAAGGGAGGCATCTTTTGTCATGGTCCTCTGCGGTGAGTATGCCTGAAATGGCATTGCCGCCTGGAGGTGGCACAAGTTTTGCCACCAGATGAGGGACTCCACCAGCTGGCGGGAGAGACTGATCCTATCCTGTAGTTGGCCCGTAGCCTGGCTCCACTGTGAGCGGAGGCACCATTGGGTAGTCTGCATGTGGAAGCGGGCTAAGGGGTATGACATGAACTGTTGAGGCCACGTGGCCCAGTAGGCAAAGGAAATACACTGTGCAATCCAGCTGGACAGTGTTCTCTTGGAGAATGGAAATCCCAAATGAGAAGGATCAAAAGCAACAAAGAGTTGAGAGGACTTTCTATGTTGCTGTGTTCTTTGCAAGTAAAAGGCTAAAGCTCTTTTACAGTCCAAAGTATGAAGATTCCTTTCTGCATTTGATGCATGAGGCCTTGGAAAGAACACAGGCAGGTAGACCGCTTGGTTAAGATAAAAAGGCGAGACCACCTTTGGCATAAAGTGTGGATGAGTCCTAAGGACTACCTTGTCATGATGGAATCTTGTATAAGATGGATCAGCCACTAGTGCCTGCAACTCACTGATGCGATGTGCTGATGTGATTGCAATGAGAAAGGAATTTCGAACCCTGAGCTACTACCTCATTGAAAGGTGGCTTCATGAGCTGACCAAGAACCAGGTTTAAGTCCCATGCCACCGGTGGTGGCCTAATGGGAGGCTTAGTAAGAAGACCTCTCATAAATCTTGCTATAAGAGGATGGGAGGAAATAGGTTGTCCATTTAGAGGCTTGACAGAAGCTGCAACAACATTCAAATGGACTCTGAGTTAGTCTTAAGTCCTGCATTGGATAAATGAAGGATACACTCAAGTAATGATTCCAGAGGTATCGCAAAGGGGTTAAGACCCTTCTGCAAGCACCATATAGTAAACCTCTTCCACTTAAAAGCATAAGAGCGCCTTGTGGAAGGCTTCCTGGAAGCATAGACATCCTTTACTTGCTGAGAGAGGTTAAGATCATGACGATCTAGGCCTTCAGCAACCAAGCTCTGAGGTGCAGAGACTGGGTATTGGGATGCCATAACATTCCGTCCTCCTGTGAAAGGAGATCTGGAGCAGATCCTAACTCCAGGGAGGGAGCTTGAGAGAGATGTAGAAGCACAGGGTACCACACTTGCCGTGGCCAATGTGGAGCTATGAGAATCATACGGCCTCTGTCTCTCTGAAGCTTGAACAGGGTTTTGGGAATTAGGGGAATGGGTGGAAAGGCATAAAGGAAGTCTTGACCCCAGTGAAGGAGGAAAGCATCCTGGCCTGAGAGCCCTGAGCCGGAATTCTGGAACAGAACTGGGGAAGTTTGGCATTCAACGGACTTGCAAAGAGGACTATGTCCGGGATTCCCCAAATTTGAAAAATCTTGGCCACCTGGTCTGCATGTAGAGACCATTCGTGTGGAAGCAGAACTCGACAGTCTGTCTGGCCAAGAGTTTTGCATGCCTGGAAGATACACTGCCAGGAGATGAATCTGATGCTCTCTGGCGAGGGCCCTTAGTCGCAAAGCTTCGTTGCAAAGCAACAGAGAGCCTGTTCCCCCCTGTTTGTTCATGTAGAATATGGCTACTTGATTGTCCGTGTGAATGAGGACTGTCTTGTAGCTGAGCAGTGTGTGGAACACTCGAAGAGCAAGGAAGATTGCTCTGAGTTCCAGGAGATTGATGTGCAGATAGGCCTCCTGTGGAGTCCAGGTACCCTGGGTAGAGAGGCCATGCAGGTGGGCTCCCCAACCCACCGGTGAAGAATCTGTTGTTGGAGTGGCTTGGGGTGGGGGTTGCTGAAAAGGAGACCCCACCAAAAGGTTTTGGGGTGACTGCCACCATTGGAGGGACAATATAAGGCGATCCGAGTTTGGTATTTTTTCTGACAGGCAACCTAACGCCTGAGTCCACTGAGTGGATAAAGTCCACTGAGTTGCTCTCATATGGAGGCGAGCATAAGGAACCACATGCACAGTAGATGCCATGTGGCCTAGTAATTGTAGCATTTCTCGGGCAGTGAGATGAGGTTTTAGCACTGCCTGAGACGCTAACTGCACCATGCAAAGGCAACGGGCTTGGGGAAGATAGGCCCTTGCTTTTCTGGTATCCAGCAAAGCTCCTATGAACTCTAGAAACTGAGTGGGAGTTAGACTGGAGTTTGGGATGTTTATGATCAGATGCAAATACTGAAGGATACGCATTGTGCAAGATAGAGAAGTCCTGGCCTCTGACTCTGATGGGGCTCGAATGAGCCAGTTGTCTAAATAGGGGACGACGAATATCCCTAGAG
The DNA here is from genome assembly GCA_033557465.1 of Ichthyophis bannanicus. Classification (NCBI taxonomy): domain Eukaryota; kingdom Metazoa; phylum Chordata; class Amphibia; order Gymnophiona; family Ichthyophiidae; genus Ichthyophis; species Ichthyophis bannanicus. The sequence continues at coordinate 433,374,931 of CM066037.1, forward strand.
TGTGGAGAAATGCTGCTACCACAGCCATGCATTTCATGAACACTCTTGGTGCTGAGGCCAGGCCAAAAGGAAGCACCCTGTATTGGTAGTGCTTTCCTTGAAAAAGGAACCGAAGGAACTTTGTGAGTTGGATGGATGAGAACATGGGTGTACGCATCCTTGAGATCTAGAGAACAAAGCCAATCCTGACTCTGAAAGTATGGCAGCGGAGTTCCTAGAGAAGTCGTCTTGAATTTCTCTTTGAACAGGAATTTGTTCATTTTTCTGAGGTCCAAAATAGGTCTGTATCCCCCTGTTTTCTTTGGGATAAGGAAATAGGGGGAGTAAAACCCTGTACCCTGTTGATGAATGGGTACCTCTTCTATTGCCCCTTGGGCAAGAAGCATAGTGACCTCTTGACCTAACTGGTCGTTGAGAGAGGTGTGAGAATTGAACTGTCTTATCATTGTAGGAGGGGGCATGCTGAGGAAATGAAGCTTGTACCCCGAGGGTCTTACAAACAGACAGAGTCCAATTTTCTGCTGTTATCTGACCCCATCTGGGGGCAAAATGACATAACCTTCCTTGGATGGTGGAGGGTTCTGGGCCGTTCAGGGCCAGGAAGGCAAAGTTCTCTAGATAGGAGTCAAAGCCCCTGTGGAGGCTGAATCTGCTGAGCCGGTTGAGACTTAGCTGCTTTTGTCTTTCTTTGCCTAGGTTGATGCTGCTGTCCCTTTTGGGCAGACTGACCTAAGCGATGCCCATGTTGGGTATAGGAGGGATAAAACTTCTTCTTACTGAGGAATGGTTTCTTAGAGGATTTTTTCCTTGCAGGATCAGCTGTAGATTTAGACAATCTATCCAGAGTGATATTGTCAGCATCTATTTCATTAGCTTTTTCCTGCCAATTCTTGCCAAAGAGATTCTCTCCTGTGCAAGGAATATTCCCTAGTTTATCCTGTATCCAAATTTCCAAGTCAGATGCCTGGAGCCAGGCAATCCTACGTGCACCTATGGCAATGACAGAGGTTCTGCTTATGCACTCAAAGCAGTCAAAGGCTGCATGATTCACAAACTTGGAAACATCCTGAGCATGTTTGACAACGGCGAGGTAATCCTGCCTCTTAACAGGAAGGAGAGGGCTCAAGCTCTAAATCTCCTGTGACCTCCTTAAGGAACATTCCCATATATAAGATATAGGAATTGATCCTAGCAGAAAGCATGGAAGCCTGGAAGGTCTGACGTCCCAAGGCGTCAAGAGTCCTACACTCACATCCTGGAGGATTAGATGCATGCCTTTTTGCACACTATCCTTCTCATAGCTGATTCCACCACCATGGAATGGTGTGGTAACAGTCTTCTGAAACCCAGGACAAGGAGGAACTCAATACATGGTGTCGAGTCTTCGAAAGTGAGGCAATGTGGTTAGAGGTGTTTCCCACATCCTTAACATGAGGTCATGCAAGATCTCATGAATAGGTAAGGTAGCTGCCTCCTTGGGAGCTTTAGGGTATTGCAGGATTTCTAATTCCTTTGCCCTGGGCTCTTTTTCAGGCGCCACTGTGATGGAAAGACCTCGGGCCACATCTCGGATAAAATCCTGAAAGGACATATCCTCTGGTAGAGACATCCTACGCTGAGGAGAAGTGGAATCCTCTGGAAGAAGTACTCTGGTAACGGCAGAGCCTTCGGAGACTTCAGACTCATCTGAGGATTTGAAGTATCTCCGATCCGGGTGATCTGCAAGGCAGGGTACCGGTCGAAGTCAGCATCGGAGTGGTCTGGTACCGACTTGTCGATACCGGATGGATACGCACGACTCGGTCCCAGTAGAATACCTGCCGATGTCGATGCAGTCGGTGCCGGTACCGGTACCGGTTGATTTGTCTGAAGCGGTTTCAGAGGCATCAAGGCCGTGAGAAGAGCCGCCAGACTACATTCAATAGCCAAGAATCTCTGGTCTATCGACGCTGCCGATGCTTGGGTATCGGTAATGGATGAAGCGGCCGGTACCCCAGAGCATGGCACCAATAGTTCTGCCGAGGTTGAAGCCTCGAGAACATCCTGGAGCCCCCTTAGTGCTTTGGAAGCCAAAGCCTCCCACCAGGGTAATTTTGCCGGTGAAAGTCCCTCAAGGGCAACGACAGAGGCATCTCACTGTCTAGGAGAAATACCCTTTGAGGACCGGCTAGATTTATGTTTAGTTACCCGAGATCCATGGGAGGAAGATGAAGCCCTGGAAGACGTCGATGCCACAGAGGCTGCATCAGAGGGAGAAAAGGGTGCTAAGTTTAGCAGCTCAGTTCTGCCGGCCCCTTTTCGATGACATCCCACAGGCCACACACTCTGAAATAGAGTGGTCAGGACCTAAACATTTGAGGCACCACTCATGGGTGTCAGTGACGGAGATGGTACCACCACACTTAGAACACTTTAAAACCCGAAGCGGGTTTTTCCATTCTGAAGAAAAAAAGTTGGGCCTAGTGCCCAAAATGGCACGTGGCACCGGAGGAGAAAAATTACTGGAAAGACTCCAGAAGGGGTTTATTTTAATTTATTTTTTTTAAAGAAGAAAAGAAAGAAGAACCGAGCTGAGGAGTGGCCTTGTGGTTGGGGCAAGGTACTTCAGGCCAGAAGGTCGGGGGTTCAAATCACACTAGAGGACAGCAACCTTGGGCTGGAAGGACTGGCGTTTCTAGTCCCACAGGTGCTCCTTGTGGTCTTGGGCAAGCCACTTAACCCTCCATAGCCCATGTTCCCTGTAAGCACAGTTACTTACCTGTAACAGGTGATCTCTGGGAACAGCAGGAATAAGTCTTCACATATGGGTATCGTCGGTACCGACGGAGCCTGCGCGGGAACGCTCCCCAGCATCCAGTAGGAAAGCTTTTGGGAGCATCCCACAGCGCCTGCGTGCTGCCTTCCCGCCTTTCCCAACCGCCTCTCTCCAGTTCGAGTTTTAAAGCTGAGACAAAGAGAGAGAGAGGAAAGGAAAGATAGAGAGATACAACTCCTAGGGGAGGTGGGTGGGTTGTGAAGACTTATTCCTGCTGTTCCCAGAGATCACCTGTTACAGGTAAGTAACTTTGCTATCTCCAGGAACAAGCAGGAATGAGTCTTCACATATGGGGACTCCCTAGCTGCAGATGCCAGGGAGAAAACCCAGGTTGTGTGTCCTTGAAAAGGACTCTCTCCCCCCATGGATCTCTGGCATCCGACCAGGGTAGGTGGGTAGGAGTTGATTAGGAATGAAACAGGTGTTTGAGAACAGCCTGATCAAACGAGGCATCCCGGCGGGAGTCCTTGTCCAGACAGTAATGGGCTGTGAAGGTATGAACCGAGGCCCAGGTGGCCGCTTGACAGACTTGGTCGATGGACACAGAATTTAGATGAGCCAGAGGCTGCCATGGCTCTCACATTGTGAGCTGTGACATGGCCCTCCAGAGAAATGTTCCTACTCTGGTAGGCGAAAGAAATACACTGAGCAATCCAGTTGGACAGTGTTCTCTTAGAGACTGGAAGTCCTAAATGAGAAGGATCAAAAGCAACAAGGAGTTGAGAAGACTTTCTATGTTGCTGTGTTCTTTGTAAGTAAAAAGCGAGAGCTCTCTTACAATCCAAGGTATGAAGATTCCTCTCTGCATTTGATGCATGAGGTCCTGGAAAAAAGACAGGTAAATATACCTCTTGGTTCAGATGAAAAGGTGAGACCACTTTAGGCATAAAGTGTGGATTGGTCCTGAGGACTACCTTATCATGATGGAACCTTGTATAAGGAGGATTAGCCACCAAAGCTTGCAACTCACTGATGCGGCATGCTGAGGTGACTGCAATGAGAAAAATAACTTTCCAAGAAAGGAATTTCAAGGAGGTGGTGGCTAAAAGTTCAAAGGGTGGCTTCATAAGCTGGCCAAGAACCAGGTTTAAGTCCCATGCCACTGGAGGTGGTCTAATGGGAGGTTTAGTTAAAAGAAGGCCTCTCATGAATCTTGCTGTAAGAGGATGAGAGGAAATAGGTTGTCCATTGAGAGGCTTGAGGGACGCTGCAATAGCACTCAAATGGACTATTACTGAATTCGTTTTCAGACCTCCATGGGATAGATGCAAGAGATACTCTAGTAGAGAATTCAGAGGTATTGCAAGAGGGTTTAGACTTTTCCCTGAACACCAAATGGTAAATCTTTTTCATTTGAAAGCATAGGAACGTCTAGTAGAAGGCTTTCTAGAGGCATGAACAACATCTCTGACTTGCTGAGAGAGATGAAAATCTTGAAGGTCTAGGCCCTCAGCAACCAAGCCCTGAGATGGAGCGACTGGGGGTTTGGGTGCCACAAAGTTCCCTCTTCCTGGGACAGAAGGTCTGGTGCAGAGCCCAAGTCCAGGGAAGGAGCTTGAGAGAGATGCAGAAGTAGAGGGTACCACACTTGGCGTGGCCAATGTGGTGCTATGAGGATCATGGTCCCTTGATCTCTCTGAAGCTGGAATAGTGTCTTGGGAATTAGGGGAATTGGTGGAAAGGCATAAAGGAAGTCTTGACCCCAGTGAAGGAGGAAGGCATCCTTGGCCTGAACTCCCTGACACGGAATTCTGGAACAGAACTGAGGAAGTTTGGCATTCCATGGACTTGCAAAGAGGTCTATGTCCGGGGTTCCCCAAATTCGAAAAATCCTGGCTACCTAGTCCATGTGGAGGGACCACTCGTGTGGAAGCAGAACTCGACCGAGTCTGTCCGCCCAAGAGTTTTGAACACCTGGAAGATATACTACCAGAAGATGGATGTGATGCTCTCTGGCGAAGGCCCACAGTCGCAAAGTTTCGTTGCAAAGCGACAGAGCCAGTCCCTCCCTGCTTGTTTACATAGAACATGGCTACTTGATTGTCCGTATGGATGAGGACTGTCCTGTACCTGAGCAGGGAATGGAACACTGAGAGCTAAGAATATTGCTCTGAGTTCCAAGAGATTGATATGCAGAGAGGTCTCCTGTGGAGACCAGATGCCCTGGGTGGAGAGATCTTGCAGATGAGCTCCCCAACCCACTGGAGAAGCATCTGTTGTCAGAGTTGCTTGGGGTAGCGACTGCTGAAAAGGGGACCCCAGCAACAGATTTGGAGAGGACTTCCACCACTGGAGAGACCAAAATAGGAGACTGGAGTTTGCTATTTTGTCTGACAGGCAACCTGATGCCTGAGTCCATTGGGTGGACAAAGTCTATTGAGCTACCCTCATGTGAAGGCGAGCATATAGAACCACATGCACGGTGGATGCCATGTAGCCTAATAGTTGTAACATCTCTCGAGCAGTTAAATGGGACTTTAACTGTATCTGGGAGGCTAACTGCACCAAGCGTAGGCAACGGGCCTGAGGAAGATAGGCCCTTGCAGTTGTGGTATCCAGCAAGGCCCCTATAAACTCCAGAGACTGAGTAGGGGTGAGATGGGATTTTGGAATGTTTATTACCAGTCCCAAATACTGAAGGACACGCATTATGCAGGTTAGAGAAATGTGGGCCTCTGACTGGGATGGAGCTCGAATGAGCCAGTCGTCCAGATATGGGAAAACGAATATTCCTAGAGTGTGTAGAAATGCAGCTACTACTGCCATGCATTTCGTGAACACCCTTGGTGCAGAGGCCAGACCGAAAGGAAGCACCCAGTATTGGTAGTGCTTTCCTTGAAAAACCGAAGGAACCTTCTGTGTGTTGGATGGATGAGGACATGGGTGTACGCATCCTTGAAATCTAGAGAACAAAGCCAGTCCTGACTCTGAAGGTATGGCAGCAGAGTACCGAGAGAAATATTGAATAGAAACTTGTTCAATTCTCTGAGATCTAATATGGGTCTGTAGCCCCCTGTTTTCTTTGGAATAAGAAAATAAGGGGAGTAGAACCCTGAGCCCTGTTGAAGAGGTACTTCTTCTACTGCCCCTTGGGCAAGAAGGGTAGCAATCTCCTGACCCAGAAGGTTGAGGAGAGATGTTGGAGAATTGAACTGTCTCACCATGGTGTGGGGAGGAAGGTTTAAGAAATGAAGCTTGTACCCTTCCCTTACAATGGAGAGGGTCCATTGCTCTGCTGTAATTTGCTCCCATCTGGGAGCAAAGTAAGCCAATCTTCCTGGAATGCTGAGGGGCTCTGGTTCTTCCCGAGCCAGAAAGGCTAAGTTCTCTAGTTGCAAGTCAAAGGCCCTAAGGAGGCTGAGGCTGCTGAGCCGTGGGAGGCCTGGCAGCCTTTGACTTGGCCTGTTTAGGTGGTTGCTGACGCTTTGCAGCAAAACAACCTGCAGAAGATGCTTGCTGACCATAAGCAGGATAGTATCTTCCCTTTTTAGAAAAAATTGTCTTTTTGAACAACCTTTTCTTAGCAGGAGCAGAGGTAGACTTTGAAAGTCGATCCAAAGCAGAGTTCTCAGCATCCATCTGAGTGGCCTTTGCTTGCCAATCCCTGCCAAAAAGGTTTTCACCTGTACAAGGAAGATTTCCCAGTTCATCCTGGACCCAGAGTTCCAAATCAGAGGCTTGTAACCAAGCAATTCTGCGTGCACATATGGCAATAGCCGAGGCTCTGCTTACACACTCAAAAGAGACAAAAGCTGCATGGTTGGAAAATTTGGAAACATCTTGGGCATGTTTGAGCCAAGTGAGAAATTCCTGCCTTTTATCTTCTGAAATAAAAGGGGCTAAAGTCTGCAGATCTGTGACTTTTTAGAAACATCCCCATATAGAGACTATAGGAGTTGATTCTGGCAGCAAGCATAGTAGCTTGGAAAACCCTTCGGCCAAAAGCATCAAGGGTCCTGCATTCACGTCCTGGAGGATTAGATGAGTGTCTCTTTGCACTCTTTATTTTCCTCGTGGCAGACTCTACCACAATAGAGTGGTGAGGAAGCTGAGACTTATGAAAGCCAGGACAAGGAGGGACACGGTACATGGTGTCTAACCTACGAGAATGAGGAGAGGTGGTAAGAGGAGTCTCCCACATGCTCAACATGAGATCATAGAGAATCTCATGAATAGGTAAGGTAGCTGCTTCTTTAGAAGCCTTAGGATATTGCAAAATATCTAATTGCTTGGCTCTAGGCTCTGACTCAGGGGCCACTGTAATGGAGAGGCCCCTAGCCACTTCCCTAATGAAGTCTTGAAAAGACAAGTCTTCTGGAGGAGACATTCTTCATTTTGGAGAAGCAGACTCCTGAGGAAGAAGTACCAGTGCCTCGACAGAAGCCTCCGACTCAGAGTCTTCGGAGGAATCGAAGTATCGCCTGTCTGGATGCTCCTGTAAAGCCCGATACGCGTACCGAGTGGGATCGACATCAGGAGTAAGCGGTACCGGTTCGGTACCGATGGGCATCATAGGACAGGGTACAGTTGCAGTCAACACCGGAGCCGATGTCGATGCAATCGGTACCGGCAACGGAGACTGTTCCGGTACCGGAGGCGTCGAAGCCTGCATAAACGCCGTTAGGGTGCGCTGCATGGACAGAATCTTCTGATCCATCGACGCCAGAGTCTGGATGTCGGTACCAGTGGAGGCCACCGGTACCCCAGAACACGGCAACAGGTGATCGGTTGAGGCCGAGTCATCGATGTCAACCTGTGACCCCATAGACAATGCTTTGGAAGCCGAAACTTCCCGCCGGGGTAATTTTGCCGGTGCGGAATCCTCGAAGACAAGTCCGGAGGCATCTCGATGCTTAGAGGGAGATTTGCCCTTCGAGGACCGGCTAGATTTATGTTTGGTTACAATGTGATAGGCGATGGCCTAGTATGTAGCAGAGCTAGGCCTGAAGCCCTATCCCCTGCATTAGAATGTTATTGCTGACTTTGGAAAATTACAGAATGCTGTTAGCTAGCTGTTAGAAAGAAATACCGCTCTATTCTGGCTTGATAACATGTTCTGCTCTCCTGTAGATAAGAGAATAAAACTTTACTGTTTATTGTTTTGGAAAGCCAGATGTCCTCGCTGCTTCACTGTGTTTTCGCGAGCTGTGTTCTGACCTTGCAATTAGGATGAAAATATAGCAGAGAAGCAGAACTGAGTAAGAATATTTTGTCTAGCGTTTTCAGCCAGGGCTACAGAACCGTGCACAGAGGGAGGGCAAGGGGGGTCAAAGATGGCTATTGGATGAAGGTATGTGGGCTACCAGAACCAATGAGAAGTTTGGCCTGTATTAACTTGGAGAAGAAATGTATAAATGCTGTTGAATGACTTAGCATACAAAATGTCTGAGCCACGAGCTAAGTGCTGAGACTGTATATACAATAAAAGGGAGTTGAATCCTCGTCCATTGACTCCGGGTATTATTGGGTTGCGGGCCCTTCGCTATTACATTTCTTGGTGCGTTGGCCGGGAAGCGTAATACGATTGGACCGCAAGCGAATATTACCGCGTATTACCGCCTCTAGGTTTGGTCCGGCTGGGACCGCAGCCGACCGACAGCGGAGAGGATCCCAGGCGCCGCCGGTCCCTTGTATCGGAGGGTTCCGCCCTGCCTCGGCGGCCTGCCGGGTCCAGCTGGCCAACACCTCGAACCCTGGTTGAGGGACGTCCAGGATTCAACCCAAGGTGGAATGGGTTGCGCAGCGCATTAGATACCGCATCCGTTGAGTATTGATTTTTCTGGTTCTTAGTCAGCTAGCTTTTGGGGAAGTCTCGAGACACCTCTGGTACAGTAACAGGTAAAGGAAGCTTGATCAGCTTCCAGGGCGATCCTAGTACCCCTGCAAGTAGTGCGCGGGGCGAACCCATCAGCCCTTTTGGTTTGGTAATTTTGGTTTAGTCAGTCAGCCCGGGAATTTTGGAATTTGGGAAATGCTAGCATGTTTGGTTGTGTGAAGAGTGTTTGAGAGGCTTTGCAACACAGGCCAAGCGAGAACGGACTCCTAAGTAGCGCAGTTCTTGACCGGGCGACCGCGTTCAAGTCACGAACAGGAGGAAGCGTCTGTTGTTTGTCCCCTTATTGTTCTGTGGGCTACGCGGACCCCTTACCCGTAGCCATTCTACCTACCCTTTCTGTTTGCTGTCTTATACGTTGTACGTCATCATGGGAGTGGCAGAGTCTGTGCAAACTCCGTTAAACTGTATGATCAAAAATTTTGAGAAAGGTTTTAGTGGTGATTATGTGATCAAAATGACAGCGCCCCGCTTAGAAATATTGTGTAGCAGAGTGTGGCCAGTGCTAGATGCCAGGTGGCCACCAGAAGGTACTTGTGATATCCAAATTGTATCCCGTGTGCACAAGATAGTGCGCAGCTATAGTCCCGAACAGTTTTCCTATATAGACTCCTGGTTAGGCATATGTGAGAAGCAGCCCCCCTGGATGAAGAGCTGCAGTGAGGGACAGAAAGGGATTATGTTAGCCACTACCACGAGAGCCCCTGCTAAGACAGAGAAGCTCCCGATTTATGCAGAGCCAGAGCCCCCAGAGGTTCCAGCATATCCACCCGCCTTTCTGCATACCCCAGTCCCATCAGCTCCACCCCGAGTACCCCCACTAGTACCCCGAGTAGAGCCGGAGGTAGCAAGCATGCCTCCAGCCGAAGTGCCTCCCCCCGAGCATCCACCTCCAAAGCCTGAGGTGCAGACCCCTCCTCATAGAAGTCGGAGCCCTAGTCCTGAGCAGTACTCTGATGCGGAGCAGTCACCCCTTGAGGAATCCGCTAGTGGAGAGTCAGATGCCAGTCCAGAGCCATCCACCAGACCACATGCCAGCAGTACAGACACCTCCAGATCCACTAAGCTGCGGGATGCCCTCAGACCCCGGGAAAAAGGCAGGTCAGAAAGAGGCCCGACAATTGCCACTGCGGCAGGTCCCAGGATTACCTTTTAAAAATGACGAGGGTCAGGTTGTGCCCGGACCAATCAGTTTAGTTTATATGCCTTTCTCCACAACAGATTTATTTAACTGGAAAACACATTATGCTTCTTATACTGAAAAGCCCCAGGATTTGACAGAGTTAATGACTAGTATTATGCAAACCCATCAGCTCACCTGGTCTGATTGCCGTCAGCTCCTGGCTACCCTCTTTACTACGGAGGAGCGGGCACGGATAGTGCGGGCAGCCACTAAATGGTTGGAGGAGAACCCTGTAGTTGGGAGAGACCAGAATCTAGAGCTCCAGCAGGCAGCAGCTGCAGATTTTCCTAACAAAGATCCCAAGTGGGACCCAAATAGTGATGCAGGAGAAAAAGCCCTTACCCGGTTTCGACAGGCTTTACTACAGGGCCTGCGGAAGGGAGGTCAGAAAGCTATGAATATTGGGAAAGTAGCAGAAGTTCTTCAGCGCCCAGAGAGTCCGGCTGCTTTCTATGAACGATTATCTGAAGCCTATAGACTTTACACCCCATATGACCCAGCAGCCGATGAGAATTTACGCATGGTGAATACCGCTTTTGAGAGTCAGTCCCAGGGAGACAAAGCGAAAACTGCAGAAATTAGAAGGATTTGCGGGCATGAATTCAGCACAGCTAATGGAGGTCGCACAAAAGGTATATGTGAATCGTGATGAAGAGTGCAAAAGGGAAAGTGACCGAAGGATGAGGAGAAAAGTGGATCTGCTCGCTGCAGCACTAGTGGAAGGACGCGAAGGAGGATATCCTAACAGAAAAGCCAGAGGACGAGGAAGGGGCCGAGGGAGCGTTCGGCCCCCCTTAGGCGCAAATCAGTGCGCTTATTGTAAAGAAGAAGGACATTGGAAGGATACGTGCCCGAAACATGGCTCCACTCCCTGGAGGGGACGTGGGAGCGCCAGGAGAGAGGGGGGGCAATTCCAGCAGCGAGGGGGGATGCAGCGCGCACAATTTCAACAGACTCAGCAGAATGAGACTGCCATGGAAGGAATAGTCGCCGAGGGCTATTTCATGGATGATGAGGACTAGGCCAGACTGGGCTCCAAGTTCTTCTTGGGTCTCCAGGAGCCTATGGTCAAATTAAAGATTGGAGACCAGCATATGGAATTTATGGTAGACACGGGGGCTGAACATTTAGTAGTAGCCCAGCCTGTGGCCCCTGTGTCCTCTCGATCTGTTACAATTGTGGGAGCTACTGGAACTAGAACCACAAGACCTTTCCTGCAGAACCGTGCCTGTGAACTAGGAGGACGGCAGATAACACACCAGTTTCTGTACATGCCTGAATGCCCAGTTCCCCTTTTGGGCCGAGACATGCTTGCAAAGCTACAAGCACAGATATCTTTTGTTGAAGGGGGAAAAATGGAAATGACTGTAAACTCAGAGACTGCCGGCCTGATGGTGTTAACTGTCCCCCGAGAAGAAGAATGGCGGTTCTATTTACCCGCATCCAAAACAGCAAGTTCCTGTATACTTACCAGCATTGTAGCCCCACCTGGAGTATGGGCAGAGAATAATCCACCTGGCCTAGCAAAGAATATAGCTCCTGTGCTTGTTACCCTGAAACTGGGAGCAGAACCAGTGCATGTGCGTCAGTATCCCCTCCCGAGACCAGCAATTGAAGGCATTCATTGCCATTTGAAGAAATTATTGCAGTATGGACTTCTTAGAGAATGCCAATCACCCTGGGACACCCCCCTTCTCCCGATCAAGAAGCCTGGGACAGGTGACTACCGCCCAGTGCACAGTGCAGTTGAAACCATACATCCAGTAGTACCAAATCCCTACACCCTCCTGGGACTGATTCCAGCAGAAGCCACTCACTTTACTGTTTTGGACTTAAAAGATGCCTTTTTCTGTATACGTCTGGCAGAAGCCAGTCAGCTTTTGTTTGCATTTGAATGGGAAAACCCTACCACAGGACGACAAGGGCAACTCACTTGGACTCGATTAACACAAGGATTCAAGAACTCACCCACTATCTTCAGTGCAGCCCTCAGTCAAGATCTGTCAAGCTACTCTGTAACTCCGGGGAAAAGAATTTTGCTCCAATATGTAGATGATTTGCTTATAGCCACCAACAACAAATCTGATTGTATACAAGCTACAAGTGACCTCCTGCACCTTTTGAATGAAGCTGGCTACAAGGTTTCCAGAGCCAAGGCGCAGCTGTGCCAGACAGAAGTGAAATACTTAGGGTTCCATCTGTCCAAAGGAACCCGGAAATTAGGCCTCAAGCGAAAAGAAGCAGTATGCCGCATCCCGACCCCCACTACTAGAAAACAGGTGCGAGCTTTCTTGGGAGCTGCAGGCTATTGCCGCATATGGATACCAAATTTTGCGCTCATGGCAAAGCCCTTGTACCAAGTCACACAGGGAATGGAACGATCTCCCCTGGAATGGGGCCCAGAACAAGAAAAAGCATTCAAATCACTGAAAACAGCATTGATGTCATCCCCAGCCTTGGGCCTACCGGATGTGCAGAAACCATTTCGTCTGTATGTCCATGAATCAAGTGGAAACGCTTTGGGAGTCTTGACCCAGCCTCTTGGGTCTTGGCAGCGACCTGTGGCCTACCTGTCGAAACAATTGGATCCTGTTGCCAAAGGCTGGCCACCTTGCCTGAGAGCTGTAGCAGCCACAGCCCTCTTAGTGAGCGAAGCTGACAAGCTCACCTTAGGACAAAATCTTCAAGTCACTGTACCGCACTCTGTTCTAACCCTGCTGGAGCACAAAGGAAACCATTGGCTCACCAACGCCCGAATGCTGAAGTATCAAAGTATGCTATGTGAGAATTCTAACTTGCAATTGAGTGTTAGCCAAACTCTGAACCCAGCTACCCTACTGCCAACCGGCCCAGGCCCTCCTGACCATGATTGTTTAGAGGTAATGGACACTGTATATTCAAGTTGCCCAAATTTGACTGATGTTCCCTTGAGCCACCCAGACAGAACTTTCTTCGTGAATGGGAGCAGCCTCATAACTGAAGGACAGCGATGTACTGGATATGCAGTGGTGACTCTGGACATGGTAGTAGAATCATCAGCTCTAGCCCCAGGAACCTCAGCGCAGAAGGCTGAATTGATAGCTCTTACACGTGCACTCAGAATCGGAGCAGGAATCAGCCTGAATGTGTATACAGACTCTAAATATGCTTTTACAACACTACATGCCCATGGGGCCCTGTACAAAGAACGTGGATTGATCACCTCAGGAGGCAGATCTGTCAAGTATGGCCCAGAAATATTGACTTTGTTGGAAGCAGTTTGGGCCCCTAAACACGTTGCTGTAATGCATTGCCGAGGCCATCAGACTGGAGATGGAAAAGTGTCCCGAGGAAACAGATTTGCTGATGCCTCTGCCCGAGAAGCAGCCATTGCAGGACAAATTACCACCCCAAATGCCGCGATTCAAGCAGCCATATTTCCAGTACCTCTTAGTGCATGGACCCCCAGATATACCAAAGTGGAGATGGACCATTACTGCCAAAAAGGAGGGGGGGCAATTATCAGACACTGGATGGATTGTGTTGCCACTGCCTGAAGGGAGCTCAACCCCTGGAATGACCGTAATTCCTGAAGCACTAGGCCCTGCCTTTGTTCAAGCCTTTCATCAGGCCACACACTATGGAAAAACAAAGATGGCAGAAGCTCTGAAGCCATATTTCTATATCTCATTGCTAGGACCTTTAACCACCTCAGTAGCCCGAAGCTGTGTGACCTGTGCCAAAAAGAATGCCCAAGGTCCTGTCCTACCCCCAAGAATTCAGTCAGTGGGAGTTACCCCCATGGGAAATATCCAAATAGACTTTGCAGAAATGCCACGAGCAAATGGATATCGCTACTTGTTAGTCCTAATTTGTACCTTTTCTAGATGGGTGGAAGCTTTTCCCACCAGAACTGAGAAGGCCAGAGAAGTCACTAAGGCCTTGCTTCATGAGATCATCCCCAGATTTGGAATACCACTGACCATGGGGTCTGACAATGGGCCCTCCTTTGTGTCACAAGTAACCCAGCAGCTAGCCCATGCCCTGCAGATACAATGGAAGTTACACACAGCATATAGGCCCCAGAGTTCAGGGAAAGTAGAGAGAATGAACCGAACCCTGAAGTCACAGTTAACCAAACTTTGTCAGGAAGCCCACTTGAAGTGGCCTCAAGCTCTCCCTATTGCCCTTCTCCGAATACGGTCAGCACCCATCATGCCATTAGGGGTATCCCCATTTGAGATCCTGTATGGGAGGCCCCCGCCTATAATTCAGGGGATAAGGGGAGATATGAACCAAATTGGAGCGCAAATCACTAGGCAAGAATTGTTGGCTCTAAGTTCTGTTTTGCAGGGTCTTCATACCTGGGTGCAGGACCAGTTGCCTATCAATCTAACCGAACCCTTGCACCCTTTCAAGCCTGGAGCCTCGGTGTGGGTAAAAGAGTGAAAGACGACACCGTTGGCACCCCATTGGAAAGGGCCATATATCGTTTTGCTATCAACCCCAACAGCAGTTAAAGTGGCAGAGATCGACTCCTGGATCCACCACAGTCGAGTGAAGCCAGCAACAGTTCCTGAGAGTCGCCCCTGGACGTCGATCGCTAATCCTACATCACCGTTGCGAATCACGCTGCGAAGAAGAGATCCATCATCGTAGAGAACGTTGCCAACTTGTTCCTGAACAGCAAAGAAAGACATTCTTCAGTTCTATTTAGCTACATTCCAGACCCTATCAATCCTTATCTACCTCAATCAACCATCATCTACCTCAGTAATCAAAGACTATAATCATGATGATTACCAATTGCTGCTATTTCCTTCTTGCAGTAGCCCTAGGACTTTTGAGAACCACTCTTGCCTTGCCCCCTTGTGCAGCCTGTATAACCACCACCCGAACTGGAATGCAAGTCACCCAGACTCTACTTTACCACTCTTACTATACTTGCACTGGCATAGTCAGCCGGTGTATTTATAATGGTACAGAAATGAATGTTTGCACTAAGGGAAAGACTCGTACTTGTTTCAAACCTCGACAGAATCCATCTTACTATGTCTTAGAACTGAGATGGAATGATGAAGATGGAGCCCTTATCAACGCTACGAATCAACTCTCTGATCCCAATCAACCTGCGTACCTGTATTTTGATGCTTGTGACTTGATTAACAGAAATAATTATTACAGGTGCGGATCATGGGAACAAGCCTACTATTATGATGAGAAGTATGTGTGTCCTGAAGGTGCGTACAACTGGGGAGTATGCACTGGGATACATTCCCCAACAACCTATAGCAAATCATCGGAAGCAAATTACTTCTGTCCGAAATGGGATTGTGTGTACTATGCTACCTGGTCTGGTAGCCCTACAGGACAGACTGGAGACAATCGCAAAGCGCTGCTGGAAAGATTACCTTTACTGAAACCTGAACAGTGCAAGAAAAGTGCTTGCAATCCTCTACGACTTCAAATCTTCAATCCCAGCCAGTGGAAGCAAGGATTTCGATTTGGCCTGCGCATAGGAGGTGGAGCTGACCCTGGAACCATCATATTCATCCAGCTGAATGTAAAGACTCATGTTTCTTCACCATATCGCACACATCATACCTTCCATGAGGCCATGAAAGCAGAATTTGTTGTTCCCCACGCTTCGCAGAATTTATTCATTGAACTGGCTGGAGCTGTTGCATCCAGCCTCCATGTCTCGGACTGTCTCTTCTGTGGAGGAACTCAGATGGGAGACCAGTGGCCTTGGGAAGCACAAGAACTGAACTATTCTGTGCCATATAACCAGACTGATGTGCACAATACTACCAATGAATGGGTCCTAGCCCACTCCATAGTGGGTAGACTGTGTTTTGTACGAGCAGGACCACAATTGACTGCATTGGTAGGACAATTGGTCTGTTTGACCCAGAAATATTACAATGCCACTACTGGAACGACTTCTTGGTGGTCAGGTGCCAATACTCTAGAACCTTCTAATCCTCTGATGATCTTTCCTTATTTGGCCAGGATATGGACTCATCTGGCTACACACAGCACTTGGCAAGCTCCACCTGGACTATATTGGATTTGTGGCACCCGAGCATATGCTAAACTCCCTGCCAACTGGGGAGGAGCGTGTGTTCTTGGAATACGGCCATCTTTCTTTCTTTTGCCCCTTTCCCACGGAGAACAATTGGGGTTCCCTGTATACAAGAGCCGACAGACACGTGAAGCTTTGAGAATTGGCCAGTGGGACAAATGGGATGCATCCTCTGAAGAATGGCCTCCAGAGAGAATTGTTTTACTATAGCCCAGCTACCTGGGCACAAGATGGTTCTTGGGGCTACCGCACCCCTATATATATGTTAGATCGTATTATACATTTGCAAGCTGTTGTTGAAATTATAACCAATGAAACTAGTAGAGCACTAACCTTGTTAGCTAAACAAGCCACACAGATGCGTACAGCCATTTACCAGAACCGCTTAGCTTTAGATTACCTGCTTGCAGCTGAAGGAGGAGTTTGTGGAAAATTGAATTTAACAAACTGCTGCTTACAAATAGATAATGAAGGACAGGTTGTAGAAGACATAGCCAACCACATGAGAAAGCAAACGTATGTCCCAGTCCAAACATGGCATGGCTTGCAACTAGATGGCTGGTTTGGTTCTTGGTTTTCAAGCCTAGGCGGCCTGAAAACACTTGCTATACTTGTATTCTTGATTGTGGCTATTTACATATGTATCCCATGTTTCCTGCCCTTATGCTTGCGCATGCTGACCTCCATTATTGATAGTATTATTGACCGCAAGGCAGCGGCACATATATTAGCCTCATGGGATTATTACCCTATACCGCACAGTGATCCCTCTACTATAGTCTGAAGTATTTTGCTATTTGTGTGATTAGATTCGCACCCTTTCTCACTTGCGGGTGTGAATAATCAAAAGGAGGGAATGTGATAGGCAATGGCCTAGTATGTAGCAGAGCTAGGCCTGAAGCCCTTTCCCCTGCATTAGAATGTTATTGCTGACTTTGGAAAATTACAGAATGCTGTTAGCTAGCTGTTAGAAAGAAATACCGCTCTATTCTGGCTTGATAACATGTTCTGCTCTCCTGTAGATAAGAGAATAAAACTTTGTTTATTGTTTTGGAAAGCCAGATGTCCTCGCTGCTTCACTGTGTTTTCACGAGCTGTGTTCTGACCTTGCAATTAGGATGAAAATATAGCAGAGAAGCAGAACTGAGTAAGAATATTTTGTCTAGCGTTTTCAGCCAGGGCTAGAGAACTGTGCACAGAGGGAGGGCAAGGGGGGTCAAAGATGGCTATTGGATGAAGGTAAGTGGGCTACCAGAACCAATGAGAAGTTTGGCCTGTATTAACTTGGAGAAGAAATGTATAAATGCTGTTGAATGACTTAGCTCGTGGCTCAGACATTTTGTATGCTAAGTGCTGAGACTGTATATACAATAAAAGGGAGTTGAATCCTCGTCCATTGACTCCGGGTATTATTGGGTTGCGGGCCCTTCGCTATTACAACCTGAGATCCATGGGAGGAAGCAGCCGCCCTGGAAGACGTCGATGCCACTAAGGCTGCATCAGAGGGAAACCGGGTACTGAGCTTGGCTGCTCGGTTCTGCTGACCTCTTTTAGACATCATGGTACAGGACACACAATCCGTGATGGAATGGTCAGGACCCAAACATTTTAGACACCAGTCATGGGTGTCGGTGACAGAAATAGTACCGCCACACTTCGTGCACTTTTTGAACCCGGAAGCGGGCTTCTCCATGAGGAGAAAATATGTTCAGGCCTAAGGCCAAAACCGAAAATGCACAGTTGAAGAAAGAAAAGTTTTTTGTTTTGTTTTTAAGAAAGAAAAGAAAAGAAAAGACAGGCGGTACCGGTCTGACGTCAAAGGCGGCAGACGTGACACAGAAAAATAAAGAAAAAAAATAAAGAATTCTTCTGCGGTGACAGGAACACGACCTACTGGCTCCGTGGAAAAGAAGAACTGGAGAGAGGCGGTTGGGAAAGGCGGGAAGGCAGCGCGCAGGCGATGTGGGATGCTCCAAAAAGCTTTCTTACTGGACACTGGGGAGCGTTCCCGCGCAGGCTCCGTCGGTACCAACGATACCCATATGTGAAGACTCATTCCTGCTTGTTCCTGGAGATAAATAGTTATCTCCAAGTTATAATGCCCTGTTCAACGTAATTTCAGTTTGTTCAATGTAAACCGCACTGATGCAGAATAGCGTGGTATATAAGAGAATATAAATAAATAACCGGCAGTACCGGTGTAGCGTCTAGGGAAGGCAGACGTGACCACACAAAAGAAGTATAGATGGGTGGGGGGTTTCTGCGGTGACAGGATGTGCGACCTGTCGGCTCTGTGGAAAACAAAGAACTGGAGAGGGACAGTTGGGAAAGGCAGGAAGACAGCATGCAGGCGCTGCGAGATGCTCCCAAAAGCTTTCCTATTGGACGTTGGGGAGTGTACCGATGATACCCATATGTGAAGACTACATTCCTGCTTGTTCCTGGAGATAGGCCACTATCACCACCCTGGACCTTCAAAACCTTTTTGGGGTTATAGCCAGTCGAAATGGAAGAGCTCGAAACTGATAATGACCCCCAAGGACACAGAACCTGAGAGAGTTGATATAACTGCCAAATGGGAATGTGAAAATATGCCGTGGCAAGAGTCAGTGAAGTAAGGTATTTGCCTGACCTTACCACAGCAATGACTGATCTTAAGGTCTCCATACAAAATTCTGAACTTCTTAATGAGCCCTGCAGGTCCATAATGAGCTTGAAAGACACCCCTTTTTTCTGGTCCACTTTAGCAGACACTGCCTGACAGACAGTCAAGCATGGCCTGGAAACAGCCTGTGAACTACTTCACGAGCAATGTCTCAAACCCAGAAAAAAAAAAAAAAAGGAGGGGGACACTAGGAGACCTGCCAGCAGCATGCCGTGTTCCTTAGGGGCACCCCTCACCATTCCCTTCAGGGACCATGCTGCTGTTCCTGCCAACAGGAAAAACATGAAGTGTAGGTACATTACCCCAAACCACAGAGTGAGGAGTCCTGAACTGGTAGCCAAAGTCCGACCTAAAACATCTCTACCGCACTTAGAGCTAGCCGCAGAGCTAACAGAGCAACTGCTGCTAGCAGCACACTGCTGAGCTCCAGGCACTCTGGCCACTATCAAAAGAAACAAACAAAAAACCCACTGCTGAAAGACAGCCATGAAAAGGAAAACCATGAAATGACCTAGAAACTACCTTATCTTTCCCCCCTGCTGATCAGGGAAGCCTGTTTAAAGCTTCCTCAGCACTCAGAGTTAAGGTTGTTTTAAAAAAAAAAAAAAAAAAAAAAAAAAAGGGCCTTCTGCTTTTATTAGCAGGAGCTACTCCATTAGGAAAACAACGGAATTGAAACAGAAAAAAAATGATTTAATAAAATAGAACAAATAGAGAAAGAAAAGGGAAGAAAGACAGAAGAGGGGGCAAGGGCCCACCTTTACCACCCCCAGCAGAGGCCCTTAAGGGTCTACCTGAATGCTTCTCCTCACTCACTAGTTTAGGAGGTTGTGAGCAACAGCACTAGAATCACGGCATCTTCAATCTTCTGGAAATGAGGGCATACCCAAGCCTTTGGAGTTGCCAGTGGGTCTAGAGAGCTCAATGACAGGGGCCACAAGACCGTAACCTGGTCCCAAGGAGCTAGGAAAAGTCTCAGCTGCTGCACCAGACCACACCACACCATCTGCTGGAGGCAGAGAAAACTGACAAATTCCTGTGCTACACTACCACTTAGACAATGTTGTCACTGAAAGTTGTCTTGATCTGCTTCCCATTTGGGTTGTACACCCCAGCAAGCACTCGTCTGGACTGGTCTAGCAGGATGATAACAATAAAAACGATTTCTACAATCATCCAGTGTCTCTTATTCAAGCCCTTTATAATATATCACTTCTTGCAGAGGTATCTTCCCAGTTAGTGAAACGACTGATGAAAAGAACCATGACGTATCATTAGCTTTGGATCCTATTACTTCTGTTCATATTTAAAGCTGTATCAGGGATTAAGAGAACTCCCAAGTGTAATGATCACATGAATGGATTGTCAAAGAAACAAAAATCAGACTTTAAAGAAATTAGTGAAGAGAATCTTCTGAATATCAAAATCCTTTGGGCAAAAATAGGCTTTATAGGCTATAGAGGGAGGAGTGGCCTAGTGGTTGGGACAAGGTACCACAGGCCGGAAGGTCGGTGGTTCAAATCCCACTAGAGGACAGCAACCTTGGGACGGAAGGACTGGGGTTTCTAGTCCCACAGGTGCTCCTTGTGGTCTTGGGCAAGCCACTTAACCCTCCATTGCCCATGTTCCCTGTAAGTATTAGTGTACGTCTCTCATATCCCCATCCGCTTTGACCCGGTGAAAAGCGGGATATAAATGCAGCTAAATAGATAAAAATAAAATAAGCTCTCACTTGGTTTGCAGCTTGTCGTGCTGTGAGGGTTTGCGTGCATCAGTGATGCTGAGAGCTAAACTATCGGTAGTTTAACTACTGGCAGGGTCTAAGATGGACAGGTCTCAGCTAAGGTGCCAGACCAAGACAAACCACCCATCTGGGCAGCAGCAGAATGGGATAGTGTTGACGGCAGAGGATCACATTTTTGTGACAATGGCAACACCACCAAACTTAAACTGCGCAGAAGAAAGGCCCAGCAATCTACTTCTGTATCTTGCCATGAAAACCCAATGGATAGTTACAACAAAACAAATTGTGCTATGGTGCTGGAAGATGAGACCCCCAGGTCGGAAGGCACTCAACTAGCTACTGGGGAAGAGCTGAAGACTTTCCAGAGTAAAGCCAGCATTTATGATGTGGTTGGATCAAAGCCCTCAGGAAGTCTGACTGCTGATGTAGCTGCGCATGAAATGAGAGTCAGAAGCTGTAAAGATGTCTTACACAATGGAACATGAAACGTATGAAGCATGAACCAAGGGAAGTTGGAGGTGGTCAAGCATGAAATGGAACGTGTACAACTTGATCTGTTGGGTGTCAGCGAACTGAAATGGACTGGCATCGGGCACTTTGCATCAGATGATCACATGGTCTACTATGCTGGAAATGAAAGACAAAGAAGAAATGGTGTTGCATTTATAATAAAGAAGAAACTTGCAAGAACTGTAATGAAATACAATGCAGTCAGCGAACTCTTAATCTGTTCGTTTACGAGGAATGCCTATCAACACAACTATAATTCAAGTATATGCCCCAACAGCTACAGAAGAGAATGAAACTGAAGAGTTCTATGAACAAGTACAAGCTGAAATTGACAAAACATGCAAACAGGATATCCTGATAGTCATGGGTGACTAACGCAAAAGCTGGCAACAAAGAAGGCGGCAAAGTAGTTGGAAAATATGGACTTAGCAACAGAAATGAAGCTGGAGAAAGACTGATAGAATTCTGCAAGACCAATGATCTATTCATCTCAAACACTTTCTTCCAGCAACACAAGCGGCGACTGTACACATGGACTTCACCCAATGGATTGTATAAAAATCAAATTGACTACATCTGTGGAAGTCAACGATGGAAAAGTTCTATAACATCAAAAAAGACAAAACCTGGAGCTGACTGTGGTACAGATCATCAACTACTAGTATGCAAACTCAAGCTAAAGTTGAAAAAGAGCAAACCACTCATGAATGCAGCAAAACCAGAGGAGAAAGAAAGACAATCGCAGAACTCAGAGATTTCCAAGGTGCAGCAAGACAGGACACGGCTTTCCTAAAGCTACGAGAGTTAGTTGAATGATGCTGAGAAGATCAAGAAAGGAACCGTCCCCAAAACACAATACATATCCCTTTTATTCAACCAGAAGGTTTAAAACGGGCTCAAAAAACAGTCATTTCTTAAACAGTAGAAAACAAACACTTATCTGAGAACACGCGCAGATAAGTGTTGTTTTCTACTGTTTAAGAAATGACTGTTTTTTGAGCCCGTTTTAAACCTTCTGGTTGAATAAAAGGGATATGTATTGTGTTTTGGGGACGGTTCACAGTACCTTTCCTTCACAATCTATGTCCGACAAAAAATATTATAAAAAGTGTTACTGAAGGTCTCTACGGTATCTTGTTCCTATCGTGGTATTTTCAATATCATATGGATGTGAAAGCTGGACAGTGAAAAAGACAGACAGGAAGAAAATTGATGCCTTTGAATTATGGTGCTGGCAGCGAATACTGTGTATACCATGGACTGCCCGAAGAACAAACCAGTCGGTAGAGGAGATCAAACCTAAGCTTTCTTTAGAAGCTCAGATGACAAGACTTAGACTTTCATACTTTGGACACATCAAGCGAAGAGAGAGATCATTAGAGAAAGACATCATGCTTGGCAAGATAGAAGGTAAACGCAAAAGAGGAAGGCCAGCAATGAGAAGGATCGATACAACAGCAGCTACGGGTACCAGTCTGTCAACAATGAGCCGCCTCTGACTGAAGACCGAACACAATTTAGGATAGCTATCCAGAGGGTCGCCATGAGTCGACTCCATCGATGGAGGAATTTCAGAAACATGCTTTAGATTTGCAGAATCGGCTGCTAACCAGGAGAGAAGCTAATGTGTGGCAATGATACAGTATCTTCCAGATTAGATTTTGCACCCCCCCCCACCCTTATGTTGTACTACATGCTGCTGGAAGGGGGGTACAAAACAGTGGAGAGGGACTGGACTGGAGAGACGCTAAGGAAGGTGAAATTAGACTTACCTGCTAATTGTTGTTCCTTGAGGAACTCCAGTCTAGTCCCAAACCTCTGGGTTTTGCTCCTCCTCCTCCAGCAGCTTGGAGACTGAGAAACGTCATCCTTTTGGTGACACCAGCATAAAGATACAGGATCCGCCTACTGACTCCAGTAACCTATTGACAAAGCAGACTCACCGGAGCAACAATTAAGTAGTAAACGCTACTAACAAGCTTAACATAACTTTAAACTAGTAACTTCATGAAACAGAAGAAAATACTTCGGACACCTTCGTGTTCCGCTTAAGTCTTAATCTTCTCTGAAATGCTGAGATCCCCATTCCCGGTTAGAAAGGATATTGACCGGATCTGAATCCCTATCGATTCAAGCCCCCCCCCCCCCCCGCCCCATGGGCCACAACCTTTACAGGTACCCATTCAGCTTACCTGTAAAATATCGCTTGCTTCAGGCTATAGCCCAAGGAAATTACTAAGGAGGGATACGGGACTAGACTGGAGTTCCTCAAAGAATAATAATTAGCAGGTAGGTCTAATTTCACCTACCTTATTGCCCCTCCAGTCTAGTCCCGAACCTCTGGGGAGTTACAATTGTGAAAAAAGTCAACGGGAGGGACCTGCTAAACCAGCCTGAAGCACCGCTGATCCAAAACAGGTATCTCTTTCTGCTTGAACATCTAGACGATAATGTCTGACAAAGCCGCCTTACAAATCTCAACCGCCGGTACCAAACTGCACTCTGTCTATGACGTTGCTCGTGCCCTAGTCAAATGAGCTCCAAGTCCCTCCGGTACTAATTTACCTTTTAAAAACATATGCGGACACTATCGCCTCTAAGCCATTTGGCAATGGAAGTCTGACGCTGCTTCCCCTTTCCTTGGTTCCCCAAACAAAACAAATAATCTGACCTACGAAAAGATACTGTACATAAAATACTTCAATGCTCTGCGAACATCCAACCGATGTAACTGCTTTGAAGATGCATCAGCACTGCCTTCCTCAAAAACCGGTAGCGAAACTACCTGATTCACATGAAAAGGTGATACCACTTTGGGTAAAAAAAGACGGCACGGGCCTCAAGACCACCTTTGTATCACTAAAAACCAGAAAAGACTTTCTACACGACAACGCTTGTAACTCCGAGATTCTTCTGGCCGAAGAAATAGCCACCAGAAACACCACCTTGAGAGTAAGGTCCTTCAGCGACGCTCTCTAGACAAAGGTTCGAAAGGCTCTCGCACCAAAGCCTCCAGAACTAAGTGTAGGCAAGTTGTTCCAACGTGGGATCTACAGGGCGGCCACAGCAGCGACACTGCCCTCAAAAAACATTTAATATCTGGATGTCCTCCCATCACCTCTCCTTTTATCTTACCTCTATAACAGGAAAGAGCCGCCAACTACACTCTTAAGGATGCAGCCGCCGCCAACCCTTTGTCAAATCTATCCTGTAAAAAGGCCAGCACCTGAGGTATCGAAGCTGTTAATGCTTTAACTTTGTCTACACACCAGGCTTCCAAGACATGCCAGATATGAATATACGGCAAAGAAGTTGATCTCCTCTGAGCCTTCAACAAGGTGGCAACCACTGCCACAAAATAACCTCTCACTGTCAACCTTGCCGTTTCAATAGCCAAGCCATAAGCTAGAATCGATCCACCTGAGGCATAAACAGCGGCCCCTGGAATAACAGGTCCCTGCGCACTGGCAGCTGCCATGGCTTGCCTACCAATAGTCTCATTAGATCCGCATACCAAGGACGTCTTGGCCAATCCGGCACAATTAAGATCACTTGTCCTCTGAAGTTCTATGCGCTGCACCACCCGCCCTATTAACACTCAAGGTGGAAACATGTACAGGAGTTGCCCTTCTGGCCAGGGCTGTATTAGCACATCCAGGCCTTCCGACATTCTTTCCCGTCTTCTACTGAAGAACCGACTGGCCTTCACGGATTGAAACGTCGCCATGAGATCCATTACTGGCTGACCCCAGCGGCGTACCACCATTTCGAACACTTGCGGATGGAGAACCCACTCCCCTGGGTCCACTCGCACCCGACTCAGAAAATCGGCCTCTACGTTTTCCACTCCTGTGACATGCGCTGCCGACAACCCTAGCAGATGAATCTCGGCCCACTCTAACAACTGCTTTGCCTTGGCTTCCAGCGCTATATTGGTGGTGCCCCCTTGCCGGTTGATGTAGACCAACATGGTCGCATTGTCAGAAAATACCCAAATGGCTTTCCCCTGAAGACACCATCAAAAACCTTGAAGTGCCAGGACTACTGCACGCAACTCCAACCTGTTGATCGACCAGATTCTTTCCTTGCGCAAACCTCCCTTGGACATGCGTGCCCCAGCCTGTTAGGCTGGTACCTGTTAGGGGTATCCAATCCGGTGTTTCTAAGGGCATTCCCTTTTCCAGACTTTCTGGCTGCAACCACCATTGAAGAGCCCGATGTGTCTCCGGCAGACAGGGTAATATCCAAGACAGACTGTTTTTGTGTGACCACCGTCTGAGCAATGCTCTCTGTAAGGGTCTCAGGTGGGCTCTCACCCACGGCACCAATTCGAGTGTCACTATCATGGTACCAAGTAACTGCAGATAGTGCCAGGCTGTGGGATTTCTATTGACTAGAAGTCTGCAGATTAGCTTTCTCAAACTTTGTGCCCGCTGCTGTGGCAGAAACACTTTCCCAACACCTGTATCGAAGCGAGCACCCAGGTATTCCAGCTTCTGCGATGGATGCAACCTGCTCTTGGCAACATTGACTACCCAACATAGACTCTGCAAGACTGCCACCACTCTGACTGTAGCAGACTCGCTCTCCACTTTGGACTTCGCTCGAATCAACCAGTCATCTAGATAGGATGGGATCCTGGTGCATTCCTTTCTCAACGCTGCCACCACTACCACCATCACCTTGGTGAGGGTTCATGGAGCTGTAGCTAGACCAAAAGGTAACACTTGGAAATGAAAATGCCCCATCGGGATGGCAAATCTTAAAAATCTCTGATGTTCCTGACGAATGGGAATGTGCAGATAAGCTTCTGACAAATCCAGGGAGGTAAGAAACTTGTCTTTCCTTACTGCCACTATGACTGATCTTAAGGTCTCCATCCGAAAATGGGAAACTCGTAGATAGCGATTTACCTTCTTGAGATCCAAAATTTGTCGAAAGGTACCTTCTTTGGCACCACGAAATAAATGGAGTACAGACCGCAGCCGCATTGGTCTGGAGGTACCAGTACCACCGCCCTGAGGAAGAGCCGCCTTTCTAAGGTCTCTTGCACCGCTTCCTACTTGGGTCTCGCTTTGCACGGAGATTGCACGTAAGAATCGGCCACCGGACATTGAAATTCCAGGGCATAACCTTCTCGGATGACCTCCAGCACCCACTGATCGGACGTGATTTGGACCCAGGCAGGATAAAAGTCCCGCAGGTGCCCTCCTACTGGCACCTGTTCCATCTGGCCTCTTCCGGCTTCATTGTGGCTTTCTAAGATTGGAGGAAGCAGCGGCAGCATATCCTCTGCCTGCCCCTCTAAAGCTTCGAAACCCCTGGTTTCTATAGGGGAAATGCTCTCTTTGCACTTGACCAAACCTCGGGGAACGAAAACGACAAAAATCCCTCTGTTGCCCCTTGGTTGTTGGAGCCGACCAGCCCTGTTTCTGTTTGTCCTCTGGCAGCCTACTGCCCTTGGATTCTCCTAAATCCTTCACCAGCTTATCCAAATCTTCCCCAAAAAGTAGCTTTCCCCTGAAAGGAAGCTTACTTAACCTTGACATGAAAGATCCATCTGCCACCCAATTGAGTAGCCAAAGATACCGTCTCACCGCTATCGCAGATGCCATACTATTCAACAAACCGCGAACCAGATCATAATGAATATCAGCCAAGTAAGCTGCCCCCAACTCTATTCTGGCCACCTCCGCGGTCGTCTCCTCTATCTGTTCTCCTTGAAGCCATTGAGACCAACGAAGGCAGGCTCTGGCTACCCAAGCTCCACAAATGGACGCTTGGATGGATAGTGCATTGACGTCAAAAACCTGCTTCAAAGTATCCAGTCTTTTGTCCTGCGCATCCTTCAATGCCGCGCTACCCTCTACTGGAATGGTAGTCATATTGGTAACTGCCGAGACGGCTGCATCCACTTTAGGGGACCTAAACATTTCCTGATCTTGTTCTACTAATGGGTAGACCTGAGACATAACTCTGGACCCTTTCAGGCCAGCCTCAGGCATATCCCATTCTCTTTGTATCATCTCCCGAATCACTCTGTAAACTGGAAAGGCCTTCTGAGTCTTTCGAAAGGCCTGCAACAATGGGTCCTCCAATGTGGTATCTTCCGCCAGACAACCCGCCGGCATATTAAGTGCCTTAAGCGTCTCCGATATGAGCGCCGGCAATTTGTCTCTCCTGAACACTCAGGCTTGATCCTCCTGTTCCGTGAGCTCACCTTCCTCTAAGTCCTCTTCCAACTCCAAGTCCTGATCCAGGTCCTCTGAATGGATGCCCTCTGATGCAACGGTCTGTTCCGGCCGCTCTTTTTCGGTCCTGACTCTTTTTGACGGGATTCCTATCGCTCCCAAGCTGAGGTGTCCCCGGCCTCATCTCACCCAGTTCCTCCTCTGTGGAACCGGCTGCGCCTCTCCTCTGAGTCCCACTGAACGCCTGCTGGATCAGAGATACGAATTCCGGCGAGAAGACTGCCGCCAAGCCCTCCTGCAAAGGCACTTGAGAAGAGGGAAAGTCTGGTGTGGAAGAAGGCCCCACCACCGGCTCTAGGGGTGGCACGACGGGAGACCTCGGCTCTGGCATGTCCAAAGTGGCCCCTTTGTGGCCCTCCACTCCCCCTTCCAGTACTTGCTCCATAGAGGCTGCTTCCTGGACACAGCCTCTACATACCTCCGCCTCTGACACCACTCCCCTCTAGTATCACAGTGGCCTAGAAGGCATCCTGCCCAAGCGGGTATTTAGGGTACTCTTCTTGCCCTTTAAGACTGACTAACTTCCCTCCAAAGCTACTGCTGACAGAACGCTTAAAACCGCTGAAGAGACTTTATTTATTTTAAAATATACTGAGAACACTCCCCAGGGTCCTCCAAGCCTAACTCAGGAGAAGAATTGTGAAAACGAAGCTGACCCACCGAAATAGAAGCTCCGGAAAAACTACCATGCAACCAACAGAGTTTCCCGTGCACGCACGCCCGCCACACAGCTCGGCCTACCCCGTTCTCCACACGTGGCTTTCACACGCAGCTGTTGTTGCGCTTCCCCAACGATCCGGGGCCCCTTACCTTGCAGACCAGCGATGTGAAGCTCAGTTTTCACTCTCCCCGCGCTCAGCTGGAATCGTGGCTTCCGCGACAGGGAAGAGCCAGAGTTCAAAGGAAAGGCTGCAGCGAGCAGTCAGAATTACCCTCCGGCGCTTCAAGCCAAGCAGGTAACCTTCTGCAGGCACTGCTGTTATGCTGTGGGTTATAACTGTGGGTTCAGGAGCCGGAGCCTTCCTCTCTCAAAGCTAGTGCTCTTTTTAAACGAATTAAGGCAGGCTGAAGGGGGGGAGGGGGAGGAAAAACAGAAGGAAGAAATAAGCACTTCAGAACAGAAATTCTTAAAGGGCTATAACTCCTCTAGTACAATCTTTTAAAAACTCAGCCAATCAGATCACTTAACTACTCTAACACTCCAAAAACTCTGCTTAATTGTTCCTCAAGTGAGCCCCTATCTCTGGGCTCACCAACCCTCCATCTGCTTGGCGACTGAGATAACTGGAGTCAGGAGGCGAATCCTGTGTCTTTATACTGGTGTCATCAGAAAAGGATGACGTCTCTCAGTCTCCAAGCTGCTGGAAGAGGAGCAAAGCCCAGAGGTTCGGGACTAGACTGGAGGGACGATAAGGGACTCACCTTTGTTTATTAAATTTTAATCTACACAACTGCTGGGAAGAATTCTTCAGTAGTTTAGAGCTCAATATCTGCTCTTTTCAGCTTTATATCTCACTGGGCAAGGACAGGACAAAAGCACTGCATAATTTAATTTTGCATCTGTCCATTGAATTCAACTTTAAAAAAACAAAAGTGAGCACAACCACTGACAAAGTTGAATTAGTCCTTTGACTGATAGAAACAGGACCCCTTGATTTAACTCAATTAATAAAGCAGCCATACCATTAAAAAACCAAGTTCGCCATCTTAGGATCCTATCTATGGAAACATATGTCCTCTTGATATAAACAAATGTGATATGTTATTTTTACAATGTAATATAATTTTTGTATTTACACTCATCTACCACTCTGCAGTATAATTTTATATGTAATGACTGAGTCCCTTTGTTGCATATCTGCATCCTGGAAGGAGAGGCTACGTGGCTAGTAACACATGGCCTGCCACAGGTGTCGAAGTGCAAGGAGTGGAGTGAGACAGTATTAACCAATGAGTTATAGACATGCTGGAAGAGGGTGAGGACAGTGTACTATAAAAGAACTGTGAAACAAAGGATAAATGTGTCTGTTCAGTCAGGCACCATTCTTGCAAGAATGTAATTAAAGTAACCCTTTGCTTCACTGAGGAGTCTGTTATTGTGTAAAAAGTTGTTTTATTACACTCATGTACTTCCTTCTTTTTTAAACAAAACCTATTTATGTAGGCAACAGTAAAGTTATCAAAGTAGTCAATGCATTAATAACTTCGTCTTAAATTTTATAAAATTCTTGGGTTACCATCTATAAACATTTGCTTATCTTAACTGAAAAACGCAGCTGCTCACATTGTTGGATGCATTTGTGTGAACTCCAAGTCCCTGGCTCTTTCCAAAATTATGCTAGTAGCTGTATCATGTCGTATTTAAGGGATATATGTAATCAATTTTATCCCTTAGCATGGCAGTTAACTTAGGATTTTTCTACATTAATTATACTACTCCATATGGTAAGAGGGTTTTAGTGTGGAAAAATTCACAATAAAACCACTATATTAAAGGACTGTGTGGTTAACATGTAATAACATGCATATCAGCAGAATAGAAAATTCCTCCCAACGTATCATGCTGACAGGAAAAGAGGGAAGAAAGCTTCATTAGAGGGGAGGGGGTGGGGTATCTATCAAGTCCAGAGCATCTCTTGGCTTATGCACAGGGAAGTCTTCAGTCAGAGAGCCACTAAAGCTGCAACAACCCCCCCCCCTCCACACACACGGTCAAGTGAAGCATTCCATGGAATCCCAGAATGAGGAATCATAAAATGAAGGTTAAAGGGGATAGACTCACTAATCTGACAAAACATTTCTTTATGGAAAGGGTTTTGGATACATAGAACAGCCTCTCAATAGGTGGAGGCAACATTTGTTTCAAAATTCAAAAAAGCATGGGACAAATACAGAGGATCTCTAAGGAAGAGGATGGGTTTGGAGAACTTAATGTTTCTATGGATGGGCAAACTGGAGAGACCATATCTGCTGTCAGTCATTTTCTATGTTTATATTTGCTGCCATCTTGAAAAAAATGGCAGCACCTGATTCCTATTAGCACATCAGAAAGTACCACCAGGGACTCCCATTAGTGAATGGGGACTGTCTCATTCACTGACAAGGAAGGAGGAAGACTTCTACCTGATACAGAAAACTGTGGTATGTTACCGTGACTATGTGAGCAATTTTGTCCTCTGAACACTTTCTTCTCTTTAAATGCTGTACTACGTCTATTGAACAGAAGATATGCCACACTGAATCAGACCAAGGGTCCATCAATACCAGTATGCTTGGAGAAGCCACCAGAGGTACAACACTAAGTCCTTGGCAAGGCTTGATGCAGCAAAAATGAAACACAAAACCAAACACGCAGAAAAACAAACACACTGCAAAAAACAAAACAAAACAAAAACAGCTGAGAGCGCACAGGTCACGAGAAAAAAAGGTACCACTGAAACAGCACAGACTGGGAAGAACTGTTGAAAAAAAAATGACCCAGGCCACTAGAGAGCATTACTGTGGTGAAAAGGGAGACCAGAAAAGGAAATCCTAACACTCAATAGGTCTGTTGGGAAAATCCAGGAAGGACTTCTGCAACTGCCCAAAAAAGGCCCACATTTGTGTTTTGTTTTGTTGTAATTTGAAGCTGTTTAATACAGCAGCACAGAGAGCCAAATACGGGAAATAATAGTCAGAAAGATCGGAAAAAAAAAGTCGGAAAGCAATCTAGCAAGCAAACAAAGGACAGCAAGAGAGAAAAGGGGGGGGCTCCAACTTACCAAGTCCCCCTCAGAGGTCCTGTAGGATCCTCATGCTCTTCTCTGGTCCACAAAGCCATAGGAAACTATGGGTAGCAGTGATGGAAGCAGGGCAGCTGTTAACACCAGGAGGCAAGGGCATATCTGTGCTCTTATCAAAGTTGGGCCTTACTGGACTCAATCACAATGACTACAGCACTATGATGTGGTCCAGGAGAGTGTCAGGCATATCTTCACTGCTATGCCAATCCATATACCTTGCAACCTGCTGGAGGCAAATACTGTTTTCTCTCAGCACTACACCAGCATATGTACCTAGAGATATCACTGAAAGTTGCTCAAATCTGCCTTCACCAGTTAGCAAGGAAGCATAATCCACTTTCAAGAATAGTCTAGCAACATCAAGACAAAACAACTTTTACAAAGCTCTTCAGAGAACAGAAAATACCTATGGGCAGGTGCTCCAAGGCATGCCAGAGCTCCATAATTAAGCTAACAAACTCAAATCCAGAAGGGAGGATGAAGGATGTGCGTGGTTGGTTAATTACTGTCTTCAGAGAACTTTTAAAGGTAAGCAACTGTTAACTTGTAAGGACAAACAGTTCTTAGTCTCAGTCTTAACTCCCTTTGCTATGGGTCAAACAAAAACAAAGTACGACCACCCAAACGAAAAGGGTAAAATTACTTATTTTTGGAGCGTGAGCGTCCTTTAAAACAAAAAGCAAAATAGACTCCAAGGGCATGAAGTTGGGCTCTCACCTTTGGCAAATAAATGCTCAAGACTGCCATCTCGTCAGGAAGCTGCATGTGAACATGCATTTCTGGTTTTAGCCAAGTTACTATTATCTGAAAGAGAATAAAGAATGCAGAGCTAAAAAAACACACTCAGTTTATATTGTGAGACATTTCAACTGATACAGCACCGGCTTTTAAAACTGCTACAAGCTAAATAATGCAATGCTGACCTCTCTTATGCAGTTCGGTACTCCTAGCAATAAAAAATACATTAGCATTGCAGTTCCAGGTACTGCTTTGGGATCTGAGTCTGGGAGTCTCAAGGTGGGTGTGCAGACTCCCTCACTGTCACAGGCCAAAGTCAACAAATATACAAAGCCACACACTTATAGGCCGTTTCATCATTCCAAGGGTTATAAATCACTGTAGTTTCATAACATTACACAGTTTACAATCCAAACATCAAAGTTCATTTAGTGCATACAAAGGGCATTAGCACTCGAGAGATTCTAGTGTCACTAACTAAACCCTTACTAACAGGCCAATGCAGAAAGCTAGCACAGCTTTTAAGCACACAATTTTTTGAATGCAGAAAACAGATGTAAACCCCTGTGGAAAAACTAACACCTAATTAATGTCACACATATTTAAATGTATTTTAATCAACTGCATGGCATGCAATCATGGTACACCCGATGCAGAGACAGGTGTAGATTTCACAACCAACCATAGCGCCAAATTTTTTACTTCAGGGTCTGAGGTGACAAACCTCTAACTGGTGCTCCCGACAGTATTTTGACGGCACCGGGTGCTTTCCCCGATGCTTAGATCTTCTCCTCCTCACATGATCAGGCATCGGGCAAAGCCTCTGATGCCATAAAAACACTGTCAGGGGCCGATGCCTT
The DNA here is from genome assembly GCA_033557465.1 of Ichthyophis bannanicus. Lineage (NCBI taxonomy): Eukaryota > Metazoa > Chordata > Amphibia > Gymnophiona > Ichthyophiidae > Ichthyophis > Ichthyophis bannanicus. The sequence goes on from CM066037.1 coordinate 433,407,376, forward strand.
AATAAAAGAATCCCTGGTGTTCCAGCAGCCCAGATTCCCCCCCCCCCCCATTGTATGTTGATGCCATTGGGGACAATCGCGGCATCGGGAAAGGCCTCTGATGCCATCAAAATGCTGTCAGGTGCCAGTGGCCCGACAAAAGAATCCTTGGTCTAGCAGCTCCTGTATGCCCTACCCTCCATTAAATACAAAATGGCAGTCTGATCTCACTCGGTGCATCCCAGACGTCACCATTTTTCAAGATGGCAGATGCAGAGCAGAAGCACGTAGGCAACACTCCTTATTTTAAAGGTACTGGTGGGAGGGGCTGAATTTAGGGGTCACTAGACAGCCAGGTTTTGTTTTATTTAATGGGGGGGAGGGGGTACAGGGGCCACTGGACCACCAGAGATTATTTTATTATCGGGGCACCGGCCGCCGACAGTATTTTGATGGCATCGGGGGCTTTTCCCAATGCCACAACAGTCCCTGATGCCATCAAAATACTGTCAGGGCTATTATGCAAATTAGCCAAGTAGTGCCCAAAGAGCAAGCCAAACTAGAGCAGACTTCTTTTGTGCATGTGTTTGGCTTGCTCTCCCAGTTTAATGTTGCAGTGGCTCATTTGCATGCGCACAGTTAATGTGGGGTCATTTGTGATAGGGGAAAATAAAACTTAAAGTGTGTGTGTACAGGACGACTAGGAGGCCCACAGGCGAAAATAGGAATCCTGTACATATCTATACATGGAAAAGAATGTGCGTGCTAAGACAAATTGATTGTTCTGCAAGGAAATGACTAACATCTGTGATGTTACTGATAAGCTGTGGTGGGCCTCAGGGGATGAGTTGATGACGTATGTTTATGTTTCTGTTAATTTATAAAAGACAGACAGCCCCTCTAACCTATGGAATAAACTTACATACTACTTATATGCGAGTGTGTGTGTGTTTGTTCCCCTGGAATTCCAGACAGAGAAGGTAAGGTGGTTCCTCGGCCCAGGGGATTAGCAGACATCCCGAGGGTAAGTGGTATATAGTGCTGGGAAAGGAGTAACCCATACTTACAATTTGCATACCCCATTCTTCCTGTATCACATGTTAAAAATGTGTGCATTGTCAGAACGTTAAAAAATATATATATATCACTTCAGCATGGGTCTAGCACCAGCTTTATCAGCCTGTAATTGTCTTGATTTCCCTATACCAGGGGTCGGCAACCCGCGGCTCCGGAGCCGCATGCGGCTCTCTCACCTTTGCCGCGGCTCCGGAGCACACTGCCCGCCCGGTATTTATGGCGTTATGGGCTCCCTCCCTTCTTCTGCAGCCGCGGCTCTCTGCCTCTTAGGGAACCGCGGCTGTGCTTTTAAAATCTCGGAGCCCTTCCTGTCTTGACTGGCTCCGTGCAGCATTGTCCCGCCTCCAAAGGAAGTTGTTTACCACTTCCTTTGGAGGCGGGACAATGCTGCACGGAGCCCGTCAAGACAGGAAGGGCTCCGAGATGATTTTAAAAGCACAGCCGCGGTTCCCTAAGAGGCAGGGAGCCGCGGCTGCAGAAGAAGGGAGGGAGCTGACATGGAGGGAGGGAGCAGATATGGATGGATGGAGGGAGGGGGGCTGACATGGAGGGATGGAGGCAGGATCGATGGATGGAGGGAGGGGGGGGAGCTGATATGGATGGAGGGAGGGGGGCTGACATGGAGGGAGGGAGCAGATATGGATGGAGGGAGGGGGGCTGACATGGAGGGATGTAGGGGGCTGAAATGGAGGGAGGGAGCAGATATGGATGGAGGGAGGGAGGGGGCTGACAGGGAGGGAGGGAGCTGATATGGATGGATGGATGGAGGGGGGCTCACATGGAGGGATGGAGGGAGCTGATATGGATGGATGGAGGGAGGGAGCTGATATGGATGGAGGGAGGGAGCTGACATGGATGGAGGGAGGGGGGCTGACATGGAGGGAGGGAGGGAGCAGATATGGATGGATGGAGGGAGGGGGCTGACATGGAGGGAGGGAGCAGATATGGATGGATGGAGGGAGGGGGGCTGACATGGAGGGAGGGAGCTGATATGGATGGATGGAGGGAGGGGGGCTGACATGGAGGGAGGGAGCTGATATGGATGGAGGGAGGGGGGCTGACATGGAGGGAGGGAGCAGATATGGATGGATGGATGGAGGGAGGGGGGCTGGGATGGAGGGAGGGAGCAGATATGGATGGATGGAGGGAGGGGGGGCTGGGCTGGAGGGAGGGAGCAGATATGGATGGATGGAGGGAGGGGGCTGACATGGCGGGAGGGGGGCTGACATGGAGGGAGGGAGCAGATATGGATGGATGGAGGGAGGGGGGCTGACATGGAGGGAGGGAGCTGATATGGATGGAGGGAGGGGCTGACATGGAGGGAGGGAGCAGATATGGATGGAGGGAGGGAGGGGGGCTGACATGGAGGGAGGGAGCAGATATGGAGGGAGGGAGCTGAGATGGATGGATTGAGGGAGGGGGGCTAACAAGGAGGGATGGAGGGGGCTGACATGGAGGGAGGGGGCTGACATGGAGGGAGGGGGGCTGATATGGATGGATGGAGGGAGGGGGGCTGACATGGAGGGAGGGAGCTGATATGGATGGAGGGAGGGGGGCTGACATGGAGGGATGGAGGGGGCTGACATGGAGGGAGGGAGCTGATATGGATGGAGGGAGGGAGGGGGCTGACATGGAGGGATGGAGCACTGGTAATGGGGTTGAGGGGACGAGCACTGGAAATGAGCTGATTAGGGGAGGCTAGGACTGGTAATGAGCTGATGGGGGGTAGGACTGGTATTGGGCTGATTAGGGGAGGCTAGCACTGGTAATGGGGTTGAGGGGGGATTAGCACTGGAAGGTACTGGGAGTGAGGACTGGAAAGGGGCTGATATTGGGGAGGGTTACTGGGACTGGAAATAGGCTGATGGAAAGAAGTGAAGAAAACGAAAGAAGAGATAAGAAATGGCAGATGGACCATAGACCACAGAAAGAGAGCTAAGAGAAGACAGGAAAGCAGAAGCCTCAGATCGGGACCAGCATGATCAAAGAATAAATTGGTCAGACAACAAAGGTAGAAAAATAATTTTATTTCATATTAGTGATTTGACTACAAAATCATCATAATTTTGAAATCAAATATTGTTACTTGTTGTTGTGATATTTTCTGGCGTTTTTTTTTTGGTGTGTGAAGGAAGAGGGGTAGTCTTATACGGCGAGTATAGGCCAAACACCTATATTTTAACAGGAAAAGTAGGGGGTCGTATATAGCATTAAGGTAAGAAACAATATATGCAGTGTTAGATTTGTTTTAAATGTCGCAATGGTTTTGCGGCTCCCAGTTTTTTTTTTCCCTTCGGAAACGGGTCCAAGTGGCTCTTTACGTCTTAAAGGTTGCAGACCCCTGCCCTATACTCTAACAGAGGCTGATCTCAGTTTATAGATGCAGACATAGCCTGCTAAAAATCAAACCAGCTTGAGCATAGGTTGAAGGATACACAATCTGTTTTCTAAATAGACATCCTGAGCTCATTGGGGCAATAAGAAAAAAAAAAGATGGATGGACTTTTTAATGACTGTAGCCTGCTTCAGATAGAGGGCAAGAGCTCTCCAACAATCCAAAGTATGCAGAATTTGTTTATCTTCCTTAGCACATGGCCTCAGGTACCACTAGTTGTAGTGAAAGTTCAATACGATCTTAGGCAGAAACTTAAGATGTAAATGTAGTATCACCCTATTATGATGGAACCTAGCATAACATAGTTAAGGTACAAGGCCCTGAAGTTCTGGCTCTTGAGGCTGAAGCAGCCTTTCATGTCAGATATTTTAGCTAATGGAAGGCTAGAGGTTCAAAACAAGATGTTTTCTGTTGTCTTAAAATCATACCAAGGTTCAATGACACTAAAGGTGACTTGCTAGGAGACTTTAAATTAAGCATTACATGAATTTTACAATTAAGGGTGGCACAGAAATCACTCTCCCTTCCAAATGATAGTATGTATCCACAGCCCTGAAATGTACCTTGACACAACAGCATAAGATCTGCCACACTGGATCATACCAAAGGTCCATCAAGCCCAGTGACCTATTCCAACAGTGGCTAATCCATGTCACAAATACCTGACATGTTTCCTAAGTAGTCAGTTTCATGCTATTTATTCCTAGAGATAAGTAGTGGCTCTCTTGGATTACCTTAATACGTATTACCTACTTTTATCGCATCCACCAGCAAGGAGATCCAAAGATTTAATTATACATAGGAGAGAAAATTGTTTTTCATTTTAAATATATTACGTTGAAGCTTCATGGTTTGTCCCCTAATCCTTATATATTGTGAGAGAATAAACAACCGATTTGTGTCTACCCGTTGAAATGCAAGATTACTCACATCTGGGATCACTTCAGCAGCCAAAGAGCACATTTTTGACAAAAAATATAACTAAATGGCAAATGGCTTAGTTACTACATGCGGCCTGCCGAGGACATTTATCCGGCCCGCCGGGTGTTTTTGCCACCGCTGCCTGTCCTCAGGGGCGGCTCTACCATGAGACAAAGTGAGGCAGCTGCAGGTTGTGTGGCAGGCTTTCCCTTCATGCCTAGAGGCGCTTTGCCTTTCTTTGGTGTTCCGGTGGCCTGATTGGTCTGGTGAGGGTGATCAGGGAGGGGCTTTGTTTCCCGCTCACCTCCCCGATGCCGATCAGGACTGCTGCAGTTGCTGGTTGTGTGGTGAGATTTCCCTTCGCGCCTAGAGGTACTTTGACTTTCTTTGGTGTTCCGGTGGCCCGATTGGTCTTGCGAGGGTGATTGGGGAGGGGCTCCACTTCCCGCTCACCTCCCCGATGCCGACCATAAAAAAGGTAGGGGGTATTAGAATACCTTCTTGTCTATGGCAGAATGAGAACTTTTCTGATGTGTATTCATGTCCTGGAGGAGGTACTGTATAAACTTGGATTCAATATGTGAAGGGCATTGCTGAAATTGGGTGTGGACATCCAAGGTCTTGGGAAAGCCCCAAACATGCCTCTAATTCAGCCTTGGATGTTTTCGCGCTGGTGACATCCTTAGAACTGCTTTATAAAATGGCTCCAGGGATGCCTCTATGCTTTGAACATCTGTATGTCCATTTTCAAAGCAAGAATAGTGTTCCTAAAATACTCCCCCCCCCCCCCGATATTGATCATCTTGATTCAAAACATCTCATTCGAGTTTATTTCAGAAGTAAAAATACAATTAGGCCATACTTCTCCCTAAAGGACTCTAGCTTCCTCTTTCCTATAGAATTTATTAGTTGACTGGAGAGCAAAAGTGGGCAACAAAGAAGGCGGCAAAGTGGTTGGAAAATTTGGACTTGGTAACAGAAATGAAGCTAGAGAAGGACTGATAGAATTCTGCAAGACCAAAGATCTATTCATCTCAAATACCTTCTTCCAGTAACACAAGTGGCAACTGTACACAGACTTTCCCCAATGGATTGCACAAATATCAAACTGACTACATCTGTGGAAGTCAATGTTGGAAAAGCTCAATAACATTAACAAAGACAAAACCTGGAGCCAACTATGGTACAGATCACCAAAATAAGATATGTGCAGTGTGCATAGGAATTTGTTCATAGTTTTTTTTTGTTTTGTTTTTTTTTTAACTATAGTCCGGCCCTCCAGCGGTCTGAGGGACAGTGAACTGGCCCCCTGTTTAAAAAGTTTGAGGACCCCTGGCTTAGTATATGGTAGAGAGCTCCCCTGTATATTGAACGGTTCACACAATCTGGAGCCAGAGATCGGGGCGGGGCAGGGCAGGTGCCCATATATCATTTCTTTTTTTCAGGGAGCAGTATATGCCTCACATTCTACATGATAATCTCTTCCACTGTACACTCAACTGGCATCTTAGCAGAACAGAGTGTGAAATCTTATTTATACACACATCCTATGATATGTGTAGAAATTCAGCTTCTGCATGGCAGTCAGAACAGCAGGAATCAGGCCTCACATATGGGAGACATCGACACCGACAGAGCCCACACGGATCCACTCCTCAGCTTTCAAAGAAAGCCTTTGGGATTTACACCGTACATGCAGTCACCTTTCTGCCCAAATGTGCCCTCTTGCCTCAATATGATATAGCACAAGACAACAACAAAAGTAAAGAACTCCTCCACAGGGAGGACTGTGAGGACCAATTCCTGCTGTCCCCAGAGAACACCTGTTACAGGTGAGTATCCATGCTTTCTCCAGGAACAAGCAGGAAGTCAGTCCTCACATATGGGACTCGCAAGCTGCAAGCTACCGAAAAAAGTCTGTAAAAGCTACAGATGACCCAAAAAGCGGACTATAAAGGGCAGCAGGGGGTGCTGGTTGGCTGGAAGTCTGGCACTGCAGCAGCAGCAGCATCGAGGATGCAATCACCACTCTGGCAGCTAGGACACAGAGGACTGGTGGGAAGAAGTTGCATTATTCCCCCCAAAAAATTTATTTATTTATTTTATTTATTTAGTATACATTTGTATACCGCTACTTCCAGCGATCAGCAGCGGTTTGATTACAGATTGGAAATTGTCAAATCATGACAGGAAATTTTTGAGGTATAAACACATTGATTAGACAGGAAAGCACAGCACACAGAGAACTATTTTACAGGGAACATGGGCTATGGAGGGTTAAGTGGCTTGCCCAAGACCACAAGGAGCACCTGTGGGACTAGAAACCCCAGTCCTTCCGGCCGAAGGTTGCTGTCCTCTAGTGGGATTTGAACCCCCAACCTTCCGGCCCGAAGTACCTTGCCCCAACCACTAGGCCACTCCTCCACCACCTTGCCCCAACCACTAGGCCACTCCTCCACCAAGTACGGCCTGGTCGAAGGCACTATCCCTCCGGGAGCATTCCTCCAAACAGTAGTGCACAGCAAAGGTGTGTACAGAGGACTAGGTGGTGGCATGGCAGATGTCCAGCAAGGGCACCGACCGCAGGCTGGTCACCGAGACCACCATGGCATGCACATTGTGAGCTGTCACATGAACCTCCAGAAAAACCTCGCCTGTCGATAGGCAAACAAAATGCAGTCGGCCACCCACCGAGAGAGGGTGCACTTGAAGATTGCGACCCCAAGACAACTGGGATTGAAGAAGACAGAGCTGCGTCGAGCGGCGATGGGGTTGTCTCCTCTAGATGTAGAAGGGCAGGGTATGCTTGCAGTCAAGCGTGTGCAGAGAGGCTTCCGCTCTGGAGGCACGAAGTCTTGGAAAAAAGGTGGGCAACACCACTTCTTGATTCAAATGGAATGCAGACACCACCTTTGGCAATAACTTAGGGTGTGTCCAAAGGACGACCCCGTTCCTGTGGAATCTGGTGTAGGGCTCATGTGCCATCAGGGCATGCAGTTCGCTCACATGCTTGACTGAGGTGAGCGCCACCAGGAAGACAACCTTCCAAGAGAGGTTCTTAAGATGACAGGTAGCCAGGGGCTTGAATGGCAGGGCCATGAGCTTCCCTAGCATCACACTGAGGTCCCACACCACTGGCAGTGTGCAGACCGGGGGCAGAGAGAGGAGGCAGCCATGCATGAACTGGCCCACCTAGGGGTGTATGGACACTGCCTGGCTATCCACTTTGTGGTGGTGCATCGAGATGGCGCAGAGATGCACCTGTCAGGGGCAGACCTGAAGTCCAACTCGGCCAGGGTGCAAGAGGCATTGCAATCTTTCAGCCACTGCGCAGGAGAAAGAATTAAAGCCTTCTCCTGCACACCAGAGGGAGAACCTGCACCACTTGAAGGCATAAGTCTGGCATGTAGAGTCTTTACACAAGTCCAGCAAGACGTCTTCCACCAGTTGAGGGAGACAGTGATGCGCAATGGCTAGCCTCTCAGCATCCAGGCCATTAGCATCAGGGGCTGGAGGTTGGGGTGTTGCAATGTCCCATCCTTCTTGGACAGCAGGTCCAGGGCACTCCCCAATGGGGGTCCCCCTGGGACAGCTGCAGGAGCAGGGGGAAATCAGGGCTGCCTGGGCCACCTGTGTGCAAGGAAGATGGAGACCACCTCTGCTTGGATTTTGAGGAGAGCCCAAGGCACCAGGGGCGTTGGTGAAAAACACATACAGAAAACCCCTGGACCAAGGGAGGAGGAACACATCTGCTGCCTCTTGCCTCCGGGTCGGCTTCCGAGAGCAGAAGCGTGGTAGCTGACATCTTTGCCAGTCCAGAAATTGCACAATCTACCTTCCACGGGATTGGTGGTTTGTCTGGTAACCACTATGACCTGCGCATCCACCTTGGGAATGCCAAACCACTCAATGCACTCCTCCAGCAAAGCAGAGACCTTTAGGCAGGTCAATGAATTCTGGGGAGGACAAACCAGAGACTAGAAGCTCTCCTCTCGCAAATGACCCCCTAAACACCAAGGGCATAGCTTTCACAGACCCCCTAAAGGACAATGAGCAGCTCACAACATGGTCACCGGATCCTCCTGCCAGCTGGATTATCCTTACCCATATTGACATCCATCGCCCCCCCCCTCCCCCCAGGGCAGGCAAGGCCAGACTAATCACATCCCCAGGCTTCCCAGGGATGACAAACTTCCATACAAGAAGAGCGGAGTCCAGGATCGAGACAAGACACCTCGCTTGCCATAGCTCAAAGAACATTTCCTGGAAGACAAAGTTAAGACAAGTATCACAACAGTGCACACTAAGGCTGTGGTGGCCGAAAAGCTTGCATTAACTGCGTTTTTTTACTACAATGCACATTACAGGCGTTAGGGTAGGAACATACGTACAGACCACACAACTGCCAGGCACAAAAGGAGAAAACGCTATTAATGCATGCAGAAAATGACAGGAAACCACCACACTGCATCAAATGATCATCAGCAGTCTACCCCGAATTGTGTCCCCACACAGACAGAATCAGGAGCCCCCAACAAGGACAAGGACAACAACTAGGTCAAGCCTTGGTAGTCAGCCCCTGAGAGTCCCAGAGGATCCATGCCGTGCTCAGCTCTACTCCAATGATACTATTTCACAGGCTTTACAACACTGTATTTTAAAAATGTGGTTGGTAGGCAGATTCCTCAGACAGCTTTCTGTAATCTTTGGGACAGGAGGGAGGGGCGATAAGGTTGGGAGAGGCAGCTGCACTCTTCCAGATCCTTCCAAATTTTGTGGCTGCTCAACAGGCTCTTGTGATAAGAACATGAAGCTGAACCAGTTTTCCTTCCTCCTATGGCTACCGAAAAGCCTGCAGTCTAGTGGAGCCTCCCATGTCACACTCAAGTGAGAATCACCCTCAAGGTGGTAGTTCATGAGCGTTAACACAGGTACACTACCAAAAAACTGCCTCCAGTTTTGCAACTGATTCCTATAGATTTTGGGGTGCTGAATCCAGGAAAAATAGCCAAAATGTTCCATCACGTCACGTTTTCTTGCAAAATTAGATTTCTTACCCATATAAGGAATGTTCACATAATTTCTTTTTAGCCGACTGCAGTTTATTTTCTTGGCCCAAAATAGAGGTTGTAATGGTTAACTAACTAGAAACACTCCCTCATGATATTTTAGAGTGTTTTGTATTCATTTTATACATTAACAGGACAATTGGGAGGCGGGGGGCTAAATCCAGTACTCGCGCTGGCGTATGTTCTTTCCTGTTCGCCTCGCCTCATTCGCTCGCTCAAACACGGTGGTTGCAACATGAACGTTCCTGTCAAATTTCAGTTTCTTGCAAGTTCATTATTACCTTTTGTTTGCTCAGTCGTAATCCAGCTTTATTCCGAAGTGGTTCACTACAGTTGTAGTTTGCAGTGCTGTGTATTTGTGATGGCTCACAGAGTCAGAGGTTGCGTCAACTCTCCGGACAGTTTTTGTTTTATTTGTGGGGAATATACCGTGAAAAAGCGGCAGAGGAACATTTCTGCATTTATTAAAAAAGTATATTTCGCCTATTTCGGTTTGAAGTTAGGCGATCAAGACAAACCGTGGGCTCCTCACAAAGTGTGCAAGATATGTGAGGAAGATCTACGCTTATGGATGAAAGGTAAAAAACAAGCATTTCGTTTCGGAATACCTATGATGTGGCGTGAACAAAGAGACCACAGCAGTGACTGCTATTTTTGCTCTTGCATTGTGAAGGGATACAACTTAAAAAGAACGTAATAAGTTACCCCAACCTTCCCTCAGCAATTAGGCCTATGCCTCATAGCAACGAAGTACCTGTGCCTGAACCACCAAAATCTTTGGATCATATTTGTGTGGACGGTTCTGATCATGATGAGACTCAGATGGCTTTTTCCCGATGAGTCCAGTACTTCGAGTTTGAAACTGAACCAGATCCGAAACCAGAACTTTTCTCTCAAGCTGAATTGAATGATTTAGTCCGGGATTTAGGACTCCCAAAAGATGCTGCCCAACTGCTAGGTTCTCGGCTTAAACAGAAAAATCTATTGTCACCAGGAACAACTTTTTATTGGTACCGCAACCGCGAGACACAATATTTGAAGTATTTCAGCAAAGAGGAAGATTTGGTATTTTGCAACGATATATACGGAGTGATGGAAAAGTTTAAACTCAAGTATGATCCTGCTGAATGGCGGCTGTTCATTGATTCGTCAAAAGACAGCATAAAAGGTGTTCTTCTTCATAATGGCAACACATTCGCTTCAGTTCCTATTGCTCACTCTGTTATTCTCCAAGAAAAATACAAGAATTTGGCCCTAATTCTTCAGAAGATTCGTTATGATGAGCATAAGTGGATGATTTGTGGAGACTTTAAAATTCTATCCATGCTATTAGGGCAGCAATCCGGTTTCACCAAATATCCCTGCTTCCTTTGCTTGTGGGATAGCCGGGCCCGCGACCTACACTGGGGGAAAAAAGACTGGCCAATTCGGGAGTATTTGAGACCCGGTGAGAAAAATGTTCATGAGAGCTTGGTACCTCGTGATAAAATTCTATTACCACCTCTCCACATTAAGTTGGGTCTCATTAAGCAATTCATCAAGTCCCTTCCAAAAGATGGTGAGTGCTTTCGGTACCTTTGCTCAAAGTTCCCACGACTTTTCTGAAGCAAAGCTAAAGGAAGGAGTGTTTGTTGGCCCTGATATAAGGAAACTCATTTCAGATGGAGCATTCGCTGAAACGATGTCTGAGAAGGAAAAAGAAGCCTGGGATTCCTTCAAGGATGTTGTTCTCAAATTCTTGGGGAACAGGCGGGATGAGAACTATAAGGATATTGTTGCCAGGATGCTCAATGCCTTCAAAGAACAAGGCTGTAACATGAGCCTGAAAGTCCATTTCTTGCACTCCCATGTGAACTACTTTCCCGAAAACTTGGGGGCGTACAGTGAAGAACAAGGTGAAAGGTTTCACCAGGACATCAAGGACGCAGAGAGAAGGTACCAAGGAAGATGGAACACCACTATGATGGCTGATTTCTGCTGGTTGCTGCTGCGGGAAACCCCAGATGAAAAATACGCCAAGCAGCGCACCAAGAGAAGCATTCGGGGGAAGAAGAAACGGGCCCACCAGGAGATTGATTGACCCAAGAATGACTTTAAAATCTAAACTGTGTTGACAAATATCGTGTTTTTACTAAACTTTGAAATAAAAATTTGCTAGTTATTACCACAGTGTCGGATCTCATTTATTAGAATTTTATTTTCACACCATCGGGTGTTTGTCTTCATGTATTGCAATGGTGCGGTTTGCGTTTTCTATTCTTACATACATACCTGTACAAAATTTTTTGCACATTTCTTTGCTTTGCTTTGTGTCTAACCTCGCTCTTATATGCTCAATGTTTGTGCACATGTATGTGGCTGTTTTAAGTGCAGACAATTTTGCTACCATCACAGTGTGTTTTGTTGACATTATTCTTATGTGCTGCCTTGTTACAATTTTCTTTATTCTTATTTGAATAACTACTAAACAATTAGTAGAAAGAATTCATCCAAGAAACTTTTATCTCGATCGCACTCAATCTGAAACGTTCACCTCAAACTGCTAACCCAATGTAGCAAAAAATCTGTACGTGATGGAGCAAATTGGTTACCAGATTTGGATTCAGCGCACCAAAAAACGTAAAAATCAATCGAAACAGAGGCAGTTTAAAAAAAAATTTTTTTAGTGTACCTGTGTAATCTTTTCTTCTCAATCCTCAGATTTTCTTTAGAGAGGAGAAAATCCATCTATCATTTTCTGGAGATAAAGATACTGAAGGGACCTCTGGTGGCTGAGGCAAATAGAGGCATGAGAGTGAGGTCATTGAAACCTGGGCTTTTTATTGGTTCTTTGTCTCCACCAATCTGCTGGTAGGGGAATACAACCCACTTATCTGTACTGGTCTAGAGGGACAATATGAAAGGGGTTTTGTTTGTTTTTCCATTGAAATTAAATAGTCACCTCTTTCGAACCATTCTTCGTCCCTCAATTTAGCTCTGAACCATGCTACTGTAATAGACAATATCCAACCTGAACACAGAAGCTGCTGTTGTCCTGCTGGAATATCAATCTGCCTTAAAAGATGCATTTAAACTGTGTAAGGAGCACACTTAAGATTTTCACTTCAACCCAGGGCACATGGCCAAAGTTTGAAAGATGTGTTCAAAATGATCACTTGGAGCTTAGTGCAAACCTTTTGACTTAATAATATTGAGGTGAATTGGTGAAGATAAATTCAAATGGACAACCAAGTTGCTGTGCATCAGACAGGAAGACAAGGGATCTTTGTGGGATATCATTTCCAACTGCATCCAAAAACAGAAAGCGAAAGGCAGAGTTCAACCCCAAAAATAGTTCCTAATCAGACAGCTAACACATTTTGGGGTTTGGGGGTCCCGTCAAATTAACCTCTTTTACCAGAAATCATCATCAAAAGCTGCCGCTCTTCTCGATACTGCCCATCCACAGATCAGCCATTGGAGGGATACCCTAGCAATCCCTGGGCTTAGCCTCTAAATTTACACTTCTCTCTCCATTTTACTCGTAGCAAAAACCCTGACCAAGCTTTTACAGAGACTCATCATAACTGTATTAGAAATGGTTCCTTCATTAAAAACACAAGACTTGTTACACCCCCATGCAGGCTACCTTAATTTCTAATGCTAATCACGCAAATGAGGACTGTCACCTCCAGCCCAGTCTCAGATCTTGAGCCCTAAGTGTGAAAATTGAGAAGCCCTTACTCCAAGACTACCAGAACCTATTCAGGATATATTAGTTACTGCAAGAGAAAGTCTCCTAGATATACCTATACTGAATGGTAGCTCATGAATGGCTATGACCCGTTTACTGTCTGAATGGCACCATTCAATCTGGGACTCCCAACATCCCCCATGCTCTTGGCCTATTACACTCTACTGGACTCCCAATGTTGTATCAACAAACCTATCACTTCTTGGTTTATGAAAGGGCTTCATGTATCAAATTTCCACTGGCAGAACAAGACTATGCGCCATCCAAGACGTCGCTTGCGCTCTAGTAGAATGGGCCCACAAGCCCAACGGAACAGGCCGGCCATGCAAAACGTACACCGAAGCAATTGCCTCTTTAATTCACCTAGAAATGGACGACTTCACCGAAAAGCACAGACAACTGGTCGTGTCTTACGGAATTTCTCAGACACCTTTAGGTACCGACGCAGCACCCGTCGTACATCCAGACAATGTAAACCTCCGTCTGAAGCGCCTGCCGCGGAAGAAGGAAAAAACGGCAGAAACATGGACTGATTCAAATGAAAGGGGGAAACCACCTTAGGAAGAAAAGAAGGAACCGGTCTCAAAACTACTCTATCCCTAGAAAAGGATAAGAATGGTTCTCTACACAAAAGCGCCTGCAACTCCAAAATCCGCCGTGCCGAACAAATGGCCACCAAAAGCACCGTCTTTAGAGTCAGATCTTTAACGGACGCCTGTCGAAGGGGTTCAAAAGGCCCCCGCGCCAAGGCTTGTAGCACGAGATTCAAATCCCACGGGGGAATAGACACTCTGCGCGAAGGTCTCAGCCTGAAAACCGCCTTAAGAAAACGCTGCACATTGGCGTGCGCTCCCAGGGAAACCCCTAGAACCTTGCCCCTGTAGCACGTGAGAGCCGCTAACTGCACTTTCAGGGAACTGGCAGCTAAGCCTTTATCAAAACCGTCTTGCAAGAAACTGAGTATTATGGAGACAGGAGCAGTCGCCGCCCGAATACTATGCCGCGAACCAGTCCTCAAAAATTCTCCACACCCGCACATACACGAGCGAGGTGGACGTTTTTCTAGCTCGAAGCAGAGTGGCAATGACTGCTGACAAATAACCTCTTCAGCAGAGCCCTTTCAATGGCCAAACCGTAAGCGAGAATCTAACCACGTGAGGCATCCGCAGCGGACCCTGACTCAGCAGATCCAGCAACAGAGGGAGCCTCCACGACACTCCGTCGAGCAATCGAACCAGATCCGCATACCAGGGTCGCCTGGGCCAATCTGGAGCTACCAGCAGGACCTGTCCCCGGTGCGCCTCGATGCACTGGACGACCTGGCCGATTAACGCCCACGGAGGGAAGACAAAGGAGACTGGACTCCGGCCATGGCTGAATGAAGGTGTCGATACCCTCGGACATGCGCTCTCTCCTTCTGCTGAAAAACCGACTTGTCTTTGCTGACTGGAAGGTCGCCATGAGGTCCATGATCAGATGCCCCCACCGGCGAACTATTTGCACGTATACCTGCGGGTGGCAGTTCCCACTCCCCGGGGTCTACCTGCACCCTGCTGAGAAAATCCACCATCACATTGTCTTTTCCCGCAATATGCACTGCTGAAATGACCAGCAGACGGGCCTCCACCCACTCGAACAACGCTGCCGCCTCGTCTTCCATGGCCACGCTCCCTGTGCCTCCCTGTCGGTTGATGTATGCCACTGTTGCCAAGTTGTTCGAGAGGACTCGAACCGCTCGCCCCTTCACTGACAGCTTGAAGGCTTGTAGCGCCTGCCTCACCGCTCGCAGCTCGAGTCGGTTGATCGACCAAGAGGCCTCCTGGGCTGGCCACATCCCTTGCGTGTAATGACTCTCGCAGTGGGCACCCCAGCCCGCTAGGCTCGCATCCGTTATCAAAGGAATCCAAACCGGCTGCTCTAAGGGCAGACCCGCTCGCAGGAACTTTGAGCGCAGCCACCACTGCAGAGAAAGGCGAACCCGCCTCGGGCAGGGTAACTGCTTGTTCAGCAAATCTGACTGGTTCGACCAGCAACGTAACAGGGCTCTCTGAAGCAGTCGCATATGAAACCTGGCCCACGGGACCACTTCCAGAGTTGCCGCCATTGTACCTAGCAGTCGCAGGTACCACCAAGCTGACGGTGCAGGCATCCCCAAGAACGTGTGCACCAGTCGATGCAAGGCCTGAAAGCGGCAATCCGTTAAGTACACCAAGCCTCTCGCCGCATCAAAACAAACTCCAAGGTATTCTAGGGACTGCATTGGCACTAAGTGACTTCTTCGCATTGACCACCCAGCCGAGATTCTGCAGCAGGGCTACGACCCTGCCCGTGGCCTGCAAGCTCTCCCTCTGACTTTGCCCAAATCAACCAGTCGTCGAGATAAGGGTGGACTAAAATACCTTCCTTTCGCAAGATCGCCACCACCACCACCATAACCTTGAAGATGCGCGGAGCCGTAGCTAGCCCGAACGGCAATGCCTGAAACTGGAAGTGCCCCCACGGGAGCACGAACCTCAGGAACTTTTGATGAGCCGCTCTGATCGGAATGTGCAAATAGGCCTCAGAGATCCAGAGAAGTTTAAAACTCTCCTTGGCACACCACCACTATGACTGATTTTAAAGTTTCTATACGAACTAGCTACTGGGGAAGAGCTGAAGACTTTTCAGAGTAAAGACAAAATTTATGAGGTGGTTGGATCAAAGCCCTCGGGACGTCTGACTGCTGATGTTGCTGCGCATGAAATGAGAGTCAGAAGCTGTAAAGATGTCTTACACATTGGAACATGGAACGTACGAAGCATGAACCAAGGGAAGTTGGAGGTGGTCAAGAATGAAATGGAACGTGTACAACTTGATCTGTTGGGTGTCAGCGAACTGAAATGGACTGGCATCGGGCACTTTGCATCAGATGATCACATGGTCTACTATCTGGAAATGAAAGACAAAGAAGAAATGGTGTTGCATTTATAATAAAGAAGAAACTTGCAAGAACTGTAATGAAATACAATGCAGTCAGCGAACACTTAATCTCTATTCGTCTACGAGGAATGCCTATCAACACAACTATATAATTCAAGTATATGCCCCAACAGCTGCAGAAGAGAATGAAATTGAAGAGTTCTATGAACAAGTACAAGCTGAAATTGACAGAACATGCAAACAAGATATCCTGATAGTCATGGGTGATTGGAACGCAAAGGTTGGCAACAAAGAAGACAAAGTAGTTGGAAAATATGGACTTGGCAACAGAAATGAAGCTGGAGAAAGACTGATAGGATTCTGCAAGACCAATGATCTATTCATCTCGAACACCTTCTTCCAGCAACACAAGCAGCGACTGTACACATGGACTTCACCCAATGGATTGCATAAAAATCAAATTGACTACATCTGTGGAAGTCAACGATGGGAATGCTCTATAACATCAACAAAGACAAAACCTGGAGCTGGTACAGATCATCAACTACTAGTATGCAAACTCAAGCTAAAGCTGAAAAAGAGCAAACCACTCATAAATGCAGCAAAATATGACCTTGAGAATATACCACTGGAATTTAAAGACTGCCTGCAAAATCGATTTGCTGCTTTAGATACAAATGATAGAGTTCCAGAAGAGTTATGGAATGACATCAAGAAGGTTGTGTTGGAAGAAAGTGAGAAGTCTCTACAAAAGGTAAAAAAGAAAAAACGGCCAAAATGGATGACGGAAGAAACTCTGAAAATTGCCCAGAAACGCAGAGAAGCTAAAGCCAGAGGAGAAAGAAAGACAGTCACAGAACTCAGATTTCCAACGTGCAGCAAGACAGGACAGGAAAAGTACTACATTGACGCATGCAAGGAAGTAGAAGCAGAAACTATTAGAGGAAGAACAAGATCAGCTTTCCTAAAGCTACCAGAGTTAAAGAAAAAGTTCCAGCCTCAAATTGGAATGTTACAAGATGCTCAAGATTCTATGTTGAATGATGCTGAGATCATCAAGAAAAGATGGAAGGAATATACAGAGTTTTTATATGATAAAGATCAAGTGCACCAACAGCCGTTTCAACCTGTACCTTATGATCTGGAACCATTGGTGATGAAAGAAGAAGTTGAAGCAGCATTGAAAGCTTTATCAAAGAACAAAGCACCAGGCATTGATTGCATTCCCATAGAAGTATTACAGCAATCTGATGCAGCTGTTACCATACTTACAAGGCTCTGCCAAGAAATATGGAAGACAGCATCATGGCCAACTGACTGGAAAAGATCTGTGTTTATACCAATACTAAAGAAAGGTGATCCAACTGACTGTGGAAATTATCGCACAATCGCTCTGATCCCACATGCCAGCAAGATTCTACTGAAGATTATTCAAAAGAGACTACAATCATACCTGGAACAAGAACTACCTGACGTGCAAGCAGGGTTCAGAAAAGGGCGAGGAACGAGAGACATCATTGCGGATGTGAGATGGATCCTTGAAAAGACTAAAGAATACCAAAAGGATATCTATTTGTGCTTTATCAACTATAGCAAAGCTTTTGACTGTGTAAACCATGAGAAACTCTGGGCCACATTAAGAAGCATGGGTATACCAGAACACCTGATCGTTCTCTTGCACAATCTGTACATTGATCAAGAAGCAACAGTTCGAACAGAACAAGGAGAAACAGAATGTTTTAAAATAAGCAAAGGTGTAAGACAAGGCTGCATACTTTCCCCCTACCTGTTTAATTTATATGCAGAACAAATCATCAGAGAAGCAGGATTGTATGAAGACAACAGAGGTGTGAAGATTGGTGGAAGACTCAACAACCTTCGCTATGCTGATGATACCACATTACTGGCTGAAAGTGAAGATGATCTGAAACATTTGCTTCTCACAATCAAAGAACAGTCTCAAAATGGGCCTGCACCTTAATGTAAAGAAGACAAAGATCATGACAACTGGCATAATCAACAGGTTCATCATCAAAGGAGAAGAAATTGAAATTGTGAACAACTTTAACCTACTTGGATCAACTATCAATAAAGAAGCAACAAGCAGTCAAGAAATCAGACGACGCATTGCTCTTGGCAGAATGGCTATGAAAGACCTAGATAAGATTCTCAAGAGCAGAGATGTCTCTCTCCATATAAAGATTCGACTTGTTCAAGCCATGGTATTTTCAATAACATCATATGGATGTGAAAGCTGGACAGTGAAAAAGATAGACAAAGAAAATTGATGCCTTATAATTATGGTGCTGGCGGCGAATACTGTGTATACCATGGACTACCCGAAGAACAAACCAGTCTGTGCTAGAGGAGATCAAACCTAAGCTTTCTTTAGAAGCTCAGATGACAAGACTTCGACTTTCATACTTTGGACACATCATGCGGAGAGAGAGATGGTTAGAGAAAGACATCATGCTTGGCAAGATAGAAGGTCAACGCAAAAGAGGAAGGCCAGCAATGAGATGGATCGATACAATAACAGCAGCTACGGGTACCAGTCTGTCAATAAGCCGCCTGACTGAAGACCGAACACAATTTAGGATAGCTATCCAGAGGGTCGCCATGAGTCGACTCCGACTCGACGGCACTTAGCAACATACGAAAATGCGGCACCCGGAGACAACGATTCACTGCCTTGAGATCCAGGATAGGACGGAGAGATCAGTCTTTCTTTGGCACCACGAAATAAATGGAGTAACGACCTACGCTGCGTTCGGATTCCAGGACAGGAATTACCGCTCCCACGGCCAAGAGTCGATCTAACGTTAACCGAATCGCTAGCGCCTTCTGCTGACCTTTGCTGGGAGAGAGAACGAAAGAGTCCCAGTGAGGGCAAGCAAACTCCAGCGCATATCCTTCTCGGATTATCTCGAGCACCCATCGGTCTGAGGTTCTGGACCCAGGAAGGAAGAAAGCTCCCAAGGCGACCCCCGATAACTGGACTTCCCTCCGGGGTCTGCCTCGCTTCATTGCAGCTTACGACTAAAGGAAAAGGAAGAAGAGGACAGCTGCAAAACCTCTGCCCGCTCCTCAAAAACCTCGAAACCCTTGGGACTCTGACCCCAGCCTGCTGCGCTGGGGGCCCCAAAGTCGGTAAGAGCGAAACCTTTGAAAGTCCCGAATCTGACCCCATGCGGACGGCAAACGTCTACCCGGCTTAGGTTTATCTTCCATCAGCCTACCGCCCTTTGAATCACTGAGGTCTTTCACCAACTTATCCAGATCATCCCCGAATAACAATTTGCCCTTAAAGGGAAGTTTGCCGAGTCGCAACTTAGAAGACCCATCGGCCGCCCAATTCCGCAACCAGATGGATCTCCGCGCCGCCACCAAGGAAGCCATACTATTCGCCAACGTTCTGATCAAATCATAGTGAACATCCGCCAAATATGCTGACCCAGAGTCCAACCTGATCACCTCTAGCAACCCCTGCTGGTCCAAGCTGGAGTCTTGACGTAACCGCTGAGCCCATCTCAAACAGGCTCTAGCCACCCAGGCTCCACAAATAGAGGCCTGCAACGACAAAGCATTGGTCTCAAAAGCCTGTTTCAACAAGTCGTCCACCTTTCTGTCCTGCGTGTCCTTCAAGGCAGCACTGCATTCAACAGGAATTGTTGTTTTCTTGGTTACTGCTGACACCGCTGCATCTACCTGTGGCGACCTAAACTTATCCTTGTCCTCATCCGCCAGCGGATATAACCGATTCATTGTTCAAATACCCTTCAGACCTGATTCAGGTTGATCCCACTCAGTTTGAATCATCTGATCCACAACTCTGTGTACTGGGACCACCACCTGTGACTCCCGTACCGCTTGAATGAGGGGATCTTCCAACCCATCCCCCTCAACCGGACGTGCTGTTGCGAGATTGAGAGTTTGAAGGGATTCTGTAATCAAGGGCACCAGCTCCTCCATACGACCCACTCGAATGATCCGGGCCTGGTCCTCGGGCTCCGGAATCTCCCCTTCCTCTAGCTCCTCTAAAAGCGTCCTCGGGATCCACCTCAGCTTCAGGCTCCTGCCACTCCATATCCTCCTGCTCTATTTCTGCGCACCGAAGCTGCTTAGCTGGCTGCGGGATACTCCGCCTGGCTTCCTCTGCTGTATGGGACGGCAGGAGTGTCAGAGTCGCCAAGACCTCTGGCAACTTACCCAAACGCCCCAAGCGAAAGGCCTGATGCAAAATAAGAGAGACACACAAGGAGCAAAAGTCGTATGGTGGTCAAGGATGACTATTGAGGGGGAGGGACCCCAACGCATTTCGGCAAACGCCTTCCTCAGGGGGCACACAGTATGAACTACAAAATGAATTAAAACTAATTAAAACAATTAAAAACAATCAAAACAATGTTTTGTCAATGTCAAACTTATATGTACAAAAGGAAACATAAATTAAAACTATATTACATTGATAAAAAATGAAAAATTATTACATTGATAACCAAAATATAAATAAAAGAAAACGCAGGGCAGCGAAAAAGGACAAGAACTACATTACCAAAACCTTGTAAAGAAGATTAAATAGTTGCAAGGGTAGTCTGTATAGTTGAACACATACAGGATGTATTACAAGATAAATGTTATAATACATAAAAAAACAAATAGTTATATGAAAGTGAGAAACAAACTCTGTGGAATCTGTTATACCAAAACAATTATAAAAAAATCATACAAAAAAAAATTTTTGAAAGAGGATACTCATCAACAAGTTAAAAAATGATAGGCAAGATGGGGAGGGGAGGGAGAAGGAAAGAGGGGGGAGGGGAGGGGGAAGGGGGGAGGAGGGGAAGGGGGGGGAAGAGGGAAAAAGAAGAGGGAGGGAGGGGAGAGGAGGGAAGAAAGGGAGGGGAAGGTGGGTGAGGGGGGATAGAGGGAAAGGGGGAGGAGGAAGCGAACCATGTTTGACGAGAAAGCATTCAAAAATACAATATAAACCTAATGATTAATATTGTGATGATTAATGAACTGGGGTGTAATGTTGTAGGATACAGTCTCAATGGAAAAGTGACCGCAAATGTTATAAAATACAAGAAGTATGTACGATTATACACTATCTATATTTGTGCCCATGAGGCTGTTTAAGCCGTACTAATGAAAGTGTACTTGTATGTGGATGAGTAATCATAACGGAGCTATGGAACGGAAATGTTTAAAGGGGAACACAATGGAGCAAGACTGGAAATCGTGGATGTTTGGAAAGTCTTTATTGGTAGAGGAAAGACCCCAACACGTTTCGGCGTGGGACGCCTTCTTCAGGGGGTACAAAACTTAAAAAGGGGGAGGGAAAAACAAGTGCATAGTAATTAGTTAAAATTGTGAATATATAAAAGAAAAACATAAATAAAAGAAACATACATAAAAACCTATTAATAAATCTTCAGATTAATACCATATATATACACATTAAAAACATAAATATGTCAATACTAATATCAAAGTGATTCACCTTATTTTACTATTATGGTCTTGTGTTTTAAAATAGAATAATATAAAAAAACAGAGACTCTATATATTGGCTGTAAGAATCACAAATATATAAAACAATTACAAATAAACACTAGAGAAACGCAGGACATGAGGGATTAAACCATAATACAGACAGGTCACCAACCAATTGGCAGGCCAGACCAAAAGAACCTCCACCATTTTAAGTTTTGTACCCCCTGAAGAAGGCGTCCCACGCCGAAACGCGTCGGGGTCTTTCCTCTACCAATAAAGACTTTCCAAACATCCACGATTTCCGGTCTTGCTCCATTGTGTTCCCCGATAGTAGTGCAAGACACGCTGCTCCTCTTTGTGTTTTTCACGGAAATGTTTAAAAACATAAGAGGGAAATGAAATTAAATGCTTAAAAATGTTAACAGAATGGTAAATACTTATTATGGTATAAGTTTCACATGGATATCTAAAAACTCACCTAAGTTAAAACTACAAACCAAAAGTATCTTGCATACGTGCTTGCAAAGAAGAACTGTGTGTAGCTGAAACGTGAAAAATGTCAAAGTTATATGTTAGTGATGCCCTTCAAATCTATTACAATGTCCTGCAGGAAATACATATGTACAAACCTGAAACAATGAAACGTCTGCAATCTACCAAAGATGATTTCAGCCGAAAAGGGAGAGATGTGAAAAATCGGGTATTTGTAGACGCCGGGTTTCGCACCGAAAAGCAGAAACCCGATCTCATGGTCGGAGTCTAATGAAATGAGGATAGAACGATCCAAACCGTGTTGAAAGATATGTAGTTATATGGAATGTAAAAAGTAATACTGAGATTAAAACAAACATATGTAGACTTGAAAAAGAAGGGGAAACTTGCTAAACCATATACTTTCCAATAAAAACAGTGATATAAAAAAGGGCATTTACCATTCTTTTTTTTTTTTTTTTTTTTTACATTTTTAAGCATTTAATTTCATTTCCCTCTATATTATGTTTTTAAACATTTCCGTTCCATAGCTCCGTTATGATTTCTCATCCACATACAAGTACACTTTCATTAGTACAGCTTAAACAGCCTCATGGGCACAAATATAGATACAGTGTATAATCGTACATACTTCTTGTATTTTATAACATCTGTGGTCACTTTTCCATTGAGACTATGTATCCTACAACATTACACCCCAGTTCATTAATTATCACAATATTAATCATTAGGTTTTGTCAGACGGGTGCCTGGGTGAAAATGTTCACAGTCTTGGCAAAGGCATATATCAATATGATTTGCAAGGGATTGTGGGAAATGCAGTCCATTCACACCAGACACAGCCGCTCACAATAATTAGTTGTGCTTGAGTGTAAAGCCAATAAGATATTATTTATGGGGTTATTTCTCCCAACACAGATATGCTTGGTAGCACATAAAACAGGATACTTGCTTTCAGTGTTAAACTTAGAAAAACAAAATCAGGAAAACAGTTGAACTTGTCAGGCAATCAAATCAAAAGAATAAAGACCTGGTTGGTAACAAACTGGTCTTTTCTGTAGGCTCTAGCTAATATTTTCTTAGCAGTGCATCAAACAAGCAAAACCCACAAAGTAGGGAAAACTGTTCTTCTCAGGTTAACTTCTTATATCTTCACACAGACTCAGAAGTGATTCCCTCAGAGCTCACAAGCAATTAGGTAAGGCTCAATTGCTAGCAGTTACCCAGCTGAAACCCCTTAGCTGGCTTGCTTTCTACTGCGTGGCTCAAATCCTACTCAGGAGCTTTTCTGAGTAGATTAAAGAACAAGTTTGTATTTCTTTGTGATGGTTGTTGTACTTTGTAACAGTAAATTACCAAAGGAGTTTAGACAGAGAGCAATCCATATATTCACAGCCTGTATCTAAGACCGCTCCTTCCCCTTCTTCAACAATCATGGGTTCAATATCAGGGATTGGCACAGAGGAATTTCTCAATGGAGCACTTTCAGGAGAATACTTATTTCCCTGCTGTCTTTCAAGGTTATAGCTAGGGCATAGATCAGTGTTCATACCTGAGCTTCCATTGCTGTTAGAGTTCCTCTCTAAATAGCCTGGCCAGTATGTAGTCCAGTTCTTATGTCCAGCCTTCCAATCCAGATCCCTGGACACTGGATCTCTCTTCACATACCTTCTGGCACGGGTCCTAGGGTCCCTTCCAAGTGCAGCCGTCTCCCTCACAGGTACCATCTGGAGATTCCTAGCTCTGCAGCACCATTCCTCTGGCTTCTCCCAGTCCAATGGTGTAAGCTTGCCTTTTGAATGTCTCCCAGTATACGTACTGCTCTGGATTCCTTTAGACCTCCCAAATGCTTTTCTCTTCTTTCTTCCAAAGGGTTTCTTGCCCTCTGTCCGTCCACTCTGGCTTCTGCTTCTGATGATCCTCCAGATGAAGCTGTCCAAGATGAGGATATCCAAGCTGATTCTGAGGATATCCCAGATGAAACTGAGGATATCCAAGCTGATTCTGAGGATCATTCTGAGGATGAGGATAATTCTCTGTAGAATAAACTCTACCTTTATTCTGCTTTGATGAGTGCTCCACCTTAGCACAGCGCAGCTGTGCTGAATCAGGCCCTGCCCTTTGAGATGAGTGTTTAGGGATTACCTCATAACCCTCCTGATTGAACACACGTTTCCCCACTTCAGCTCCTCTAATGGCTGTTGGAAACCTGGTGCATTCTGGGACTGGTAGTCTTTTATGGGAAAATTCTGTTTTCTTATTTCTACCAGAACTGACAGGTTGCTTTTTCAGAGTCACTTCACCTTTTCTATAGCTCCTTCCTGAGCTATGATAAGCTTCCTTATCACAGTTTATATTGTCTTTTTGAATGCTCTCTCGTCAAACATGGTTCGCTTCCTCCTCCCCCTTTCCCTCTATCCCCCCTTCCTTTTTCCCCTTCCCTCCCCCTCAATCACCTTCCCCTCCCCCCTCCCTCCATCTTTTTTCCCCTCTTCCCCTCCTCCCCCCTTCCTCCCCCTCCCCTCCCCATCTTGCCTATCATTTTTTTTAGTTTGTTGATGAGTATCCTCTTTCAAAATTTTTTTTTGTATGATTGTTTTATAATTGTTTTGGTATAACAGATTCCACAGAGTTTCTCACTTACATAAAAAACAAATATTTATATGAATTATAACATTTATCTTGTAATACGTCCTGTATGTGTTCAACTATACAGACTACCCTTGCAAGTATTTAATCTTCTTTACAAGGTTTCGGTAATATAGTTCTTGTCCTTTTTCGCTTCCCTGCGTTTTCTTTTATTTATATTTTAGTTATCAATGTAATGATGATTTTTCATTTTTTATCAATGTAATATAGTTTTAATTTATGTTTCCTTTTGTACGTATAAGTTTGACATAATCAAAACATTGTTTTGATTGTTTTTAATTGTTTTAATTAGTTTTAATTCATTTTGTAGTTCAAACTGTATGCCCCCCGAGGAAGGCATTTGCCGAAACGCGTTGGGGTCCTTCCCCCTCAATAAAGTCATCCTTGACCACCATACGTCTTTTGCTCCTTGTGTCTCTCTGGACGTTACTGCAAGAGCGGACACTCTTTTTTGTGTTTTCCTGATGCATAATAAGGACAAAGGCCAGGGAAAAATCCGTCAAGGAAGACTCTGCCGCCGCCACCGGCAACGTGCTCCCCTGCCCCTTAGGCGGATCTGGAGACGGAGGTGCGAGAGCTCCTGGAGCAGGCTCCCCCTCAGCTTGCACCACAGAAATTTGGGGTCTAGCAGCACCTCACCATCCATTTGCTGCTCCAAGTCTGAGGAAACAGAAGCACAGCCCTTGCAAATTCCTGACTCCACTACTGCCCCCCTGCGTGAACCGTAGACTATGCACTGTGGTCTTGCAGACATTAAGATGAATGACAAAGCAACGTGGGAAAGAAAGGACCTAGTAAACTAACAGCCCCCTAAGGTCCGCAAAACCTAAATCAGCACCCCGTGTCTGCTCCAACGCTGAAGACACGCAGCTGCACGCTCTGTGCCTCGCACTGGAAAACTAAGCCCCAAAATGGCCACCGCTACCGGCGCTGAAGAAAAAAACGGCGCGAAAAACAAAAGAAAACCCCCGTGTCAAACTTCTCCGCTTTAAAACAAAAATAAGATAAAAATAAGAGCGACTGCCAGAACCTCCGTGGCAATAAAAGCAACTTACCCCGTTTCCACAGTAGGGTCCTGAGCTATAACACCGCTCGAATATTGAGCGGCGTGTGAGCTACTGCCCCCGGGCTGTTCAAATCAAAACGCCGGTGAGGCTACCGCGCCGGGGCCCTGTGCACATCACAGTAACCCCCTGGAGCAAGATGTGTGGCTGGTATTAGCAGATCTCTCCCCCATCCCATCTAGGAGGAAAGATCTAGCCTTGCTGCCTGCATCCACACCTCTGCAAAGAATAGAGACAGGTGGTCAGTGCAGGCTCGGCCTCTCGCTCTTTTTTCCTTTTTAAAAAAAGACACCGTCACCTAAATAAACAAATCAAAGGAAACCAAAGCAGGGAGAAATGAAACCGAATACCTAACTAGTGTTGCTCTAATGTCCCTAAGTGAGCTCAGTGCCAGGCTCACACGTCCTCCTGCTGCATGGAGACTGGACACACTGGGGGCTGATGGGAGCTCCAGCAGCATACATCCTAGGATGGCAAGATTCTGATTGGTCCAGTCTCCATGCTGCAAGAGGAGGTGCACTACCCGGATGTGGAGGACTAAACTGGAGGACCGCTCAGGAAAGCCATTTGCATTGGTGTGATATACAGATCTCCTTCACACGGAAAAAAAGAAAGAGACAGATTTAATAGAAGACATATGCAGTATTGCTATGAAAGGAGAAGTGCTACTGATAGATTTCAATGTCAGATGTTGACTGCTACACCCCTGCTGCGGTGTCATCTAGAAGTAAGGAGATCCTGGATTCTCGACAGGGAGAACTATTCTGGCAACTGGTAAAGCACATGGGAAGGGGGCTATATACACTGGACTTGGCACTTACCAATAGGGAAAGTGTTTCTGATGTTATAGTGAGAGATCATCTTGCATCCAATGATCACCAGATGGTGTGGTTCAGTAGGGCTGATGGTGTGGTTCAGTAGGGCTGATGAAGTCCATTTAAAAATGAGGGTCTTAGACTTTATGAAATATGTAATTAGACCTTACCTGCTAACTAACTTTCCCTGCATCCCTCTAGTCCAGTCCAGATGCACGAGTTATGCCCCCCAACCAGAAGGTGGAAACTGAGCATGACCAGCTTTGCTGATGTCACCTAAGGGCACTGTGCATCAGGAGGCTAGCCATATTGGAGTTACAAAGCAGAATTTAAACTTAGGGATACAACCAGTCCAGAACCAACAAGATAAAATCTAGGGTCATGTACCTGATTCTTCTCAGGCCACCCCTCTAAAACCATACCTTGTGATTACTCACCATTATGCGAACAGGTTTCGTTATTCTTTTCATTGCATTCATTTTGTCCTTTTCGCTTATGACTTTCTTACTCTGATCCATGCTCCATACTCCAAAGCCTTACATATGGACATCCAGAATCCCTACTTCAACTCATCAACACAACTCCCCTGATAACTAACAGACAGACCAGACAAGCGCCACAACAGGGGAGGATCCTAGACTGGACAGATTCAAGGAAAGGCAATTAGCAGGTAAGGCCTAATTACACCTTCTATATCATCCCTCCAGTCCAGACACACATGTAGACTGAACTCTTTGGGGATGGGGGAATATATACAGTACCTGATTGCAAACCGCCTAGATTGCGCAAACCGCCTAGATTGCGCTGTTTCTCAGATGGGCAGTATATAAATGCTTCAAAAATAAAATAAACATACCACAGTAGTGACTCCTACTCTGAGGGACCCGCGAGGCTGGCCCACAACACCCGAGCTCCAAAATGAACTTCCTCCCTGGCCCCCAGATCGAGCCAATAGTGTGTTGCTAAGGCATGCTGCAACAGCCAGGTGGCTGCCTGCAAATCTCTCCGGACGGAACCAAGTTGGCTTCCCCCAAGACATTTCCTGTGCCCTGTCCTGGTAGAGTGAGCCGCAAGCCTGGTGGCATTACCTGATGCTTCAAGGAGATACACTGTTGCAATGGTCTCCTTCAGCCATTGTGCAATGGTCACCTTGGAAGCCACCGCTCCCTGTCGCACTCTACCAAAGTGGACAAAAAACATCGGACCACCAAAAAGCCTCCATCCACTTCAGATACAGCTGGAGTACACACTTGGCATCAAGTAGCAGCAGCTGCCTACACACTCCAGCTTCGACCTCTCCCGCAGTACAGGCAGGGAGACAGGTTTGTTCACATGAAGAGGTCACCACCTGAAGGGAAAATGAATCCCCCTTCAGGTATCCAAGCCCCATATTGAACCACCGTCTTCCATCTTGTGTCAACGTCTGCAATTCTAAGCCTAAGAAAGAAACCACCTGCTGACTTTTTTCACCCTGGAACTACAAAGTTAGCAGCTTGGGCTATGGAATATGCTGACATTCTGAAACCGCAGAGCTGATAGTTGACACAATGGAAGGCGCTGACATTGACAGCTCTGAAAAACTACACAGCTATTGAAACTGCCAGTTAGGCCACCTAGTTATACACAAGGAGACAAAAGAAGAACCAGGTGGCAGGATGTAGCTGAACCACATCAACAACTGGAGACAAACTGCAGGAAACTGTCAGTGAAAAGGCAGGGAACTGCAATGATGGCAAAACAAACAGGATGCCATAAGGGGAAGGTAGAGGATAAAAGGTTAAGAAAAAACACATACTTGAAGTCAAGGAACAAAAGAGAGAAAGGAAACTTGACTGCAAGCGGTGCAGATTTACCAGCCCAAAACAGAGTGTAAATATAGAAGAGGTACACCGGTAGCTAGACACAGACTAGCGTTCCCATGAAATCATAACTGTAGTAGTATGTGCCCGGTTATGACTTCATGAGGGGTCAAGCCTAGCAGCTTAATGGAACTGTTTCTCAACACGTACAGGCAAAGGGGTAGTGCTTACAACCAAGTTTGGCCACTCCCAATCATTAAAAAGTAATTAGACCTTACCTGCTAATTAGTGTCCCTGAAGGAACTCCAGTCCAGTCCCTATCCTCTGGGTTGTGCTCCCCTTCCAGCAGCTTGGACACCATGTATGTCATCTTTTTGATGACTGGAGGATATGAATACCACTGGCACCACCCAGTATTCTATTGACAAAGCAGACTTAACAGAGGAACAATTAAGCAAACGAATGAATAACAGTATGAACTCTTAAACTTCTAAACGAACACCTCCCACCTCCCCCCGAAGGGACTTCCCACCCCCCCGAAGAGGAGGCGGTGGCGGCTTACCTGAAAAAAAAAAAAAAAAAAAGGATGCCCTTACCACTTCAGCCACCAGGGCACTTCGCTTGTCCATCCTGCCACTCTGTCGGAGCCCCCATTGAGGATCCCCCCCCCCGAACCACCCTCCGCTCCTGTCCCTTGAGAGCTTCGGGCCGGAAACGCCTCATTCACCTGATACACAACTACTGGACGGGATCAGGGACTGGACTGGAGTTCCTTCAGGAACACTAATTAGCAGGTAAGGTCTAATTACTTTTTCCTAAGCGTCCCTCTAGTCCAGTCCCTATCCTCTGGGATGTAACACAGCAGTTCAAGCATAGGAGGGGCCTGCAAGACCAGACCGAAGCACCACTCCTCCAAACCCGGCATCACCCGCTGCCTGAACATCCAACCAGTAATGCTTGGCGAAAGTATGTAGGGAGGACCAAATAGCCACACAACAAATGTCCAGCGGCGGGACCAGACTAAAACTCTGCCCACGAGGCCACAAGGGCCCACGTAGAGTGAGCCCGGAACCCCACCGGTACCTGCCTACCCCTCTGAATGTAAGCTGAAGCAATGGCTTCCCTGATCCACCAGGAAATGGAAGCTTTAGCCGCTGCCTCTCCTCTGTGCGCCCCACCGAACAAGACAAACCACCGTTCAAGCTTGCGGAACGCCTCTGTGCAACTCAACGCTTCAGAACCCTACGCACGTCCAAACAGCGCAACCGTGCATAGTCTGTCCAATGCCCAACCCTGGGGAAAGAAGGAAGAGAAACCAACTGATTCAGATGAAACAGCAATACCACCTTGGGCAAAAAGGAAGGCACCTTCGTCAGGACCACCTTATCCTTGAAGAAAGATGAAGGGCAGACGGCACAACAGCGACTGCAGCTTCAAAATAGCGACCAGAAAAACGGCTGAGAGTCAAGTCCTTCAAGGAGGCACGCTCCAGCGGCTCGTAAGGTTCCCCCGCCAGAGAATCTAGCACCAAATTGGAGGTCCCAGGGAGGTACATATGATGTCTGCTGAGGCCGCAAGTGCCGCACCGCCCTCAGGAAGCGACCTACACCTGAGTGTTCGCCCAATGCTTTACCTTGAACTTTACCCCTGTAACAGGAAATAGCCGCCAACTGTACTCGCAAGGAGCTAGCCGCAAGGCCCTTCTCAAAACACGCCTGCAAAAACTCCCAATACCTCCAGAACAGATACCGCCATATGCTTCTTCTGCTGTTCCTCACACCAGTCCTCAAAAATGCACCAGACTCTCACATAAGAAAAGGAAGTCGAACGCTTGCGGGCATTCAGCAAAGTCGAGATCACTGCCCCGGAATATCCTCTCTTGCGTGCCCTTTCAATAGCCAGGCCGTAAGTGAGAACCGACCCACCTGCGGCATCCGCACAGGCCCCTGAACCAGAAGGTTGTCTCTTACCAGAAGGCACCATGGATGATCGGCCAATAGCCGAATTAGGTCTGCATACCATGGACGCTGAGGCCAGTCCAGGGCCATTAGGACCAAACACCCTCTGTGGGCCTCTACCTGCTGGAGGACCCTGCCTATGAGAGCCCACGGGGGGGTCTTCCGTACACGTTTCCCCCATGGGCCATTCCTGAACTAGAGCATCCAGGCCTTCCGACATCCATTCCTTTCTTCTGCTGAAGAATCGGATCGCTTTGGCCGACCCCCAACGCGCCATTATATCCATGATAGGAGGCCCCCAGTGGTCCACCACCTACTCAAACCTCTTGACAGAGCTCCCACTCGTTGTGGTCCACACTGTACCTGCTCATAAGAACATAAGATATGCCATACTGGGTCAGACCAAGGTCCATCAAGCCCAGTATCCTGTTTCCAACAGTGGCCAATCTAGGTCATACGTACCTAGCAGTTTCCACAAAAGACACAGGTTCTGCAATGCTTGTACTAGGTCAAGTATTGATATCCTGGGTCCCTTCTTAATAATGGTTTATGGACCTTTCCTCCAGGAACTTGTCCAAACCTTTTTTAAACCCAGCTACACTGACGGCCTTTACTACATCCTCCGGTAACAAATTCCAGAGTTTGATTACACGTTGAGTGAAAAAATATTTTCTTTTATTAGTCTTAAATAGTTTACCCTGTAGCTTCATTGCATGTCCCCTAGTCTTCCTATATTCTGATAACGTAAACAGTCGATCTACGTTTACCCGTTCCACTCCGTTCATTCACCACTATTCACCTTTCTCCATTGGGAAAATTGGCCATTTAGCCCTACCCTCTGCTTTCTATCTTTTAACCAGTTCCTGATCCACAATAGTACACTGCCTCCTATCCCATGACTCTTTAGTTTTGCCAAAAGTCTCTGATGAGGGACCTTGTCAAAGGCTTTCTGAAAGTCCAGATACACAATATCAACCGACTCACCTTTGTCCACCTGATTATTCAGTCCTTCAAAAAAACATAACAGATTATGTGGTGGCGAAGCCGTGGGAGAGCAGAAGCAAAGAGGGAAAAACCAGGTATTTTCCCTCTGAAAAAGGAATTGGCTCCAGGAGTTTAGGGGTTAAAACTCCTGCTTCAGAAAAAACTCCCTGCAGAAAGTTTGTGATAGAGAGCCACACCCTAGCTCCATGGTAACCAGCCCTGCTCACGAGGAACAGCTGGGGGTGGAGCTGGGAAACGGAAGGGGAAATCAGATACAAGTTTGAGGAAGCAAGGAGAGAGGAGGAGAGCAGAACCGGTGGAGGAACGAGAAGAACAAGCACAGGAGGAACCCGAGGAGAGTGTTCAGAGGGAACACGGAGAACCAAGGGAACTCCAGCAGAGACGTCTGCAGAGACTTCTTGGAGAAAGGCAGAGTTTGCCAGAGAAACAGAGTCTGCCAGGAAAGCAGGAACTGTGAGAAAGGCAGTGCCTTCCAGAGGTATAGAAGTCACCCTTGAGACCTGTAAGAGATACAGGAGAAATCCGTTGAGAGGGAGAGCTTACCAGGGGGAGAAGCCAAGCTATGAAAATGGCAGAGAGCTGTCTCCAGGAGAGCAGATGGAAACAGAGCCTTCGGCAGTAAAGTCTGAGGAGAGCTTAATTCCACAGAGTAAGGTGAGCACCTTGAAATCCTCTCAGAGCGTTCTGAGAAATAAGAAACTCCCTAATTCCTCTAGTAGCCCTCAGCAGAGAGAGGAATCTGTATTAAAGAAAGTGTTAAAAGTTTTAGAGAAACTAAAGCCTGCCATTTCTGAGACAGAGTTAAACCATTTACAAACAGACTCTGAAGTAGAAAGCATGGACCTGGAAGAATCTGTGCTAGAGGAATTGTCCTCAGATAATGAAATGGATTGCTCTCTAGTTTGTGCTCAAAACTGAAAAGCTATAAGGTTTTTAGAAGATAGGAAACCTGGAAACTTAGTCAGCCGTGGGGCAGTGCTGAGAAAAATATGCAAATGAGTTGCTGATCTCCGAGGCATGGCCCGGAGTTGAAAAAGGACTGTTTGAAAGTGAAGCCAGAGTCTGTAATACAGCCACTGAGAAAGAGCAGTCTGTGTGAGAGAAAAATAGTTTGCAGTAAAGATGCCAATGTTATGCATAGCTTGAAGAATGTAAAGCTTTTGTTTTAAACCAAGCTGAAAGCTGTTTGGCACAGGAAGATTACTGGCTGTTTTCACATGGAAAAATACTGTTTGGCACTGTAACAAGCTGACCTCGGAAGCATTTTTATTCTTTTGGTTTTGTTTCACCGGAGAAAATAACCACTGTTATGTTTTGATATTTTTTAACTGCCAGAAAAAGTTCATTTGGCTGAAGAATAAATAAATCCTGTGTGCCTATGAAAATCCTCTCGGCTGAATTTATTTCAACCTCAACTACACGACTACATTTCCCAGCAGGCCTCCTGTTGGGAACATAGGTAACAAGCAAGGGACATTTTAAAGAAGTTCCTTCCCCCGCTCCTAGGCTACTGCCTGGCCAGTAGGGGGCGCGACAATTAGTAAGACAAGATCTTCCTTGTCTAAAGCCATGTTGGCTGTCTCCCATTAGGTCATGACTATCTACATGCTGAGTAATTTTATTCTTTATGATGGTTTCTACCATTTTTCCCAGTACTGATGTCAGGCTCAGGTGCGGAAGAATTGAAGGAAATATCGATACATCGGGAAGATGTATTACAACTATTAGATAAACTGAAGAGTAGCAAATCACCTGGGCCGGATGGTATACATCCAAGGGTGTTGAAAGAACTGAAATATGAGATTGCAGACCTGCTATTTAGTAATCTGTGAACTATCATTAAAATCATCTCTAATACCTGAAGATTGGCGGATCGCCAATGTAACACCAATTTTTAAAAAGGGTTCGAGGGGTGATCGGGGAAACTACAGACCGGTGAGCCTCACGTCAGTACCGGGAAAAATGGTAGAAACCATCAAAGAATAAAATTACTCAGCATGTAGATAGTCATGGCCTAATGGGAGACAGCCAACATGGCTTTAGACAAGGAAGAGCTTGTCTTACTAATCTGTTATGTTTTTTTGAAAGTGTGAATAAACAGGTGGACAAAGGTGAGTCGGTTGATATAGTGTATCTGGACTTTCAGAAAGCCTTTGACAAGGTCCCTCATCAGAGACTTTTGGCAAAACTAAAGAGTCATGGGATAGGAGGCAGTGTACTACTGTGGATCAGGAACTGGTTAAAAGAAAGCAGAGGGTTGGGCTAAATGGCCAATTTTCCCAATGGAGAAAGGTGAATAGTGGTGTACCCCAGGGATCTGTGCTGGGTCCGCTGCTTTTTGACATATTCATAAATGACCTGGAAAGTGGAACAACGAGTGAGGTTATCAAATTTGCAGATGACACAAAACTATTTAAAGTTGTTAAAACCCAAGAGGATTGTGGAAAATTGCAAGAGGATCTTGATAAATTGGAAGACTGGGCATCAAAATGGCAGATGAAATTTAATGTGGACAAGTGCAAGGTTATGCACCTAGGGAAGAACAACCCATACTATGGTTACACGATGCAAGGGTCCACATTAGGAACCACCACCCAGGAAAAAGATTGAAGCGTTATTGTGGATACCATGTTAAAACCCTCGGCCCAGAGTGCAGCGGCGGCCAAGAGAGCAAATAGAATGCTAGGTATGATAAGGAAAGGAATGGAAGATAAAACAAAAGATATTATAATGCCTCTATATCGTTCCATGGTGAGACCGCACCGTGAATACTGTGTGCAATTCTGGTCGCCATATCTTAAAAAGGATATAGCGATTTTAGAAAAGGTTCAGAGAAGAGCCACCAAAATGGTAAAGGGGATGGAAGGATACTCCTATGAAGAAAGGCTAAAAAGGTTAGGGCTCTTTAACCTGGAAAAGAGACGGCTGAGGGGAGATATGATAGAAGTCTATAAATTAATGAACGGAGTGGAACGGGTAAACGTAGATCGATTGTTTACCTTATCAGAATATAGAAAGACTAGGGGACATGCAATGAAGCTACAGGGTAAACTATTTAAGACTAATAAAAGAAAATATTTTTTCACTCAATGTGTAATCAAACTCTGGAATTTGTTACCGGAGGATGTGGTAAAGGCTGTTAGTGTAGCTGGGTTTAAAAATAATTACACTTACCTGGTAATTGTAGTTCCTTGAGTGACGACAGTTCAGTCCTCTACTTCTGGGTTGTCAACTTTCTCCTGCAGCTTGGAGACTGGTACGTCAGAATTATGACATCACTGGATATAGCCTGCTGCTCTCTCCTCCTCAATCCCAGTGTGAACTATTAACAAAGCAGACTCAAAGGAGCAACAATAAGCAGACAACCACAAAACAAACTAGGCGTAGAATGTTACAACTCTCATCCCATGGCAAGGCTTCCCTACACCGCGCACCGCCAAAGGAGGATAGGAGAGAAAAAGAAAACATGAAAAATAACTAAGCGACCTACCTGCAAAACTTGCTTCCTGGCCGGTAGCGCTGAGCGCTTTTCGAAGAACCCTGGATGGGATGGAGGACTGAACTGTCGTCACTCAAGGAACTACAATTACCAGGTAAGTGTAATTATCATTTCCTTATCGTTCCTCCAGTTCAGTCCTCTACTTTTGGGATGTGCCAGAGCAGTAATCTTTGGGAGGGACCCCGCCAACCGACCCGCAACCCCACTGAACCAAAGCGGGCGATCACCCGGGCTGCGATGTCCAGACGGTAAAGTTTACTGAACTTATGCAGACACGATCAAGATACCGCCCGGCAACAGCCCCCTGGCGGAACCAAACTGTGTTCCCCCCAAGAACACGCTCACCATCCGAAGGAGAGTGCCCGCAGGCCACCCGTCCGTGAAGCCAATAGGCAGAAGTCACTGCCTCCGGAACTCAATGGGGAAAGGAAACCTAAGCCGCTGGCTCCGCTTTGCGCGCTCCACTGTACAGCGCCAACGCTCCGAAACACAAAAAACACTCTGAAACCAGCAAAAAGCGCCGCAACATCCGCTTGACGTGCAACCGGCTTGAACTGCGATCCTGCTCATCCCCCTCCAAATAACTGAGAACCGGAAACCCCATCCCCAGGATCAACTGGAAAGGGGACACCAACATAGGCAAAAGGGAAGGAACCGGCCGAAACACCAGCAGTTCTTGAGAGGGACAAGAACAGATACCTACACGAGAAGGCTTGCAACCCCGACACGCGCCAAGCCGAAGAAATCGCTATCAACGTCAAAACCTTCACAACAGCCCGATGCAACGGTGCCACAGGAGGCTTAGACCACGCCGACAACACCAGACTGCGATCCGCAGACAGAAGCAACACTCCACGGAACGGCCGCAATCGGGGAACCGCCTTCAAAAAACGAACCACAACCAGGAAAGCTCTTATAGGCTCTCCCAGCACCCTACCGGGATAACAGGCCAGGGCTGCCAGTTGCACCCGCAATGAAGCAGCGGCAAGACCCTTATCAAATCTGTTCTGCAGAATCCAGCTGAAAGGGGTCTTTTGTTTTTTGTATATACACACTTTCACCAGGCCACGACGGTCCACCCGGCACATAACCCAACCAAGCGGCACAGCTGCCGCACCTGCAAGGAAATCCCTAAACGTGAGCATACAGGAATCCAACGCCAGCCCCGATATAAGCAAGGAGTAAACTAATCGTCACTCTGGAATGCAGCCAGGCCCGCAAGGACAGAACTGGCCACCCCAGGGAACAGAACACGGGACCCGAAAGAACACGGTCCGACCCATTATGGCAGCGCACATATCCCCATGAAAGGAACTGCCCCAAGGCCTCTGCCTTGTAATTAACAGGCGGCGTTGGACCCTATGACCCTGCGACTAGCGCACACGGGGCAGTGCAGGCTGGTGGTCGAGGCAAGAAGCCAGAGAACCAAGGGTTGGATCTCCAATTGAGACCACCAACCTTGGGCCATAAAAACTGGGCTCCGCATCCCCCAGTCGGCCCTTCCTGCCTACGGTAAACGACGAAACCCTCTGCCCCCGGTACCAAAACAAACCGTGAGCCCCTCAGGGACAAGGGAAATGAGTAGCTATGCATTTAAACGTCTCCAAAGCAGCATGCTACTCATATCAGTGCGGGTCACAGAGAACAGTACCCTGTACAATGCAGGCAGGCGCAGCGTATCGAAAGGGATCAGGAACGAAACCTCGTACACTAACCGCGGAAACCTTCTACAAAAACTTGCCAACCAATGACTATACTGTCTAACTATAGCCTATTCGGGACTGGCCGCCCGAGTCTGCGCCGAGTGTGCCATTGGGGGGTTCAGGGCATTTGTGGCCACCCTGACTCGCAGGCAAGCACTATACGCACCTAAACAAGCGACCGGGAATCTGCGACCGCAGTAAACCGGGACAGTGGAGGGACAGCCGAGCTGGCGCTGGCCCCTAGTCGCCCTTTTCTTGCACCGTCAGCCCTTCAGACAGCAACGAGAAAAGATGGAGAAGGGCTTGTCCAGTGGTCCGGGAACTGGGCATCCTGGACATCAGCGAGAAAGAGGACTAGGGTCTAAGGGCAAAGCCGAAAGAGAAAGGGAAACTGGTAACTGTGACATGGCTCACTCCACAGCAGAGCCCATGACAGCAACTCCAACCCCCGGAAACACCGTAAGGACCTCAAGCACGTTAGCACAACCGACAGCTCCCCCTTACTGCAGACATGCCCTAAAACCGAAATACAGGCAGAGCCAAGAATGCAGCCTCAGACCGCAAAGAGCGCCCCCCAAACTCATGCCTAAGCAATGGTGAGCCCCTACACAATGCACAGACAAATAAGGGGGACCCCACACCTGTCACCAAAACCCAGGGCAGCGAGCACGCCTGAACAGAGGCTGAAAGCACAGACACACCCAGCGTATGGACTGCCTCTAAGAAACCATCCAGAGCTCTGGAACGCGAAGCCCCAGACTGCGCTACCTAGACAAGCGCATGAAGCCCCGCTCTGCCAGCACAGGCTCTAGAAATAGACGAGAAGGTCCTGGGAAGGACACCCTAAGCGGAGCCAAGAACAGCCCAGCATCCCATCCCCCCCCCCCCCACCCCCCGGCTTGCCTGCAGCCAAAGAAACCGCAGTGGGAGACATCAACAATCTTGGCAGTGGAAATCTTAAAAGTTGCTGCCTGTATGAACCGGAGGAGTAAAATGATTATTTACGTTGCCACCGCCCCCCAGGGATGGGGGCACTGAATACTACAGATGAGTCATGAACAGAGCCGCCAGGTGGCGGCCCTCAGAGCCCCACAAATGATACCGAAATGAGGGGTTTGAAAGCTTAAACATATAACTCTGAGATGCAAAACATCAGTCGCTTGTATAGTCACGAACCCCTGAGCGCCCAGGAAGTGGCCTTGTGGCTACGTCGTCCCTGACTTGCAGAGAATGATCAAGCTACGAGGGACTGCATACACAGCATCACCGAAAGGCACCCTTTTACTTACATACATACATACATACATAAATAAATTGTATGTATGTATTCCCCCCCCCCCACAATATCTTAAGGGGTCCTAGACCTGTTTCTGTGAAGGCTGGGGAAGGGTTCCCCACGCGCCCTAAGGGCATCGATGTCCCCATATGGAAAGTCCAAGTCCCGCTGACCCCGCAGAACATCTGTCACATGAGAGTAACTACACTCTTTGGAATGAAAAGCACCGTGCTCTAGGGAATGAGGATACCTCGAGTCCTCTCCAGACAGCGCCAACACTTCAATAAGTGGCTGCAGTAAGAAAGCGGGGTCCATCCTGCCGTGAAGCCGACCGTCGAGTTGGGGACTGTAATCCTGTCTACCCATAACCATACAGCACTCCCTCTGTGCTGCCAGTTACATGATGAGTTATTGGATAATGCGGCAAGTGGATTTCTCCTCCGGAGAGATTATAAGAAAAATATTGGGACAGTGTGTTGCACTGGCGGCAAGA
Source organism: Ichthyophis bannanicus (assembly GCA_033557465.1). NCBI lineage: Eukaryota > Metazoa > Chordata > Amphibia > Gymnophiona > Ichthyophiidae > Ichthyophis > Ichthyophis bannanicus. The sequence goes on from CM066037.1 coordinate 433,445,718, forward strand.
TGCTGAGATAGTGCCTAGCCGCTGCCCCTATTCGGTATCCCACACCGGATATCCAATTTTTCCAGATAGTGCTGTCGGTATTCTGTTAGTGGGACATTCAGCCACTAACTGGAACTCTGGAATAACCAGATAGCACCGGCAAATGACCTGTCCTAACCTCAACCAAGGGAGTGAGCTAAGGAGGAATGCAGAACACTGACTGAATAGCAACCGGGTCTGCCTCAGATGTCCCCACAGACTATCTGGGTTCTAACGGGACATCCCCTTCGGGATCTGTGGTGATAGTCAGTGGCACTCTCAGCATAGTGCCGCTGAATATCAGAAGAACAGCCTTTTATCTGAGTAGCAGGCTTCCAAAAAAGGCTAAAAGTTAGGACTATGCAGCGTTTTTCTCATCCAAATTTTTTTTTTTTAATATCTGCCCAAAACGAAGCGATAGAACACATGCATCAAAGAACCGGAAGGCAGAAGAGCAACCCAGCTGGCAGCCTACCAGTAAGAGAGAAACAGATGGGTCTGGCACTGTACTTAAGAAAAATGCGGAATTTGTTATGGTTCAGAAGGCATTATAATTAGAATCAGCAGAAAAGAAAGTTCCTCATCGAAGATCTGTCATCGGGCAGTTAGAGTCCTATGATACAAATTCACAGCTGGAGACCGGCTAAGGCAATTACCCTTGCCAATGAGCTCCCCCGTGCCTTTTTACGTCGCATGCACAACGCACGGAGGGCAAGCCCCCCTCCAGGAAGCCCACCTAGTGCTAATGCTGTGGTTGGTTTTTTGTTTTGTTTTTTTTGAAACACCATGCTGGAAATGTGGAAAAGGCAGAAGCAAGCAAATGGGCAACGTCTGGTACCCGAAAGAAGGAACCCCCTCCACGCAGAAGGGATCCCCCTTAACCAAAAAGAAACCGCGGAGCAGCGCTCAAGGACCAATTAACAAAACAAAAGAAAACAAACGAAGGCAAAGAAATCCAAGGCATAGAGACACATTGCAAATACTTGTATCTGTCCAGACCCGGTCTGCCTGTCGCCCGGCAGCCACGAGGTCTCACTGTGCCGCCTAAAATGGCCGCCGAACACTGAAGAGCAGCAAAAAGGCGCCAAAAAGGCCCCGGCCTGAGCAGCGTCCCTCGCCGGAGCCCTGCATTGCCAGACACTGCCTGAAGCCGGTTCAAGTCTACCGGCCAGGTCAGCGCTGAGACCCGCATACGGAGCCACCGCCACTCCTGCAAACAGCCCGACGGGCTAGCAAACCCGCGACTCTCGTGGAGCTGGGGAAACCGGCAAATGCGGTCTGCTCAGAGGAGCGGAATGCAGAGGGGCACTCCCCCAAACATCCTGGGGGAGAGACCTTGCTCCGATAAAATGACAAATGGCAGGTTCTGCAGTCGGTCTGTCTGTGTCTTTTAGATTATCTTAGTTTTTTTTTTTTTTTTTTTAGAGGCAGGAAAAAGAAAAGCAGAGCCTTGAAGCAAATGCTCTTATCTGCACTTTTAAAGACATATCATCCACCGACCATAAAGGAAAAAAACCCACTAATTCCTGACCGAAAGCACAACTAAAGCTATCCAACAGCTCCTTATTCTTTTCTCCAGGGAGCCCCTACAGCAGGGGTCTCAAACACGCGGCCCGCGGGCCGCATGCGGCCTGCGAGACAACTTTGTGCGGCCCGCGACGGAGGAAAACAAAAAAACCCCAAAACCCTGGCTTCTGCCGTTGCCGCCGTGGCAGCGGCAGAATCAATTGTCAAATTTTTAAAAAAACTGACTTCTGCTGTTCAAGCAGCAAAATCAGCTGTCCTGCGGCCCCTTCCCCTGTGCCCGGAGATCCGAGTCTGCTCTATCAGCGGCGTGCTTTTCAAGCCGCGAAGAGAGTATTCCCCTCTCGCGCGGTTTCAAGCCGCGCGAGAGGGGAATACTCTCCTCGCGGCTTGAAAAGCACGCCGCGGATAGAGCAGACGCGGATCTCCGGGCACAGGGGAAGGGGCCGCAGGACAGCTGATTTTGCTGCTTGTGCAGCAGAAGCCAGGGTTTTTTTTAATTTACCTGGGGGGGGGGTGTAGGACTGGAAATGGGCTATTGGCAGGGGAGGGGGTATGACTGGAAATGGGCTATTGGCGGGGGGGGTTATGACTGGAGATGGGCTATTGGCAGGGGGGGGTTATGACTGGAGATGGGCTCTGGGCAGCGGGGGGGGTTATGACTGGAGATGGGCTATTGGCAGGGGGGTTATGACTGGTAATGGGCTATGGTGGGGGCTAGGACTGGAAATGGGCAGGTGGGGGTTAGGAAGGACTGGAGGTGGGCTGATGGGGGGAGTTAGGACTGGTAATGAGCTATGGAAGGGCTGACTGAAATGGGGTAATGGGGGTTAGGACTGGAAGTGGGCTATTGGCAGGGGGGTTATGACTGGTAATGGGCTATGGGGGGGGTAAGACTGAAAATGGGGTGATGGGGGGTAAAACTGGAAGTGCGCTATGGGGAGGTTAGGACTGGTAATGGGCTATGGGGGGTCTAGGACTGGTAATGGGCTGGGGGGGGTTGCTAGGACTGGAAATGGGCTGAGTGGAAGGGGGGCTTGAACTGCAAATGGCTGATGGGGAGGGGGGCTTGAACTGCAAATGGGCTGTGAGGGGAGGGAGCTAGGATTGGAAATGGGCTGATGGTGAGGCTAGGATAGGACTGGAAATGGACTAATGGGGGGACTGGAAGGGAGCGGATGCTGGGTGGGGCTGGAACTAGAAGGGAGCTGATGTTGGGGGAGGATTAGAATGGGATGGAGCTGGGAAAGTGAAATGGAGAGGGGAAAAATATTTTGTCTGGGAGAGAAGACAAATCTACAATTGGCCAGGTATTGGGAGAGTAAGTGGGGATTGAGGATGGAGGGGTAAAATTTGAGTGGATGAAATAGGAATGAGGAAAGAGAAAAAGGAGAAAGATTAGTATGTTAAAGCAGATGTAGAGAGAGAATGGAAAAAAAACTAGGAGAGAAGAAAGGGCAAATGGACAGCAGACGATGGAGAGTTAGCAGAAGACATGAAGAAACCAGAAGAAAGTGGCTGGAACAATTGCAACTGAAAAAAATGCACAAAAGGTAGAAAAATCTCTCTTTATTTTGAATTTATTAACTGGAATATGTCAGCTCTGGGAAATGTGCATCATTAATGTTTGCGCTTTGTTTAGTACAAGAGGAAATTAATTTATAGTTTTATTTCTACAGTGTTGTTGTACATTCCAAGTTTGGCTTTTGGGGTTCCCAGTTTAATTATTGTCTTCTTGTTTCTAAATCTTTTAGTCTTTCTTTATCCATACTCATTAAAGAGGCATGTTTACTAAAAGTTAGTGTATGGTAACATTATGCAAATATTTATGCAAATGAGGCCCCTTATGCAAATGAGGCCCCGCGTCTTATGCGGCCCCTGGGTTACTTTACAAGTCCTCATTTGGCCCTCAAAGCAATTTGAGTTTGAGACCCCTGCCCTACAGGCTCACTACGTCCTCCTGCTGCATGGAGACTGGTCACACTGGGATTGAGGAGGAGAGAGCAGCAGGCTATATCCAGTGATGTCATAATTCTGACGTACCAGTCTCCAAGCTGCAGGAGGAGGTTGACAACCCAGAAGTAGAGGACTGAACTGGAGGAACGATAAGGAAAAGGTTTGGACAAGTTACTGGAGGAAAGGTCCATAAACCATTATTAAGAAGGGACCCAGGATATCAATGCTTGAACCAATACAAGCATTGTGGAACCTATGTCCCTTGGGGAAACTGCTAGGTACATATGACCTAGATTGGCCACTGTTGGAACAGAATACTGGACTTGATGGACCTTGGTCTGACCCAGTATGGCATAACTTTTATGTTAACCTTTAAATACCACTTCAGTCATGGGTAACATCCCTACATCTTCCTCAGTAAAGACCGAAGCAAAGAATTCATTCAGTCTCTCCGCTATCGCCTTGTCGCCTCTTAGTGCCCCTTTAACTCCTCTATCATATAATGGCCCAACTGACTCGCTCACAGGTTTTTTGCTACGAATGTACTTGAAAAACATCTTTATTTCGCGTTTTTGCTTCCGCAGCAAGCTTCTTCTCAAATTCTCTTTGCCTTCTTTATCAATGCCTTGTATTTGACCTGCCAGTGTTTGTGCTGTTTCCAGGTTTCATCGTTTGGCTCTTTTTTCCATTTCCTGAAAGATGCTTTCTTGGCAACAGCCTCTGACCTCACCTTTAAACCATGCTGGCAGTTTTTTGGACTTCCTTCCACTTTTCCTAAAGCGTGGAATACAGCTGGTCTGGGCTTCCAAGACAGTATTTTTCAACACCCAAGCTTGATCTAAGTCTTTAACCTTTGCAACTGCTCCTTTTAGTTTTTTGTTAACTATTTTCCTCATTTTATCATAGTCTCCCTTTTGAAAGTTAAAAGGTAGTACTGTGGATTTCCTTACTATCCCTCCTCCACTAATTAAATCAAAGGCGATCATGCTATGATCACTATTGCCAAGTGGCCCTAACACCCTTATCTCTTGCACTAGATCTGGTGTTCCACTAAGGACTAGGTCTAATATGGCTTCCCCTCTCGTCGGTTCATGGACCAGCTGCTCCAAGAAGCAGTCATTTATGTCATCTAGGAACTTTATCTCCCTAGCACGTACTGCTGTGACACTGACCCAGTCGATACTGGGGTAATTGAAATCACCCATTATTATTACCGCGCTGTAACTTTTCTTAGCTTTCTTGATTTCTTTGAGCATTTCATCATCCATTTGTTCATTCTGGCCAGGCGGTCGATAGTACACCCCCACCGCCATCGCCTTCCCCTTTTTACATGGAATTTCAATCCATAGAGATTCTACAGCAAATTTTGTTTCCTGCAAAACTTTAATCCTTTCTGACTCAATGCCCTCTCTAACAGAGCGCAACCCCTCCACCAATTTGATCAGCTCTATCATTACGATATAGTTTGTACCCAGGTATCAGTGTCCCACTGGTTGTCCTCCTTCCACCATGTCTCTGATATTCCAATCACATCTAACCTCTCATTTAGTGCTATATATTCTAACTCTCCCATCTTATTTTTTAGACTTCTAGCATTTGCATACAAGCATTTTAGAGACTATTTTATTCATATTAATTTGGCTATTGGTAGACATGGATAATTTGGGATCTTTAAGCTCTGTCTGCTCCATACTCGAGGGCATTTGGGCTACTTCACTCTTTTTTGGAACCTCTCTGCTTTTGGTAGTATCCTTCAAGGATACATTCTTCTGTACCATCTGCTCTTGGGCGACTGTCGGCTTTCCCCTATTATCTAGTAGGGTAGTCTGCCGTGACATTTTCCACCCCGGCTACATGCTGCACCAGATTGGGCCGAGGATCACCTGGTGGCTCTCTCCATCAGGCTCTCTGCCTCCTCCTCCAAGAGAGGACTGCTCGTGCTGCCTTGACAGTGGATGTAGGCCACCGCGGTCATGTTGTCCGATAACACCTGGACCGCCTTCTGGCGGACCCAATGCTCGAACACCCTAAGCGCCAGAGTCACCGTCCGCAATTCCAATCTGTTGATGGACCACTGGGCTTCCCGGGCACTCCATAGGCCCTGGGCAAAGTGTCCCTAGCAGTGAGCCCCCCAACCGGTCATGCTGGTGTCTGTTGACACCTGCATCCACCGTGGGGACTCGAGGGGCATGCCCCTCTCTAAATTTCCTGGGCAGAGCCACCACTGCAAGGCCCCTCTGGTCACCGGAGATCAGGGGAGCACCACCGACAAAGGTTGCCGCTGATGGGACCAACGATGGAGCAGAAACCGCTGAAGAAGTGGACGCATGTGCACCCTGGCCCAGGGCACCAGCTCGATCGTTGCCGCCATAATCCCTAGCACTTTCAGATAGTGCCAGGCAGAGGACGCTCTCATGGCTATAAACTGATGCACCAAACACCTGAGCTCCTCCGCTCGCCGAACTGGCAAGAACACCTTGTCTTTGCTGGTATCAAATCTTGCCCCAAGATATTCGATCTGCGCCCCCCCCCCCCCCCCCCGATTGATCACCCACCCCAGACTTCTTAGGAGACCAACTACCTTGGTGGTTGCCTCTAGACTCTTCTCTTTGGACTTGGCCAGGATCAGCCAGTCGTCAAGGTACAGGTGGACCAGAATCCCATTCTTGCATAACGCCGCGGCCACCACCATTACTTTGGTAAACGTGCATGGTGCCATCACCAGACCGAAGGGCAAAGCCTGAAACAAAGTGGCTCTGCAGCACCGCAAACCGCAGAAACTGCTGATGTGACTCTCGGATGGGAATATGGAAATACGCCTCTGTGAGGTCGAAAGATGTCAGGAACTCTCCCCGATATACCGTCACTATTACCAACCTCAGGGTTTCCATACGAAAATGAGGCACCTGCAGATAACAATTGACCCGTTTCAAGTTGAGGATCGGTCGAAAGGACCCCCTTCTTTTTTGGCACCACAAAATAGATGGAGTACTGACCACAGCCGCACTGGTGGGCACCAGCACAACTGCCCCCAACAAAACAAGCCGTGCCAGAGTCTTCTCTACCGCTGCGGCCTTGGGCAGAGATTTGCAAGGAGACTGCATGAAGGACAGAAGAACTGGCCTCACAAAATAGTAATTAGATCTTACCTGCTAATTAGTGTTCCTGAAGGAACGACAGTCCAGTCCCTTTACTTCTGGGTTACGCAACCCTTCCAGCAGCTTGGAGGCTGAGCCCAACCTTTTTGGAGGTGGAGCGGTATAAATACCACTGGGACCACCCACTACCTCCAGTATTCGAATGAAAAAGCAGAACAAAATAACTTCCAATCAAAACTCCATAACGTAACATGATATGAAACCTCAAACGTATGCAACTGGCATATCTCTAATTATTACTATCTCTTATTTTTTTTTTTTTATCAATAAAGGAGAAGGGAGAGGGAGCTTGGGAACAGCCAGAGGAGATGTCTGTTTCTACCCGAGCCGGCCGCCACCTGCTCTCCTTCCTGCCGTACCGGTCCTAGGCCCGGCCCGAAGCGTTGTCCTGGACATGAGGTCTGAACGGTTGCCGGAAGCGGGTGGGATCAGGGACTGGACTGTCGTTCCTTCAGGAACACTAATTAGCAGGTAAGATCTAATTACTATTTCCTTATCGTCACTCCAGTCCAGTCCCTTTACTTCTGGGAAGTACCAGAGCAGTTCAACCCTGGGTGGGATCCGGCATACCGGACTGAAGGACCGCTAGCCCGAATCGGGCGTCCGCTGCACTCTGCAAGTCCAGTCTATAGTGCTTGGAGAAGGTATGTAGTGATGACCAAGTCGCTGCCCTACAGATGTCCAGCGGAGGGACCAAGGAGAATTCTGCCCAAGAGGTTGCTTGAGCCCGAGTGGAGTGAGCCCGCAGCCCCACCGGAACCTGCTTCCCCTTCAGGATGTAGGCGGAGGCAATCGTCTCTCTGATCCACCTGGAGATGGAAGCCTTGGCAGCCGCCTCACCCTTGTGCGGACCTCCAAATTGGATGAATAGTCGGTCGGACTTTCGGAATGGGGCTGTGCGAGAGAGGTAACGTTTCAAGGCTCTCTGGACGTCCAGGAGACGCAGCTTGTCATTACCCCTTTCCTGTCCCTTGGCCTCTAAGACTGGCAGGGTGACTGTCTGGTTCACATGAAAAAGGAGAGATAACCTTGGGTAAAAAGGACAGCACCACTTTGTCCTTGAGGAAGGACAGGAAGGGGGGCTGTGAAGATAGCGCCTGTAATTCCGAGACCCTTCTGGCCGAGCAGATGGCGACCAGAAACACCGTCTTTAGTGTTAAATCCTTTAAGGAGGCTCTTTTTACGGGCTCGAACGGTTTCCCGACCAAGGCATTTAGCACTAGATTAAGGTCCCAAGGGGGGATGACCGATCTCCGTTGCGGGCGTAGACGACTAACCGCTCTTAGGAACCTGGAGACGTCCGGGTGTGCCCCTAGTGGTTTGCCCCGGACCTTTCCTCTATAACAAGAGATAGCCGCCAGCTGAACCCGTAAGGAGCTGTGAGCCAGACCTTTATCAAAGCCAGCTTGCAAGAAGTCCAAAATCTCCGGGACCGAGGCCGAAAGGGGCTTTCGCCGATGCTCTGCGCACCAAGCTTCGAAGATGCGCCAAACCCTCACATAAGATAGACAGGTCGAGCGCTTCTTGGCCTTCAAGGAGCGTCGAGATTACCGCTCCTGAGTAACCACGTTTTAGGAGCCGTGCCCTTTCAATAGCCAGGCCGTAAGCGAGAATCGATCCACGTGGGGCATCCGGACCGGGCCCTGCCTCAGCAGATCTCTCTTGCAAGGAAGTCACCACGGACGGTCGGCTAGTAGTCTGATCAGATCGGCATACCAGGGTCGGCGAGGCCAATCCGGAGCTATGAGGATTACCAAGCCCTGGTGAGATTCCACCCGTTGGAGCACTTTTCCGATCATAGCCCATGGAGGGAATACATAGAGAAGACCTTCCGAAGGCCACTTCTGCGATAGGGCATCTAATCCCTCGGACATCCTTTCCTTCCTCCGACTGAAGAATCTGCCCACCTTGGCTGTGGAGAACCGAGCCATGAGGTCCATGACTGGGCGACCCCAAAGGTCCACTATCTGGTCGAAGATCTCCTGTTCTAGTTCCCACTCTCCGTGGTCTATCTTGCACCTGCTGAGGAAGTCGGCTGTGACGTTGTCCTCGCCCGCCACATGTTGCGCTGAGAGTGCCAGTAGCCGGGGACTCCGCCCACTGGAAAAGAGTGTCCGCCTCCTTCTCCAAGGCGTAACTGCTGGTGCCTCCCTGGTGGTTGATGTAGGCCACTGCGGTGACATTGTCGGAGAGGACGCGAATCGCCTTTCCTTGCACTAGGCTCCTGAATGCCTTGAGAGCCAGGCTGACAGCCCGCAATTCCAGTCTGTTGATGGGCCATTGTGATTCCAACTGTGACCAGCGACCCTGGACGAACTGGTCTTTGCAGTGCGCTCCCCAGCCCGACAGGCTGGCATCCGTCGTCAGCAGCAACCACTGATGGGGATCGAGTGGCATTCCGCGGTCCAGATTCTTCGGGCATCTCCACCAGTGGAGAGAATGTTTGGTCCGCGGAGCGCAAGGAAACTGCATTGAGAGAGGCTGATGTTGGGGAGACCAATGACGCAGAAGAGCTCGCTGCAGCGGTCGCATGTGGGCCCTGGCCCATGGCACTACCTCTATCGACGCCGCCATAGTCCCCAGAACCTGAAGATAATGCCACGCTGAGGGGTTTCGTCTGCCCAGAAACTGTGTGATTAGAGCTCTTAGTTCTCTTGATCTTGATCGAGACAGGAATATTCTGCCCTTGAGGGTGTCGAACCTTGCTCCGAGGTACTCTAGTTCTTGAGCGGGAGCCAACCTGCTCTTTGCCCGGTTGATGACCCATCCCAACTCCTCTAGGACGTGAATCACTCTGGACGTTGCCGCATGACTTTCCTGTTCCGATTTTGCCCGGATCAGCCAATCGTCCAAGTAGGGATGCACTAATATTCCCTCCTTCCGGAGGAAGGCCGCCACTACGACCATTACCTTGGTGAATGTTCTGGGAGCCGTGGCTAGGCCGAAGGGTAGGGCTTGGAACTGAAAGTGACCTCTTGGTACTGCGAATCTCAGGAACTGTTGATGAGACTTCCTGACCGGAATGTGTAAATAAGCTTCCGTCAAGTTGAGAGACGTTAGGAACTCTCCCCCCCTCACGGCTGCTATGACTGAACGTAGGGTCTCCATCCGGAAGTGAGGCACCCTGAGGCAGCGGTTGACCTGTTTTAGATCTAGGATTGGTTGAAAGGAATCTTCCTTTTTTGGTACTACGAAGTAAATCGAGTACCGACCCGATCCGCACTGGTCTGGAGGTACTGGAATCACCGCCCCTAAAGCTATTAGACGGGCAAGAGTTACGTCTATTGCTGCTCTTTTCGCTGGGGCGCCGCAGGGCGACTGAACAAATGCCGGCGGGATTTGTTTTGCAAATTCGAGCGCATAACCTTCTCTGATCACCTCTAGGACCCAACGATCGGACGTGACCCGGGTCCAGGCGGGGAGAAACAGACTTAGGCGTCCGCCTATCGGTCGTCCTTCCCCCTGGACCCCCGTGCTCTCATTGCTGTTTCCTGGTGCCCGAGAAGGAGGAGGAGGAGGAAGCAGCTCCAAATCCCCTCCCTGCCCCTCGAAAACCTCTGAAGCCTTGTCCCTTAGATGGAAACCTACCCTTGGGAAAGGGATTAGATCTGGCCGTGCGAAATCTCCGCGCCTCCCTAGGCTGGGAGCGCCCTGGGGCTGTGGAGCGGCCTAGTTTTGGCCTATCTTCTGGTAGTCTGCCTCCCTTAGACTCGCCCAGGTCTTTAACCAACTTCTCTAAATCCTCCCCAAACGATAGTTTCCCTTTAAAGGGGAGCCGACTTAGGCGCGCCTTCGAGGAAGCATCAGCTGCCCAATTACGTAGCCACAGATAACGCCTGGCCGCCACCACCGACGCCATGTTTTTGGCTAAGCTTCTGATGAGGTCATACTGACTATCCGCCAAGTAGGCTGCGCCGGATTCCACTCTGGCCGAGTTCGCCTGAATCTCCTCCGGAGAGCCCTCTGACTGAAGCTGTTGAGCCCACCTTAAGCAGGCTCGAGCCACCCAAGCTCCTGACACGGAGGCCTGCAAAGCGAGAGCGCTTACATCAAAGGCTTGTTTCAGAAGCGTATCCAACTTCCTGTCTTGTGCGTCTTTTAAAGCCGAGCTTCCCTCAACTGGGATAGTCGTCTTCTTAGTAACTGCTGATACCGCTGCATCCACCCTGGGCGACTTCAGCAGATCCTTATCTGCCTCCGGGAGAGGGTATAGACGAGACATGGTTCTGACTCCCCTTAAACTGGATTCTGGCTGGTCCCATTCTTCCTGGATCATCTGGCGAACCACCCTGTGGACCGGGAAGACCTTCTGTGATCTCCTAATGGCCTGTATTAAGGGGTCCTCCAACGCCTCTTCCTGTGATGGTATGTCAGAGGCCACATTGAGCACTTTTAAGGATTCGTTAATTAAGGCCGGGAGCTCCTCCCGCCGAAAAACCCTAACTATTCGTGATTGATCCTCTTCCGGGATCTCTCCTTCCTCCAGCTCCTCCTCATCCTCGTCCAGATCCTTAAATGAGCTATCCTCCTCCGGAGCCCCCTCGGAGAAAGGCGGTGAGAGGTCTTCTCCATCCAGACGTGGGCGCTTGGAGGGGATGCTAGATTCCGGGTTGATAGCCCCGAGGAGTCTAGCCGACTTGTCTTCCACTGGAGTGGGAACCTCCTCTGTTCCTAGGCCCTGCTTGCGCAGGCAGTAGGCCTTATGAAGCAAGAGGATGAAGTCAGGGGAGAAAAATTCTGCGTCTCCCCCTGCACTCGAGGGTGGGGGTGGGGGGGGAAGGGGAGGCGTGGGCAACTCAGAGGGAGTAGAGGATGGACCCTGGGACCCTCCCTCTCCTACTAGAGGGTCTGCTGATCCCTGGGAGGGCTGCAAAATTTCTAGCTCTACTGATGCAGCCACTGCGGCGCAGCTCCTGCAGATTCCTGCCTCTGCGGAGGTGCCCCTGCGCGTTCCACAAGAGGGGCAGCGTGGCTTAGATGCCATGGGAATGGCTGTGGCTTACCCTTGTGAACCCCTGACGCCAAGGCCCGATTACTGTTAGGAAACGTAACTTTAAACCCCCTTAGCAAATGTAAGCCAATTAGTTGGAGTTAAGCTCAATAGGATCGGAAAAATCAAGAGAAAAATAACTTAACATTTAAACTTTAAGTTAAGTAAGATTAAAGTTAAGGTTACAGTAAAATAAATTTAATTAAATCAAAGAATTAAATCATCAAATCGTTGGAATAAGGTAAGATTCTTTTATCCCCTAAGGGAGATACTTGCGGTTTGGGCCTGCAGATCCTGGGCCCGAGGCTGCGTTCACCACCCGGAGGCTCAACACGTGTTAGGCCTCACCACGTGGAGCCTGACCGGGGGGACCGTGAAAGTGCTTCTGGCGCCTGTCTGCGCACCGGGCCCGAGACTGGAGCTGAGCCCCACTGTAGCACGTGTGCGATCGCTGCCTGATCGCACCGTGTGTTGAGCCGGGAGCCGCGCGGTTCGCCTCCTCGGTCACTCGCGTCGGGCCGAGCTGGGCGCTTCAAACCGGCTGGAGTTGCAGCCTCTAGCACTCAGCCACCTTCCGGGCTTCGGCGCGAGGCTGTTTCCCTCCCGAGGAAGGCAGAAATGACCGCCTGGGAGCTGGGCAAAGCAGAGCACCTCCTCTGTGCTGCAGATCCCGACCCTGCTCTGCGAGTCGTGCCGGATCCGGGCGGAGGGGGGGGGGGGGGGGGGAGAGGTAAGACTTAAAGGAGCAGAGCACCTGAATTGAAGAAAAGAAATCAAATAAAGGTAATCACTTCAGTAAAACAAAGAAAGATAAGGTAAAATTAAGTAAATTAAATTAAAGAAATAAAGGTAGGACTCCAGTAAGCCCAAGGCTTACGGAACCCTCCAGCTGCTTGGAGGCTGAGTATACTGGAGGTAGTGGGTGGTCCCAGTGGTATTTATACCGCTCCACCTCCAAAAAGGTTGGGCTCAGCCTCCAAGCTGCTGGAAGGGTTGCGTAACCCAGAAGTAAAGGGACTGGACTGGAGTGATGATAAGGAATAGCATAGCCTTCCCGTACCACTTCCAAAACCTATTGATTGGACGTGACCCGGATCCAAGTAGCGAAGAACTGCTGAAGACGTCCTCCCACTGGCAGAACTCCTACCCGGGCCCCTGTCTCCTCATTACAACTTCCTGGGACCAGAGGCGGAGGAAGAGCCTCTAAACCCTCTTCCTGCTCCTTGAAATCCCCGGAAGCCCTGCCCTCTAATGAGGGAGCAACCTCTCTCAAAGTGTGCCAACCGTGCCACCCGAAATTGCTGGGAATCCTGCAGCTGAGACTGCAGGAGAGCGGGGTTGCGACTCTGTTTCGGCCTGTCCTCAGGGAGCCTGCCTCCCTACCAATTTATCCAGCTCCTCTCCGAAAAGCAGCTTACCTTTAAAGGGGAGCCTGCTGAGGTGGGCCTTTGATGAACCAGCCGCAACCCAGTTGCAGAGCTACAGGTAACGACGAACCACTACCACCGAAGCCACGTTCTTCACCAAGCTCCTGATGAGATCATACTAACTATTCACCAAATAAGCAGCTCTGGACTCAATTCTTGCCGCTTCCCCCGACAAATCACCCTATGTCCCCAGCCAGTTGGAGCTGTTGAGTCCACTGCAGACAAGCCTGGGCTACCCAGGCCCCACACACGGACGCCTGAAGAGACAGGGAACTGATGTCAAAGGCTTGCTTTAACAAAGTGTCCACCTTCCTGTCTTGGGCATCCTTAAGGGCCGCATTGCCCTCCACCGGAATGGTCGTCTTTTTGGTAACCGCCAATACTGCCGCATCCACCCTGGGAGACTGCAGCAACTCCTTCTCCAGCTCCGGCAAGAGGTACAAACGTGACGGACTGAACCCCCCCCCCCCAAGCAAGACTCCGGCTGATCCCACTCTTCTTGGATCATCTGCTGAACCACTCGGTGTACCGGAAAAAAAAACTTTCTGTAACTTCCTGACCGCCTGAATCAGCAGGTCCTCCAAGACCTCCTCCTCAGACAGAGTGTCTGCAGCGATATTGAGGACTTTCAAGGACTCGCCGATCAACACCAGCAACTCTTCCTGGCGGAAGACTCGCACAATCCTGGCCTGCTCTTCTTCCGGAATCTCACTTTGAGTTTGTCCTCCCCCCAACTCCAATTCTGAGACCTCACCCTCCAGAGTCTCAGACATAGGGGAGTGGAGGGCATCCTCCTGCATGAGTCTAGGGCACTTACGCAACCTCTTGCCCTTTGGAGTCTGCATGTGTGTAGCCTCACGCCCCTGCACTGCTACCTGATTATGCTCACCCTGCTGGCACTGGCAGAATGCTCTATGTAGCAGCAACACAGATTCTGGGGAAAAACATCCCCCGCCTCCCCCTTCCTGCCCTCCTGCCAAAATGGACGGTCCGGACTGAGACTGCGGAGGGTCCAGCTGCTCTAAGGCTGTCAGCAGAGGAGAGCCTGATAGGAGCCCTGCTTCCAGGAACCCTCCTGACTCTTGGGACACTGGCAAAATTGGATCCTGGGACCCACTTGCCTGGAGTCCCTGTTCCACTGAAACTGCTTCTACAGTGCAGCCCCTGCACACGCCGGCCTCCGACACTGTTCCCCGAGTGCCGCAGACCGAACACTGCAGTCTCGCAGGCATAGTGACCAAACAGCTGTTCCTACCTGACTTCAGTGAAATCTAAGAAAAAACAACCCCCCCCCGATAGAGATTTTTATATATAGATATATATTTATTTATTATACACAGGATGGCCCCAAAACAGTGAGAACATCTCATAGCATATAAGTTATTTAAACATTCAAAAGGACAAATGTAAACAATTGACAAATTAAAAAAAAAAAATAGATGACCGGACATTGTCAAAATAAAGATGTTATATAGCTAAAAAAAGGTACAAACCATTTAAGTGTGTGTGTAAGTGTGTGTGTGTGTTATTTATTTATTTATTTATTTTATTTTTATTTACATTCTCTTATATACCATGCTATTCTGCATCACTTCGATTTACATTGAACAAACTGAAATTACATTGAACAGGGTATTATAACTTGGAGATAACCCTCCATAGCCCATGTTCCCTGTAAAATAGTTAAGTGGCTTGCCCAAGACCACAAGGAGCACCTGTGGGACTAGAAACCCCAGTCCTTATACACACACACACACACACACACACATACATACACCCCCTCACACAAAAAAACAAATAAAATTAATAAAATTAAAGGAAGCCCAAATTTAGGAAACAAATAAGCTACTGGCCAAGGGTGGGGTACCTATAACTAAAATCCCCCTGGGGAACACCCCTCTGGACTTAACTTCACATCGCACAAAAGAAAAAAAAAATTTGTACCTGTCTTCTCCCTGCAACACCAGGCCCCGAATAAGGCAGGCCTTGCTCTCCTCCAGCTGCCGGCGGCCGTGTGGTTACCTCAGCATGCCACGCAGCTCACTGCCGCTCACCTTGCAAATCTTGCCGCTTTCCCGGAGGTTTCCCACTGCGGGGATCTTTGAAACTCCTCACTGAGCAGCCGCATCTCCCTGCCCTCACACTCAGCCACCTTAGGACTTTGGCAGCGAGGCAGGACAGACACTAGTGGCAGGCCCTGCAAAAACAAAGCACGGCGATCCTCTCACCTGGCTCAGAAACACGGCTTCTTCACTGCCTCTGTAGTTCCTTCGCTAGTGGCAGGCCCTGTACTTTTTCTTTTTCTGCAATGCGGGCCGCCTGGAAAACCTCCTCCTGTCCCCCACAGACGCAGATTGCGGGGTGGGGGGGGACTCTGCCAAGAACCAGCTCAAAATAAAGAAATCAAAGGAATGAAATAAAATAAAAAAGGAAAAACCTTCCTATCTCCTGGCTTGCTGTACCCTCCAGCTGCTTGGAGACTGAGCTTACTGGAGCTGGTGGGTGGTGCCAGTGGTATTTATATCCTCCAGTCATCAAAAAGATGACATACTCAGTCTCCAAGCTGCTGGAAGGGGAGCACAACCCAGAGGATAGGGACTGGACTGAAGGGACGCTTAGGAACTTTCTTAGCTGTGTTTTAATAAGACCGTTACATCATTCTACAAGACCATTTGAAGATGGGGTACAGACAGCAACATAGCAGCATCTGGTGGGCAATTTCTCTGAGAATTTTTTGACCAATTGATTCTTGAAATGTGACCCATTGTCTGACAAGATTTGAGTAAGAATACCATACCAGGGAACTGTGTGCTCCATTATTACTTTCAGGACTTCAGCAGCAGTTTCTTTCTTACAAAGGAATGCTTCAACCCATAGCAACCTTGGGCCGGAAGGACTGGGGTTTCTAGTCCCACAGGTGCTCCTTGTGGTCTTGGGCAAGCCACTTAACCCTCCATAGCCCATGTTCCCTGTAAAATAGTTATCTCCAAGTTATAATACCCTGTTCAATGTAATTTCAGTTTGTTCAAAGTAAACCGCACTGATGCAGAATAGTGCGGTATATAAGAGAATGTAAATAAATAAATAGTAAGGGCAAACCAGAATCAATAGATACCTCCTCCTCGACACTTCACCTGCATGTCAGTAAAGTCAAAGTGCCAATGCAGAAAAGGTCCCAGTGGCCTCAGTATTGCACCCCCCACTTGGTTTAAAGTATGCATGGTGGGTGCTAGTGAAACAGATGTGGCAGTCACTAACCACCATCTGGACTAACTTTTGCATGTCAAGACACCACAGGGTATCACCGAGATGGGAGACAATGGCTGCCACTCTGCAATGATCCACATAGTGTAGCATGGTGGACACACTTATTAAAGCAATAGAGGAAACACATCGTCCCTGAACGGTACATCCACACTTCGTGGACCTTAGTACATCCTGCATTTACCCATCGCTGTAATTCATTCTGTTACACATTTTCCTGTAAATCCTCTAGTTTGCAAAAGACATGCTGGCTGACCTGTTGGCGGGTCACAACCATAACCTCTGAGATTTCTGGATAAGTAGTTGCCTGCGCTAGGTTATCAGCCATAAAGTTCCAAACTGTTCCCATGTCCGAACTTCCTGATGTGCTGCAACCCATTCACATGCCGTCAAGTGGCCCTGCTCTGCTCTTTCTGAGCATTTCAAAAACGTCCATTAGGATCTTAGCCTGTTGGAGGGGCTGGTCCTTAGCTGATAAGTATCCCCCTCTTGGCCCAAATCATACTATGTGCGTGTACTGAGCTATTTACAAACCAGGAGGTATAGATCACTAAATGTTTCTCTTAGGATCTGTGCTAGTGCCGCAATCTCTGCTCCTTGAGCACTATATCCTGGAGGCATCTCATACTGTACTATGTGGGTAACAGTTCCCTGTGGGGTGACCCTACACACAGCAAAACCTGCTTAGTCTCCCCTCTGGGATCAGTCTATGAACCAACATTCAGCCTCCTGAGGTATGTCCAAATGCAGTACTATCCCTAATATAGGTCCAACATCTTCTTGTGCCTGCTTTAGGCAGTCATACAGGAAAGTAGACACCTGGAAGAGGCCTAATGTGATTACATAGCAGGGTGGCAGCACACCTGTCTACTCTTGCAGGTAAGAAATGGATGGCCCTAGACTTTAGGAGTGCATGCAATGTGTGATTAGTGTACAACTTTATCTGTAATGGAGTCACGTAGCTGTACAGGTTTTCAACTGCAGCACTGGCTGCCAATCTCTTCTCACAATCTGTAAATCCTTGTTCTACTACTGACATTTTAATTTGGGATCTTATATCTGAGTTAAGAAAAAATTTGTCTGCTGTTCTCTGTGTCAGAAGATTAAATAGCTCTGCCTGGGTCTGTGATAGGTCATAGGGCAGTTGTACACAATGCAGAACAAATTTCTATGAATGTGTTAACAAATGTGGAAGATCAAATTAATAATAAAGGAAAAAAAAGATTACAGCTGGATTTTGCAACCAAGGAAGATAGCTCTAAAAGTTAAGAAAATATGTAACCATGTGATGCAAAGATGTTTACTTAGTATTACATTGTTGGAGAAAATCTTTATATAAGATTATGAAGAAAATATTTTTTTAATTGTTCTTTTAAGGTTCCTGTGTTTCTCAAGCTTAAAGGTATATTGCTTTTTGGGATTTCCCAAAGGGGAATGCTTTAATGAAATCTCTTAGGAAAGCATCTCTACTCTGATCAGATGGTCTGCTGTGCTTAAGTGCTTCCAGATGTTAGATCAAACAATCAAGGCATTGGAGAATCTGTTTCTGTTGTCCTTTGCCCTTTAGAGTGGGGGTTTGACGTCCCTGACAGGACAATGCTATTTGGAAATGATTTTAAATCTCGAGTGAATGAGAAGTTATATGTTTGGTTTTGATTGAGCAAAATTAAAAGTAAAATAGAATTTTGTATACTGTTGCAAGCATCCCAAAAGAGCTGTAACTAAAGGACAGAAAGAGAGATCTACTGTTTAGTTTGCAGTTCCGTTTGACACCAGTCTCATTCAATTTAAATGTGAAAGGGAGTGTTTGTATTCTTAAGCTCAGTGCTAATGACTAATGACTAAGGACAGTAACACAGGAGTTGCTGAATTTTAGGATAAATTAATCTGTTTTTCTGTATTTAAATTTTATATGTTGGGGTCCAGAGAACACAGTGTACTTTGTTTTGAAAGATTTTTTTTAAGTTTCAATTTTAGGAATACACTATATTGTAGCACTATGACATACAAATTTACTTTAGCTTAACACACTTGCAGAACAAATTTGGTAGAAAAATTGGAGCTTAGTTCCCAGAAGAATATGAGAATATTTGTAAAGTTATTTACACATAAAATAACATTAAGTTGAATCAATTAGACAAAGTCTCCTACAGCACTTTCTCTGATACAAAGGTTTGTTTTTTTTAACATGTCTGTCTAGTTCTGTTGTTCATTTGTATTTCTTGAGATAGCATGCCGGTAAGGTGAAGCTAGCCCAAGCACTGCTTTGAAGTCTCCGCCTGACATGCAACAGTAACAGTGTAATGAAAGACTCAGGATAATTACCGTATTTTTCGCACCATAAGACGCACTTTTTCTTCACCAAAAAGTGGGAGGAAAAGTGCCTGCGTCTTATGGTGCGAATATAAGAAGTTGCAGAGCGGCAGCGGGTCCCCCGGGACCTTCCGTGTCCTTGGGGACTGCATCATCCCTCCCCCGCCCCGTGTTCAGGCTTATCAGTGCCAGCCACCACCACAGAAGATCTCCTCCTTAGACACTCACCGACTCCTTCTTCTGCAGCCGCGGCTCCCTGCCTCTTAGGGAACCGCGGCTGTGCTTTTAAAATCATCTCGGAGCCCTTCCTGTCTTGACGGGCTCCGTGCAGCATTTTCCGCCTCTAAAGGAAGTGGTAAACAACTTCCTTTAGAGGCGGGACAATGCTGCACGGAGCCCGTCAAGACAGGAAGGGCTCCGAGATGATTTTAAAAGCACAGCCGCGGTTCCCTAAGAGGCAGGGAGCCGCGGCTGCAGAAGAAGGAGTCGGTGAGTGTCTAAGGAGGATATCTTCTGTGGTGGTGGCTGGCACTGATAAGAATGAACAAGTGGCTGGGGAGGGATGATGCAGTCCCCAAGGACACGGAAGGTCCCAAGGAGATGATTTTAAAAGCACAGCCGCGGTTCCCTAAGAGGTAGGGAGCCGCGGCTGCAGAAGAAGAACAAATAATGATAAGATTGTGTTTGAGCCATTGCCTCACCTTGATACAGTCGGGTTACACAACTATACAATTGCTCATCTCAGGTCTTCATTATTGGTAATCTAGAGTTTTTTCTATCATGTGCATTATTTTACCCACATATTGAACAGGCATTTTTTAAATTATATTATTTCATGAAAATATAATAAATAATAAGCACTTTCACAGCAAATAGGTAGGATGCATAAGGCAATCAAAACAGAATATTTTTTTTCCTATTTTCCCCTCTGAAAAACCAGGTGCGTCTTATGGTCCGGTGCGTCTTATGGTGCGAAAAATACGGTACTTTGCCTTGTTCAGCACTCTCACTGAGATGCCATACGTGAGAGAGAGACATGTGGCTGTCTTGTTAAAAACCATACTTTGTCCTAATGAGACCACTGTTATAAAAATGTTACAAAAATAATATTTTTATACTGTAGGGACTTTATTCAGATTGTTTAAGACAATTGCTATTTTGAATGAGCACATATGTCCATTTTTGAACCATACCAATTAAGTTGGTGGAAAAAAAAGACAGACACTGTTTACTCATGTTGTTATATTCATTAAGAAGAATCCAAGTTTATATTTTCTATATACTATTTGTTTACCATAATACTAAGTTTTTCTAACAATTGTTTGATGTTCTTAGCATGCCAATTAAGAGGTGGTACTCTGATGGACATTAAACTGATGAAGGTTATTTAAAGTGACATGTCTGTCTAATGAACATGTAAGCAAATTTTATTCAACTATGCTGTCTCCAGAATCTTTAATTCAGAAAGTCATTTAAGCCTCAACACATACTCACATTGGAAATAGACACCTGGAGACAGGCTAGGTGCATTTTGCACCCTGATATGCTTTGGAACATCCATACTGGCCATGTGGTACTTCCAAATACAAAGGCAAAATGAGGCAAAAAGTATGTCCTGGCCAGACATGCAGGGGTAAAAACAAAAAGAGGGATGATTTGATGACAAATTTTCACGAATAAAAAATTGGGGTAATTCTGAAACTTGCCAAACTTGCAGAATATGTGCTTGCAACTTGTCTATTAATATGTAAAGATCAGTTATGAGCATAGTAGAGTATTTCCTACCAGCAAATGAATCTTCAGTGATGGAGAGACAAGAAGTTTATCAAACTGAGAGACACAGTTGATACCATATGAGATAGTTATGATCTTAAGTAAATATGGATGAAATGATGTTTATCACATTGCATTGTCTCATTGTAAAATCTAATCTAGAATATTTTAGCCTTTTCATTTAATATTGGATTTTGCTCTTCTGAATGGGACCTGGAACCATGTCACCGATTGAAATCCATAGATTCCAGCAGAGGGAGTTGGCCATAGTCCAGATGGAACTGACCACCCCAAGACCTCTGAACTCAACTATACTTAAACTTCAGAGACAGGTGAAGCGCACGACGCAGTCCTGAAAAACTGCTGGGAAGCAGGCCCAAATTATCTGAAAATAAAGACTATTAAGACTGATTGGGACTTTTGGGAAAATCTACAAGTCATTTGGGCTACAGCAATTGCAATACCCACACCAGCTCAAGTTTTGCTGTAACATTTTCAAAGCTTTCTTCATCACTTTGTTGAATATTTGATGTGTTCAGTATTATTGCAAGCTGTATGTCTTCCATTCTCTTAGAATGTTGTCTGCTGGTATTCCAAACTCGGAGGCCTAAAAGCTTTCATTCTTATTCTTTTAAGTATGGCTTGTTTTGCAATTATTGCCTGTTGTGTATTATCCATTCTGTTTGCTTGTTGTCAAAAAATGATAAGTCAAGCACCGATACCATGTATGTTGTATCTTGAGAACTGTACCAGAAGCTGCCCCTTTGGATCATCCCTCCCTGTCTCAAATGGTTATTGTTATTAATGCCCCTTAGCGGGATTACTTTTGCCCCTCCACATAAAAAAGAAATAGGAATAGAAAAAGTGGGGAATGTTGGAAAATTTGATTTAAAGTCTGCCTTGGGTCTGCTTATATATGTATATATTGGCTTTATATGACTGAACTCTTGCCTGGTGAAACTACACAGGAGGATGGATGGCACAGAAGACAAGACAGACAGACATGAAGACAATAGCTGTATGAGAGTATATGCTTGCCATAAGAAAATGGATGCGGCCTGTTATGGAGGATTCTGGGTAACCATATTCTGCATAGGAGTATGCAAAAATATTGGGCCTAGCAGTATTTGAGCCTAAGCAAGAAACAGGCTAAGCCAGGAATGCAATGAATTCAAACTTATGAGCATAAACACACTCTCCTACCCTGAAGGTTCAATTAGTGCCAAGAAGGAAAAATACAGGAAGGGTCAAAGGTCACAGACCATGCATAGATAAATAGACCTAAAAGCATTTCCAGATGTATAGAGGTCATAGGCCATGTATAGATAAGCAGGTCTAAGAGCAAAGTCCAGATGTACACATGTAAGGAGATTCTCCCCTGGGAAAAAAGTGTTGCAGAACCCTGAGGCCCTGCTGACACTTAATGAATGATGGATTACTGAACAGACATTTGAGACGGAGAGAAATGTATATAAGGCAATTATTTTTCATGTAAGAGTGGGCAGTATTTTCTTCCCCTTCACAGAGAGAGTAAGAAAATGCTGTCTGCCATCTCTAGATAGGCATTTGCTGTTTGCTATTTTATAATCACTTTCGTTATTCTAAATAAAAGTCTTTTGAGCTAAAGCAACTGCCGTCTAAGTAATTCTCTGATTGGTGATATTTTGGGCAACCGTTGTGGGAACCAGAAGCTACACTACCGAGAATGACCCTGACAAATGTCCCACTATTTTGCCCGTAAGGGTTTGCAGGTACGCTGTCCCATAAGTTCTATTTCAATGGGCACTGTCATTTTGGTGGTTACCGGTTTTCCATTGAACCCTGTGGTTAGGAGTTTGGTAGGACAGTTTCACTCCTGGGGGTAGAGAGTTTAGTACCAATGTCATGGCTCCAGAATCCAACATCTGCACTAAATAGCCATTTAGACACACTCCTATTACTGACTCATGCTCATTAAGCATGACCTGCATCACCATAGAAAGTCACTGTGGCCTTCCCAGGGGAGGCTGCCACTGGGGAAACCTGCTCTGAAGACCTTGGTAATTATTAGGTGGTCCTTGTGACCTTGCTGGAATTCTAGAAGGGGGACTCCCGACATTCACACCGGAGATGTCCCCCACCTTCTGCAATTCCAGCAACTGAATGTGCTTCTCTGGGGATGTTGTTCCTGGGGGTGACCCCTCTTGACCTCCTCCCCAGTCGCCCCCATTGTTCGGACCAGTTTGGTTCCAAGCTTGGGCATTCAGGCCAAAGTTTTCCCAGGGATCTTCTTCCTCAAAGGAATCAAACTGCTCTAAATTTCTGATAATCTTATTTTTTTTTGTAATGGCTCTCAGTTTGTTTTTCTACTTCATGTCTGTTTTGTTGGGGCTTTCTCCCTCCTTTTCGCCGTCCTTTTCCTTATCCCTGTCCTTGCTCCTGGTCTTATCTAGATCATTCTGTAACTCTTAATTGTAATGCCATTAGGTTTGTAACCCCTTTATATATATATATATCTCACAGGTTTTGCTTGTTCTTCCTCTGCCAGTCTAGCAAAGTGATGAATGTGTAACTGTTGCCTTGCCCATGATTCATCCAAGCAGTCTACAATCAAGTCTAATTTTGACTGAATCGTCTTTGGTAAGGTTGAACAGAGGGTTTGATAGAGAAAGGGTAGAAATCCTGGATCTGAATAGACCATGCTTGTCTGGGTTTCCCATAAGTCTTGAAATCGGGCAATATATGCTCCCACATCCTCCTCAATTTTGAAACGCATCTTTAATAGAGGATCCAGATTTTTCTGGGTGGGATATAGCTCCTTAATAGCATTCCAGATGTTAGGACAAAATTGGTTAAAGTCTGCACCATCATACTGGGTTTCTGACACAATAACTTGTGGTATGTCAGTGAAGTTATTAGGAACACATGCTACTAATTAGGTCTTTATCGGAGCAAACAGGGCTTTGACAACCTCTATACCCAAGATATATACTGCTGTAATTCTCTCAAATTTCTGGATCCATGTGGCGTCACCCCTACTCAAGGGTGGCAAGGCACTAGCTATGTTATCCATATCCGTAAAGTTCCATAGGACATATCTAATAGCTTCTGCCCTAGAATGTAAAGCGTAGTTACTCACCTGCAACAGGTGTTCCCCAGGGACAGCAGGAATCAGTCCTCACTTATGGGTGACGTTGGCACCGACAGAGCCTGCGCAGAGCAATTCCCCAGCTTTCAAAGAAAGCCTTTAGGATTGCTGCCATGCATGCGTGGTCCTCTTCCCACCCAAAGGTGCCATCTTACTCAGTCAGGTCCCAAAGCTAGAGCCCTAAGCAGATAGCAAGGGAAGGACAAAAAAAATAGCAACTCTTCAGGGGAGGTGGGAGGGTAGCGAGGACCGATTCCTGCTGTCCCTGGAGAACACCTGTTGCAGGTGAGTAACTACGCTTTCTCCCGGAACAAGCAGGAAGTCAATCCTCACTTATGGGACTCCCCAGCTACAGGCTACCGAATCTGTATGCCAAAAACGCCTCTGCAAGGCCATGAGCAGAAACCAATGTCAGAAGGCAGCCCGACTCCTCAGGCCTTCGGGGCAAGTTCTCGGTAGCCACAGAAGAAGGGTCAGAGGGCAGGAGTTGCTTATACCCCGAACACATTATGGCGTACAGCCTGGCCGAAAGCACTGTCCCGGTGGGACTTCCTCTCCAGGCAGTAGCATGAAGCGAAGGTATTCACTGAAGACCAGGTCGCAGCCCGGCAGATGTCCGTCAGAGGCACTGAGCACAGCGAAGCCACCGATGCCGCTTTGGCACGGATGCCATGCACGGTGACCCGACGGTTCAGCGTGGAGCCCGCCTTTGCCTGGGCTAAGGCAATGCAGTCCGTCACCCAGATGGACAGGGTGCGCTTGGTGACTGCCAACCCCAGGCGGTTGGGACTGTAGGCGATAAAGAGCCGGTCGGACTTGCGATGACCCTGGGTGCACTGCAGGTAGAAGGCGAGAGCCCTCTTGCAGTCGAGTGTATGCAGGACGTCCGATGCCTGGTCGGCATGAGGTCTTGGGAAGAAAGCCGGCAAGACCACCTCCTGATTGGAGGTAGAAATCCTAGACAACCTTCGGTAGGAACTTGGGGTGGGTGCGAAGGACCACTGTTCCTGTAAAACCTAGTGTAGGGGGCTTCAGCCATGAGAGCTTGAAGTTCACTGACTCACCGCGCTGAGGTCAGAGCCACCAGGCAAGCCACCTTCCATGAGAGGTGCTGGAGCGAGCATATTGCCACTGACTCGAAGAGCAGCCATGTCAGCTGCATGAGGATGATGTTCAGGTTCCATTCCGCTGGTGGAGGCCAGATGGGGCGTTTGGAAAGCAAGAGGCCCCACATGAAGCGTGAGACCAGAGGCTGGCCCAAGAGGGGTTTACCCTTGACGGGCAAGTGGTTGGCTGAGATGGCGCTCAGGTGAACCCTGACTGAATTGGACTTCAGCCCCACCTGAGAGGTGGAGAAGGTACTGGAGAATCCAACGGGTGGAGTAGGAGAACGGGTCGATCTGGAGCTCGGAGTACCAAATTGAAAACCGCCGCCACTTCAGGGCATAGGCCTGCCTCGTCAAGTCCTTCCTCGACGCGAGTAGGACATCCTCGATCTGCACAAGGAGGTGCAGCGAGGCTAGAGAGACCCGGTTCAGCTGCCAGGCTGTAAGAGATAGCGAGACCAAGTTCGGATGAAGCACCCGTCCCTCCTCCTGCGTCAGCAGGCCTGGGGCACTGCCCAGGGGGACCAGAGGCTCTGACAAGAGCCGGAGTAGAAGCGGGAACCAAGGTTGTCGAGGTCACAAAAGAGCCACCAAAATCACCGAGGCTCGGTTGCGCTGGATCTTGTGGAGAATCCTCACAAGGAGAGGAGTGGGAGGGAATGCATACAGAAGCCCGGAGATCCAGTTCATGAGGAATGCATCCGGGGCCATCATGCTCGGGTGCGGTATCAGCTCGCAGAAACGGGGAAACTGTGCGTTCACTGGGTTGGCGAACAAGTCTATGGACGGAGTCCCCCAATGGCAGAACAGGTGAAGAACCACCTCTGGACTCAGGTGCCACTCGTGTGGGTGAAGGAGCCTGCCGAGTCTGTCCACGATGAGGTTGTCCTGGCCCAGGAGGTAGACCACTCTGTGTCGTGCCCCTGCGTACGGTGAAGGAGCAGAGGACTGTCTCCCAACAGAGGAGGCAGGAGCCCGTGCCCCCCTCCTTGTTTAAATGTAGAACATCGTGACTCTGTTGTTGGTCTGCACGAGCACAAACTTGCCCTTCAGGTGGTACTCTAAGATCTTCAAGGCAAAGCAGACCGCTAAAAGCTTGAACAGGTTGATCTGCTGCTGAGATCTCTCAGGTGACCACCGCCCCTGGGTGCAGAGGTTGTCACAGTGGGCTCCAAAGCCCAACAGCAAGGCTTCCATCGTCAAGCTTGTGTGGTCGAGTCTGGAAGGGCATTCCCCGAAGAAGCTCTGGGGGTTCTGCTACCAGACTAGGGACTCAAATAGGCTGCAAGACACCTGGATGGGGTCTCGGAGGCAGCCCGAGGCTTGGGCCCATTGCACTGAGACACCACTGGGCCGCTCGCATCTGCATGCAAGCATGGGGAATGACGTGGAGCGACATCGACCCCATCTGAGAGCAATCCAGCGACCAACTGCAGAAGAGGTGAGATTGTGAGCTATACTCTGTGCCTCCTGCCCTTGCTTCGTTCCTCTGTTCGGAGACTCCCTCCAGCTCCTTGCTACCTGCTTAGCTCTGCCCACAAAACCTCCGGCTGCTCAAGACCTGCTACAAAAGCCATCGAGCCGAAGCACCCTTTGACATGGCCCTTAGGCAGGGAACTTTGGCAGGGACCAGAATATCAACTGGAATCTCTCCACAACACACATCTTACAAGATCACCGAACAAAATTACATTGGAAAATAATCCGAACTTTCATAGGATACCGGAAAGCACTGAACTCCCAGTTAAGATTTAACTAAAGCATTACACCACCCATCTCTGAGCTGCAGTTCTACACAACATAACGGTATCAGGTCACTGGCTAGATTTTAATCTAAAGCACAGTTACTTACCTGTAACAGGTGATCTCTGGGAACAGCAGGAATAAGTCTTCACATATGGGTATCGTCGGTACCGACGGAGCCTGCGTGGGAACGCTCCCCAGCGTCCAGTAAGAAAGCTTTTGGGAGCATCCCACAGCGCCTGCGCGCTGCCTTCCCGCCTTTCCCAACCGCCTCTCTCCAGTTCGAGTTTTAAAGCTAAGACAAAGAGAGAGAGGAAAGGAAAGATAGAGAGATACAACTCCTAGGGGAGGTGGGTGGGTTGTGAAGACTTATTCCTGCTGTTCCCAGAGATCACCTGTTACAGGTAAGTAACTGTGCTATCTCCAGGAACAAGCAGGAATGAGTCTTCACATATGGGGACTCCCTAGCTGCAGATGCCAGGGAGAAACCCCAGGTTGTGTGTCCTTGAAAAGGACTCTACCTCCCCCCATGGATCTCTGGCATCCGACCAGGGTAGGTGGGTAGGAGTCGATTAGGAATGGAACAGGTGTTTGAGAACAGCCTGACCAAACGAGGCATCCCGGCGGGAGTCCTTGTCCAAACAGTAATGGGCTGTGAAGGTATGAACCGAGGCCCAGGTGGCCGCTCGACAGATTTGGTCGATTGACAGAGTTTAGATGAGCCATTGAGGCTGCCATGACTCTCACATTGTGAGCTGTGACATGGCCCTCCAGAGAAATGTTCCTACTCTGGTAGGCGAAAGAAATACACTGAGCAATCCAGTTGGACAGTGTTCTCTTAGAGACTGGAAGTCCTAAATGAGAAGGATCAAAAGCAACAAAATTGAGAAGACTTTCTATGCTGCTGTGTTCTTTGTAAGTAAAAAGCGAGAGCTCTCTTACAATCCAAGGTATGAAGATTCCTCTCTGCACTTGATGCATGAGGTCCTGGAAAAAAAACAGGTAAATATACCTCTTGGTTCAGATGAAAAGGCGAGACCACTTTGGCCATAAAGTGTGGATTGGTCCTGAGGACTACCTTATCATGATGGAACCTTGTATAAGGTGGATTAGCCACCAAAGCTTGCAATTCACTGATGCAGCGTGCTGAGGTGACTGCAATGAGAAAGATAACCTTCCAAGAAAGAAATTTCAAGGAGGTGGTGGCTAAAGGTTCAAAGGGTGGCTTCATAAGCTGGCCAAGAACCAGGTTTAGATCCCATGCCACTGGAGATGGTCTAATGGGAGGTTTAGTTAGAAGGCCTCTCATGAATCTGGCTATAAGAGGGTGAGAGGAAATAGGCTGTCCATTGAGGGGCTTGAGGGATGCTGCAATAGCACTCAAATGGACTCTTACTGAATTCGTTTTCAGACCTGCATGGGATAGATGCAGGAGATACTCTAGTAAAGAATTCAAAGGTATTGCAAGAGCATTAAGACCCTTCTGTGAACACCAAATGGTAAATCTTTTCCATTAGAAAGCATAGGAACTAGGTCTAGTAGAGGGCTTTCTAGAGGCATGAACAACATCTCTGACTTGCTGAGAGAGATGAAAATCTTGAAGGTCAAGGCCCTCAGCAATCAAGCCCTGAGATGGAGAGACCGGGGGTTTGGGTGCCACAATGTTCCTTCTTCCTGGGATAGGAGGTCTGGTGCAGAGCCCAAGTCCAGGGAAGGAGCTTGAGAGAGATGCAGAAGTAGAGGGTACTACACTTGGCGTGGCCAATATGGTGCTATGAGGATCATGGTCCCTCGATCTCTCTGAAGCTTGAAAAGAGTTTTGGTAATTAGGGGAATGGGTGGAAAGGCATAAAGGAAGTATTGACCCCAGTGAAGGAGGAAGGCATCCTTGGCCTGAACTCCCTGACACGGAATTCTGGAACAGAACCGGGGAAGTTTGGCATTCCACGGACTTGCAAAGAGGTCTATGTCCGGGGTTCCCCAAATTCGAAAAATCCTGGCTACCTGGTCCATGTGGAGGGACCAGTCATGTGGAAGCAGAACTCAACTGAGTCTGTCCGCCAAAGAGTTTTGAACGCCTGGAAGATATACTGCCAGACGATGGATGTGATGCTCTCTGTCGAAGGCCCAGAGTCGCAAAGCTTCATTGCAAAGCGACAGAGAGCCAGTCCCGCCCTGCTTGTTTACATAGAACATGGCTACTTGGTTGTCCGTATGGATGAGGACTGTCCTGTAGCTGAGCAGGGAATCGAACACTCTGAGAGCTAAGAATATTCCTCTGAGTTCCAAGAGATTGATATGCAGAGAAGTCTCCTGTGGAGACCAGATGCCCTGGGTGGAGAGATCCTGCAGATGAGCTCCCCAACCCATGGAGAAGCATCTGTTGTCAGAGTTGCTTGGGGTAGCGACTGCTGAAAAGGGGACCCCAGCAACAGATTTGGAGGGGACTTCCACCACTGGAGAGACCAAAATAGGCGACTGGAGTTTGCTATTTTGTCTGACAGGCAACCTGATGCCTGAGTCCATTGGGTGGACAAAGTCCATTGAGCTGCCCTCATGTGAAGGCGAGCATATGGAACCACATGCACGGTGGATGCCATGTGGACTAATAGTTGTAACATCTCTCGAACAGTTAAATGGGACTTTAACTGTATCTGGGAGGCTAACTGCACAAGCGTAGGCAATGGGCGTGAGAAAGGATAGGCCCTTGCAGTTGTGGCATCCAGCAAGGCCCCTATAAACTCCAGAGACTGAGTAGGGGTGAGATTGGATTTTGGGATGTTTATTACCAGTCCCAAATACTGAAGGACACGCATTGTACAGGTTAGACAAGTCTGAGCCTTTGACTGGGATGGAGCTCGAATGAGCCAGTCATCCAGATATGGGAATACGAATATTCCTAGAGTGCGCAGAAATGCAGCTACTACTGCCATGCATTTCATGAACACCCTTGGTGCAGAGGCCAGAACAAAGGGAAGCACCCTGTATTGGTAGTGCTTTCCTTGAAAAAGGAACCAAAGGAACCTTCTGTGTGTTGGATGGATGAGGACATGGGTGTACGCATCCTTGAGATCTAGAGAACAAAGCCAGTCCTGACTCCGAAGGTATGGAAGCAGAGCACCGAGAGAAATCTTGAATTTCTCTTTGAATAGAAAAACTTGTTCAATTCTCTGAGATCTAATATGGGTCTGTAGCCCGCTGTTTTCTTTGGAATAAGAAAATAAGGGGAGTAGAACCCTGAGCCCTGTTGAAGAAGAGGTACTTCTTCTATTGCCCCTTGGGCAAGAAGGGTAGCTATCTCCTGACCCAGAAGGTTGAGGAGAGATGTTGGAGAATTGAACTGTTTCACCATGGAGTGGGGAGGAAGGTTTAAGAAATGAAGCTTGTACCCTTCCCTTATGATGGAGAGGGTCCATTGCTCTGCTGTGATTTGCTCCCATCTGGGAGCAAAGTAAGCCAACCTTCCTGGAATGGTGACGGGCTCTGGTTCTTCCAGAGCTAGAAAGGCTAAGTTCTCTAGTTGCAAGTCAAAGGCCCTGAGGAGGCTGAGGCTGCTGGGCCGTGGGAGGCCTGGCAGCCTTTGACTTGGCCTGTTTAGGTGGTTGCTGACGCTTTGCAGCAAAACGACCTGCAGAAGATGCCTGCTGACCATAAGCAGGATAATATCTTCCCTTTTTAGAGAAAGATGTCTTTTTGAACAATCTTTTCTTAACAGGAGCAGAGGTAGACTTTGAAAGTCAATCCAAAGCAGAGTTCTCAGCATCCATCTGAGTGGCCTTTGCTTGCCAATCCTTGCCAAAAAGGTTCTCACCTGTACAAGGAAGATTTCCCAATTCATCTTGGACCCAGAGTTCCAAATCAGAGGCTTGTAACCAAGCAATTCTGCGTGCACCTATGGCAATAGTTGAGGCTCTGCTTACACACTCAAAAGAGTCAAAGGCTGCACGGTTGGAAAATTTGGAAACATCTTGGGCATGTTTGAGCCAAGTGAGAAATTCCTGCCTTTTATCTTCTGAAATAAAAGGAGCTAAAGTCTGCAGATGATCTGTGACTTCTTTTAGAAACATCTCCATATAGAGACTACAGGAGTTGATTCTGGCAGCAAGCATATTAGCTTGGAAAACCCTTTGGCCAAAAGCATCTAGAGTCCTGCATTCACGTCCTGGAGGATTAGATGAGTGTCTCTTTGCACTCTATTTTCCTCATGGCAGACTCTACCACAATAGAGTGGTGGGGAAGCTGAGACTTATGAAAGCCAGGACAAGGAGGGACACGGTACATAGTGTCTAACCTACGAGAATGAGGAGAGGTGATGAGGAGTCTCCCACATGCTCAACATGAGATCATAGAGAATCTCATGAATAGGTAAGGTAGCTGCCTCTTTAGGAGCCTTAGGATATTGCAAAATATCTAATTGCTTGGCTCTAGGCTCTGACTCAGGGGCCACTGTAATGGAGAGGCCCCTAGCCACTTCCCTAATGAAGTCTTGAAAAGACAAGTCTTCTGGAGGAGACAGACATTCTTCGTTTTGGAGAAGAAGACTCCTGAGGAAGAAGTACCGATGCCTCGACAGAAGCCTCCGACTCGTCAGTCTGCAAAGGAATCAAAGTATCACCTGTCTGGATGCTCTTGTAAAGCCCAATATGTGTACCGGAGTTGGATCGACATCGGGAGTAAGCGGTACCGGTTCGGTACCAATGGGCATCATAGGACAGGGTACCGTTGCAGTCGACACCGAAGCCGATGTCGATGCAATTGGTACCGGCACCGGGAATGATGCCGGTGCCGGTACCGGCAACGGAGATTGTTGCGGTACCGGAGGCGTCGCAGCCTGCATAAACGCTGTTAGGGTGCGCTGCATGGACAGAATCTTCTGATCCAGACACCAGAGTCTGGATGTCGGTACCAGTGGAGGCCACCGGTACCCCAGAACACGGCAACAGGTGATCGGTCGAGGCCAAGCCATCAATGTCAACCTGTGACCCCATAGACAATGCTTTGGAAGCCGGAACTTCCCGCCGGGGTAATTGTGCCGGTGCAGAATCCTCGAGGACAAGCCCGGAGGCATCTCGATGCTTAGAGGGAGATTTGCCCTTCGAGGAACGGCTAGATTTATGTTTGGTTACCTGAGATCCATGGGAGGAAGAAGCAGCCCTGGAAGACGTCGATGCCACCGAGGCTGCATCAGAGGGAAACAGGGTACTGAGCTTGGCTGCTCGGTTCTGCCGACCTCTTTTAGACATCATGGTACAGGACACACAATCTGTGATGGAATGGTCAGGACCCAAACATTTTAGACACCAATCATGGGTGTCGGTGACAGAAATAGTACCGCCACATTTTGTGCACTTTTTGAACCTGGAAGCAGGCTTCTCCATGAGGAGAAAAATATTCAGGCCTAAGGCCCAAACTGAAAATGCACAGTTGAAGTAAAGTACTAGTTTTGGGTTTTTTTGTTTTTTTTTAAAGAAAGAAAAGAAAAGACCGGCGGTACCGGTCTGACGTCGAAGAAGGCAGACGCGCACAGAAAATTAAAGGAAAAAATAAAGAACTTTTTCTGCGGTGACAGGAACACGACCTGCTGGCTCCGCAGAAAAGAAAAACTGGAGAGAGGCGGTTGGGAAAGGCGGGAAGGCAGCGCGCAGGCGCTGTGGGATGCTCCCAAAAGCTCTCTTACTGGACGCTGGGGAGCGTTTCCGTGCAGGCTCCGTCGGTACCGACGATACCCATATGTGAAGACTCATTCCTGCTTGTTCCTGGAGATTCATTTATAATGCATAACTGCCTTCTTTTTTTTTCATTCCTATCGTAATCGGAGATATTCCACGCACTGTTCAATTAATAGCTACAACTATATTATTGTCCAATTACATCTCAGTTACTGTTACAAATATTTGTTACCATGTGCATTTCCTACATGTGAATGAGTATGTGCACGGAGCGGCAGGTGCACCTATTCTTGCCATCTTACTGGGCAGACTAGATGCACCATCCTGGTCTTTATCTGTCATTATTTACTATGAATCTGTTCTTCAATCAAAAAAACCCTCACATATTGGAATACTCGACAGTTCACATTCACCACGCAAAAACTATTCCCAATACTACATACCCAAGTTAGTCTATTCTGATGCCCCATCCCAATTTCTCACATACAAAATGGAATACAGGACCATGTTTACCTACATATTTTTGATCGCCCTATTAATCTACAATCAAATAACCATCTAAACCCATCAACCTGACACAAACTCGCCTCTTGGCATATCATTTCAATCTGCAACAGATATGATCCCAGTCATTTCTTTAGAAACGAACAACCACCACATGTATAAACACATATCCCATGATAGACTCATACACATTCAACCATCTATCATAACAGAAGCAATACAATCCTCAGTCACACCCCCATCCCCATCCCCCATCAAAATTATGATGCTCAATTCAAGATCTGTTAGAAACAAAATTCCTGTCATCACAGATCTTATACAAAGGTAGTCTGGGCGTTCGTCTTTGATAACAAACATGGCTGTCTGAATCAGATAGTATTCTTCTAAACCAATTAAAATTTGACGATGATGTATTTACTTGTCATAGGAGCAAACAGAGGGGGTGTCCTCATATTTAGTAAACAGAAATATAAATCCTTTGCAAGCGTATCCACTAACGTTGATAGACATTTTGAAAATAGAAAATTTAAAAAAAAAAAAAACACACCACAAAAACAACTTTGCCATAGGTCTTATATACTGATCATCATCGCCTAACCATGACAATCTGACCATGATATTGGAATCAGCTTGCTTTGCACAGATAAAGTCACCCATTATGATAAGAGGTTTCTTTAACTTACTCTCTCTCTACAACACGCAAACTCATTCATCGTAGCAATGGCAGACATGGGTTACACTCAAACCAAACTCTCCTACCCACATAAAAGGCAACACCCTAGACCTTGCATTCATACCTCTATCAACATTAGCCCTCCTAGCCGCACCCAAATCACAACAAGTCCCCTGGACAGATCACTATATTATAAGCCTAGAAGTACTTAGTACGCATCCCTTGCCAATACAAAATACAAAACCATATATCAAAAAGTTCAGACACTTTAGACACTTCAACAAGGAAGAATTCCTAGATGAAATTTTCCCAAAGCTACACTCTACGCAATCAGATTTAAACTGGTCGATTAATAACTGGAACACCACTATTCTAAATGCTTCTACTACACCACTTAGGCATTCACAACACCCACAAAGATCAGAAAGATGGTTCACACAAGCACTTGCCAATTTAAAGAAGCAACTATGAAAACGTGAATACAAATGAAGAAACAAAACACCAGAAAAGAAGAACATATATGTGTCAACCCCGAACTCCTATAAGGAAGCAATTAATAAGGCAAAAAGAGACTATCACACACAAAAAAAAAAAAAACACGTAACTGATATAGTGAAATCTTTAACCAATACTACACAGGACCTTAATAATTCATACAACATAAGCATAGAAACCCTAGCTAACCATTTCCAAGATAAATCAAAAACCAAAAACAAAGGCATAAACATTATGAATGCACATGATCACCCTACAAATATCAACATACTGCATTCATTTCACATGATAGACCTAAAATGGTTACAAAATACCATCGCCATAATCAATACCACAACCTCCCAGCTCGACCCATGTCCTGTGTATCATGGATTAAGGCCTCTAAATCAGAGTTAGCTCCACATCTATTGCAAATAGTCAATCTATCCCTCAAGCAAGGCTTCATGCCAAATGAACTCAAACATTCCATGATCCAAACCCAAAAAGAACAAATCCCTAGATAACCTTGACCCTGCATCTTACAGACAGATAGTTTTGCTAGAAAAGGTATACAAGCTAATTGAGAAAACTGTTCAAACCCAGCTTCAAAACTTCATTGATTTTAATGCTCCCCTCGAAAAGCAATTTGGATTCTGCCCATACCATGGTGTTGAATCCCTCCTTGTTCTCTTTGACACCCTTTTACGGGGGATAGATGACAAATCTTTCATATACTTATTTTTCTTGATGTAACATCAGCTTTTCATAATGTCAACCACAACACATTACTTAATAGACTATTGCAAATAGGTATAACAGGTACAGCATTCAAATTGTTCCAATCCTACATCAACCGTACCAACCAGTGCAGGTAGGACAAGACACTAACATTTTCAAAGAGGAACAAGGAATACCCCAGGGCTCGGCCCAGTCAGCCTTTTTATTCAACCTATATATACAACCCATCTGTAAGATATTCAGGAAATTTGAAGTACAATATCATATATATGCAGATATTATGATATATCTCCCCACTGACAGCATAAACTCATTCCAAAATACAACCAACTCCTGTATCCTTGAAGCACAAGACTGATGGTAGACAGGTTATTTGATGTTATCAATTTAAAAAAAAAAAAAAAAAAAAAAGTGGTCCTATACGTATCAAGAAACCTAAATTTCACCCCTCCACAAAACATTATAAATAACACTATCCTCCCAGACAAAAAAGAAGATACTTTATCACTATCCTCATCTTCCCACATAAATCAAATAATTAAAAAATACTTCAAAACACTTCAACACCTTAGAACCCTTCTTGACACACGATTTCAAATCAGTCGTCCATGCTCTAATCACCCCCACTTCAACTTTTGCAATAGCCTCCTACATAGTTTCCCCAAAAAACATCTATAATAGACTACAAATTGCACAAAATGTTACTGCAAGAATCATCTGCAAAGCATGCCTATCAGATCATATAACCCCTTTACTATATGACCTACACTGTTTACCTATCATGAGCAGAGTAAAATACAAAATGAACATTATCTTCAAACTTACAAATAACCTTGCTCCATCATTCCTCAACTCTAAACACTCATGCTTCAAATAACAGATCTAGAAGAGAACACTTACAAAACACGCTTTAGAAAGTCTAAACAAGCTACAAGCAACCGTGCCTTTTCCCTTGCGGGACCTTTACTATGGAATGCCCTCCCAGCCGCCCTTCACAACATCAAAGACCTAAACACATTTAGGAAGGAGCTAAAACCCTTCCTCTTCACTCAGCACTATGGGGATAATATAAGACACACCACTTCCTCCATCGAACAATACCAAAACCAATCCTCTTCATAACTACCATCCAATGTATTATGAAGTTGATGCACCTCACCCTTTGTAAATAATTCAGGTTCACAGTTGTATGTATATAGTTAAAATATTTGTTGAACTCACCGACTTAAAATCTTGTTCTATGTAATAATGTTTAACTGTAAACCGTCCCTGATCTCAGGAAGGGGCAGTATAGAAGAAATGCCAAAATAAAATAAATAAATGTGCCCCAGGAGGTGCAGCATGTCCAGTGCCGAGACCCTGGACCGGCCTTGGACCTCAGCAGCCAGAGCGTGGAGCCGATCTGCGCGTGCTCGAGGGAGAAAGGCAGTCGCAAATTTTGTGTCGAGAAGAGCACCAATGAACTCCAGGGTCTGCACTGGTTTGAGGTGGGATTTGGAGTAGTTGATCTGGAACCAGAGGCGCTCGAGGAGACTGTGCACGTTGCCAAGAGGTGAGCCGCCTCCACCGATGTGCCTGAGACTAGCCAGTCGTCTAGATGTGGGTAGACGGAGGTGGGTCGCAGCCGCCGACAGGCACTTGGTGAAGACTCGCAGGGCAGATGCAAGCTCGAAGGGGAGCACTCTGTACTGCACCCTGAAACGCAGGTACTTCCCGTGCTTGGGATGGACAGGAATGTGGGCATAAGCGTCTCGGATCCAAGAAGCATAGCCAAATTGCCCTGCCGGAGGTAGGGCAGCAGGTTGCCAAGCGATAGCATTTTGAACTTTTCCTGCACCAGAAACTTATTCAAATTCCTGAGATAGAGGATGGGGCGCAGGCCCCCTGTCCTCTTCGGAAGAGGAAGTACCAGGAGTAAAACCCCTGACCTCGGAGGTGCAGTGGAACTCTCTCAACCACCTGTTGACCGAAGAGGTTGTTCAGCTCTTGCTGCAAGCAATCCTGGTGCAAGGGAAACAGAGTAAGCTCCACTGGGGAGAAGGGAGGAGGGAGTCTGTCCAGACGAAGACAATACCTGTCCCGGATCACCTGCAAGACCCAGGTGTCCGATGTAACACTCACCCATTCGGAGGCAAAAAAAAGAGAAAGGCGTTGTCCTACAGACGGCAGCATCCCCGGAGGGCGAGAGGCTATGCTTTCGGAATCAAAACCCCAGGGCTGGCTGGTAGCACTGGTGGTTGGGTCTTGGGCCCCTTGGGTTTCCCGTGACTCCGAGCTCCCCCTTTGCCCTGAGCACTGGTAGTCAGCACAGGGGTAGGCAGGTATGGTGGTTATCACCGGTAGGGGAGCCCTTCCCTCTGGAAGAAAGGCTTTTTGCTATGCTGCTTCTTCTGTGGACGAAAGAAGGTTTTGCGAGAGAGACGGATGCGAGTCACGAACGCTGTCTCGATCTCAGCTGCCTTGTCCTCCATGGGCTTGCCAAAAACAGTTGCTCACTGAGGCAGGGGACATACAGGAGCTTTTCCTGGACCCACTGTTCCAGGTCCGAAGACTTGAGCCACGCCTGGCATCAGGCTCTGATGCCAGCTGCTGCCACATGGACAGAAGACTCGAACCTGTCATATGCAACATGGGAAAGGTATTTCGAGCAGTCTGGAACCTGCGAAGGTGCTCCCCACCCACCAAGGCCCTCGGAAAACCCGAGAAACATACCCATATACAGTTGGTACGCCTGGATGCAGCACACCAGCATGGATCCCTGGTAAGCCTTGCACCCGAGGGTGTTTAGGACACAGGATTCCCTACCAGGTGGGACCAAAGAGTGCGACTTCGGGCTCTTCTGTTTCCGCATCGCGGATTCGACTACCATGGAAGTATGAGGAAGATGGGTCTTCCGAAACCCCGGGCCGTGCTGGACCCTATACATGACTGAGTCTTTTACTGACAATAGGGACCGAGGCAGGTGCTTCCCACATGCAGAGGAGCAGCCGGGATAGGATGGACAGTACCAGAACCATAACAGAATCCCTGGGTGGAGAAACGTACTGCAAGATGTCAAGTTCCTCTGCCATTGGTTCCTTCTCGGTCTGCGTAAGCAGATTGAGGGCCCAAGCTATATCCCGCACAAAACACAAGGAAAGAGGTGTCCTTGGGAGGTGGGCAGGGATGGGTCAGGGGAGATCCCTATGGGAGCGGGTCTCCGGGGAAGTGCCCCTGTCCGACTCCCAGCCCGAGAAGTCAGAGGACTCAGTCAGGCTGATCCCAGTGCCCAGTGGCAGAGGCCCGTTTGGAGCCGCAGGCACTGACTCTGGAAGACCTTGCCCCTGAGGAACAGGACGGCAAGCAAGACCGGTGCCGAGGACCCTCACAAGGGTTTCCAAGGCAGTTTTTGGGACCCCAGTCAGGAGACCCTCTGTCTCAGGGCGCGAGCCAGCCGTACTGGGCAAAAGCACCTGCTAAGCAGCTAGAAAGGCAGAAATGCTGAGCTCCTGTGTCAACATATGGAACTCCCACTCAGGAGTGGGTCCCTGCGCACAGACGCTGGTTGTTACTGGGCTTGGCGTGGAGGAGACGCCGGGACGACCTTCAGGATACGAGGCACCATTGCCAGAGGCCTCCATGTCTGTATGAGGTACCTTTCAAGGCCGCTCCTTGTCAGACTCTTGGGAATGCCAGGGAGGGCTAAGGGAATGAGCACGAGACCACTCACACTTGTTCAGAGCCCCCGACAGCGACATCGAGGTAGTATTCTTTCGCCGCTCCACCACGGGTGAACCCTGATGCCGGGGGCACGGGGGGCACTGCGGGGGACCCCGCAAGCAGTGGATCAGCAGGGTGAGGTGCTACCGGAGACCCCGGGGCTGCATTGCGGAAAATGTCGGACGTCTGCTTGGGGCTTAGCAAGGCCTTAGCGGACATTTTCTTACAAAGAGAACAGAGCTCCGGATTGTGGTCAGCCCCCAGACACTGTAAACAGTAGTTGTCCAAAAATATATCACTCATGGACATCCACATCTGTCACGTTTCTTGAAGCCAGTGACCATGGGGGCAAAGAGTCCCTGCGAGGTCAAAAACCCTCAAGGCCAGAGGTTGGAGAAAAAAAAAGGGGCGTGAAAAGGGCCCGAAAGGGAAGACACTAAAGAGAACGAAAGAGAGGATCCCTTAGCCCACAGCCAGAGCAGGGGCAAAGGGGAGGACGGAAGAGGACTGGTGCTATCGGAAAAAAGGCCGAAGACAAAAAAGCTTTTTCTGAGGGATGAGGACGTGCGTCCGAAGGGCTCTGTGGAAAAAGGGAGACTGAGCAGGATGGCACCTTTGGGCGGGAAGACCACTACGCATGGGTGGCAGCAATCCCAAAGGCTTTCTTTGAAAGCTGGGGAATTGCTCTGCATGGGCCCCGTCGGTGCCGACGTCACCCATAAGTGAGGACTGACTTCCTGCTTGTTCCTGGAGAACAGTGGCATTCAGCATTTTTCTTCATAATTTTTCCCCACACTCTTAAGCCTGCTTTCATATATTCCTTGTTCCAATGTGGATCCCCTACCCCGCCACGTATACAATACCAAGCAGTATTTAACATGTTTGGTATCCAATGCTTCTTCAAATCGCCACTAACATTTGGAGCAGATTTTGCAATGTCCATCCATACAAATTGTCACTCCATCTATTTGTGAAGTAGTTGCTTCCTTCCTCCTTGGACACAACTTCCTTAGATGTTAGATCATTCATGGCTAGATATGCAACAGCTTCATTTTCATTCCCTTCGTTCAGAGGGGTCTGCTTGTTTCCCTCCCTTTTTTCCTTCTTTTTCTCTCATGAAATCATAACTGGAAGAAGTAGTATGTGCCTTATGATCTCAGGTACCCAAAATCTGCCCAACTTGTTCTCTGCTTACCTTACAGGACTCCAGACCAGTGTGCACCACCAGCAGACTTGGTACCTTACTTCTTTGAACTGTGTGACCTGATATATTGCAGAATACTAGTCAGGGATAAAAATACCACCATCCTACCTCTCTGGACACTGTTACGGCTGTAATGCCAACCACAGTTCAACTTTAAAACGGCACTTCGTAGATACACAAAAACATTTTTTCTGGCCCCCTAGCACCAATCACCAAGCCAGGGTACAGAACATTGTTAACTTTGTGAACACGTCAGAT
The DNA here is from genome assembly GCA_033557465.1 of Ichthyophis bannanicus. Lineage (NCBI taxonomy): Eukaryota > Metazoa > Chordata > Amphibia > Gymnophiona > Ichthyophiidae > Ichthyophis > Ichthyophis bannanicus. Next base: position 433,485,336 of record CM066037.1, read on the forward strand.
CTGAAAGACGCAAGTTCCACTTAACTATAGAGACATTTACCTAGCTTATGTTTGAAATATCAGTGCAGCTGGTTAATACGCACATTATCCGAGCCTGTGCATGTTGGGGTGAACACTGTAGCCACATTCCCAAAATAGAGGGGGTGTCCAAGAACCCCTAGAGGATGCCCTCCAAAACTCCCCACAAACCTTGGGCAAAAAGGAGGGTACCGTTCTCAGGGCCACCTTTTCTGGATGAAGGCCAGAAAAGGTTCCCAACAAGACAGAACCTGCAGTTCAGAGATGCAGTGCGCCAAACCGCCACCAAAAAGACAGTCAAGGTAAGGTCCTTCAAGGAAGGCTCAAACGGAGCATACATCAAACACCAAATTCAAGTTCTATGTGAGGACCACCAGCCTCTGAGGCAGCACCTGCTTCACAGTCCTGAGAAAGTGCATACTGCCTGCATGCGCAGCCAAAGATGTACTCAGTCACTTACAGCAACAGAAGGTAAATGCCATGAACCGGACCCATAGAAAACCAAGTGCCAGGCCCTTCCTCCAGCAGAGCCTGCAAAAGATGCCAGGATGTGTGGAATGGAGGCTGAGAGAGCCACGATGCCACCGGCTTTGCACCATTCCTCAAGAATCTCCACACATGGACATATGATGAGGTAGATTGCTTCCAGGCCTTGAGCAGAATCTCTACCACCGCTTACAAGTAACCCTGTCTACTCACTCGCCCTTTCAAAAGCCAAGCTGTAAGCAAGAATCAATCCACCTGGGACATCCGCACCGGCCCCTGGACCAAAAGATAGCTCCTAGCAAGGCCAAAGAGCCACCACAGCCATGTACTACAGCCCCAGATGCCAATCCAGCACAATCAGAATCACCAGACCCTGGTGACGCTCTATCCTGTGAAGTATATGCCCAATTAAGGGCCAAGGTGTGAAAACACATATAGAAGCACATCCTGCGGCCACAGCTGTGCCAGCGCATCGAACCTGACATGTGCTCATGCCTACTGCTGAAAATAGGGTTGCCTTAGCATTAAATACAGAGGCCATCAGATCCATCATTGGCTGGCCCCCAGCACCTCACTAGCAACTGAACCATGCATGCCATCAGATCCACCAAACACTGGTTCGGAAAATACACCTGAACATTCTCCTTGCCTGTCACATGAGCTGCCAAAAGAGCGAGTAGATGACTTTCCATCCACTGGAGGAGTTGAAACACCTCCATCTGTGATACACTGGTCATGCCCCCTTGGCAACTGATGTAAGCTACCGCCGTCGCATTGTCCGAGAATACCATGACCCTGCAGGAAGTGGATGAAGTGCCACAACACCTGAACACTGCTCTCAGCTCCAACCGGCTTAAAATCTACCACTTCAATCCTCCTTCGACAAGAGTCTTTGAGCAATCTGTGCCAAACAGTGCGCTCCCCAACCTACCAGACTGGCTTCGGTTGTCAGTCACCCAAGAGTGGGCCTCCAGCAGTATCCCTGCTGTCACTGCCAGAGGAGAGCCACCTCTGCAGGCTGAGCCAAACTTTCCATTGACATGGCAACCTCCGGGAGAGAGAGTCCCTCTGCGGGTATCAGTGAGACAGCAGAGTGTGCTGAAAGGTCTTCATTTGGTCCCATGGGCTCGGGCCCACATCTGTGGTCCCTGTACATGGATTCCAAGAGCTGCAGGTAATGCCATGCCAAGAGCTGCACTATACAGAGAAATCAGCGCACCTGTTCTGGCACCTTTTCGGCATGCTCCAACAGTGGCGAGACCAGCCTCACCTGGGTATCAAATTGCACCCCCAAGTAGGTCAGCTACCAAGAGAGCGCCAAATGGCCCTTGTTGAGGTTCACCACCAAACCTAGACTCTGGAGGAGCTCCATCACTTGCCGAGTGGCCTTCTCGCTCTCTTCGAGGGACTTCACCCAGGTACAGGTGGACCAATACGTCTTCCTGTCTCAAGGCTGCCACTATGACCTTTGTAAACATCTGGGGAACAGTAGCCAGCCGAAGGGCTGGACACAAAACTGGAAGTGACCCATGGGTACGGCGAAGCACAAGAACCATTGGTGCTTGCCTCAAATCTGAGTGTGGAGATACGCCTCAGTCAGATCTAAGGACATAAGGAATTTCCTTTTTCTGTACCACCACAATGAAAGCACAGTGTTTCCATAAGAAAACATGGCACCTGCAAAGCCCAGTTGATGGAAAGATCAGGAATGAGAAAGAAGGACCCCTCCTTTGAGGACCACAATGTATATGGGAGTACTGATCTGATCTGTGCTGGTCTGCCTGGACCAGACAGACTGCTCCCAACTGAACCAGCCTGTCCAGCATTGACAGAATGGCTGCCCGCTTGACCTGACACTTGCAAGGAGACCCCAGAAAAGCATCATGGATGGGCCGTACCAGCTCCAGTACATAGCCCTCCTGGGTGATCTCCAACACCCACTGGTCCTGCATGACGCAGACCCAAGTGGAGTAGAAAAAAAGTCTACCCCCAATCTGCTACTCCCCTTGGATCCCCCTCATTTCACTGTGGCTTCTTAGCAGTGCCAGATGCACCATGGCCTCAAAAGGACAGGTTGCTTCAGGAGGGGTACCTTCCTCTCTAATAAGGGGCAAAATGGACAGCCCGGAACCTCCAAAGATCCACAGGTTGTCCCAGAGGAGCTCCCCCAGACTTGATACCTTGGCTTGTACTCCGGGAGACTAGCCCCTTTGGAGTTTCCCAGATCTTTGGCCAACTTTTCCAAAGCTTCGCCAAAACAGAAGCTTGCCCTTGAAGGGCAGCTTCACGAGCATGACCTTGGACGATACATCTACAAAACAATTCGAGTCAGAAGAACAGCCATCGTGCCATCAATACTGAAGCCATGCTCTTGGATGACATGCGGACCAGGTCATAAAAGACGTCTGCCAAGTAAGCAGCACCTGTTTCCACCAAAGTCACTTCCAAGCTGGCCATGGGGTCCTGAAAACTCAGCGCCCAGTGGAGACACGTCCTGGCCAGGCATACATCACAGACGGGAGGTCTGCAACATGAGCACATTAGTGACCTGCTTGAGCAGGCTTTTGAGGCTAGTCTGTGGTCCTGTGCATCCCGTGGTGGTCTTGGTTACTGCGGTCACCAATGCATCCACCCTGGGAAACCCGAGGAGCTCCCTCTCCTCTAGAGCAAGGAGGTATTTAAGAGCAACCTCCTCAGAGGCTGGCCCAACTGCCATGTTGAAGCCCCCAACAGGGACCAAGATATGAGGCCCACCAACTCCACCCTATGAAAAACCCATACCACAGGAGGACTCGTTGCTCCAAGGGCACTTGGACCCGTCTGCCTCAGGCCTAAAAGTTTTCTCCCAGCTTCCCAGCCACTTCCTCTGAAGACAGATCCTCCAAAAGTACCAAGTCAGAGGCCTCTCGTCTCCTCTTGGCTGGTGGGTCCTCGCCAAGCTCCGGCAATGCCATAAGCTCCCCATGCCACTTCCACAGAAGCCATAGGCCATGGGCTGTGTTCCATATTCCGGCCCTGCTTCAGGCAGAAAGCCTTATGGAGCAAAAGCACCAATTCAGGGGAAAAAGAGCATCCCCGAATCCTGATCCTTAGTGTTGGATGCCATGTGCTTCTTTATGTACTTGCATTTGGCTCCAGTAGCCTAGCTGTCTCCTGCACTCTTCCCACCTCCAGATGGCCCAAAATGGCAACCTGCCACCAAAACTGAGCCACACGGTAGGAAGGAGGCCTCCATTGAGTCGGAGTCTAGTGCTGCCCCTTGGAGTGCTACACTGTTGAGAAGGCTGCAAGGCAAGCTCTGCTGTTTTACTCTCCTCTGAGCACAAATGGCAGAGATGTGTGGCAGACAGTGTGTCCCAGCACATCCTGCAGGTAGCCTCAACAAAATCCATGTGCGCAGCCTGACTACTCTGAATTGTGCAGCCACCCAAACACTCTAAGGGCAAAAGACAAGCTCTGAAGCAGCATACCAAAAACAGACCCTCCTCCCGAGCCCTGACACGGTGGTAAGGCAGCAAAACAGGCACCTTAAGCACTCGCACACTCAGCAACACACCACAGCCAGAAACACACTCCAACAGCAGAATCAGGCCAGAAGTCACATGGGCAGACAGAGGGACCCAGAGCTCCCAGGTTAACACTCCACAGCAAGTGAGGAGGTCATCGTTCCAGAATGGTTCATGGCACTCACCACTTGGAGGCAGCTCTCGATACCCAGATCGTTCCTCTTTTTTTTTCCTCTTTTTTTTTAAATCACCATCTCCAAAGAGCAAGAGACTGATTTGTACAGACACTTTTTTTTTTTTTTTTAAACTTTGATCTACAGCTCAATTCCACTGATCACGCCAGGCCTAGTAGCTCCAAGGAATCCCTAACGTAACAGCCCCCATCTGCTGGAGGCTAAGCAATACTGTCTAACCTCCTGATGCACCGTGCCCTTAGTAGGTGACATCAGCAAAGCTGGTCATGCTCAATCTCCACCTGCAGGTTGGGGGGGGGGGGTATAACCCATGCATCTGGACTGGACTGATGATATGGAATCTAACTTTGCCAAAATGGGACAATACCTCAAGAATAGTTAGTGGGATGGGAACTGCTGGAGGATGTAGAAAAGCAACGGGCAAAACTTAAAGGGGATCTTTTTTCATAGTTCTATTTTTTTTTAAATTTTAATCTTTCTAAATTTCACACAAATGCAAGAAAACAACTTCGCATAAGAAATATGAGGTACAACAAAAGAGAACACACATTACATTCTTATTCATAAGAAGTACAAATCCAGAACAAAAAAAAATACTTGCAACCCCACCTCTAGCCTACAGCCAGGAAGGGACTCAAAGGAAACAAAATTTATCCCGATACTCTACATAGGAAAAAGAAACACAGCACAACACAAATGTAAAAGGAAGAGGCCACTATGGTTCTTAAAAGAAGTAGCTGAAAAGGTGAAGAGTAAGAGTGGCCTTCATAAAATCCAAGAGATCACAGAGAAGACAACCATCTATATTTGGAAAACAGAGAAGCTAGCAAAGTAGTCAGGAAAACAAAAGATACAAAAAGAAGAAATAGCCAATACAATAAAAAGGGGGGGGGGGGGGACAAGACATTTTTCACCCACCCCTGGGTTAATCGTAGCTTTACAGGTGCATAAACCTCTTAAAGGAAAGGAGATGCCATAGTCACTCTCAGGTGCAGCCATTTATCCTTATCAGGCATATATTAAGGACCTGAGATTAATTGACTTGAGGTGAACAAAGTCCATTAAACGTACTTGGTATAGTTTTAGTAGTATAAGTATCTCCAGCAAACCTTAATAAGCAAACTTCTTAAATACCTAAACACAACCTTAAAACTAAGATGCAGTCTGCAGTCTAACAGCAAGATGGGGGCTTTCCAGTCTTTTGCATAGAGTGTCACATGCATGATTTTCTCCCATTTGGTGAGGGGTCTTACGTGTGCACTAGGAGCAAGGAGCTCTTTACTCTCAAGGAACAAGTCCAATCTCTGGAGGCTAGAGTAGCAGACTTGCAGGACTTAAGGAACAGAAGTACATAGACAAGACCTACAGCTATGTAGCACTAAAATCCCACCTCCAGTCTGGCAGAATCCCTGCTGCCATGGAAAAGAGGTCATGTGACAGGAGAGCATCACCCTGGTGCGACAGGAAGGGGATCCTGCAGCTAGGACCTGCCCTCCAGGTAATGTAAAACCCTCTTGCACCGAGTACTTGTGTACTACAAAATGAATTAAAATTGACTATTGATTATGCCTCAGCAGTGAGTTAGGGGTTAGTTCAACCTCAGTTTTGCAGTTTGGTGGGAAACAGTTTGCATAACTAGAGAGATAGAAGCATTCTTCTCCTAACAAATGCAAACAGGATTCTCCATGGACCGCAGGATTGCGTCAGCCATACCTGGTGACGTCCTCCGGGTGGCACAATACAGAAGTGCTCTCTAGAGTTTAGGACTCTGGTCATGCCCCAGGTAGCCCACCTCCCCGACCCGCCCCTGGGCCGGTCAGTCTTCATCCTTCCGCCTTGCCAGCAAGACGGACCCTGCTCTCTCTCTTTTGTTTGGTTCTTTATTTTCTTTTACCATGCCTAAAACCAACTCTAAGTGCCCACTATGTGGGAACAGATCCTATTCCGCGAAAGGCTGTAAGCTCTGCGGGGCCGGAACCAAGAGGAAGAAAGGGCAGCATGGATTAACTCCGGGCTCCATTCCCGGCCCTCTAAATGTCGCTGACCCTCTGCCGGCTTGGGATGTGCCTGGACGGGCCTCCATCCCCTGCCGTGCCACCGATGCCACTGATGCTCCCGCGGCGCGGGATGTGCTCGATCGGGCCCTCGCACCCATATTTGTGCACCCAGCAGCCACGCCGGTAATCAGCTCCGCTGCCCGCGGCAGCGCAGAGGTATGCTTAGCCCTTCCCAACGCGGCAGCTTACCCATCGGAGCCTGACCTGCAGTTCCCGGGACCCTCCACATCTTCCCCTCGAGGCCATGTGGAGGTCTATAATGGCGGCCGACATGAGTCCTCCGACGGCACCCGGGAGTCCTCCAGCTCCTCCCACTGTGGCCCAGCAGCCCGCACGGTGGTAAGCTCCGCCCCCTTCCAAGGCCTTGCGTCGGGAGTCGGCGCCTCCGTCTTTGATCCAGTCTCCCTTCATGGGGTTTCTTCGCGTCCAGAGCATGCGCAGCATCATCGACGGAGCCCCGAGCGCAGGAAACACCAGACACCACAGACAGCGCCGCTCCTCCTCCTCTTCCTCTTCTGAGAGCCCTGCACCATCGTGCAAGAGGCGCCATGGGGAGCATCACCACGGGGACAGAAGAAAAAGGCAGCGCAACCGGCTCCAGGAAGCGCCAGGTTAGATCTTGCAGCCATGTGTCTGATACTGCCAATAACTCTGCAATTCTACAACTTTTGATGCAGATAGTTCGGTCTATCAGCGCTCCTTCCAAGCCAGAACCTGTGGCTGCTCCCTCTGCCCAGTCTCCCTCCAGATCTCCGGCTAGACCGCAGGCTAGCAGCGACATCTCCCCCTCGCTCCCCAGCCAACCCCTCTCCAGACAGCACGGCAGAGGAGCGAGACAGAGGCTGTCGTGGGCTCCGCCTCCAATGACAAGAGCGTGCCAGACACAGGACACCCTCCTGAAACTGAGGGCCCTCCTCCCCCTCCAGAGGAACGTTCCTACACCAAATTCTTACAGAAGGTGGCTACCGCCCTGGCGTTGGCCTCGCCTGAACAGGCGGAGGAGCAGAACCCGGAGGTCCTGAGCTATCTCTCAGCTCCCAAGACACCCTTCATCTTACCCATGCATCGTAAGCTGCATGACGACTACCTCAAGGTATGGCAGACCCCCGCCTCAGAGCGCCGCTTTCCCAGGAGGTTGGATTCCAAATACCAGATCCAACCCGTGCCAGGATTCACGCTACCTCAGCTACCGCATCAATCCATCGTTGTCTCCTCAGCCCTAAAAAGGGTCAGATCCTCACGCTCCCATGCTAATCACCCGCCTGGACGTGATCCCAAGCTCCTGGATGATATCGGCAAAAAAGTCTACCAAGGGGCCATGCTTAATGCCAAGATTGCGACGCATCAGTTCCAGCATATCCTATTCCAGGACACCTGCGTGGCCAACATAAGAAATGCGGTCGCAGCTCTCCCTAAAGAGACTCAGACATTGTTTGCTGGCCCCCTCGCCGACATCTCCGAGTGCAGCAAGCATCTGGCTAGTACAGCTTTCGATGCCTTTGACACCTCAGCGCAAACAGCGGGCACGGCGATATCCGCCAGGCGGTGGGCGTGGCTCAGAGCTTCAGGCCTCAGTGACGACACACATGACAAGATCGCGGACGCCCCTTGCCCCGGCGAGTCGCTCTTTGGAGATAAAGTCACGGACGCTGTAAACATCATGAAAGAGCATTGCACCACCCTACAAACCCTTGCCGAGGAAGGGTTTGAGCGCCGCAGCGCACCTCAGAAAGCACAGTTACCTACCTGTAACAGGTGATCTCTGGGAACAGCAGGAATAAGTCTTCACATATGGGTACGTCAGTACCGACGGAGCCTGCGCGGGAACGCTCCCCAGCATCCAATCAGAAAGCTTTTGGGAGCATCCCTCAGCGCCTGCGTGCTGCCTTCCCGCCTTTCCAACTGTCTCTCCTCAGTTGAGTTTTATAGCTGAGACAAAGAGAGAGAAAGAGGAAAGGAAAGATAGAGATACAACTCCTAGGGGAGGTGGGTGGGTTGTGAAGACTTATTCCTGCTGTTCCCAGAGATCACCTGTTACAGGTAAGTAACTGTGCTATCTCCAGGAACAAGCAGGAATGAGTCTTCACATATGGGGACTCCCAAGCTAAGATGCCTGGAGCCCTAGCATGTTGGAGATTGAAACATGCTATACCTCATATGGCTAGGCATCCTGAGGATGGAGGGTAGGAGTTGAAAAAGAGGAGCTGTAGAAAACAGCTAACCTAAGATAGGACTACAGGCAAGGAGTCCTTGTATGTATGATAATTATCATGAAATATATTGAAATGAACAATTGCAATATAAACCTCACCTACTGGATTGCAGGAAGTAGAGAGGCTGATGGAGTCTACTGGGGATCCAGTAGAGGAATCTTCAAGGTGACCTCACTGAAGTGAAGGTGAAGGTCAAAATCTGGAAGTGACAGGTGACCCCAGGATTCAACTGGGGTAGTACAAAAACGGTAGGTCTTTAGTGGGAAGCTTTATGGAAAAAGCTGAAAACTCTTTTGGCTACAGAGTTATTCACAGTGAGGAGCAAAAGAGGAAGACTGACCGATTTGGACAAAACTGGCCTAGTCCTTGAGAGAAGAAAGGGTATGGAAAAAAACCCGTATTCCCAAAGAAAGGACAGGTGTCTGAGGAGTTGAAACCTCAGATCTACTGAAGATCCACCATGTCTTTCCTAACTGGTGAGAGGTAGGAAGATATTGGAGCATGGAGCTTCAGGGATACTTAAACCTAGGGTTATGGTAGGAGCTGTCAATACCACAGCAGTGGTTGTGTGCATAATACCCCAAACATACTGTGGAACAGCATGAACATGGGCAAAGCCCACTGTCTGGAACATATAGGAAGGTAAAACCTTTATGAGCATAGACAGTTAGGGAGATAAGTATGTAAATACATATCTACCTATAAAAAAGTATCTCGACAGATACACATTATATCTATGTATATCTATATCTATAGTGATATCTAGAAAGGCATAACATATGCACACGCAGCTGACAGACATCTCTCTCTCTCTCTCTATATATATATATATATCTATATCTATAATATAAATATATAGGTTTAAAGATAAATGCCTGCAATTAAGCAGACAGAGCTATGCATATTAGAACATTCACATGGCAGATGTGAAGAGGAAAGATTCATCTAAGAACAAGAAGGTGGAACCTACTTGAGAAGATATATAGAGAATCTATTCCCCCAGGTTATAATGGTGTAGGAAAGCTATCCTGTGAAATAACCAGGATGGTTACGTGAAAAAACAGAGGATAATATCAGTCTGTAAACAGCAAGTCCTGAGTCCTGCAGAACTCTAGCATGGTAAATGGACAAACGCATAGAATGAGACACCCGGTTGACCCAGTTGAGGGACAAAAAGGGGTATCATGCGTTTTTTAGTTTAATATGTGCTGTCCATGAAGGATTAGGATACCATGAGGACAAGCTACAAGTAAAAAAAGAGCATATTCCCTGTAGGAATTGGACAACTCTTTAGACTTTCACGTAGAGAAGGCTTATGTCCTTTGTTTTAAAAGGAGATAGTAGGGTGTGAAGAACCCTCACAGTCATGGGGCATGACTGAGGAAGCCTTTTTCAACCATGATGGATAGTCAGAGAAAAACCCCATGCTCTCTAGCAAGGACCCATAGTGGAAAGCTTCTCTGTAGGATTGCAGAGAGCATTATGCAGGAGAATTGGGAGATAGAACTGGCTGTTGGAAAAACCAGCAGCCACATCAACTATGCTGCCAAACCCAAAGGAATTGGAGATGGCAAGAATAGAAGATAGTGTGATAAGCCTGTAGTGATAAGGATTAGCCAAGAAAAATGTAAGTACTGTCTTGGAATCACTACTAAGGCCAGACAGAAAGTAGTGAAAGACAAGACTGGAACTTGTGGAAAAGTACCAGTAGTCCAATCACTGGAACTCCTGCATGGGCAGCTACTGAATAGGACAGCAGAGAGAATCTTTCTGTGTAAAACAGAGAGAACAGACAGAACAAGAGGAGAAAATCCTGTCCCTGTCTGATGAGCTGCCCAGACAAAAGAAGGGAGTTTACTCAAGAGAAAAAACTCCACAGTGGAATGGAAAGAAAGACAAGAAAGGTTAAGAAAGCCTTCCAGTGGTATGGTACCACTCTTACAGGGGAAAACCTGGAGAAGAGGGTAGAGATATAGGAGCTGAAGGGTGACTTACCATATGGTAAGTCCGTGGAAGGAAAAAATTCATGTTGGTACAGAAAAACTCTCATGAGATAGTTGTTAAACCTCTCTTGTCAGGAAGAGGAGGAAAAACCTGTGACCCATAGACATGAATATCCTGACAGCTCAGCATACTTAAGAGCAACTGTATGTCCTGAGAATAAGAATCCATGTGTAGAGTTTTGAATGAAAAAAGTGAAAAACTTCTGCCGAAAAGAAGTCAACTGTTGGTTATAAAGAGGCAGAAAAGAGATTAATCAGAACCCTACGGTTGCTGGGTTTATTTAGCCTGGCTAGAGTTTGGATTCTTCAGACCAGGGCGAGGTTTCCCCTGCTTGGGAACATCTGTATGATGGGCAGGAGAAGAGTAAAACCTTCTCCTCCTAGGGAAAGAAGGTTTGGTAGAGCATTTCCCACCTACTGGGGAAGGAGAAGGCTTAGGATAGCCCTCAGAAACAGGGAAGTCAGTGGAGCACTGAGCAACCTGATGTAAAGACTCCTTATTGAAGAGATTTTCTCCAGTGCAAGGAGTATTACCCAGTCTTTGTTGTGCCCATTTGTTCAAGTCTGAAGCTTGGAGCCAGGCTCTACGTCGTGCTCCTATGGCTATAGCAGAGGTTCTGCTAACAGACTCAAAGGAGTCAAGGGAAGCACGAGTAAGAAACCAAGAGATATTTTGACTATGACTAAGTAGTAAGGAATAGTCTGCAGTCTTGGGCTCTGAAAGAAAAGGAGTTAAAAGATATAATTTCTGACCGAGGAAGTGACGTCATCAGCTAGCATGGCAGCATAAGCAGTGAGCTCCGGAGGGCAGCTCATGATTTAGTAGTTTTCCTCCTCTTCGAGAGTTGCTTTTTGGATGCAAGCAGAATTAGTGGAGATTGGAAAGTCCCCGACCTCAATGGCCACGAGGAAAAAAGCAGCGGATTTAAAGGAGTTCGCATATGGAGGCGCGAAGTCCCTGGCCAGCGAGAAAAAAATGGCGGGACAAAGCGCGGGAACCAGCGATACTCCAGCGGGGAAAGGTCGGCGGACCGAAGTCCCGGTAGTGGCGGAGACGCTTGTGCACAATGTGACGAGGGAAGAACTGTTTGGCTGGTTTGGGGAGCTAAAAACGGAAGTGCAAGCAGTTAAAACTGAGGTGGCTGAAATGTGCTCCGCGCTCAGGAAGGAGATGGGGGAGTTAGGCCATCGCGTGGATATCCACGAGCAGCAGCTGGGAAAGTTGGACGCCCGGCAGAGTGGGCTAGAGCGCTCGCTCACGGAGGTGGAGGCTTGGAGGGATGCGATGCTGCTAAAACTTGAGGATTTAGAGAACCGGTCCCGCAGGAACAATCTGCGTATTCGCGGGGTACCGGAGGAGAAGGAATTTGCTAATAGTGAAAAGGTGGCCACCGCAGTGCTCCGGGCTATTTTGCTGGACTTGGACAAGGAGTCAGAACAGGTGGACATAAAGCTTGTTCGGGCTCATCGAGCACTCGGCCCCATTAGACCTAATCGCCCCCGTGATTTGGTCATCTGTATGGAGGATTACAAGTTGAAGGAGCGGATTATCACTCTTTTGCGGACCCGCAAAGACTTTGTTTGGCAGGGGTACGAAGTGCAGATCTACCCGGACTTGGCGGCGGGGACCCTACAACGGAGGTGGGCCATGCAGCCAGTCACGTCCATCCTGAGGAAGGAGAATGTCCGCTATAAGTGGCTGTTCCCCTTTGGCCTTCTTTTTACAGTGGGGCTCAAGAATTGGAAAGTTCATTCGGTGCCAGAGGCCATGGCAGCCTTAACCAAGGCAGGACTGAGGAGCGGTTCGGATGCGGATCAGCCGGGGACTAGGACGGAGAGCACCGGGACGGTGGTTCGGAACAGTGGCGAGAAGCGTCGTCGTAGCCCGGCAGTGGAGCCTGCAGAGCGTTCGGAACGACTTGCAAGCGATGAGGACACTTGAAGCACCGGGGACTCTGTGCAAATGGTTTTTCCTGATTTGCTGTGCACTTTTTGGTGCTTGAGTTGGTTTATTGAGTTACTTGTTTATTAAGTGTTGTGTGTTTTGGGGGGGAGTTAGATGCTCTAGGGGAGGTCAGGGTGGAGAGTCTGGGGGAGGGGTAGAGCTAAGAAGGGCTGAAGGGGTATAAGGGCGGCGCGGGAGGGGGTGGGGGGAGAGGATATTGTGTATTAGGTTACGGGAGGGGAAGGGGGGTGGGGGTGGTAGGAGCGGGGGGAGGGAGGGTGACGGGTGATCGGGAGATGGAAGAGGGGAAGGAGTTGGGATAGGGAGGGGGGATAGAGTGGTAGCTGCCTCTGGCTGTGGGTCACTACTCCGATGGCGACCTCCAGTGAAGGGAGGGGGGATCTTGGGGGGGGAAGGGGGGAGGGGGGAGGAGGGGTTGGGGGCAAGGGGAGGAGAGGAGGGTGGGTATAGGGGGAGGGGGGGGGACGGGGAGGGGGTGGGGGGAGGGGGTGGGCCAACAACAGCTGGTAGTGGCTACCCTGAACATGCGGGGGCTGGGTACCTGGCGGAAGAGGAGAATGGTGGAGCGGGAAGGAGGCAGGCTACGTGCGGATTTTCTTTGTCTACAAGAAACTCACTTGAGGGTGGGCCAGGAACGGATGGTGCAATCGAAGAGATATCCCAAGGCACTGCTAGCGGGACAACGGGCGGAGGCGAGGAAAGGGGGGGTGGGTATTTTGGTGGGGGCAAACTGGGTGGATAAGGTGGTGGAGTAGTATCGGGATAAGAAGGGCAGAGCGGTGGGGCTTAAAGTCCAAATTGGGCGGGAGCAGGTTTGGGTAGTGTGTTTATATGGCCCTAATGATAAACAAGGGGAATTTTTTGAAAGAATGCAAGTTGAATTGGGCAATTTGAGTGGGGCTCCTATTATCTTAGGGGGAGACTTTAATTTGACTATCAACCCGAGGTTGGACAACGGGGGGGGGGGAGTGGGGTGGGGAAGAGAGTGGATCGGGTCAAGTTGCGGCATCTGAAAGAGAGTTTAGGGGTGGAGGATGTGTGGAGGAGTCAAAACCCGGGGTGTAAGCAGTATACCTATTATTCCGCCCCCCATGGTACTTATAGTCGGATTGATATGGTGTGGGCGGGGGGGGGGATGGGCGAATAGGGTGCTTGAGGCTGATCATGGCTCTATCACATGGACTGACCATGCACCAGTATGGGTTAAGTTTGATTTGGGGTATGTAGATGAAGGGGTGAAGTTTTGGAGACTTAACGAGGCACTGCTTGATGAGCCGGCAGTGGTTGCTCGGCTAGGGAAGGTGATGCAGGAATACCAAGCCTTCAATTTGAACGGCGAGGTCGAGTTGGGGGTGGTCTGGGATGGCCTTAAGGCGGTGCTGCGGGGGCATCTCGTACAGGAGGCGGCTCGTGTGCGTAGGCAAAGGGGTGAACGGGAGCGTGGATTGTTGGAAGAGATTGGTCGTCTGGAGCGGATGGGAACGGGGAGGGGAGGGAGAGAGAGGTGGTGGAGAAGTTGAAAGCGTTACGAGGGGAGTTAGGACAATTGCGTGCAAGTGAACTGGCCTTTGAACTGCGGGTGTGTTGAAGCAAGGGTGGTTGAAGGGGGGTAATAGGGTGGGTAGGAGGTTGGCTCAGAGGTTGCGGAGCAGGGCCCAGCAGAACAATATTGGGGGTATCCGGGGGGCTGGGGGGCAGTTAGTGCATGGGAATAATGAAATTCGGGAGGTATTTGTGGACTATTATACTAAACTATATACTAGTGAGGTACAAGGAAGGCGGGCTCAATGTGAGGAATATTTGCGAGAGTGTGATTTGCCTTCTTTGTCTCAGGGAGAATCGGAGTGGCTGGACAGGCCAATTACAGAGCAGGAAGTGGACAGAGCTATTGGCGAGTTGAAACGGGGTAAGGCTCCTGGGTTAGATGGGTTATCTGGGCGGTTCTACCAGGTGTTTCGTTCCCGCTTGGGCCCCTTGATGGCTGAGGTGTTCAATGGAGTGTTGACTAGGGGGGCGGTCCCTCGGTCAATGCAGGAAGCCGGTATAACTCTTATTCCTAAACCGGGGAAGGACTCCTTGGTGTGTGGGTCTTACCGGCCTATTTCCCTGTTAAATGTCGATGCTAAGTTATTGGCAAAGGTGTTGGCTAATAGACTGGCGGGAGTGATGCCTTCCCTGATACACCCGGACCAAACGGGATTTATTATTGGGAGGCAAGGAGGGGACAATATTCGAAAGATTTGTAATCTTACTTGGGAGGTGCAAAGGACGGGCCAGAAGTCGGTCTTTCTCTCCGTAGATGCTGAAAAAGCTTTTGACCGGGTGGAATGGCCCTTTATGCTGAGTGTGCTGGAGAAGGTGGGGTTGGGGGTTCATTTTGTCCAGTGGATTCAGGCGTTGTATGCGGGGCCGCAGGCCAGGGTGCGGGTTAATGGGAGTTACTCTAAGCCGTTTAGTTTAGGGAGAGGAACTAGGCAGGGATGTCCCCTGTCCCCTCTGCTTTTTGCATTGGTGATTGAACCGTTAGCAGCGCGGGTCCGACGGTCCTTGGATATAAAGGGGGTTCTAATGAATTCCCAGGAAGTTAAAATCACTTTATTTGCCGATGATGTGATTTTCACACTTCGGGAGCCCTTGACGACGCTACCGAATTTAATGAAGGAGATTGAAAGGTATAGTAAGGTGGCAGGGTATAAGATTAACGATAGTAAATCGGAGATTTTGGGGTTTAATTTAAGTAAGGCGCTGGAGGATGGGCTGAAAAGTGCGTTTGCGTTTCGGTGGGTGAGGGAACACTATAGATATTTGGGTATTCAGATGGGGAAGGAGGTTGGGGGGTTAGGGAGGGTTAATTATGGTAGATTGCTACAGGATGTGAGGCGTGACCTGCAAAAATGGAAGGGTCTTTATCTCACGTGGTTGGGTCGGATAGCAGTTTTAAAGATGAATGTCTTACCTAGATTTTTGTTTCTGTTTAGTTCTCTTCCCTGTAAGGTAGCTCGAGGTTATTTAAAGCACGCTCAGCAGATTTTGATGGAGTTTGTCTGGGGGGGGAAACGACCGCGGGTGGCGCGGCTTACGATGTTTCGCTCTAGTCAGGAGGGGGGGATGGGCGTCCCCTGGCTGGAGCAGTACTATTTGGCTTCTCAGCTGCGGGCCTTACAATGTTGGCAAGGGGGGGACGAAACCCCGCGGTAGGTGTATTTGGAAAGGGACTCCGATCGGGGTGAGGATTTGGCAAAATGGATCTGGGACCCGGGAGCTGTTATAGAGGGGGGGGAAGACGGGTAACCCTTTTCGAAACTTGACGAAGGAGATTTGGCTGCGACTGAAACGTTCGTTGTTAGGGGGGGAAGAGGTATACTCGGAGTATGTTTATTACGGGAGTTAGGGAATTTGGCCCGGGGAGGGAGGGAGGGGTATTTGCCGAGTGGGAGCGGAAAGGATTGCGGGCTGTGGGTCAGCTCCTCCACCCCAGGGGGAGCTTAAGAATTGGGGGGAGCTGGTGCAGGAATTTGGGCTGGAGAGTAAGGGGTTCTTTGCCTATTTACAAGTGGGGTCTTTTGTGAATAGGAGGGACGTCAAGGCTGATCTGGGCCGGGAGGTCACGAGGGTGGAGACCCTGTTGGGGAAAGGGGGGCGTAAGGGGGCGATCACCCGCTTTTATGGGGCGCTGCTGGAACAAGGGGGGGTGGGGGGACTATCCGAGGGGAAACGACATGGGAGAGGGTCCTGGGGGGTGAGTGGCCCCGGGAGCGGTGGCAGGCTATCTATCGGTGGTCCAAAAGGTTGGCGCCGGGGACAGCTTATTTGGAGGTGAGTTTAAAGATCCGATACCATACTTATTGGACCCCTTGGAAATTACGGGCCCTTGGGCGGGGGGAGTCGGGGGAATGTTGGCGGGGATGTAAGGGGAAGGGAGATTTATATCATTTGCTGTGGGATTGCCCGGTGGTGCAGGGGATGTGGGTGGACTGGGAGCAGGTCATTAGAGAGGTGACGGGGCTTCCAGTTGTTTTGACCCCAGCCATGGTTCTGTTGAATGAGTTGGGGGAGGAGGGGGACCGGGACCAGTTACAGATGATGGGCTATTGTATTGTTTCCGCGAGGGGGGAGCTCCTGACGCGATAGAGGCGCCGGGATGTCCCTACTTGGGGAGATATAATTGGGAGGCTCTGTGAGATGCGGGGGTTGTGTGAAATTGCGGCCAATGGGAAGCAGCGGCTGCCACATTTTCGGTCCCTGTGGCAGAGTTTTGATGCATGGTTCCTGTGTTGGAGGGGGGGGGGCGGTGCCTGCAGAGTCGAGTTGAGGGTTACAGGGGGGTTTCCTATGGGGGATGCTGTCTGGTCCACCAAAAGGGGAGGGGTTTATATGGGTAGTTCGGGGAGTGCAGTGTGGTTTCTCTTATTGTATTTTGATGGATGTGGTTGTATCAGCTATGGGGGGGGGGGGAGAAAAAGGGGAAAAGAAAAAACCTCGTGTGCCAGTGGTTCGCTTCTGAGGGGGGGTATGGAGTTCCCCCGCTCGGAGCGTTCACTGTCTTGTAATGTGTTTTTTTATGGATGTATTTTGTTGGTATTAAATAAACAAAGTTTAAAAAAAAAAAGATATAATTTCTTTGTGACCTCCTGAAGGGATAGACTCATATAAAAAATATGAGAATCCTTGTTGACAGCATAGATGTTTGGAAGGTTTGACGTCCAAAGGCATCCAGTGTTCTAGACTCATGACCTGGTGGGTAAGAAGAGTGCTTCTTACTTTTCACCTTCCTCATTGCTGATTCCACCACAATGGAATAATGGGGAAGTTGAGTCTTTTGAAACCCTGGAGAGGGGGGCACCTGATACAGAAGATCAGTTGCTCTAGAAGGTGAGGAAACCCTTAAAGGTGCTTCCCACATTCTTAGAAGAAGATCCTGCAAGGAATGATGTAAAGGAAGCATTATATTTTCCTTTTCTCCAGAAAAGAGAGAGCCTTGTGCAGGATCATAGCTAGGGATAGGAATAGCAAGGGATGTTGCCATATCCAGGAGAAAATTCTGAAAAGGATCTCCAACGGGAACCGTCCCTGGGCACCGGAGGATCTACTTGAGAATGTAGGGATATAAGATCCTGCCGGTGCAGAAAAGGATCCCTAAGGGATGGATGCTGGTACTGGAGGTCATGACCTGAGACAGTCAGTACTGCATCGTCCATGCCAGGTATCGACTCCAAACTAGGTATAGAAAGGAGCGACCCTGGTGAAAGAAGCATGGAAGGAGCTGGCCCTGATGTTACTGCAGGTACCGGCACCGATACCGATACCGGTAGCTGTGCTGGAATCGAAGGCGATACCGACATCGAAGCAGTCATCGGAGGCTGCTCAAGCGGTACCGAGGAAACCGAAGGCCTTTGGTAATTACCCTCGGTACCAAGCATCCGGAACCGGTAAGCGTCGGTTCCGAGACGTGTCGGTACCCAGTCTTCCAGAATAGAAATCGATTCCAGACTCGGCATCGAAGGAAGCGAGTCTATCGATGCATGTCTAGAAGGTACAGACGTCGGTGGTAGTATCGGCAGTGATGCCGATACTGGAAAGTCAAATCTGGGACGTATCGACCGGTCCCGAAGGTACCGAGAAAGCCAGATGACGATCCCTGGTGAGGAGTGGATCGCACAACACCAGTGCCAATGCCGGGGTATCGGTACCGCTCGAAGCGGATGCCACCACCGAGCATGGCTCAGGTATGTTCTGTGAGGGGTGAGCCCCAGGAACAACCTGAAACCCCTGAGAGGCTTTGGAGACCGAAGACTCCCGCCGGGGTTTTGAAGCCAATGGACCCTTGAGGGCAAGGCCGAAGCCGTCTTCATGCTGTGCATGAGACCTACCACTCAAGGATTGGCTAGTCTTAACAGATTGTTTGTGGGTTACCTGATCGTGTAGAGAAGAAATGGTTGGTGCCCTGGCACTGGAAGCGAACTCGGTATCGAGGGAAACTCGAAATGGAAAATCTCTTCTCATAATATTGTAGCCTAATGGCTCGAGGAAAATGGTCAGGACCCAAACAGGTTAGACACCAGTACTTGGAGTCTAAAAACAACACTGTACTGCCACAGTTAAGGCACTTCTTAGGAAAAGAAGGTGGCAGCTCCATAATGGAGAGGCCTTTAAGGCCCAAAAGTTTAAAACAGAAACTGAGGGAAAAAATTCCCTGAATTTAAGAAAAAGAAAAGAAAACACACCGGCGATACCGGTGGAGTCGGGGAGACAGCCGCGACCACAAGAAAACAAAGAATTAAAGAAAAAATTTTCTGCTGTGACAGGACGACGTCCTGCCGGCTCCGCGGAAAAACAAAAACTGAGAGACAGTTGGAAAGGCAGGAAGGCAGCATGCAGGCGCCGAGGGATGCTCCCAAAAGCTTTCTGATTGGACGCTGGGGAGCGTTCCCGCGCAGGCTCCGTCGGTACCGACGTACCCATATGTGAAGACTCATTCCTGCTTGTTCCTGGAGATGGGCGGCTACCAGCGTAAAAGCTACTACTCCTCCAACAACTACAGTTCCAACAAGAGGTACCCCTCCAACCGCAAGTGGCAAGCCCAGAGGTACAAGAGTAACTCTTACCAGGGACCCTCCAACCAGCGCCAGTCCCAGAGGGACCGCAAACAAAGGAAGGGCACCTCCACACCCGCCACCAAGGGCGCCTCTTCTTTTTGACGCTACCTCACGGGCGCCTACCCGGATAGGGGGTCGCCTGTCCAGCTTCCTCGAGGAGTGGGAAAGGATATCTTCCAACTCCTGGGTCCTCCGCATCATCCAACACGGATTCCGCTTGCATTTTCATGCAACTCCATTCCAGCACAACAAACCGTCCAGCAGAACCCCACCCCATCTGTAATTGCCCATGGCTATGGAATTGGTACACCTCCTGGCCTCTCGAGCCATCGAAGAGGTACCGCCTCACGAGATCAACTCTGGATTCTACTCCAGATACTTCCTCATTCCAAAAAGGACAGGCAGCATGCGCACTATCCTCGACCTGCGCAGACTCAACAAGTTTATCGTCAAGGAGAAATTCAGGATGTACTCCCTCAACGCCATCCTACCCTTGATCCAAGCCGGCAATTTCCTGGCATCGCTGGACCTGCAGGAGGCCTACACCCACATCCTCATCCACAAGGCACACAGGCAATACCTCCGCTTCCAGGTGCTGGGTCGCCACTACCAATACAGAGTCCTCCCCTTTGGCCTGTCTGCAGCACCCCGAGTCTTCACGAAGTGTGTAGCCGTGGTCGCAGCGCACCTCCGCAGGATAGGGATATCCGTCTTCCCCTACCTGGACGACTGGCTCTTCACAGCACCCTCGGCCCAGGACCTACGGATGTCCCTCCAGAAGGCAACCACTGTGATTACCTCTCTGGGGTTCATCATCAACTACAACAAGTCACAGCTACAACCATCTCAGCGACTCGAATTCATTGGGGCGGTGATCGACACACGGACAGCACGAGCCTACCTGCCAGAACGTCAACAGCTCACTATCGCCTCCCTTGGAACCGCTGCCACAGCAGTGAAAGTCTCCTCGGCTCGGGCCCTTCTCCGCCTCCTGGACCACATGGCAGCTACAACTTCAGTACTTCCTTCAGCGAGATTAATGATGCGGCCGCTCCAATGGCACCTGCGTACTTGCTGGAACCAGTACTCCCAAACCTTGTCCACTCCGGTCCCGATGCCCCAGAGCGTCAGATCGCCTACGCTGGTGGTCGAGCAAATCCAACTTGTCCAGGGGCAAGGACATTCATCAGCAGCCGCACCAAGTGACTCTCACCACCGATGCATCCAACACCGGTTGGGGCGCGCACCTCCAGCACCTCAGCACACAAGGCGCATGGTCACTGAGGGAGCAAAGGCTGCACATCAATCTCCTCGAGCTATGGGCCATAAGGTATGCCCTCCTAGCCTTCATTCAACACCTGGCAAACAAGTCCATCCTCATTCAGACGGACAACCAAGTAGCGATGTTCTACGTGAACAAACAGGGGGGGACAAGCTCCCGCTCCCTCTGCAACGAGGCGAGGGTGCTATGGTGCCTAGCCTTGGAGAACAACTGCAAACTCCGGGCCACCTACCTACCAGGGGATATGAACATCCTAGTCGACAAGCTCAGCAGGCAACTGAGGCCTCACGAGTGGTCGCTCTCCCAGAAGGCGATCGATGTTCTCTTCCAACTATGGGGAACACCCCTGATAGACCTATTCGCAACGGAGTTGAATGCCAAGTGCAACCTGTTCTGTTCCAGGCACCCTTCACCCAACAGACTGGCAGCAGATGCATTCGACGTGTGCTGGGGGGAGTGGTCTCTAGTGTACGCCTTCCCACCTACTCCCCTCATTCCGGCGACCTTACAGCGGATTGTCCAGGACAAAGCACACGCCATCCTCATGGTTCCCCACTGGCTGCGCCAGATGTGGTTCACACTCCTGCAAAGTCTCGCCTGCGAGGATCCCGTACACCTTCCCCCCGAGCCGGATCTCCTGACTCAGAACGGGGGCACCACTCACCACCCTAACCTCAGAGCCCTCGCTCTCACTGCCTGGAGGTTGAGCGAGTAAGCCTCTCCGGTCTCAAGCTCCCAGTGGAGGTGCAAGATGTTGTCCTGGCAGCTCGGAGGCCCTCCACTAGGAAATCCTATGGCCTCAAGTGGAAAAGATTCAGCATCTGGTGTGCAAAGCAAGGCCTCGAGCCAACCACTTGCCCTGTCGCACAGGTCCTTCAATATCTCAAGGCGCTGTCCGACGATGGCCTCAAGACCCAGTCCATCCAGGTACACCTCTCAGCCATAGTGGCCCTTCATGTGCCGGTGGACGGGAACAACTCCATTTCAGCACTGCCCATAACCACCCGCTTCATCAAGGACTCAGCAACCTCAAGCCCCCAGTCAGGGCCCCAATACCGCCCTGGGATCTCAACTCTGTCCTGCTGCAGCTAACACAGGCTCCCTTCGAGCCACTCCCATCAGCTGAAATGAAGTTCATCTCCTGGAAAACTCTGTTCCTTGTGGCCATAACCTCCGTAAGGAGGATCAGTGAGCTACAGGCTCTGATGGCACATCCTCCTTACACGCTGCTACTTCAAGACCGGGCATCCCTGCGGACCAACCCCAAGTTCGTCCCCCAAGTCGCCTCACCGTTCCATGTCAATCAATCCATCGAACTGCCCTGCTTCTTCCCGGAGCCCCATTCATCCATGTAAGAGCAGCGCCTGCATACCTTGGACTGCCTACGGGCCCTCAGGATCTACCTGCAAAGGACACTCCCGGTCCGAAAGACGGATCAGCTCTTCGTTTCTTTCGACCCTAACAGGCCGGGCCTGCCGTCTCCAAGAGGACTCTTTCTAACTGGGTGTCTTCCTGCGTGTCCTTCTGCCTTAACGCCTCAGCCGACCCGTCAGCACCGATGGTCGGCCCACACAAGCTCCGGGCATTGGCCACCTCCATAGCCAACTTGCGCTCAGTTCCAACTCCCGGACATTTGCAAGGCAGCCACGTGGTCTACACCACATACCTTCCAGAAGCATTACTGCCTTGACCTGCGTTCCAAAAAGGACTGTGCGTTGGGCGCTGCAGTTCTCGCCTCGGTTGTTGGGGAAGTGTCCGGTACAGCTCCAGAGGCTACCTGTTGCATGGCTAGGCCCACACTCTGACTGTTCGGCGATGTTTAGCAATGCACGTTCTCGCGCCTCACTGCACTGTTACTGCACCTGTTGTACGGTTGCTGCACCTTGCACTATCCTGCACCTTACTGCTCTGTATTGTACTGTTTTACCTGCACTGTATTGCACTGTTTTTATCTGCACTGTTGTTGCACTGTTGACCGTATCACTGTTACTCACATTACCGCAGTACTGCTGCGTCAGTTCTGCTCGCTGTAGTGTTTGTGCTTGTTCATTAAAGTCATGCCCTTCAGTGCCTCACCTGTCCTTATTCGCCTCCTCCACCTCTGGCGCTCTGCGCTGCTAGGGAGGCACCAGGTGTGGCTGACGCAATCCTGCGGTCCATGGGGAAAGCAAGGTTACTTACCTGTAACAGGGGTTCTCCGTGAACAGCAGGATAAGTCAGCCACACAATCCCACCCACCTCCCTGGAGGAGGTCCTTCTGCAGTGACTCGCCCCTTGCCGAGGAAACCTAACTAGGAACATACTGACCGGCCCAGGGGCGGGTCGGGGAGGTGGGCTACCTGGGGCATGACCAGAGAGTCCTAAACTCTAGAGAGCACTTCCGTATGGCGCCACCCGGAGGACGTCACCAGGTGTGGCTGACTTATCCTGCTGTCCACGGAGAACCCCTGTTACAGGTAAATAACCTTGCTTTCTTCACCTAGCTCTTCTAACGAATGCAAAGGTAAACAGAATCCTTCACCTAGCCTTTGAACAATTCTCTTAGCAAACGTAGACCAATTAAAGAGAGACATTTTACTTGGCAAATATAAATAAGAGGAATTCATCAATTGTAATTGTAGAGTTCTGAGCTTCTAAAACCATTCTCTACTTCTAAAACCATGGGGGGGGGGGAGGGTGTATCCTCTGAGCATTGTCAGACGCCTGGCCAGTGTCTTGGTTGTGTTTAATGGATAACTGACCCTATACTATGTGTATGTCACATGATGGAAGAACTGGTTGTCTTCGCAACAGGATTAAATGGGTATCTGTTTCAGCTACAGAGTAGAGAAACAAAGGGATCTCTAAGGAGCAGACGCGCTGCCTAGAAAAACTCCTGATAGAGAAGTCTCTCTTGTCTGGCTGAATCAGGAAAGAAGTGGGGCATGAGATGAAGTTCAGAACTCTTTCAGTGATGTATTGGTCTCCTGTAATTAATTGCTTTCTAGTTATCTTTTCTAACTAATCATAGTGACTTACTTGATTTACTACTTTGACTTATTAATTTATACTTATTTTAGAAAGGCAAGTTATCCTTGCTTTGTTTTTATAAATAAACTGCTCGTCTTCATTACAAGGTGTGCTAGCCTTTGTTGTAGCAAGACATTTTTGTACCAGAAGTGGGGTACGAACAAGGCTTGGACAATATTGAAAAGAGGAAAAAGTGTAAATACTGTAAATACTGTGAAGGGGGTTAAAGATGTGAATAAATATTCTGTTTTAAAAGATGCTGAGCCTGTGAATGTTCTTACATGCTTGCAAAAAATACCTGTTGAAAAAGGGACAGAATTGAGTACATTAGGGAGAAAGGATGGCTTTTGTTGTCTGAATATCGTAAGATGCATCAGACAAAATCCAGCAAATTAGATTTGATTGCTCAAAGAACTCAAGGTCCCTGGTTTTCCCAAGCTGTTAAGGCATGTTTTTCAGAACTACCCAAGGGAAGGGTCTAGCTCAGTATGCAGGGTGAAACCTCAAGAAAAACTCCTTATTCTGATCAGATAGATACCTAGGCATAAAGCACTTGTAAGTTTTGATTTGTCTTGTGTTCAAATAAGAACCTCTGCAATGTATGTTTCAGTCTACAGTAAATACTGTTTTTCTTTCATTGCTAGTTGCTCAAGTAGGTTTTATGACAGCTGGATGCTGAACTGACTAGAGCTCTTTACTAAAGCTGAGTGAAACAAACAAAAAGGCATGAAACTAAGGAAACCGTTTGTTTTCCTTTGACCTTCAAAGTAGGGGTTGAGAGCTCTGTCAGGACAATGGGGCATCCTAAGACAGTAATTACAAGATTGCAACTTGAAAATGATTTAAATCCTGAGTGAATAAGAAGGTAATCCTGTTTGAGCTTTATCTTTGGTATATGTTATCTATTCTTTGTCTGACTGTGTATGCTATCAAGCAAACTTAAGTTAAGAGGATTTTATATATTGTGGCAAGCACCTCAGAGGGCATAATTATTGTTCATATTTTACAGAAACGCAAAGAGCTGTAACTATAGGTTTATTTAGGAACAAATATAGACAGTAATTTGCAATTATCTTGAAGGACAGAAAAGAGAGACTTACTGTTTACTTTGCTATTTGTGTTGAAGATAACATCAAGTTTGGCTGTAACCCTGAGTAATTTACTTTAAAATAACTTCATTGTTTTCAGATCAGTTTGATACCAGTCTCAGGTATTATGTATAGGGTTTTAATTTAAATGTGACAAAGTACTAGCATTTTGGTTAAAAAGGGGAATATTTGCATTCCAGATATCCAACCTTTTCATGAAACAGTATTTCCTTAGGACTATTTTGAATTCACCTCCTTGCAGTCTCATGTCATTTGAATGCCTGTTTCCTGAACTGTATTATTTTGCATTGTTAAGCTCAGTACTGATGACTGATGAACAGGACAGTAACACCATAGGCGCTAACTACACTGATCTTCCCAATTTTATTTGTTACAATATTGGATTTTAGGA
Source organism: Ichthyophis bannanicus (assembly GCA_033557465.1). NCBI lineage: Eukaryota > Metazoa > Chordata > Amphibia > Gymnophiona > Ichthyophiidae > Ichthyophis > Ichthyophis bannanicus. The sequence continues at coordinate 433,510,166 of CM066037.1, forward strand.
TAAATTTACCTGTTTTTCATAAAACGAACTTGTATTGCCCTTAAAGTTTGCTGAAATTTTGGACATAGGCTGATCTGAAATTGCTTTGTTCCCAAGCATAGAGAGCAAATTTAGTGGAAAGATGGAACCGAGTTCCCAGAAAATATGAAGAGATTTGTAAAGTTATTTACAAATAAAACACTAACTTGAGTTGATTGGACAAAACAAAATCTTGCTTGTCAGCAACGATCCAGGAGAGGAGAGGAAGCAAGCGCACACTCTCACTGGGAACAGTGTATACCAGGCATGTCCAACTTCGAACAGGTCATCATCTACTTTTTCCGGCCAAAAGTGCCGGTGATCTACCACCATGAAAATTAAATTTCAAATTAGTTTCAAATTAAATTTTAACCCAATAAAGCTGGAGGATTCACCCCCCTCCCCCCCCCCCCATTTTTAATGAACCTTCTGTCATTTACTTGGATGTGATCAGCTGTTAAGCAAATTAAGCAAAAACAAAACAGAGACAAAGATCCAATAAGAACTGCAAGGGGAAATGGAAAGTACATTTTTTCTTAAAAAGTTTTATTGAGTAATTTGTGTTAAATTTAGGTTGAGTATTGATCCAGGCTGATCTTGCACAATCTTTAATATTTCGCTCTTGCTCATTAGTGAAACGTTTGAGCCTGCATTTCATCCACCAGCTTTTTGAAGTTGGGTGAATGGTGAATATTGCAAGAGGGCCAGTCTCAGGGAATCTTGGAGATGCTCATCTGTCATGTTGGAACTATGTGTACTCGTCATTTTCAGATGGGAAAACGCGGATTCATACAAATAAGTTGAACCGAAACAGGAGTGTACAGCTTCACTGTATTTTCTCAAGTTGAGAAATGTGTCATTAGGCACTAGCTTCCAAAACGATTCTTGCTCAGCACGGGTCTTGAGAAAAATGTCATTTAAGGGTTAATATTTCGCTTTCAAGAGTTGGCTTGTTTAATGAGTAATCTTTACTGATAGCAGCTGCAGCTTCTTTAATGTCCACATCTACTTTGAATGGGTATGACAAGTACTCCACAACTGTTCCAATTTTTTGGAAGTCACAGAATCTATTTTTGAATTCCAGGATAACAGAACAAATTTCTGTTACATACCTCTCGTTCTGAAAAACAAAAAATTTGGATATTGTCCCAGATGGTCCTGCGTATTAGGAAAATGATCAAAAGTGTTGTTTGCAAGGTCAGTCATCATTAGCTCAAATTTGCTCTTGTAGGATGAAACTGTACTCATCACGCCAATGCATTTGTTTTTGCCTTGTAGTTCAAGGTTCATATCACTTAGTTTGCTTGTAAAGTCAGCGAGAAATGCCAGGTCACATAACCACTCCTCTTCTTCCAACTCTGCTTAGTCATCTCCCTTCTCCTTCAAAAAAAACTTTTCATTCAGCAAATCATGAAATCTTTGCAGGAATTTGTGCCTACTTAGCCATCTTACATCTGTGTGCAAAATGATTTCCGCCGCCCCTTCATCAAGAGTAAGATTGAAAAGCAGTCTTTGAAGTGATCTTCCACGAACTGAAGTTACAATTTTGAAAGTGATGTCCATGACCGTCTTTGCATTGAGTCTCTTGCTTGCAGTGGTAAGAAAGGAAATCTGGGAAGTCGTCATGCTGTCTACAGAGGGCTATGAAAATGTTGGATGCATCGGTGGTGAGACGGTGTGTCTTTAGTGTTGGGCATTGCAATGACGATCTGATGTTCTGATATATGGTCCATAGGTTGTTTTAAATGGTTGTGTATAATCTGATGCCTGCTCCATAGATTCTACATGCCTGTTTCAGTGACATCCCATGTGTATGTCTAACGTTTTAGGGTCATATTGCTGTGAAACGGACAGTTCGGCGAATACTACCGCTGTAATCCTCCTGGATTGAGTAGTAAGGATTAATACATTTGCCTTTATGCCCCTCTATCTTTTTAGTTCTTTACAATTTATGTGAATCCTTGCTTAAATGCAATAAAAGTGGACTCGCATTTGAAAATTAAGCGGACTTTAGAAGGCATTTTTGTTCAATACGGGGTTTATGATTTCACACAGCGTTCAAGGGTTTACTCCTTCACTTGCATGGTCGTTTTTATGCACTTTCAGAAGGTTATATATCGCAATGATTTGGAATCTATATATATTTTTTTTAGCTGTTGTGACCCAGGAGGTGTTGCTATGCCTTTATTAGGAATTCTCTATCGTTGTTTGTTGCCATGTGGAGCAGTGGTTTCTTGTTCCTCTTTATTTTTATTTTTCTTTATCAAACAAATTGCTATCTGTGGTTTGATGCCCTTTTTCTCTTTTTTTTTTTTCTTTCTTTTTTTCCCCCCTCGTTTTTAGCGTCACACTGTGTTGAACAGTAGTTAATTTGAAAGATCACTGTTGTGTTTGTAGGTAATTATTATAATATACTTTTAAATTGATGAATGCAATGTTAGTCTGGTTATTTTATTTATTTATTATTCTCTGTATATATGGTTTTACATATGGTTATGATGTGATAACAATTTTTATATGTTTGGTACATATTTTTAGATACTTTTGCATATTTGGTTTATCAATTACTTTTTATTATTTATTTATTTACTTACTTATTTATCTCCACAAGTATTAACTATGTTTTTTGTCTTTTTTATGCTGTTGCTGATCTTTTATATCATATTTATTAATGTGGTTTTATATCATGTTATTTTTATTAATGTATTTTTATATGATATGTATGTGCTTATATTATTGTGAGGGTTACTTTGTCATCCTTCAGTTTGACAACTTCATATGGTTTTATTTATAGTTATATGTTCATAATGTGTTTTAATTATTTATTTGTTTGTTGTTTCATATAGCCTGCCCCTGAAGAAGGCAACGAAACACGGCCTGTGTCGGGCCATAGGCTTTTTACAATAAAGTTTGTTCTTCCAATCGTTTTCCACATCCTTTACTGGGTCCTCATAACACGTGGTTCGTGCCCCCTGTTGGTACTGTATGCAATAGAATATTACACTTTGTCACAAAAGAATGGAAAGAATTGAATATTTCCTGACCGGTAGCTCTCCCTTTTTTTTTTTTATTGAAATTTCAATCTTTTACAGACAAGAAAAACAAAAGAAATAAGCAATAATATTTTGTGTAAATAATGTTGGTTTAAGTGTTAACACCCAGCCCACAATATGGAGTGTACATAAAGAAAACACAATCCGATGCTGAGGCGAGTACAACATATCAAAACCCTTTTATACTAAGCAAAACCCGCCAATCAACCAACATTCTGCAAGAATTTTTCTAATTGAGTTGAGTCAAAAAAGATACGGGATTTAGCCTGATGCGTGACGACACATTTGCAAGGATATTTAAGTAGAAAGGAGGCAACTATAGCCACAACCCGAGGGCGAAGTGAAAGAAAGGCCTTCCTTTTCAATTGCGTAGCACGACACACATCAGGAAAAACCTGTATCAGCTGGCCAAAAAACTTTTCCTGTCTATGTTTGAAATAAGAGCGCAGAATCATCTCCTTATCTCGCTCTAATGAAAACACAACTAATAAAGTAGCCCGAGTAGAGATCTCCTCTACTGAGGACTCCAAATAAGCTGACAAATCCAGACTCTGAGCAGACAAACGATCCATATCTTCACCAATTGCACCACCGGTCTCCGAATCTGAAACCAGATTCTCTCTAATACCAGTAGACAGATAATATATTTTAGACAAAACGATAGATTCTGGTTCAGATACCTTTAAAACATCCTTTAAATATTTAGCAAATAATATAGTCGGAGAGAGGTAGTACGTTCGAGGAAAATTTAACAAATCTAAGATTTTTAACCCTTAAGGCATTCTCGATTATTTCATCCCGAGTATGTAAATGTAAAGAATCCTGGACAAAAGAGCTATAGACCCTTGAATAGAAACAAACAATCTGACCATCGACTTTAGCCTTATAAGACTCAAGGGAGCTCAGTCTGTCTTGATGATTAGACAAAGAATTAACGGCATCCTTAGTAAACAGACATTTTAACCAAAGAAGACTTCAAAGAAAGCTCAGTTCTGGAAACAATCCTCCATATATCCTGTAAAGAAACTTCAGCCGGAGGAGATGGATCTTCCAAAAGTGGCAAAGAAAAGTCAACAGGGCAAGGAACAGAAACATCCCCTTCTAGCTTCAGAAAAGATTCAGGCAACATTGGAGAAGCAAAACAGTTACCACTTGAAGAAGGTGAAGGTTCTCTATCCAATTCCTGCGGGTGTTTGCTGGGTGGGGTTACAACCCTACTGCTACATTGTTTCTTCTGACGCTGAGAGGAGTTTGCTGCTCTGTCCCGGAGAGCACTGCGGACCACGTGAGCACATCGGGCTATAACATCAAGCCCCCACCGCGGGACGCACACCGCGGGCGCGTTCCCGGGTGTGCGCTCCGAAGGGGCGTATCCTAAGGGGCAAGTCACGCCCCTTTGGAGCCCCTTCGGAGCACATCGGAGCGGATCGGGTGAGATTATTTACTTTTCATCTTATGGGGAAGCGCAAGAAGAAGTCTTTCCTCTTCGATGGCGTCTGGTAAATCTGCAAAGGTGGTTGGGCCCATGGATAGCCATTTACAGTCCATGGCGCCTCCTCCCACCTCATCATTTTCTCCTGACTCTTCTGCTTCGGTAAGCTCCGTTTCCCTGAATCCGTCTCTTGAACCGTGTAGGGTAGTTCTCCCTTTTAAAGAAATCATTCCAAGTAGTTCTTCTTTAAACACTGAAATCTTCAAAAAAAAACATCCAGATAAAGACTAGTAACTGGGCTATGTCTTATGTCTGTAGATTCATCCAGTTGGAGTGAGAAAGCAACACAATTTGAAACATCCTCCAACAATTGTTCAGTTGTGTCTCCACACATCTTTTCTATTCGCTGCACGACAGTGTTTGACAAATGAACATCTTGAATAGCAGCTATGATTTCTTTTCTTATTTTTTAAATCCTTCAAAAAGATTGTCAGCTGCTTCAAGTAAACAATCTTTTACAAATTCCCCTTCAGTGAAAGGTTTGCATTTCTTTGCGATCAGGTTGCTGACCTTGAAGGATGCTATGGTTGCATTGACCGAATGTGACCTTGGCTTCGCCATCAACTGTTGCTGAGCAGCCAATTTAGATTTAAGTTCTTTGAGCCTCAGTTTACGAATTTCACTTTTGGGTGGAAAATCAGCAAACTTATTGCTATGCAGAGCCTTATGATGACGTTCCAGATTACCCTTTTGGGCAAGGATACTGGGGCGTTACAAATTAGACAACACCACTTGTCTTTCACCATGATGAAGTAGTCCATTTCCCATTCATCAAGAAAGTGGTAGGTCTTGCTCTTCTTTGGAACACTCATCTTCGTTATACTGGGGTGGCTGGATGTAAGAAGGCTAGATCTGCTAAGTTAGTATAAATACTGGCTGAATCTGGTCCAAAACTGTCACTGTCCCAAAGTATTCTAAGATCAACAGGAACTGAAGACCTCTGGATGATGTGCAATACAAGAACTGGAGATGCCAAAACCACACATGCAGTTCTAAAAGTAAAAAATAAGAAATCATCATACTGGCACCAAATAATCAAATACCACCAAATCATCAAAAAACCTCAAACACCTGTCCAGAAAACCATATAAAATCAAATACCGCCAAACAAGTTCAAATACCACCACACACGATTTAATAAATTCTGTATACAGTGTAGAATCAATGCAAAGGCAAGACGAAATAAAATTGCAGAGGCAAGCAAAAGTCACAGTGGTTTGAACCAATTCAAAGGCAAGGCATAGGCAAGTTAGAACAAAATTGGAAAAGCCCACCAAAATCACCAAATTCTTGACACTTTGTTGTGTCTGCCCGAAAACATGAAAGCGAACTACAAAGCGACCAACGACCAGCACACGACAACATACAATAAGTGTATTCAGGTAAAGCCCAGGCGAATGGATATCGCCCAATATATTAACACACTTCTAAGGGGTGTTTGGGTGATTCTGAGAGGCAGGAGACCAGGTATGACGCCGGGCCTGTGGCGTCTCGTCGCAGGGCACGGGCAGCAGTCCCCTGGGGTACCCACAAACTATTGGCACGAACACAAGTGCCCCCAATACACCCGCAGGCAAGATTCCCACAGGCAGGGAAAAAAAAAAAGACAGGCAAAGGATCAGCAGCGGCGGCAAGCCCTCGGCAGACAACCTGCCGGCACCGAGCTCTCTCCTAGCGACGGGGCGAGCTGCTGGAGAGATGGAGCCAAGTGGGGTTGGCGATCTACCTCTGACCCCTCTGCGATCTACAGGTAGATAGCAATCTACCTGTTGGACATGCCTGGTGTATACGATAGACTAGTCACACCTGAGATGTGTCCGTCCTGTTAGAAGCCATACTTCTTTCTATTGGGATTGATGTTATAAAACTATTTCACATTTTATATTGTAGGACTTTACCTAAATTGTTTCTATTTAGAATGAGCACATGTCCACTTAGTACTGGACCAAATAAGTTAGTGGGAAAGGGGCACTGTTTACTCACGCTGTTATGCTTATTGAGAAGAATCTAAAGTTCACTTCTACCTACCATTTGTTGACAACAATACTAAGTTTTTAACAATAGTTTGATGTTTTTAGCAGCCTTATCAAATAAGGATACATTAGTATGGTTTAACACACATAAAACGTACCTATGTATGTAGTTGGTGGAATGACGCAAGTGATGAAAAAAAAAAAGTTATGAGGGATGAAGTGGGATATTAAAAGGAAAGGACTCTGATGGACAGTAAACTGATGAAGGTAATTTAATGTGAAGTGATGTATCTGCCTAATGAATATGTAAACGAAAAAATGCCCTTTATTCAACTATGCCATCTCCAGAATCTTCAATTCAGGAGGTCATCTAAGCCCCAACACATACTCAAAGATGTGTGTGCAACTTGTCTGATCTGTAAATGGTGCAACATTTACAGATCAGTCAAGGACACAATAAAGTATTTCCTACCAGCAAATGAATCTCCAGTGATAGAGACAAAAGAGTTTATCAAACTGAGAGACACGGTTGACACCATACGAGATAATTTCATCCATATTTAAGATCATAACTAAGTTGTCTCATTGCATTGTCTCATTGCGAAATCTAATCTAGAATATTTAGTCTTTTCATTTATTATTGGTTGCTGCTCTTCTGAATGAGGCCTGGAGCCATGTCACCAACTGCAATCCAGAGATTCCAGCAGAGGAAATTGGCCAGAATCCAGATGGAACAGACCATCCCAATAACTCCTAACTACACACTGCAGCAATGTATGGAGGAGCCCCTACCTGGATCCATGCATCACATTGAAAAAGGGCCAAGATATCCCCCTATGAGAATGAGGTTCAACTTTTGTGAGAAATCGAATTAAACTTCAGGAGAAAGGTGAAGCACACTACAAAGTCCTGAAGAACTGCTGAGAAGCAGGACCAAATTATCTGGAAATAGGAAGAGGACTATTAGACTGATGGGGGGGGGCTTTTGTGAATGATTCTTATGTATCGTAATCTTTATTGTTGTTTTCTTAGAAAGTAACTGAAATCTACAAGCCATTTGGGCTTCAGCAATTACAATACCCACACCAGCTCAAGTTTTGTTGTACTACTGTATTTTAAAGCTACACAAAATGACAATTTGGCAAATAAAGATGTAAAAAACACACCACATGTTATACGAATATTGCAGAGATCGTCCCACTAATTTCAATCTTTGGGATGACATGACTCAAGTAATCACCCATATCATCGCTCAAGGTGATGCGTGTTATAATATGACATGTAATCCTGATGAAATACCGAAATGCCAGCAACTAAAGATGCAAAACGAAACTGCTAATGACATTGATATAATACTTTTATGTAATGCAACTAGGAAATGTACAAATGTAACTAACACTATGAATTGTAATACAATATTACAAGCTATGGTAGAAATGTTAAACTGCCAATAGGATGGTTATTGTCTTGTGGTAATATCACTTATACATATATTCCAGGAAATCTCACAGGGGGGCCTTGTACTCTTAGTCAATTAGGACTTATGCCACCCTCTCCTAAAATTAAAATTAGAAACAGAATAACAGCTATGATAACTGCAGATTGTGATTCAAAGGTTACTTTACTTTCTAAAGCAGAATATACCAGTGCAGCCATTTCCCTTCTGGGAGCACCTGGTTTAGCCCTATAAACACACTCGCACAATTAATGCTTTAGCTTGCATCATGGTAAAAAATCTTAATCACACTTCAGTTACTTCACAAGAATTATTTATTGATTTAAGAAGCACCAGGAAAGCAGTCTTGCAAAATCGAGTAGCAATAGATTTACTTTTAAAACACAACTATGTATGTGAACATTTTGAAGGCATATGCTATCCCAATCATAGCTACTCTACTACTACTACCCTTATCCTGGAATTCTCTACCTGTCTGTCCGCCAAGCCTCCTCCCTGGCCATCTTCAAATCCAAATTGAAATCCCATTTCTTCACTATTGCTTTTTGTTCCTACCTCGTCCTCTCCATAAACATTTATTCTTGTCTTGTTAAATTAGATAATACAAAACAATTATTTCATATTTTGTCTTGACTAGATTTTGAGCTCTAATGGGCAGGGACTGCCTCTTTTTATGTTTGTACAGCGCTTCGTATGTTGCAGCGCTTTATAAATGCTTAGTAATATTAATAAATAATACTACTAAATTGCTACTTAACTTCATCACCATTCCCCAACCTCATCCTGTCCCGAAATATTAACCATGATAGACTAATCAACATTAAACTAATAACTTCACGGAACCTAAAAAAAACCTCCCCCCTCCCCCCCCCAAGAAATCTTAACTGCTACCTCTCTAATGCAAGATCAATTAGAAATAAAATACCAATTTTCTATGATATAATCACTGAACAACCCCCCGACATGCTTTGCGTGACAGAAACCTGGCTATCAGACTCAGACACCATACTCATCAACTAAAGCCGCCGGGCTATTAAATATTACACACACAGAACTCTAAAACGAGGCGGAGGTGTCCTTATTATGATAAAAGATACACTTCAAGCAAAAAACTCACCTCATCAACAAATCTGGACAACATTGATGCTCTCACAATAAAAGTAAACCATCTCCGCATATGCCTAGCGTACCGCCCACTGGACCAAAGAGTTGAAAACTGGACAGATTTACTGAACTTCTAGGCTCCTCCACAGAAAAGAATCCTGTGATTCTACTGGGTGACCTTAACCTGCCCTCACTGTCATCACCGCACCTAACTTCATTCCTGAACACCATCGAGGACTTGGAATTTCACCAAATTATCAGTAGCCACACCCATAAAAAGGGTAATCTCCTTGATGTAGTTTTTCTTCCAAAAAATCTCCATGAAGCATTCAACCCAGCTTCAATGAACATTACACAGGTTCCCTGGTCCGACCACCATCTGATTAATTTCAACATTCAATACGAAGATAACCAACAGCACAGGAAAAACGATGCAACCACCCCTTCACCATTTCAAGAAATTTAATAAAGATGAATTTCTGGATAACGTCATCCCCAACCTATCCACCGACCCAAGTGATCTTGAAGAAGCGATAGGCAACTGGAACAAAATCATATATAATGCCACCAGACAAGATAACATACTTTCTGGTTGGGTTGGAGTGTATCAAAAATGCTCCATGGTTCCAAACCTCTATCAAAACATTAAAAACAGAAGAAAAGCTGAACAAAGATGGCACAGAACTAAATCGCTAGACCATCTCGCCGAATACCAGGCCCTACTCACAAAATACAAGAAGTCCATTGACAAATCCAAGAAAAACTATTACTCAGGTATTCTATCAAAATCCCTAAACCGGCCTAGAGAGCTATTTAACATTGTCCAGAATCTAACCAGCAAAAACTATAATTCTTCCACCACTGAATGTGACATACCTCCCCAAACACTAGCTATCCATTACATAAATAAAGTCAAACCTATTACACAAACCTCCCCTACAACCATATTAGCAATACCTGACCCACTCAACTCCTGGTCTAATTTTCATACAATATCAAAAGAAAACCTGAAGACTACAATCAAACTAAACACATCATATCTCGATCCTTGCCCAGTTAACTGGTTGAAAAATACCTTACCTGAACTCTCATCATTTATTCTCCCGATAATCAACCTCTCAATCAAGCAGGGTTTCTTGCCACCATCCCTCAAACATGCACAAATCCACCCAATACTAAAAAATAACTGTCCAGACAAAACCTCCCCTAAATCTTAGACCTATCTCCATTATCCCATTCTTGGCAAAACTCACAGAAAGTGGTCCAACTGCAACTCCAGGACCACATCGAAACCTCAGCCCCGCTGGATGACCAGCAATATGGTTTCCAAACATACCACGGTGTGGAGACGCTGCTCATGGTAACTAATGGACACTTTGATACGAGGCATTGATGACAGGCATTCATCCTCCTATTTCTAGACATCACGGCAGCCTTTGATAGTGTTAACCATGCTTTAATGTTATCAAGGCTCCAACAGATAGGTATGATGCGAACCACTTAAAAACAGTAGTAGTTAATCCTAAGTGATAGAACTCAAGTGGTAAGAATCAACCAGAACACTTCAGATACCTTCAAGCAGACGCAAGGGTTCCCTCAGGGTTCAGCACTCTCCGCCCTCCTCTTTAACCTATATCTATAGCCTATATGCTCAATTTTCACCAAACACCACGTAAGTTACCACATTTATGCGGATGACATTATGCTTTACATTCCATTCAAAATACCAAACCTGCCTACTCAACACTTCTCAGACTGTTTTAATGAAATCTCACTATGGCTAACATCACACCATCTACTTATCAACCATTCAAAAACTGAAATCTTATTCGTTACCAAAATCAAAACTTCATACCTCCATCAACAATCCGCCTACAGGACTCTGACATCTTGGTAAAGGAGGTGAAATAACTAGGAGTCATAACTGACCAGACTAAGCATGCAGACACACATCAAGAACACAGTATCCAAAATTCATTATAAACTCAAACTTTTAAGGCAGCTCCAACCACTAATTCACTTGCAGGACTTCATATCTGTAATACAGGCGCTAATCACGCCACGCTTTGACTTTGCCAATGCAATTCTCCAAGGAACACCTAAAAACACTCAATCAGGAGGCTCCAAATAGCCCAAAACATTGCTGCCAGAATGATTAAGAACATCAGCACCATTGAACACATCACATCCACACTCTATGATCTTCACTGGCTACCTATCCAAAGCCAGATAAATTATAAAATACTGGTAATTACATTTAAACTAATCTACAATCTAGCACCTTCATTCTTACACACAATCATCAATATGGAAAAACCCAAGTAAAAATTATAACAAACTCTACCCAAGGACTTCAGAAAGAGCAAGAAAACGACAAACTGCAAAGCATTCTCACACACTGCACCGACGCTCTGGAATTTATTTATTATTTATTTAACAGTATTTCTAAACCGCCTTATCTTAATAATCAAGGTGGTATCACAGCAAACAATCAGGTAAAGTGTGTGTGTTATACATGCAGTGAGGGTGAAATTTAGTTGAGTGTGTGTTGTATTGTGTGCTAGATTGGTTTGAGCTATATACAAGGTGGTCTATATACAGTGGTGCTGAAAACATTTTCCTTACATCCATTGTTTAGGCGGTATCATGTACTGTTATACATTCTCTGAGGTTATGTGATGTGTCCATAGTGTTCTATGAACAGCATAGTTTTAAGCTGTTTTCTAAAGTCTTTGAGGTCTGTAGTTGCCCTCAAATCGTCCGGTAGTTTGTTCCATATTGTTGGAGCAGCCATGGGAGAGTGCTGTGTCTGTTGTGTCCTTGCGTGTGTGTTTGTATTCACTTGGGGTGCTGACTCGGTTGTGTGTTTGTTTTCTTCTAGGACGTGTGCTGGTGTCTGGTTGTATGAGGGTGTGCAGGCTGTTGGCTGATGTGTGCTGTTTTATCTTAAATAGGTTTATGATAGTTTTGTATCTGATGCATGCACCGATTGGGAGCCAGTGTAAGTCCTTTAAGATAGGTGTGATGTGCTCTTGTCTTGCAGTTCCGAATATTATTCGTGCTGCAGTGTTTTGTGCCAGTTGGAGTGGTTTGAGGGCTTCTTTCGGTAGTCCAAGGTATATCGGATTGCAGAAGTCCAGTAGTGGGGTTATCAGTGCTTGACAGACTGTACGGAAGTGATCTGGGGTGAGGAGTGGTTTCAGTCTCCTGATTATTCGCATCTTGTAGTAGGCTTTTTGGATTGTTTTGTCTATGTGTGGTTTGAGGTTGAGTTTATTGTCCAGAGTAACTCCGAGGTATCTTACTTCTGATCTTATTGGTATAGTGGTGCTTTGTATCTTTATATTTGTTGGGTGTATGAAGCTTTGGTTCCGAGTGATGATTAAAGCTTCGGTCTTGTTGTAGTTTATTGCGAGGTTGTTGTTTTGACACCAACTCGTCATTTGGGTAAGGCAGTCTGTTATTTTAGAGAAGTCCGGGTTGTCGATATCTATCGGGGTGTATATCATGATGTCGTCTGCATATACTGTGTATTGAATGTTGCTCTCTTTCATGATGTTGCATATTGGTTGGATGTAGATGTTAAATAGGAGTGCTGAGAGTGCGGATCCTTGAGGTACTCCTTGTCGGACATTTATGGGTCGGGAGGTGCTGTGTCCCACCTTGACCTGTAGCTGTCTTTTGGTTAGGTACGATTGGAATGAGTTACCCGCTGAACTCAGAGAAATTAATGATCTACAAACGTTCCGTAAAAACCTTAAAACGTATCTTTTCATGCTACACTTTAGCCCCCTAACAATCCCTCACAAGCATACCGAATTCAACACTTCTCACTCCCACAACAGTCAGCCTGAGCAGCTAACCCACCATTCAGGCTGACCGCCTTACAATCCCATGTGATGAACTCCACGTAAAAACTACCCTCACTGCTGTCCGAATAGCGTATTGTAAATAGGTATACAATTCAATTACATGGCATCAGTTGAACTAACAGCTCAATGTAAATAGTTTCATACAGTGGAATCAAGTATTTGTTCGTATGTTTATTGTAAACCCAACAGTTTAATGTAAATAGTTCCAACTGTTATAATGTAAGTGAATCAAGTACCTGTTGTACAATTCATATCATTGTTCCATGGAAACCGTGTTTGATACTTGGGAAAACACGGTATATAAATGTATACTAAATTAATTTTATTTGTGCGTGTTGCTTTAACTTAAACTGACCATGCTACTTCCATTCAGTCTCATATTCAAGCTTTGCAAAGTCTAGCCAAAGATATCAAACAAGATATTACTGTTAATTGGTGGGATTGGGCATTTGGATGGGTGCCCAGTATGGGTAGCCTCAGACAAATCATTGGGGGAATTATCTGTATCTGTTTATTAATCATATGTTGCTTTATTCAATGCATACCCAGTTTCATTACTATGTTTCACCCACCTAAATCTCCCACTATGTTACCAATATTTTAAATGCATAATCGTCAAAGGACCAAATGTAATACAAATGAATTAAAATTGACTATTGATTATGCCTCAGTAGTGAGTTAGGGGTTAGTTCAACCTCAGTTTTGCAGTTTGGTGGGAAACAGTTTGCATAACTACAGAGAGATAGAAGCATTCTTCTCCTAACAAATGCAAAGGTAGACAGAATTCTTCACCTAGCCTTTGAACAATTCTCTTAGCAAAAGTAGACCAATTAAAGAGAACCATTTTACTTGGCATATATAAATAAGATAAGAGGAATTCATCAATTGTAATTATAGAGTTCTGAGCTTCTAAAACCATTCTCTGCTTCTAAAATCATGGGGGGGGAGGAGGGTGTTTCCTTTGAGCATTGTCAGACGCCTGTGGCCAGTGTTTTGATTGTGTTTAATGGATAACTGACCTTATACTATGTGTATGTCACATGATGGAAGCAGCAACAGGATAAAATGGGTACCTGTTTCAGTTAGAGAGCAGACAAACAAAGGGATCTCTAAGGAGCGGACGCGCTGCCTAGAAAAACTCCTGATAGAGAAGTCTCTCTTGTCTGGCTGAATCAGGGATCCATTCAGTCGAAGTGGGGCATGAGATGAAGTTCAGAATTCTTTCGGTGATATATTGTTCCCCTGTAATTTAATTGCTTTCTAGTTGTTATCTTTTCTAACTAATCATAGGTAAATAAGTGACTTAAATTTATACTTATTTTAGAAAGGCAAGTCAGTCAAATAAATAAATCACGTTATCCTTGCTTTGTTTTATAAATAAACTGCTTGTCTTCATTACAAGGTATGCTAGCCTTTGTTGTAGCAAGACAGGTGGTTTCTCCAGGGCGATGTGCCCATGAGAGAAAGGTTAGGACAGCCGTTATAGTTGGTGATTCGATCATTAGGCATGTAGATAGCTGGGTGGCTGTTGGACATGAGGATCATCTGGTAACATGCCTGCCTGGTGCGAAGGTAGCAGACCTCACGTGCCACCTAGACAAGATCTTAGGTAGTGCTGGGGAGAGGTCTGCTGTCTTGGTACACGTCAGTAGTAAAACATAGGAAAGTGTGGTAGGGAGGTTCTGAGGCTAAATTTAGGCTTTTAGGTAGGAAGTTGAAATCCAGAACTTCCAGAGTAGCATTCTCCAAAATGCTTCCCTTTCCATGTGCAGGACCCAAAAGGCAGGCAGCGCTTCAGAGTCTCAATGCGTGGATGAGACGATGGTGCAAGGAAAAGGGTTTTGGATTTGTTAGAACTGGAGAACCTTCTGGGGGAAGGAGGGGCTTTTTCTGAAGGGATGAGCTCCACCTTAACCGGGAGGGAACCAGGCTGCTGGCATTAACTTTTAAAAAAGAGGTAGAGCAACTTTTAAGCTAGTTAAAAAGGGGAAAGCCGAGAGTCGGCCAAGAGCACATGGTTTGGAACTGTATCCTTGAAAAATGTTAGCAAAAGACTGAAAAGTTAGGGCATAATAGAGGTTCCAATAAAGACAAAAGTAACCCAAATGCTCTTGAGTAAAGAGCAGACAGAGCTTAAAGATTGCAAATAACCCCAGACTACTGACTGCCAGATTAATATGAATTAAATACAGCCTCTAAAATGCTTGCATGCAAATGCTAGAAGTCTAAAACATAAGATGTGAGAGTTAGAATATATAGCACTGAATAAGAGATTAGATATGATTGATATCTCAGACATGGTGGAAGGACAACCGGTGGGACACCGATACCTGGGTACAAACTATATCATAATGAGAGCAGATCAAATTGATGGAGGGGTTGCACTCTATGTTAGAAAGGGAGTTAAGGATTAAAGTTTTGCAGGAAACAAAAGATTCACTGTAGAATTCTATGGATTGAAATTCCATGTAAAAAGGGGAAGGCAATGGCAGTGGGGTGTATTATCGACCACCTAGCCAGACTGAACAAATGGATGAAATGCTCAAAGAAATCAGGGAAGCTAACAAAAAGGTTACAGCACAGTAATAATACCGGGGTAATTGAAATCTCCCATTATCGACTGGGTCAGTTGTACGGCAGGACATGCTAGAGAGATAAAGTTTCTAGATGAAATAAATGACTGCTTCATGGAGCAACTGGTTATGAGCCGACCAGAGGGGAAGCCATTTTGGACATAGTCCTTAGTGGAACACAAGATCTGGTGCAAGAGATAAGAGTTGGGGTCACTTGGTAATAGTGATCATAGCATTATTGAGTTTTATTTAATAAATGAAGGAAGGACGGTAAGGAAATCCACAGTATTACCTTTTAACTTTCAAAAAGGGAGACTGATAAAATGAGGAAAATAGTTAATAAAAATCTAAAAAGGAGCAGTTGCAAAGGTTAAAGATTTACCTCAAGCATGGGTGTTTAAAAATACTGTCTTGGGAGCCCAGATCAGCTGTATTCCATGCTTTAAAAAAAGTGGAAGTCATCCAAAAAACTGCCAGCATGGTTAAAAGGTGAGGTCAGAGAGGCTGTTGCCAAAAAAGCATCTTTCAGGAAATGGAAAAAGGAGCCAAATGACAAAAACTGGAAACATAAGCAGCACTGGCAAGTTAGATGCAAGGCATTGATAAGGCAGGCAAATAGAATTTAAGAAGCAGCTTGCTATGGAAACAAAAGTGCGTAATAAAGAATTTATCAAAGTACATTCGTAGCAAAAATACTGTGACAGAGTCAGATAGACCATTAGATGATAAAAGGGTAAAAGAGGACAAGGCCATAGAGGAGAGACTGAATGAATTCTTTGCTTCGGTCTTTACTAAGGAAGGTGTAGGGATGTTACCCATGACTAAAATGGTATTTAAAAGGTGATGCTGCAAAAGAAATGAAAGAAATAATCGATACACTTCGAAGATGTACTACAACTATTTGATAAACTGAAGAGTAGCAAATCACCTGGAGCAGATGGTATACATCCAAGGGTGTTGAAAGAACTAAAATATGACATTGCAGACCTACTACACAGGTACACTACCAAAAAACTGCCTCCAGTTTTGCAACTGATTCCTATAGATTTTGGGGTGCTGAATCCAGGAAAAATAGCCAAAATGTTCCATCACGTCACGTTTTCTTGCAAAATTAGATTTCTTACCCATATAAGGAATGTTCACATAATTTCTTTTAGCCGACTGCAGTTTATTTTCTTGGCCCAAAATAGAGGTTGTAATGGTTAACTAACTAGAAACACTCCCTCATGATATTTTGAGAGTGTTTTGTATTCATTTTATACATTAACAGGACAATTGGGAGGCGGGGGGCTAAATCCAGTACTCGCGCTGGCGCATGTTCTTTCCTGTTCGCCTCGCCTCGTTCGCGTCGCTCAAACACGGTGGTTGCGACATGAACGTTCCTGGTCAAATTTCCAGTTTCTTGCAAGTTCATTATTACCTTTTGTTTGCTCAGTCGTAATCCAGCTTTATTCCGAAGTGGTTCACTACAGTTGTAGTTTGCAGTGCTGTGTATTTGTGATGGCTCACAGAGCCAGAGGTTGCGTCAACTCTCCCGGACAGTTTTTGTTTTATTTGTGGGGAATATACCGTGAAAAAGCGGCAGAGGAACATTTCGCCTATTTCGGTTTTGAAGTTAGGCGATCAGCCAAAACCGTGGGCTCCTCACAAAGTGTGCAAGACATGTGAGGAAGATTCTACACTTATGGATTGAAAGGTAAAAAACAAGCATTTCGTTCGGGACTACCTATGATGTGGCGTGAACAAAGAGACCACAGCAGTGACTGCTATTTTTGCTCTTGCATTGTGAAGGGATACACTTAAAAAATAAGAACGTAATAAGTTACCCCAACCTTCCACTCAGCAATTAGGCGCCTATGCCTCATAGCAACGAAGTACCTGTGCCTGAACCACCAAATCTTTGGATCATATTTGTGTGGACGGTTCTGATCATGATGAGACTCATCAATGGCTTTTCCCGATGAGTCCAGTACTTCCGAGTTTGAAACTGAACCAGATCCGAAACCTGAACTTTTCTCTCAAGCTGAATTGAATGATTTAGTCCGGGATTTAGGACTCCCAAAAGATGCTGCCCAACTGCTAGGTTCTCGGCTTAACAGAAAAAATCTATTGTCACCAGGAACAACTTTTTATTGGTACCGCAACCGCGCGAGACACAATTTTTGAAGTATTTCAGCAAAGAGGAAGATTTGGTATTTTGCAACGATATATACGGAGTGATGGAAAAGTTTAAACTCAAGTTATGATCCTGCTGAATGGCGGCTGTTCATTGATTCGTCGTCAAAAGACAGCATAAAAGGTGTTCTTCTTTCATAATGGCAACACATTCGCTTCAGTTTCCTATTGCTCACTCTGTTATTCTCCAAGAAAAATAACAGAATTTTGGCCCTGATTCTCAGGAGCTTCGTTATGATGAGCATAAGTGGATTTTTGTGGAGACTTTAAAATTCTAGCCATGCTATTAGGGCAGCAAACCCGGGTTTCACCAAATATCCCTGCTTCCTTTGCTTGTGGGATAGCCGGGCCCGCGACCTACACTGGGGGAAAAAAGACTGGCCAATTCGGGAGTATTTGAGACCCGGTGAGAAAAATGTTCTTCATGAGAGCTTGGTTACCTCGTGATAAAATTCTATTACCACCTCTCCACATTAAGTTGGGTCCTCATTAAGCATTCATCAAGTCCCTTCCAAAAGATGGTGAGTGCTTTCGGTACCTTTGCTCAAAGTTCCCCCGACTTTCTGAAGCAAAGCTAAAGGGAAGGAGTGTTTGTTGGCCCTGATATAAGGAAACTCATTTCAGATGGAGCATTCGCTGAAACGATGTCTGAGAAGGAAAAAGAAGCCTGGGATTTCCTTCAAGGATGCTGTTTCTCAAATTCTTGGGGAACAGGTGGGATGAGAACTATAAGGATATTGTTTGCCAGGATGCTCAATGCCTTCAAAGAACAAGCTGTAACATGAGCCTGAAAGTCCATTTCTTGCACGCCCATGTGAACTACTTTCCCCCGAAAACACTTGGGGGCGTTACAGTGAAGAACAAGGTGAAAGGTTTCACCAGGACATAAAGGACGCAGAGAGTATAAGGTACCAAGGAAGATGGAACACCACTATGATGGCTGATTTCTGCTGGTTGCTGCTGCGGGAAACCCCAGATGAAAAATACGCCAAGCAGCGCACCAAGAGAGAAGCATTCGGGGAAGAAGAAACGGGCCCACCAGGAGATTGATTGACCCCAACAATGACTTTAAAAATCTAAACTGTGTTGACAAATATCGTGTTTTTACTAAACTTTGAAATAAAAATTTGCTAGTTATTACCACAGTGTCGGATCTCATTTATTAGAAATTTTATTTTCACACCATCGGGTGTTTGTCTTCATGTATTGCAATGGTGCGGTTTGCGTTTTCCTATTCTTACATACATACCTGTACAACATTTTTGCACATTTCTTTGCTTTGCTTTGTGGTCTAACCTCGCTCTTATATGCTCAATGTTTTTGTGCACATGTATGTGGCTGTTTTAAGTGCAGACAATTTTTGCTACCATCACAGTGTGTTTTGTTGACATTACCTCTATTCTTATGTGCTGCCTTGTTACAATTTTTCTTTATTCTTATTTGAATAACTACTAAACAATTAGTATAAAGAATTCATCCAAGAAACTTTTATCTCGATCGCACTCAATCTGAAACGTTCACCTCAAACTGCTAACCCCAATGTAGCAAAAAATATGTGTACGTGATGGAGCAAATTGGTTACCAAATTTGGATTCAGCGCACCAAAAAACGTAAAAATCAATCGAAACATTAGAGGCAGTTTAAAAAAAAATTTTTTTAGTGTACCTGTGCTATTAGTCATCTGTGACTATCATTAAAATCTGCAATATCTGAAGACTGGAGAATGGCCAATGTAATGCTAATTTTTAAAAAGGTTTCAGGCTGGGAAACTACAGACCGGTGAGCCCGATGTCAGTACCGGGAAAAATGGTAGAAACTATTATAAAGAACAAAATTATTAAACATGCAGATTTATCATGGCTTAATGGGAGCCAGCCAACATGACTTTAGCCAAGGAAGGTCTTGTCTTACTACTCTTATGTTTTTTTTGAAGGTGTGAATAAGCAGGTAGATGAAGGCAAGTGGGTTGATATAGTGTATCTGGATTTTCAGAAAACCTTTGACAAGGTCCCTCATGAGAAACTTAGCGAAATTAAAAAGTCATGGGATAGTTGGCAGTGTATTATTGTGGATCAGGAACCGGTTAAAAGATAGAAAGCAGAGGGTAGGGCTAAATGGCCAGTTTTCCCAATGGAAAAAGGTGAATAGTGGAATACCCCAGGGATCTGTGCTGGGTCTGCTGCTTTAACATTCATAAATGACCTGAATATGGGAACAAGTGAGGTAATCAAATTTGCAGATGACATAAAATTATTCAAAGTTGTTAAAACACATGAGGATTGTAAAAAATTCAAGAGGACCTTGATAAACTTGAAAACTGGATATCCAAATGGCAGATGAAGTTTAATATGGACAAGTGCAAAGATATGCACACCTAGGAAAGAACAAGCCAAACTATGGTTACACAATGCAAGGTTCCACATTAGGAAACAATCACCAAGGAAAAAGATTTAGGCATCATCGTGGATAACATGTTGAAACTTTCCGCCCAGTGTGGCGTATCTAGGTATCATAAGCAAAAGAATGGAGAATAAACAAAGCATATTATAATGCCTCTATAATTTCATGGTGCAAACACACCTTGAATATTGAGGGCAACTCTGGTCGCCGTATCTTAAAAAGGATATAGCATCATTAGAAAAAATACAGAGAAGAGCCACCAAAATGGTAAAAAGGGATATGAAGAGAGGCTAGAAAGGTTAGGGCTCTTCCACCTGGAAAAGAGACAGCTGAGGGGAGATATAATAGAAGTCCATAAATTAATGAATGGAGTGGAACGGGCAAAAGTAGATCAGTTGTTTATGCCATGAAAATATAGAAAGATTAGGGGACATGCAATGAAGCTACAGGGTAACCTATTTAAGACTAATAAGAGAACATATTCTTTACTCAACGTGTAATCAAACTCTGGAATTCGTTACCGGAGGATGTAGTAAAAGCTGTTAGTGTAGCCGGGTTAAAAAAGGTTTGGACAAGTTACTGGAGGAAAAGGTCCATAAGCCATTATTAAAAGGGGACCCGAGATATCCACTGCTTGCCCCAATACAAGCACTGTAGAACCTAAGTCTTTTGGGGAAACTGCTAGGTACTTGTGACCTAGATTGGCCACTGTTGGAAACAGGATACTGGGCTTGATGGACCTTGGTTTGACCCAGTATGGCATATCTTACATTCTTATGTTAGTGAGAGGAGGAAGTGCAAAAGTGGTTTTGTCAGACTCAAGAGGGAATGGAAGGAATATGTATAAGCTGATGAGGATAAAGCAGAATTGCTTAAATACTGTATTTCGGTTCTGTGCTCACAGATAAAGGGCCAAGGGAAGGACCTCAGAAAACACCAATAAAAAGGAGCAGACGTAAAGGGATCTTGGATTATTTTCATTAGACTGTGTTTATGAAGAACTAGATAACTAGAAGTAGACAAAGCGATGGGTCTGGATGGAATGCATCCGAGGATATTGAAGAACTACTTTGGGACATTCTAGCAGCTCACTGACTGATCTTTTCAATGCTTCTTTAGGGTCGGGAATGATCCCAGAGGACCTGGAGAAAAGTACAATTGATTTCTTAGACTGGGTGACCAGAGAGTTGACCAAGGGAGAGCCCTAGATGCGGTATACTTGGATTTTAGTATAGCCTTTGACACTGGTCTGCACAGGTGACATATAAATAAACTGAGTATTCTAGTGATGGGCCCTAGAATGACTGACTGGGTTAAAAACAGGCTGAATGGGAGGCGACAAAAGTGTACAGGTAAAGAGAGCTCACTCTGAGGATAAAGATGTTACCAGTGGTATGCCGCAAGCATCTGTCTTTGGTCCAATTCTTTAACATCTTTGTTAGTGATATTGCAGAAGGGCTGTCGGGTAATGTTTGCCTCTTTGTGGATGATAGCAAAATCAGCAAGAGACACCCAAGAGGGGGGGGGATCTAGCTAAGCTGAAGAATGGTCGAGAATTTGGTAGCTGAGATGTAATGCTAAAAATAAAAATAAAAATTGCAGAGTCATACATTTGGGCTGCAAAAATTCAAGGGAGCAGTACAGTGTAAGGGGCAAGCACCTCTGTCCACAAAAGAAGATCTGATGATCTTAAGTAGCTAAATATGTAGAAAAGACGATGGCAAAAGCCAGAAGAATGCTTATATAGTGAAAGAACTGCCAACAGGGGAAAAAAAAAAAAAAGTGACAATACTGGTGCAACCTCTTTTGGAATATTGCATACAATTCTGGAGACCACACCTTCAAAAGGATATAAACAGGATGGAGTCTGTGCAGAGGGTGGTCTTCGTTATAAACCATATGGGGGATAGACAAAGATCTTAATATGTATACCTTAGAGATGTTTAAATACCTCCGTGGCATAAAAACACAGAAGAGGAGAGCCTCTTGAATGAAAATAAGCTCTGCAATGAGGGGGCACAGGATAAGGGTGAAAGGGGATAGACTCAGTCTCTAAGTTGCTGGAAGGGGAGCACAACCCAGAGGAAAGGAGGGACGCTTAGGAATATTTATTCCACGCATCTCTTTTTGTAAAGAATCTCCCAGTGGCGGTAGTAGAGACGAGGACAGTATCTGAATTCCAAAAGCATGGGACAAACCCAGATCTCTAAAAAAGGAAAAAAAAAAGGTATGCTATTTGATATGGAAGGGCAGACTAGACAGGCCATATGGTCTTTTTCTGCTGACATGTTTCTATGTTTTAGAGGGGAAGGTGAAAATATGAAAATACATCTTGGCAAGGTTTAGGGAGGAAGAACTCCCCCTGCCTTATTTGGCAGGGATGATAAGGGGGCATACACAAGAGTAAATTAGACTTACCTGCTAATTGTCGTTCCTTAAGGAACTCTAGTCCAGTCCCGGAACCATAGAGTTGTCAACCTCCTCCAGCAGCTTTGGAGACTGAAAGATGTCATCGCTTTGATGTCACTGGTATAACTAGGCAAACTCCGCCCCTTTCCACCAGTACCTATTGACAAAGCAGACTTAATAGAACAAATAAGCAGGTACAGCAATAAGCATAAAAGAATAGAAGTAGTTAAAACTGCCCAGGAACTAGATGTCCCCGTAACTCAGCAAAACACATCTAGCCCCTGAAGACGGAATAACCGCGCTCCAGAGCCGACAGGGTACTGCTACGCATAAAGCAAGGGTCGCCCTGTGACTCTTGTGCACGTTCATACCCGGAAAAAAAAATACTCTTCGAAAACCTGTGTGTCATTCCGTCTCCCTATCGGACAGAGTTCCGAAGTCCTCTGCTGTCGTCGTAATTTAATTTATTCTTTTTTTTTAATTTAATTTTTTTTGAACTTCAGGCTGCACTCCACGCAATAAACTGGGAGGGGTCCGGGACTGGACTAGAGTTCCTTAACGACAGTTAGCAGGTAAGTCTAATTTACTCTTCCTTTGCGTCCCTCTAGTCCAGTCCCGGAACCATAGAGGATGTAACAGAGCAGTGAATATCAACGGGAGGGACCCTAAAGCCCAGCCTGAAGAACTGCTGACCCAAAACGTCCAGCCCGCTGTGCCTGTACAGCAAACCGATAGTGCCGTGCAAAGGAATGCAGTGAGGACCAAGACGCCGCCTTACAAACGTCCCCGACCAGCACTAAACTGGACTCCGCCCAAGACGCCGCCGACACCCTGGGGAATTCGCACAAAAACCAACCGGAACTACCGTACCCTGCCACAGGTAGGCCGATGCCAAAGACTCAAGCCCCTGCGAAATTGAGGACTCCGCCACCGCCGCCCCCTTCCGCGGGCCTCCAAAGGCGAACAACCTGTCGGACTTCCTGAAAGATGCTGTTCTACGGAGATACTACCTAAGCACCCGTCGAACGTCCAAAAGAAGCAACCGCCCGCCCGACTGATCCTTCTGTTCCACCGAAAACACTGGAAGCGACACCACCTGGTTGACATGAAACAACCGAAACCATCTTTGGCCAAAAAGCTGGGACCTTGCGCATCACCACCTTGTGACTGAAAACAGGACAAATACGGCTCCTTACAAGACAGCGCCTGCCAATCCAAAAGCCCCAAGCGAAGCAAATGGCTACCAGAGGGGGAAAGGACAAGACAAAGACCAGTAACTGAGAGCTGACGGAGCCTTGACTTGGATGAAGCATCAGCCGCCCCATTCCTCCACCAAAGAGATCTCCGGGAGAACCCCAAGGAAGCCAACAATACTAGCTAGCGCTCAAAATTAAACCATAATGCACATTTGCCACATAAAGCAAAGCAGGCTCTAGTCGATTCAACTCCCTGATCCTTACCTGCTCCAGGCGAATAGACTGCCGGAAATACTGGCACCCCTGGAAGCATGCTCTCATCCCCCCAGACTCCCAAATTGGAACTTGTAAGGACAGAGCATTGCCCCCAACGATCGCCACAGTGAACCATCTACTTTCGTACCGTACGTTAAAGAAGATTGGTAGAGCTCTCCTCCAGACAGTGAGTCCACAGCCCCTGGAAGCGCAAGGTGTGCACCCACTCACGCAGTACCCAGACCTGCCCCTGCTGAGTCTCACAATGTCAAGCAAGAACAGGCAAATTCGGGACAGCTGAATCATCTTTATTTATTTATTTTAATTTTTTATAAAGACATTGTCTAACGAAAAATTCCTTCAGCATAGGCAGAGAAGCTCTTTCGGTGCCAACATGAAGAAAGAACCCCCCCAAGTACCGTCAGAGACATCCCCAGCCGTCCTGCTAGAGTAACGCCGCATGCCATCTGACTGCACCAAGAAGGACATGATATTTTAAGGTCCACTAGCACCCAGAGAAGCTCCCAGGATACCACCTGGTAAAGACTACACTTCTAGACCATCGAAGCAAAAAAGCATGCGAGAGTGCATTGTGTCCTGTCCGTAGCTGCTCGAAGATAAATGATCCAGGGTATGCAGGATATGTTCCAGAGAACGCAAGGCCTGTCATCCAGGCAGCCTCCACAGTCACAGTCCAAACCGGCAGCCATCTAGGCTGATGCCAAGCCGCGTGGAAGCCACCTTGCCAACACAGCAGATGTATGCCTACCAGAATCTGAGCAACCTCTAATGCTGATGGAGAACTAGCCTGGCTGCGCGTCGCCGGCCGCCATCAAAGCAGACTCTGAATACCCGCAGATACTCTCCGCACTGGAGAACCTCTGATAAATGGAAGGGGAGCCTAAATAGCCTCAACGGGCCGAGTGCTAATGTGCAACCTCTCTGCGTTGCTCTGCCGTTTCTAGAAGTAAAAAGGAAACCACCTATAGTCAGACCGAAGACATTACAAATCCACTAAATCCTATAAATCAGGGAAAGTCCAACTAAACGGGAATATTCTCCAAGAAGAAACCACACATAACATAATGCTTACGGCAGAGCCGTCCACAGCTGTGGACTGGCCAGGGCGTTCACCCAAGCCCCGGTTAAAACTGTCCAAGATAGGTATCACCCAAAGAACACTTGAGAAGACCGTCTATGGAAAGCGGGAGGAGTTTCTTGAAAAACAACATAGCTATGCCCGTATGTTTGGTTTATGGGTTTTTTTTGTTTTTGGGGTTTTTTTGTTTTTGTAAAACAGAATCTGCAGCTGGGTTAATATTAGCATATTTCAGGAAAATTGTACCCGTCCTATTCAAGATGATTAGGGAATATACACTCTTAGGTAGGAATATGAAGTCAGAACTGGGGAGCCCGAGAGTTTCGGGCCCGGCCTGGAAAGGGCGTATAGGACCCCAAAAACCAAGTTTCCACCAACTCCAATGAACTTAAAGCAGATCAGTCAAAATCTACCCGAAGCTACCACCCCCTGCCGTACCCAGCTGACCTTCCCTCCCTTATCCTGAGGGATTCAGTGTCGCTGGATGCATTGCTCACCCCCTGCCAGCCTGCTGCGTCTGTCAGGGAGCTGAAGAGCGAAAGAGAGAGTAGAACCTTTGGAAGCAAACAGTGTCCAGACCGTGGGGTTCAGGACACCAAAGGCCACCGAAGAAAGCCACAGTTGCAGCCAAAAAAGAAACCGGCTATCTCTCACTAAAGAGAGTTTGTATATCCTTTCAAAATCCTGCTCCAGAAAGAGAAGAACTTCCCAGGATGGGCCCACTGTGGAGCCATGAAACACACAGGCACCTTGCAAGTGGAGGTCTGAGAGGTTGCTGCCTGTGTGAACCTGAGGAGTAAAATAATGTCGTACGTCAACCCCACCCACCGCAGGGACGGGGGCTCCAAATACAATATGTGAGTCATGAGCAGCTGTGGCAACCGAGCCCCAATCAACGATACAGAAGGCAAGAGCTTCAATCTTGGTCATATAAAGATGATCTGCGGAGCATTACCTAGAATAAGCAAGCTGAAAGGGCTGTAAACACACGGTCAGAGAAAGGCCCCATTGAGTGTATCCGCCGCCCTCTGGCGGCCATAGCCCTTCTTGCTTGACAGTTAACCATTATATACTTTATTACATCTTAAGGTTTCCTAAACCAGTTCCAGAGAAACAGACCACTGGGCAACTTACACTATAAAATATACCAAGGTACATTTCTAGCCTGACCCTCTTTCCAACTACAAGCAAGGGCTCTGCCCCGGAACCTAAAACCAGGCAATTTGCCGAACACCCGGGGACTGAACAGATGCTCCGCCGAGGCATTATTAGGAGGGAAAGAACCTGTGGAAGCAATGCCAGACGGCTGTCCTATAAAACTAAGAATAAACTTAAAACTAAAGAGGACAGACTATTTTTTTTGTTTTGTTTTTGTTTTTTAAATATACCAAGTGCCGCAGTATCGTGCTCCCAGCTAAGGACATACCGTTGCTCCAAAAACGAAGCTGTAAAAACACTAACAGCAAGCTCTGAAGCGCCGAAATATCAAAAGCCGCTTCCAAAATGGCCCCTGCCGCTTTTCCCGCAGAGCGACATGAGGCACACAGCACCAATCACCCCCGATGCCAAACGTAACGGAATGAAGGCCTGAAAAAGGAAATTAGTAGCGTAAAGGATAACCAGCTACTCACCCCGAGCCACCGGAGGCTAATCTCTCTTGACAGCAAACTCCGGCGACACCACCGCGTCGGAGCACAGCCCTCTTCGCGGCTTCCGCTCCACGCTGGCAATGCAGGCTGAGGCGCTCACAAACTCACCCCCCCCAACCGTTCCCCTGCTCCTCACCCCTAATCACGGGTTCGGGAGCAGGGAAGCTGAAATCAGAAGCCCTGCCTTTTCCCAGCCGCTCGTGAGAAGCACAGGAAGACAGCACAGCTAGAGAAGAGGAAAGAGGGGAGGGGGCAAAGAGGAGAGGAGAAGAAAAAGAGACAGCAGGCAGAACTCCACAGCACAGCACTTTTGCAAAAATTCAAAAAGTGAAACTCAGATGAAGAATAAGAGCCTACATATTTGTCACTCTAAAACAAAAATGCCCCTTATCCGTTCCCCCCAGGAGCTGTGCCTCCTGCTACATGGAGAGTAGACCCACCGGAGGCTGATCTCTGCAACCTTCAACAGCCAGAAAGACCCCAGGCTGATCTCTGCAACTTCTAACAGCCAGAAATATCCCAGCCCCACTGGGTGCTGACTGTGCAGGTCTAAGTTCTCTTGCATTATAGCAACCAAGGTAGCATTCTAGCCGAACCCCGTTGACCCAAAGGCAAAACAAAGCTCCCACGGCTGCAAACAAAAAACAATGAAATCTTGCCACTGAAAACGCAGATCTCAAAATGGCCGCCGTGAGCGTTCCCGCTCAAAAAAGAACTCTCTCACCACACGCGGCGAGGCCCTGAGCCACCCTGCAAGCCCGGGGAGCTGCCGCAAAGCCTCCCCACCAAGTTTTAACCATCTCCCAAAAACCAGGTCAGTGCAGGAACTTACCGCCGTGAATCCCAGAGGGAGGGGGGAGTGAGGGAGAGGAGCCACAAGGACACCGGAGCACAGCCTGTTCACGGCTTCAGCTCCGGCTGCTCACTGCTCTGACTGAGCCGGGCACAACTTCCACTGGCTTTTAAGCCCCCTGCGTCGCTGCTGCTGCAAGCGCCCGCCATCTACCTGCTCCTCACCCCTTCAACGCGGGTTCGGGAGCAGGGAGGCCACCGATTAGCACTGTTCCTCCGGTTCTCGTTTAGACGCTGGGGCAATCGCCTTCTACCTGCTCCTCACCCTTTCAACGCAGGTTCGGGAGCAGGGAGGCCACTGATTAGTCCTGTTCCCCCTGTGCTCGTATAGACGCTGGGGCAATTCAGAGAGGGAGGGGGAAGAGAGAGAGGAAGAGAGAAAAAGAGAAAGGTCCACAGATACAGGAACCCTTTCAGCAGCAGCCGCTCTGACCTAAAAGAAAAAACAAAGAACCAAATCAAAAAAGTAAAATAAGTGAAATTTCAAAAAACCAAGCTCTGCTTATTAGTTCCCACTGAGCCCAGTCCCGGGCTCAGAACCTCCAAGCTGCTTGGAGACTGAAAGTACTGGTGGAAAGGGGCGGAGTTTGCCTAGTTATACCAGTGACATCAAAGCGATGACATCTTTCAGTCTCCAAAGCTGCTGGAGGCGGTTGACAACTCTATGGTTCCGGGACTGGACTAGAGGGACACAAAGGAACCTCCCACTAGCACCGCCACGATCACAGAACACTCAACCAACAATTTCAGCAGACAAAAAGCAGTAGCCATGTAAGATCATGAATAGAAAATAAATTGCTTTTTTCAGAGAACTCTGTAAAATTGTCCTTTTGGTGCTGAGCAGTCACATGACCCACCTGTGTGACTACAATGAACTGTGTGACTTCAGAGAAATAAACTGCATATAGTTTTTGTACCACTGCTTTAAAAAGAATGAACAAACTCAATCCCAAAATATTACCAATTACCAATGAATTGCATAGACAGTTGATTGGCTACTAAGAGACTTTTATTTAGCATAGCAAAAATAAGTGTAAATGCAGAATAGCAAATGTTCTGTCTACGAGATGGCGGGCAGCGTGTTCTCTGCAAGGGGAAAAAAAACACTGCCCAAGACCCTCTAAAATTGCTGTCATATATACACCTGTCGCAAACTAGCTACACACATAATGAGACAATCAAAAACCATGATACTAAAAGTATCTTACACCTGCATATTACTAACAATCTTAATTGACCTAACACTAAGGGGCTTGTTTACAAAGCCGCGGTAGCGGTTCGCGATCGTTATCGGAGCCGCGGCCCCATTGATTTCAAGCAAAAATCAACTACCACAGACTCATTCAAATAAAACAGACTAATTCACTACATGTAGTCAAGTTAAAAACAACCCCCATTATGCTACATCTTTATCGTGCATCCTAATAAATGCACGTTCATTGAAAAATAAACTTCAAATAATCAACGACTTGCTATCTGACTCTAAACCAGATATATTATGTATTACAGAGACATGGCTCTCTGATACTGATACAGTCTTCCTAAATCAACTTGACAATTCAAACTATGATATTACCCACACACACAGATCCAACAAAAAAGGTGGTGGTGTACTAATTATGACGAATAGAAATCTAAAAGCCAAGATAATACAATCTAACACTTCCAACAACATTGACACTCTCATAATAAAAATTGGCCTGCTAAGAATCTGCTTAATATATAGACCTCCTAACCAAAATGCAGACAGTCTGCACTCCCTGATTGAGCTCCTTAACACATCAACTAAACAAAATCCTCTAATTATGCTAGGAGATTTCAACCTTCCCTCACTCCCTATATCTGAATCCAACCTTTTTCTGGAAACCATATCTGACTTAGACTTCCATCAAATAATAAACATACCAACTCACACCAAAGGAGGCACACTTGACCTTGTCCTCCTACCCTACTCACTTATCAAACTTTTCAATCCAAACTCTTTAGAATGTACCCAAATACCCTGGTCTGATCATCAACTTATCAAATTAAACCTCACGTACTATACTAACTATGCCATAAAACACACAAGAAGCGACCAGACAATAAAATTTAAGAAATTCAATGAAACTGAATTTCTGGATTCTACAATCCCTTACCTTTCATCATCTCCAACAGACTTAGATGAAGCGGTCAAGAACTGGCATACCACCATAAACAATGCAGCCAAAATTAATCAAAATAATAAAAAACTAACTTACTCAAAAACCAACTGTACTCCATGGTTCACTAGCACATTAAAACAAATGAAGAGAACTAAGAAAACTAGAGCTTAAATGGCGCAAAACTAAATCCACCATCCACAAAGACTTACTATAACCATCTAACAAAATACAAGGAAACCTTAGAATGTTCAAAGAAAAAACACTATGCAACAATCCTATCAAAATCATATAATAGACCAAGAGAACTATTCTCCATTGTTAGTAATCTAACTAATAACTCCCAAACTTCCAGCAAGGAAATTACTGACATATCAGCACAAACTTTAGCTAACCACTATCAAAACAAAACAAAACTACCAGTTATGACTCTTGACGCTATTCACAATCCACTTCATCTCCTTGACGAATGGTCAGAATTTCACCTTATATCCAAATCATTAAAAAATCTCTCTCAACCTCACCACCACTACCTCTTACCTCGATCCTTGTCCAGTAATCTGGATAAAACACACACTTCCAATCCTTCTCTCCTTCTTACTCCCCATTGTCAATCTCTCGCTACTCCAAGGTTACCTCCCACCCACACTTAAACATGTTCAAATCAGACCAATTCTTAAGAACGGCACACTCGATAAAACCTCCCCAAAATCATACAGACCCATCTCTAGTATACCATTCCTCGCA
Organism: Ichthyophis bannanicus; assembly: GCA_033557465.1. NCBI lineage: Eukaryota > Metazoa > Chordata > Amphibia > Gymnophiona > Ichthyophiidae > Ichthyophis > Ichthyophis bannanicus. The sequence continues at coordinate 433,540,630 of CM066037.1, forward strand.
AAAGTAATAGAAAAAAAAAACAGTACAATTACAGACACAGGAATATCTAGATTCATCCTATCCTCTTGATGATCAACAATATGGATTTTGTCCCAAACATGGAGTAGAAACACTTCTTACAGTTTTAACGGATGCCCTATTAAGAGGAATTGACAACCACAAGCAGGCATTTATCCTATTATTTATTGATATCTCAGCCGCTTTTGATAGTGTTCACCATACCTTAATGCTTGACAACCTGAGACAAATAGGAATAAATGCCACAGTTCATAAATGGTTCACCTCTTATCTAAATAATAGAACCCAAAATGTAAAAACAGGCAATCAAACCTCGGCTTCATACAAACTTGAAAACGGGATTCCTTATCGTCACTCCAGTCCAGTCCCTTCACTTCTGGGTTGCGTAACCCTTCCAGCAGCTTGGAGGCTGAGCCCAACCTTTTTGGGGGTGGAGCGGTACAAATACCACTGAGGCCACCCACCAACTCCAGTAATCTCAGCCTCCAAGCAGCTGGAGGGTTCCATAAGCCTAGGGCTTACTGGAGTCCTACTTCCCTTTATTTCACTGATTCCACTGTATTTATTTATTTGTTTTCTTATTTACCATTTGATTTACTATTGAATTTGATTTGGTTTAATTTCAAGGGCTCTGCCCCTTTAATTGCTCCTGCTCCTACCACAAGGATCAGCGCTATCAGCCTTACTATTTAATATATACATAAAACCAGTTTGCAATATCTTTAAAAAATTTGGTGTACCCTATCTATATGCAGATGAGATCATGATGTACATCCCGTTCACGATCCCTAACTTACCGATGAAACCCGTCAGATTGCTTCAACGAAATCACTTCCTGGCTAAAACCATTCAAAAACTGAAGTGCTAATAGTTACTAAAAATCAATCTTACACTCCCAACACACAACACTTCAAAACCAAGAAATTAAAATAAAAAATGAAGTAAGATATTTGGGAGTTATTCTAGATAAACATCTCACAATGGACACCCATATTAGAAATACTACAAAGAAAATGTATTTCAAGCTTAAAATCCTTAAACAACTAAGACCTCTCGTATACATACAAGATTTTATCAGTATAATTCAAGCTACCATAACCCCCCACTTTGACTTCGCTAATCTAATCCTATTAGGTACTACAAAACAAAACATTAAAAGAATTCAACTTGCACAGAATGCAGCAGCTAGAATAATAATGAAAGTACACTCACATCAACACAACACCAATACTAGCATCCCTTCACAGGCTGCCAATACAAAGCAGGATAGTATACAAAACATTAATAACTTCATTTAAAACTCTAAATGATATGGCCCCAGTCACACTAAGCAACTTAATCCGTAAAGAACATTCAAAATCTACGAAAAGTCAATTAAATAAACTAAAAACTCCCAAAGACTTCATAAAAGCAAATAAACTAACAGAGCTTTTTCACATGCAGCTCCAACAATTTGGAATTCCCTCCCAGATGATCTAAGAATGTTAACCGAAATCATTGAATTTCGTAAAAAATTGAAAACATATCTATTCACTAAACATTACAATACAGATCCCTCAATAAATTTAGATAAAGGCTACCCTGTTTTTGTCTGAGATGTCCCATGACCTATGAAGAGTTAATTAGTCCTTACCTGCTAATTAGTGTTCCTGAAGGAACGACAGTCCAGTCACTTTACTTCTGGGTTGCGTAACCCTTCCAGCAGCTTGGAGGCTGAGTCAAACCCTTTTGAGGCTGGTTAGGTATAAATACCCCTGGCACCACCCCTAAGCCCCAGTAATCTATTGAAAAAGCAGACTTAACGAACAAAACCATTAACTGTAGAAACCTGAAATTAACACTCCACGATTTTTTTTTTATTTTTTTTTTAAATAATGTAGGAACAGAAACCTGCAGGGACCACAAGAAGTAGGAAGGGAGAGAAAGTTTACCTGAGGTTGCCGCAGCCTTCCCCGACCCCCGGCTCACCTGTCCCATGCAACCAAAACACCTTCCGCCTCTGCCTCGGAATCGTTCCGCTATATTCTCCGTAGCCCGGGTGGGATCAGGGACTGGACTGTCGTTCCTTCAGGAACACTAATTAGCAGGTAAGGACTAATTAACTCTTCCTTATCGTCACTCCAGTCCAGTCCCTTTACTTCTGGGATGTAACCGAGCAGTTCAAACTTGGGTGGGGTTCGCTATCCCGGAACGAATTACCGCGTCCCCAAAGCTAGCATCTGCAGATCTCTGCACATTCATCCTGTAGTGCTTGGTAAAGGTATGCAGCGAGGACCAAGTTGCCGCCCTGCAAATATCAATCAGAGGAACCAGGCTGGACTCAGCCCAGGAAGTAGCCTGCGCCCGCGTGGAGTGGGCCTGCAGACCTGCCGGAACCCGTTTCCCCCTTCAGGATATAGGCGGAAGAAATAGCTTCCCTGATCCATCTAGAGATGGATGCCTTAGCCGCGGCCTCCCCCTTGTGGGGACCCCCAAACTGAATGAACAAACGTTCAGACCTTCTAAAGGAGGCCGTGCGGGAGAGGTAGCGCTTCAACACCCTCTGTACATCTAGGCGACGTAGATTGCCATCCTTCCCTCCCCGCCTGACGGTTGGGAACGCAGGCAGTGAAACTGGCTGGTTCAGATGGAAAGGCGAAATTACCTTGGGGAGGAAGGAAGGGACTGTTCTTAAGACCACCTTGTCCTTAAAGGAGAGGAAGGGGGGCTGGGAGGACAGCGCCTGGAGCTCGGAGACGCGTCTTGCTGAGCAGATGGCTACCAAGAAGACCGTCTTCAATGTCAAATCTTTAAGTGAGGCTTCCATTATTGGCTCGAAAGGTTCTCTGGTCAAGGCATTTAACACCAAGTTAAGGTCCCAGGAAGGGATTATTGATCTTTTCTGGGGGCGCAGGCGACTAACTGCTCTCAGGAACCTGGTCACGTCTGGGTGGACCCCTAAGGACTTCCCACGGACCTTGCCTCTATAGCAAGAGATGGCTGCCAGTTGTACCCGTAGGGAGCTGGGAGCAAGACCCTTCTCAAAACCCGCTTGCAAGAATTCTAGGATCTCTGGGATGGAGGCTGAAAAGGGTTTCTTCCGGCGTTCCATACACCAGGCTTCGAAGATGCGCCACACCCTCACATAGGAAAGACAAGTGGAACGTTTTCGCGTGCTCAACAAGGTTGAAATCACTGGACCCGAATATCCCCGCTTCCGGAGCCGCGCCCTTTCAATAGCCAGGCAGTAAGCGAGAATCGATCCACGTGAGGCATCAGGAGAGGTCCCTGTCTGAGAAGATCCTTCTTGCAGGGAAGCCGCCACGGTTGGTCGACCGCCAACCTCACTAGATCCGCATACCAAGGGCGGTGAGGCCAATCTGGAGCAATGAAAATGACCAAAGCCTTGGTGGGATTCCACCCTCTGAAGCACCCTTCCGATCAAGGCCCAAGGAGGGAACACGTACAGGAGGCCCCCGGAGGGCCACCTCTGAGCCAGAGCATCCAGGCCTTCGGACATTCTTTCCTTTCTTCGGCTGAAAAAACGATTTGCTTTGGCAAACGAGTAGCGGGCCATGAGATCCATGATTGGGGGGACCCAGAGGGAGACAATCTGGTTGAAGACTCCCTGCTCCAGCTCCCACTCTCCCTGGTCGACCTTGAACCTGCTGAGGTAATCTGCTGTGATGTTGTCTGAGCCGGCCACATGTTGAGCTGAGAGGGCCGACAACCGGGTCTCGGCCCACTGGAACAGACTGGCCGCCTCCTTCTCTAGGGCGGGGCTGCTTGTTCCCCCCTGGCGGTTGATGTAAGCCACCGTGGTGACATTGTCTGAGAGGACGCGGATTGCGTTTTTCCTCACTAGAGGCTCGAGCGTCTTGAGCGCCAGGGCAACTGCTTGTAACTCCAGCCTGTTGATGGACCACTGCGACTCCACCGGGGACCAAAGGCCCTGAGCAAACTGGCCTTGGCAATGAGCTCCCCAGCCCGACAGGCTGGCGTCCGTTGTAAGCAGGATCCACTGCGGAGTTTCGAGAGGCATCCCGCATTCTAGGTTCTTTGGACACCTCCACCACTGGAGAGCTTCTCTGGTTCGAGGCGCGCAGGGTAGTGGAGCGGACAAAGGATGATTCTGAGGAGACCAACGACGTAACAAGGAGTGTTGTAGAGGCCGCATGTGGGCCCTGGCCCAAGGAACTACCTCTATTGTCGCAGTCATGGTACCCAGTAATTGGAGGTAAAGCCACGCTGAGGGCTTTCGTCTTCCCAGGAACTGCGATACGAGAGTCCTTAGATCCTTTGCCCGTTTCCGAGGGAGGAACACCTTTCCTTCTCTGGTGTCGAATCTTGCCCCGAGATACTTGAGTTCCTGAGTGGGTATCAACTTGCTTTTTGACCAATTGATTATCCACCCTAACTCCTCCAGGACCTCTACTACTCGGGCTGTAGCCGAGTGACTTTCCTCCTCTGATTTCGCCCTGATCAGCCAATCGTCAAGGTATGGGTGTACCAGGATTCCTTCCTTTCGTAGAAAGGCGGCCACCACCACCATTACTTTGGTAAAAGTCCTGGGAGCCGTAGCTAAACCGAAGGGCAGCGCCTGAAATTGGAAATGACCTCTTGGCACCGCGAACCTCAGGAACTGTTGATGAGACCTTCGGACCGGAATGTGTAAGTAGGCTTCCGTCAGGTCCAGAGATGTGAGAAACTCCCCGGCCCTTACGGCCGAAATGACTGACTTCAGGGTTTCCATCTGGAAATGGGGTACCTTGAGACAGCGATTGACCTGCTTTAAGTCCAGGATAGGACGAAAGGAGCCTTCCTTTTTTGGGACTACAAAATAAATGGAGTACCAACCGGAGCCGTATTGGTCTGGTGGAACCGGAGTCACTGCCCCGAGCGATACAAGTCTTGACAGTGTGGCTTCTATCGCTCTCATTTTTGTCGGAGAGCCGCAGGGGGATTGAATAAAGGCTGGAAGAATCTGCTTCCCAAATTCGAGGGCATAACCTTCTCTGATCACTTCCAGGACCCACTGATCGGACGTGACCCGGGCCCAGGCGGGAAGAAATAGCCTTAGGCGGCCCCCCAAGGGTAAATCGCCCGCCCGGACCCCTTCTCTCTCATTGTGATTTTCTAGGTCCCGAGAAGGAGGTAGAGGCCCCAAAATCTCTCCCTGCTCCTCGAAACCCCTTAAAGCTTGACCCCCTGGCCGGAAAGCAACCCCTAGGAAAGGAATTTGTCCTGGAAGGCCGAAACCTCCGGGAGTCTCTTGGCTGACTCCGGGATGGCGCTAGGAGGCGAGCCTGCTTTGGACTGTCCTCCGGAAGCCTGCCTCCCTTGGATTCGCCCAGGTCCTTTACTAACTTTTCCAGGTTCTCACCGAACAACAATTTCTCCTTAAAAGGAAGGCGACCCAGCCGCGCCTTTGAAGAAGTGTCGGCTGCCCAATTGCGGAGCCACAAATAGCGCCTAACTGCGACTACGGATGCCATGCTCTTAGCTAGGCTCCTGATGAGATCGTACTGACTATCCGCCAGGTAGGCTGCTCCTGACTCCAACTTAGCTGCAATTGGCTGTACGTCTCCTGCGGTACCCTACGACAGCTGAAGCTGTTGGGACCACCTCAAGCAAGCCAGAGCCACCCAGGCCCCCGAAACCGAAGCCTGTAAGGCGAGGGCACTAACATCAAAAGCCTGCTTTAGCAATGTGTCCAATTTTCTATCCTGCGCGTCTCTCAGCGCCGTGCTACCTTCTACTGGGATAGTCGTTTTCTTAGTAGCTGCAGATCCCGCTGCATCCACCTTGGGCGACTTCAGCAATTCTCTGTCCGATTCCGGTACTGGATAAAGGCGTGTCAAAGACCGCACACCCCTCAGGGAGGATTCAGGTTGGTCCCACTCTTCCTGAATCATCTGGCGGACGACCCTGTGTATGGGGAATACCCGTTGAGACCTTCTGACTGCTTGGATCAGGGGATCCTCCAGCGCTTCATCTACTGTGGTGTCAGAAGCCACCTTGAGGACCTTCAGGGACTCGTTGATTAGCCCCGGGAGCTCCTCCCGACGAAAAACTCGTACTATGCGGGATTGATCCTCCTCCGGAACCTCTCCTTCCTCTCCTTCCTCCTCTTCATCCCCTATCTCCTTATCGGAGAGCTCCTCCTCCTGCGTGTCGTGAGGAGGGGAAGCGGACGGCTCTTCGCTCGCTAGTCTCGTGCGCTTAGATGGGATGCCGGAATCATGGGGAATGGGCTTCCCTGGGTTAACCCCCAGGCCTTCCTTCCCTGAGCTCTGGTCTCCTGCCCCCAGCCCCTGCTTGTGCATGCAATAGGCTTTGTGCAGCAGGATGACGAATTTGGGCGAAAAAAGATCACATGAGCCCTCTTCCCCAAGGGCAGGGGAGAGGGTGGGCAGGGATGGAGTGGGAAACTCAGAGGTTGAGGGCGGAGGGATGCAGGGCTCTCTTTCTCCTTCCAGATGCTCCACTGGACCCTCATTAGCTTGAGAAGTGGACAATTGTATGCCCTGCTCCACAGAGGCAGCTTCTGCAGCGCAACCCCTGCAGATCCCTGCCTCTGAGGCCGTGCCCCTGCGGATGCCACAAGACAGGCACCGTAGCTTGGACATTGCTCCAAATAAAGCCACTAATAATCTAAAAAGGACAGAACTAAAGAAATAAAAAGGGACAAAGTTAATGGGAATTAACTCTAAGCTACCTCCTGTGTTGTAGCTCTAGACTACAACAGGGCCCAAACTTCCTCCCCCCACACTCCCCGAAGAAATCCAATGAAATAAATAGCAAGAGATAGAGATATATATAGAGATAGAGAGATATATAGAGATATATATGGAAAAACCCCTGTACTTGCGGTTTACAGCCTTCCACGATCCGCGCTGAGCTCCGGGAATGAAGAACGCCCTCCAGAGTACTACACGTGGCTGGGCCTCAGCCACGTGGAGAGCAGGCCAGGACCTGGCTCGCACTGCCGTACCCGCAATTGGTTAGAAGGCGCAATCCCGCAGCCGACTGCAACCTCCGACCGCTCCCGAGCTGCTTCGCCAAGCCGGGAGCGAGGAGGGACGGCGCTTTGGAGCCTCAAGCGCTCAGCCGCCTGAGGGCTTCGGCGCGAGGCGGAAGGGTCCGTTGCCGAGGTCAGAGAGCCGGTGGGACTGGAGATATCCCGCGATCCACCCCCTGCCGCCGGCAAACCTCTTTGAGTTAGCACCTCTCCCACCGGCAAAACGGCCTTGCAAGCAGAGAGCTTGAGCTTGATCGCCAGAGAAGGGAGGGGGGGGGAGAAGAGAGGAGAAGCAAAAAACTTAAAGGGGCACTAACCAAAATAAGACTAAAGCAACTAAGAAATTAAAGAAATAAAACAGGAACAAGCAATCCTTTAAATTAAATTATAGATCTTCAATCAAAGGGACTAAATGGGAGACTCCAGTAACCACTTGGCTTACGGAACCCTCCAGCTGCTTGGAGACTGAGATTACTGGGGCTTAGGGGTGGTGCCAGGGGTATTTATACCTAACCAGCCTCAAAAGGGTTTGACTCAGCCTCCAAGCTGCTGGAAGGGTTACGCAACCCAGAAGTAAAGGGACTGGACTGGAGTGACGAGGAAAAATTCTTATAGCTGTAACGGTACTTTGCACAACGCTTAAGCCCTAAACAATGTATATCTGTACATAATGTATATAGTTTTGCACCGTTCTGTGCTGGTTAACAAACAATTGTTGTTTGCTAATTTTATTGTTTTTGGTTATATGATGTTACATGTAAAACAAACTCTTTGTTGATTGTTGTTTATTGTGAACTGCAACTGATCTATGGAAGATGCGGTATATAAGTGATTGTTAAATAATAATAATAATAATAATAATACCTCTCTGCTTCAAATTCTAGATAGTTTCAGCAAATTCAGCATAAATTCTTAGGTGTTTGCAGGCTTCCTGCAAAGCTCTTTCCCAGAACCCTCTTATGTTTATACATCTGGATCTGCTTATCAAGGTCTGCTTATCTATGCATGACTTGTGACCTCTGCCCCTTCCTGTATTTTTCCATCTCCTGGCACTAATTGAAACCTTCAGGGCAAGGGTATTTGTGCTCATTAGTTTTAATTCTTTGAATTCCTTGCTGGGCCCAAATCCTTGTACACTCCTGTATAAAATATAGTTTTTCCCAGATTCTTTATAACAGGCCGCATATACTCTCTCATAGCGAGCATATACTCTTGTAGCCCACATGTATTGTCTTCTTATCTTCTGTGCCATCCATTTACTGTGTGTGATTCTAGAAAAGGGTGCAGTCATATAAAGCAGACATACAAAGCAGACCTGAGCCTACAATCCCTTTATTCCAATTGTCCCTTCAAGCCAAGTGTCCCTAAAGGCTTGAAGGGAGTTGGCAGCTCTTCTAAATCCTTTCTGAAGATCAGCTATGTATTTTAAAAGAAAAAAAAATTGTCATCTTCCTTTTATTTGCAAATGCTAATTTTTGGAAAATGTTTTGAGGAATGCACATTTCAGCTAAAAAGAAAGGTACTTATTAACCATGTTAAAAGCAATAAAAGCAACAATAGCTTAAAAGACATTTAACATTACCTAAACTACATCACTTAAAGGTGAAGAAATTAATCCACATCAAGATATTATGTCTGCTTACCTCTAGAGGCATCGTTATTCCTCAAATTCTTTCCCCCAGTTTATTCATTCTATAATAAAGTTCTCTCTCATCCCTCAGAGGAAATGGGGAAAAATTGGTTTCCCTGGGCAAAGTAGTACCATAGTATTATAAGCAATAGGGAAATAACCTAATGAAAACTCAGGAGAGGACAGACTTATTTCTCTTCAGCTTGTTTAGATATCAAAAGGAAGCAAGACAATGTACCTCGACAATTCTATTAGCACGGAATTATGAAGGGGGGAAAAAAAAAAAGGTGAAGATTCTGGTATACCTATTAGAAAATTACATAGGCGTTCCATAAGAGATGTACAAGCAAATTTAATGGATACAAAATATCTGCAATGCTATGCAGTAAAGATTCTACAGTAAAGTCTCCAACAACCAAATTACCGTGGCTCATTGTCATATTAAAAAACACCTCGACACAATGAAGGAAAATATCTAGAAAGCTTAAAATGCCAGTCAAAAATTTAGAAGCCAAGAAATTCTCTAAGTTATATCAGATTGTTTTGCACTTCCTGTGTTTTGCTTTTGTTTTTCCTATACCCTTCCCTCAATCTGGGCATCCTCCCTTTACTTCTGGCACGCCCCACCATTCTAGCCTCTTTTCTCCAGACTAACCAGTAGCAGTACTTACTAAGTTGACGCTAAATATTCTAATTTTATGCACTATGAGACCTAAAATTGATTTTTTTCTAGTTCTTGTTTGATATTTATTAACAGTACCATACGATTTAATATTACATTCATTTATTCTGAATGTTACAAGATGTTTTGCCCATTCACGCCAAAAATATATGTGCAGACCCAAGCACTATCACAGAAGAGTGGTTGGAAGAAAGAGGAGAAAGCAATGTTGTTCACCTGTAACAGGTGTTTTCCATAAGCAGGAGGATCGATCAGGCAATCGAATAGGTAAAGTCATCTGATGGCACCGGGACAAAATAGCTCTCTCTAAATTCAGAAGTTAGTTTAAAGTTCCTCTGCACAACAGTCCCCTCATCTCCTGTTAGTTCCAAAGCTCAAGACTATAGGCATTCTCGGAGAGGTGGGGGGGAGGGAGGATTGTGGGCCTGATCAATTCTGTTGTCTATGGAAAAAAATGACACCCATTACAAATGAGAAACCTTGCTTTTTCTGTCAACCAGCAAGTCTGAGTCAAGCAACCAAGCTTAAGGCTGCTTGCTTCTTTTTGCATTGTGCCAGTCCTAGCAGCAGTTTGCACTGACAGAACGCAAGTTGCTAGAATACATGGACAGATTGGCCAACACAGTTTGACAGAAGAAGCAGTCTTTTACTGAAACTTGGTCCAAACAGTAGTGCAAAGTAGAAGTATGAAGCGAGGACCATGCCACTGCTCTAAATATACAGGTCCAAGGTTCAGCACCGACAGCCAGCTGCCATAGGAAGAGCGCAAGCTACTGGCGCTGAATAATATGACCCTTAATATTTAGAGATGTCTCCTCTTTCATGCTTCATAGAGGAGGTATGAGGTCAGTTACAAAAAGAAAGAATTGACTTAATTCAGGCCTTGACAAAATTTTCTTGGAATCCAAGAGCCAACCTAAAAAACTAGGAGCCAGCCACTAAAATCTAGGACAATACACACCCCCACCTCCCAAAATGGTATATCATTTGGGAGTATTACCTGCTGTAACTGTACATAGTTCTGTAAGTTGATTATCCTTAGCGCTCCTTTCACCCCTCTATCATCTAATGGTCCAACTGGCTCTCTCACAGATGTGTTGCTATGAATGTACTTGAAAACCTTTTTTATTATGCGCTTTTGCTTTCATGGCAAACTTCTTTTCAAATTCTCTCTTTGCCTGTCTTATCAATTTCTTGCATTTAAACTTGCCAGTACTTATGTTTCCTGTTTTCATCATTTGACTCTTTTTGTTTTCCCCCATTTTCTGAAGGATTTTGTCTTAGCTATAATAGCTTTTTTGACCTCGACCTTAAGCCATGCTGGCTGTCATTTGCCTTCCTTCCACCTTTCATAAAGCATGGAATACATCTGGGTCCTGGCTTCTAAGATAGTATATTTAAATAACACAGTAGATTTCCTCGTTATCCTCCCTCCACTTGTTAAATCAAATGTGAATATATTATGAATGTTATTGCCAAGCGGCTCCAACACCGTTCTCTCACTAGATTCTGCATTCCACTAAGAATTATATCTAAAATAGCTTCCCCTCGAGTTGGTTCCTGAACCAGCTGCTCCATGAAGCAGTCATTTATTTCATCTAGAAACGTTACCTCCCTAGCATGACCTGATGTAACATTGACCGAGTCAATACTGGGGTAATTGAAAAATGGAAATTACACTAACCTGGTAATTGTAGTTCCTGTAGGATCCAGTTTAGTCCTCCACAATCGGGTTCTGCCCCTCTCACTGCAGCATGCAGACTGGACCAATCAAATCTTCTGTAGTACATCTCCAGCAGGAGCTCCCAGAAGCCCCCCAGTGTACTAGTAACAAAGCATACTTAACGAAGCAACACATGAAATTATCATTAGAATAACATTAATCATGACTTTCCCCCTCTGGAATAACCAACTCCCTCCCCAAACGAGGAAGTCAGAACACTGCCCGGCGCCGTAGTCGACGCCCTTAAATTTACACCAAGCTCCCCCCCCCAGGAACCAAGGAGCTTATGGAACCCCAAGGAAAGGGAAGAGCCATAGCTGGAATGCCCGACTGCCGCTATCGTCCGAACGGGACGCAACCCATCTTAGAAACCCCTGCTCGGGATAGCGCGCCGCAAAATCATGCAGATACTCGGGAGGGAAGGAGGACTAAACTGGATCCTACAGGAACTACAATTACCAGGTTAGTGTAATTTCCATTTCCTGTGCGGATATCCAGTTTAGTCCTCCACAATCGGGATGTAACAGAGCAGTTAAGACCGGGCGGGACCTTGTAGGCCGGCGCGCAAAACCGCCGAACCAAAACAGGAATCCCGAGCCGCTGACACATCCAATCGATAGTGCCTGCTGAAAGCATGCAGAGACGACCAGGTGGCCGCCCTACAAATCTCCGCTGGCGGAACCAGACCATGCTCCGCCCAAGAGGCCGCCTGAGCCCGAGTAGAATGAGCCCGGAGACCCTCCGGAACCGGCCGCCGCTGCAACAGATACGCGGAGGCGATCGCTTCTTTAAGCCACCTAGCAATGGAGGCCTTAGCCGCCGCCTCCCCTTTCCGTGCACCTCCAAAGAGCACAAAAAGCCGATCAGTCTTCCGGAAGGACTCGGTAGACTGCAAGTAACGACGCAGCGTGCGACCCACATCAAGCCGGTGTAGCCCTTTGTCCACCGACTCGACCGAGTCTGCCGAAATCACTGGTAAGAAAACTGCCTGATTAAGGTGAAAGGGAGACACCACCTTAGGCAGAAAGGAAGGAACCGGACGGAGCACAATCCGCTCCGCAGAGAAAGACAAAAAAGGCTCTCGGCAAGACAAGGCCTGCAGATCCGAGATGCGCCGTGCTGAGCAAATGGCTACCAGAAACACCGTCTTCAACGTGAGATCCTTCAAGGACGCTCTCCGCAACGGCTCAAAGGGTGCCCGAGCCAGAGCCCGCAGGACCAAATTCAAATCCCACGTAGGAACCACCGTCCTGCGGGAAGGCCGCAAATGGAACACGGCGGTCAAGAAACGCCGTACATCCGCATGAGCGCCCAGAAGGCGGCCCAAGACCTTGCCTCTATAGCAAGAGAGCGCGGCCAGCTGGACCTTTAGGGAACTGGCCGCGAGACCCTTCTCGAAGCCATCCTGAAGAAAGCTGAGCACGACGGGCACCGAGACCGTCGCCGCCCGAACTCCACGCCGGGAGCACCAATCCTCAAAAATTCTCCAAATTCGGACATAAGTAAGAGAAGTGGACGACTTTCTTGCCCGCAGCAAGGTGGAAATCACCGCGGGCGAATAACCTTTCTTTTTCAGCCGAGCCCTCTCAATGGCCAAACCGTAAGCGAGAATCGAGCCACCTGGGGCATCCGCAAGGGCCCCTGAAGAAGAAGGTCCGGCAGCGCCGGAAGGCGCCACGGCACGCCGTCTCGCAGCCGGACGAGGTCGGCATACCAGGGCCTCCGGGGCCAATCCGGGGCCACCAGCAGCACCCGCCCCTGATGGCACTCGATGCGCTGGACGACCCGGCCGATCAAGGCCCACGGTGGTAAAAAAACATACAGCAACCCGGACGTCGGCCACGGCTGAATGAGAGCGTCGAGTCCTTCGGACATCCGCTCCCGCCGCCTGCTGAAGAAGCGACTTGTCTTGGCCGACTGGAAGGTCGCCATCAGATCCATGATGGGTGGACCCCATCGCCGAACTATCTGCGCATACACCTGAGGATTTAACTCCCACTCTCCGGGGTCCACCTGCACTCTGCTGAGAAAGTCGGCCTGTACATTGTCTGCGCCTGCAATGTGCGCCGCCGAGATTGCCGGCAGCCGAGTCTGCACCCAGCTGAACAAGGCCGTCGCCTCCGTTTCCAGGGCCACACTCCCTGTGCCCCCTTGTCGATTGATGTACGCCACCGTGGTGGCATTGTCCGACCAAACCCGGACCGCCCGACCCCGAACCAGAGGTTCCAGGCTCATCAGGGCCAGCCGAACCGCCCGAAGCTCGAGACGGTTGATCGACCAAGACGCTTCCTGCGAGGACCACACCCCCTGTGAGAAGCGGGTCTCGCAGTGTGCTCCCCAGCCGACTAGACTCGCATCCGTGGTAAGGGGAACCCACAGAGGAGGCTCCAAGGGAATCCCCCGCGTCAGGTTCTCGGAGGAGAGCCACCACCGCAGCGACCGCCGCACTGCCTTCGGGCAGGGCAGCCTCTTGTGTAGTGAATCGCACTGGTTGGACCAGCGCCGAAGGAGCGCCCTCTGTAGCGGGCGCATGTGGAACCGCGCCCAAGGAACCACCTCCAAGGTCGCCGCCATCGTCCCGAGAAGCCGGAGGTACCACCACGCCGACGGAGCGGGCATCCCCCGAAATAGTCGGACCAGAGCCCGCAACGCCAGGACGCGGCGCTCGGGAAGGCACACCAGCCCCCGAGCAGTGTCGAAGCGCACCCCCAGATACTCCAGGTCCTGCGAGGGCCGCAGACAACTCTTCCTTTCGTTCACCACCCAGCCGAGAGACCGCAGCAGTGCTACCACTCTGCTCGTGACCCGCCGGCACTCGCGACTGGATTTTGCTCGTATCAACCAGTCGTCCAGGTAAGGATGGACTAAAATGCCCTCCTTGCGCAAGGCCGCCGCGACCACCACCATCACCTTCGTGAAAGTGCGCGGGGCCGTAGCCAAGCCGAACGGCATGGCCCTGAACTGAAAGTGGCCCCACGGGAACGCGAAGCGGAGAAACCGCTGATGGGCTGGGCGTATCGGGATGTGCAGATAGGCCTCGGTGAGATCGAGGGACGTCAAAAACTCCCCCTTTCGCACCGCTACAATGACTGACCGCAGGGTTTCCATGCGGAAATGCGGGACCCGAAGCGCGCGATTCACGCCCTTGAGATCCAAAATCGGACGCAGAGAGTCGCCCTTTTTGGGTACCACAAAATAAATGGAGTAGCGACCGGCGCCTCTTTCCAAGGGAGGCACCGGAACCACCGCTCCTAGCGCTAACAGCCGATCCAGGGTCACGCGGATGTCCCGCGTCTTTTGCTCTCCCCTGCTGGGAGACATTACAAAGGAATCTGGAAGAGGGAACGCAAATTCCAGAGCGTAACCCTCCTCTATAATTTGTAGCACCCAGCGATCCGACGTTATTTGGGCCCAAGAGGAAAGAAAATCGCGCAAGCGACCTCCGATAAGCGGTCCTCCCTCCAGAGCCTGCCTGGCGTCATTGTGGCTTGCGTCCAAAGGAAGAGCCCGAGGAAGAACCGGCTGCAGAGAAGCCTCTGCCGGCTCCTCTGAAGGCCCGAAATCCTTGGCCACGCGTTCCAAACCTGCCACGCTGCGAGGCCCACTGGCGGGAGGGCCGAAACCTGCGCGGATCCCGAAAGGATCCCCGCGCCGACGAGGCGGACCGATTGGCCCTTGGCTTATCTTCCGGAAGCCGGCCTCCCTTAGACTCACCGAGGTCCTTTACCAATTTCTCGAGGGCCTCCCCAAATAACAATCTGCCCTTAAACGGCAGCTTACTGAGGCGGGCCTTAGAAGAACCGTCCGCCGCCCAGCTGCGCAACCAGAGGGACCGGCGCGCCGCTACCGCGGAGGCCATACTGTTAGACAACGCGCGGATTAAATCATAAAACAGATCCGCCAGATAAGCCGAGCCGGACTCCAACCGGGTCACCTCCACCAGACCCTGCTGGTCGAGCC
The DNA here is from genome assembly GCA_033557465.1 of Ichthyophis bannanicus. Classification (NCBI taxonomy): domain Eukaryota; kingdom Metazoa; phylum Chordata; class Amphibia; order Gymnophiona; family Ichthyophiidae; genus Ichthyophis; species Ichthyophis bannanicus. The sequence goes on from CM066037.1 coordinate 433,555,643, forward strand.
CGGAGCTCGAGCGCAATTGCTGTGACCACCGCAGACACGCCCGAGCCACCCAAGCCCCACAAATAGAGGCCTGCAATGACACGGCATCCGTATCGAAGGTTTGCTTGAGCAAGTTATCCACCTTCTTATCCTGTCCGTCCTTGAGGGCCGCCGCCCCCTCAACCGGGATGGTAGTTTTCTTGGCCACCGCGGAAACCGCAGCATCCACCCGGGGGGACTTGAACAAGTCCCTGTCCTTATCCGCAAGAGGATACAGACGATTCATGGTCCGAATCCCCTTCAAACCAGACTCCGGGTGCTCCCATTCCGCCTGGATCATCTGATCCACCACGCGGTGGACGGGAAAAACCACCTGGGCATCCCTAACTGCCTGAATTAGAGGATCCTCAAGACCCTCCTCCTCCAGGGGCCGCACCGCCGAAAGGTTTAGCGCCTGCAGGGACTCCGTGACCAGAGGAACCAGCTCGTCCCTACGGAACACCCGAATGACCCGAGCCTGATCCTCCGGCTCCAGGATCTCCCCATCCTCCAACTCCTCCATGTCAGTGTCAGGATCGCCCTCCGCCTCTGATGCCAGTAAACCCAGGGCGTCCTGCTCTTGACCCCCCAGCCGGAGCCGCTTGCCCCCGGGCGGAGAAGGACAAGGACCCTCCCCCAAGGACCCCGAGGGAAGAGGGGGGGTCCCGACAGCCGGCAACTGACCGGACCTGCTCAGGCGAAATGCCTGATGCATTAGGAGTATAAAATCAGGGGAGAAGTCCATAGTTGGGGCAGTAACAGCAGTCTGCTGGGACATAGCCACGGAACCGCTGGCTGGAGGTACCGATCCAGACTGAGGGATGCTCGGGGAGAGAATACTGTCCCCTGAATTAGAAGCATCCCCAGGGGTAACCGGATCCTGAACATTCCCTGATTGTTCTAACTCAGAGGGGACTGCAGCACAGTCCCTGCAGATGCCAGGATCAGTCCCCGCCCTGCGGGCTCCACAAATCACACACTGGGGCTTGGAAGCCATCCCAAGGCCACCTCTGCCCAGGGGGATAGAAGAGGACAGTCACAGGAAAGCCCACAGCACCTGAGCAGACCTATGCAAATCAGCCCCGATTTAAATTAACTTCTCTTTTTTTTTTTTTTTTACAAGAAACAAAATATATCCCAGGATCCCTGGGGTGCCCTGAGCAAAATCGCCAAAAAAAAGAATCCCAAAAACGCTAGGGGAACCAGTGCACAGTGATCAAAACTGCCTGAAAAAAGCACTTTTGAAATCCAAAATGGCCGCCGCACTTTTTCACCCGCGGTAAAAAACGGCGCGAAAATATAAAAGTCACCAAAAAACATGTAAATAAATTAAAACGACCCTGTAATGAAGGGCAAACGAGCAGATTGTAGAAAAAACTGCCAATAAGCTCAGGAGAGCCTACAGAAACGCTGGTATCCCAGGCAGAGCACTGCACACAATAAAGTAAAATGAAATGCAAACTCCTACCAGCTCAGGATCAGATGATTCATCCACAATCTCCCAGTACCAGGCACTGCCTTCTTAGGTATGGCAATTCCCCGTCCTGTCTAGGGGAAGCTCACCCAGGGCTGATAAAATGGTCTAGGCAGGCAACAGCAGCCAGCAGGTCTGACTTTCTCTTAGTCTCCTGTGGCACAGCTCCAGGGAGACAGGCTTCTTTTTACTTTCAGTTTGAAAGGCACAGCTATCTAGCAAAGAAATAGAGGAATGTCCCCAAAATAAATCCTAGAAAACAAACTAACTAGTGTTGCTCCTGCAAAGGTCACTAAGTGTGCCCAGAGGACACACTTTTACGTCCACACACTGCAACGAGACTGGACACACTGGGGGGCTTCTGGGAGCTCCTGCTGGAGATGTACTACAGAAGATTTGATTGGTCCAGTCTGCATGCTGCAGTGAGAGGGGCAGAACCCGATTGTGGAGGACTAAACTGGATATCCGCACAGGAACTCCCATTATTACTGTGCTGCAAACTTTGCAAGCTTCCCTAATTCCTTTTAGCATTTTATCACCTGTCTGTTCATTCTGGCCAGGTGGGCAGTAGTACACCCCCACTGCCATTCCCTTCCCTTTTTTACATGGAATTTCTATCCATAAATATTCTACAGTGTATTTTATTTCCTGCAAAACCTTTATCCTGTTTGACTCAATGCCCTCTAACATATAGCACCACCCTTCCACCTAAGTGATCTACACTATCCTTGTGATATAGTTTGTAGCCTCGTATCAGTGTCCCATTGGTTGCCTTCCTTCCACCGGGTCTCTGAGATGCCAATTATATCTAACCTTTCATTCAGTGCTATATATTCTAAACTCTCCCATCTTATTTTTTAGACTTATAGAATTTGCATCAAGGCATTTCAAGGTTTGTTTTTTGTTCATATTAACAGTCTGGCTATCAGATGACAAGGATAATTTGGAAACTTTCAATTTGGTCTGGTTTTTACTTAAGTACACATCCTATCTTGTACATAGTTGCAACTGTTACAACCATATTATGGTAAATTGTGTTCTACATAGAAATGTTGTTCATTGTACACCGCCCCTAATTTTGGGAAGGAGCGGTATAAAAACAACAAATAAATATCATAACTTATCAGGCCCAAAACCTAAAAAAAAAACATTTCTCATTTTCTATGAGAAAAAACTCAAGTCAAGCTCTTAATGGATCACTGCACAATGTCAACAGAAGGGCGTGGCCCCACTCCTCATCCCTCTCATCACCCCCACTAACCCTTTAAGCTACATCTGTGGGTGTCTGTGTATGTGTCCCCCCGTTGGGCAGATGTGAGATGTGGAGTGCCTGTTTACGTGTGTAGGTGGGGTGTCTAAGTGTTTGGGGGTGGGGTGGGGAATACACCTTTTGGCATATACAGATTGTGTTCTTTTGTCCCCATGCATGCATTCTTTTAACCTCCAACCCTTGCACTCTCCCCTTCAACTCCTACCCACCCCCTAGTACTCAGACCCTCTACCCTCCATTCCCCCCATCAACCCCCCCCCCCACTACTGCCCCTTTAAAAATTGTTGCTGCCTCACCCCCCGCCCCCCCTCTGAAATTACAAACTTTTTTTCTGTAGGCCAGATAGCGGCTGTCCTCTGTAGGCAGGGGATGGGATTCTCGAAGGCAGTCTGTTCCCTTTCTAGCTTGGCCTTTTCCTCTTGTTCTGCCCACAGGAGAATCCAGTCTCCTGCAGGCAAACAAAAGGGCCTTAGCTGTGATCATAGCTCTCTTCTGCCCGTGGAAGTTGGGATTCCTGCAGGTAGACACTGGTTCCCTGGGCTGCAATCATGGCCCTTTTCAGCACATCTGCTCCAGTGATGATTTTTTGGTCACCATGGCGACCTGGAATTTGTCACACCCTGACTTAATGAAACTGATCATATTAGCTCTAGCCTGATTTGGGTCCTATCCTTATTACATATGTTCTCCGTACTCTTGTGCAGAATGTGATAACTACTTGCTGTGAGACCCAGTGCAGCAACCTACAAAAGGAAGATAATACAGACTACTAGTTAGAACTAGAGATCCATGGTTAATACAAACAGGAATAAACTCCATTCCATTGCCTAAAGGACTGAAGTTCCTGGATTAGGGGTGGGACTCAGAATGTAAGAAGGTACAACACATTCTAGCCTGGCCTTTGTCTGCAAGGACCTCCTGAACATGCCCAGTGAAAGGCAGCCTGCACTGCCCAGCATCCTATTGCACTGCCGGGAAAGTTTAGGATAACTGCCCTTGAGAGACGTGTTATTTACTTGCCGATCAAGAATGAGAGGCCTCTAACCATAGGGCTCGACAAATTCTGAGAGCCAGGTTGTCATGGCATGGGGATTTCTTTAATCTCTGGTGCTGACTCACTTCTCCACTTTGCATGCAGGTTAAGGTGTGTGGTGGAGGAAGTTTACTTCTCATGTTTCAAGTTTGTTCAGCTCTATGGGCTGGACCAACTATTAAACTAGGCAATTACTTAGGGTGGCATTGAGCAGGGTACCAAAGCTAAATCAATAGATTTTGACAGCCAGGAGGGCTGTAAAGCTTAAGGTTTGCCTAGACCACCAATACTTTCAACCAACTCTGGGGCTAGCCCTGACTTTTGGGTAACTATAAAATCAATTAAATCCCTGCGCTCACTCACTTTATTTATATGCAGTTGTCCTATGGAGCTGGATCCAATGAGGAGGTTTTCTAATTATCGGGTCTCAGACTTACAATGGCATGATTTTCTGGGTTTGTTTTTATCCCGGGTAACATGCCTGTTAGCATCAATGACCCTTCATAACATCCATACTCTCCTCTCTTCTTTATATGTCCAGCAACAGTGTGTCAAAATGCTTTTTAGATTTTCTACTTAGCTCACAAAGTTATGAAATACTATATAGATACTGCAGGCATTCCATTGAAACAAAAAATTGAAATGCTTTTAAATTTCTACTTAGCTCGCAGTGCCGTGAAGTGTTATAAAGGTACTGCAGTCATTCTGTTGAAACTGAAAGTCCCGACGCTATTATTTGAAGCGCCTCTGCGTTTCTCTAATATGGTTCTTCAGGGGACCATTAATTGTTGCTACAGTATTGAAAAACACAAAAACAAAAACACCCATCCACAGTTAAACTAATACAATCTACTATCGTACTAAACCTCCACAATCTTTCCCTCGAATGTGCTACTTCAAATCAATTACCTTGAGTGAATAATGCTGCCCACGTAAAATTAACAGACCATTGGTTCCTCACGGAAACTCTTTTCCCGGTCTTCAAAAACGCCACGCATGCAGACCTGGGGTTTAGCCTCGTTAATTTAAACCCCTCTAGACTCCTCCCATCCAATACGAATCATATCCAATGTAAAAACTACTATCATAGGATGCTTTATACCAGGGGTCTCAAACACGCGGCCCGCGGCCGCGAGAGCATTTTGTGCGGCCCGCGACCCGCGACGCCACGGAGTATCCTTTCTACTATTTTTACTCACTGTTTTCCTTAGCGTGATTCCCGGGGCTGCATGGTGTTGGTCTCACATGACCGCGTCACACGCCTGCCCTCCACCAATCAGCGACAGGCAGGAGGAGGAGAAGGAGGAGGAGGGGGGGGGGGGGCCGGGCCCAGAAGCAGTCTGAGCAGCCACGAGGTACCAGCGCTTTGAAGCATCGCCTGCTTGGAGGAAGGATCGCCTGCTTGAGGATCGCCAGGGTGCACAGCTCTCCGCGGCAGGTAAGGAAGCAGTCTGCCCAGAATTAAGCCAGCCCTGCCTCCCTCAGTCCCTCTCCTCTTCGGCTTTCAGAGCCGCGAAGGGAGAGCTTCTCCCTCGCGACTCTGTTAAGCTCGAGGGGAAATTTCCCATAAGCCTCAGCCGGCTTAGAGTCCCGAGGGAGGAACTCTCCCTTCGCGGTTCTAAGCCGAAGAGGAGAGGGAGGGAGGGAGGGATGGCTCTGCCGGGGGGCGGCCTGTGATTTTTGCTGAGGGAGGGAGGATGGAGGATGGATGGATGGATGGGGGGGGGGGGGGCTGTGATTTTTGTTGAGGGAGGCCTGTGATTTTTGCTGAGGGAGGGAGGATGGATGGATGGGGGGGGGGAGGATGGATGGATGGGGGGGGGCTGTGATTTTTGCTGAGGGAGGGAGGATGGATGGATGGGGGGGGCTGTGATTTTTGCTGAGGGAGGCCTGTGATTTTTGCTGAGGAGGGATGGATGGATGGATGGATGGGGGGGGCTGTGATTTTTGTTGAGGGAGGCCTGTGATTTTTGCTGAGGGAGGGAGGATGGAGGATGGATGGAGGGGGGGGGGGGGGGGCTGTGATTTTTGTTGAGGGAGGCCTGTGATTTTTGCTGAGGGAGGGAGGATGGATGGATGGGGGGGGCTGTGATTTTTGCTGAGGGAGGGAGGGAGGGAGGGAGGGAGGATGGATGGATGGATGGGGGGGCTGTGATTTTTGCTGAGGGAGGGAGGATGGATGGATGGATGGGGGGGGCTGTGATTTTTGCTGCTGCTGCTGATGATGGATGGGGGGGGGTCACAACTGGTAATGTGCTGTGGGCTGGGGGTCAGAACCATCACCATTTCTGAACCCCCCAGCCCCACAGCACATTACCAGTGTGCTGTGGGCTGGGGGGTCAGAACTGGTAATGTGCTGGGGGGTTTAGCACCCGGTAATGTGCTGTGGGGCTGGGGGGGGGGGGGGTCAGAACCATTACCAGTTCTAAACCCCCCAGCACATTAATGCACAAAAGGTAGGAAAATATCTCTTTATTTTGAGTTTATTAACTGGAATATGTCAGCTCTGGGAAATGTGCATCATTAATGTCTGTGCTTTAGTACAAGAAATTAATTTATAGTTTTATTTCTACAGTGCTGAGGTATTCTGTGTAATTCCTATTTGACATTGCTACTTGTTCTCTTTTCCCAGTAGGTCATGTATTGTTCTCTGAAATGTATTGATTTAATATTTGCAGTGTTGCCTTTTGATAGGTAGGGTCTGGTGCTTTGTGAGTCCTGGTAGTGCTGTTATGATACGGGGGGTTTGCTATGGGTTCTAAATGGGCAGTGTTAGTAGTAGTTCCTAATGTGCCTGGCGGTTGGCACTGGATTATAGTAACATAGAAATTTTCTAGTCTTTCTTTATCCATGCACTCATTATGCAACATTATGCAAATATTTATGCAAATGATGCCCATTATGCAAATGAGGCCCCCGTGTCTTATGCGGCCCCCGGGTTACTTTACAAGTCCTCATTCGGCCCTCAAAGCAATTTGAGTTTGAGACCCCTGCTTTATACTATCATGTTGCTCCTCTTTATTATTGTTATCTTTCTTTTCCTATTCATTCTTATTTAATTTTTAAAGTGTTTTTTTTTAAAACAAACTCCCCAATCTATTGCTAGATTTAATCCCGCTGGGTGAACCGACCCCAACCAGTGTATCCAGCGCTGCTCTCTAACCAATAGAGTTTGATCTCTCGTTTTACCACATGACCCTGTCTGTACCTGTTCAATACACCAACAGCGTAGGTGTTCAAAACTATGTCCTTGAGTTATACAGTGAGTTACTAGGGAAGCTTCTATCCTCTTGCACTTAATCCTACTCTCATGCTCTTTCATACGAATTCTAAATTTACGAATTGTCTTCCCAATATACAGCAGGCTGCATGGGCACAGTATTGCATATACTACATAAGTTGAATCACAGGTAGTAATACCCTTTAGCCAGTACGTCACTCCCTTGTAGCTAAACTGATTTACTGTTTTTGAAATATTGCAAATAGGTCATCGTTCTTGTGGCCAATGTACTAATTCATCTCTATTCATCACGGCCGGTTGTGCTGCACGCAAAACTGCCGGACTTAAATATTCCTTTAGATTTTTACTTCGTTGCCACACGCACCAAATGGAGCAGTGCTGCATACTGGGCAATATTTGCAAGACTCTGCTATTCTTTATACTTTTCTGTATGCTCACACTGATGGGAGAATACTTTGTTACAAAATGCACAGATTGTGTGTCATGTTCATTTCGGGGCGACTGAAAATTCAATATTAAAGATCGATCACAATATAAGGCCCGTTTATAACTTTTGGGTATGACTTTTGGGTATACAGCATCAACCTTGGGCCTGGATCCTTGGTCTAAAAAAGTGCATATGCACTCTATTCAGAGGTACTGCTTAATCTTCTGGTCTCCACATTCCCTTTCATTCAAAAAGCACACCATTCCTCTCTTCAGAGATCAAGGGACAGTTCCTCCTCATGGCCAGGATGCCACTGGAAGCACCAGAGGGGATGCTCCTCATCATAGTTAAAAGAGCTGGAAGGGCTGGAGGTGTGAACCCAGTCCAGTTGGGCCAGGGGCTTTGTCCACCTTAAGGGACCCCTGGAGACTTCTGCCTTAAAGCCAGAGTGATCAGTTTGACTCTAGGGAGGCTTATGCCTCCTTTAGTAAAAGCAGCAATCTGTTGGGTTCTCCAACATGCCCCGATGGTCACAAGTGGCTTCTATTGCAGAACTGGCAGGTCTAGACTGATTCTTACAGCTGTATAGCTGGGACGTTGGGCAGATGAGCATCCAATTTCTCTAGCTGGAGCACACAAACTTTGGTAGCATACCATGTAACTTCCTGTGTCAGAACCCCATGAGTCCGGTTGCAGCAAGAATTCAGTCCTTTCTCATGCAACCTCAGTGCAAACATGAAGCCTTCCAGTACCTAATTGGCCATGCTGGCAAATGCCAGTTGGAAAATTCCAGACATGGAAAAGTTCCACGGTTAACAGGCTTTGTGACCCTTCCTCAGGAGTGGCCGCTGTGTGACCTCCTCTCCAATCCTGGGTAAGCCATCTTCTGTCCAGGTTAGGAGTCCATCTGAATCTGGTGATCTTAAGGACCCTGGATTAATGTCACCTACCATATTACATGGAACCTTGGGCCAAGGGGTATGGCCTCTCTTGCTCTAATATGCAGGCCTGCAATGAGAAACAGAGGGGGCTCTTGGTAAAGTTGTTTCCCAGTGCCTTCTCACTTAGGGCCTGGTCCTCGCGGAAGCATGCCCGTTTGTAGGAGTCATTTGAGAACAGTAGTAACATCCCTGCCCTAGATCTAGTGAACCTCTAAACCCTTAACTGATGTTAGAGCTCTATATCAGTTTGATGTGATCCAGGGTTTAGCCCTAAACGCTCAGGGTTTGAGGGTGGACTGTTTTGTTACAGATATCTTCTTCCAGGGATTCCCTGGGATGTATCTCAGCACTACCCCCTTCAGCAGGAGTATAGCAGTTCTGTCTGCATGAGTGTCCTGTTGGGCTTCAGTAGACTCGTTATAGAGGGCCCTAGAAGGACCCTTCTTTGGGTCCAGCTGTAAGGCCTTCCTAATGGGTTGGTTCCTCACAAACCATTCCAGGGGAGACTAGTGTCCAAGTCGTGTCCATGCTGTAGCCTGTAGTACATCATTCTGCTTCTTTTGATGGCATCCTTCATTGAAGCCTATGCTGTACTAACTATCATCCTGACTGGACTGTAGTCCTGCTTTCCTTCATATAGAAAGATCCTTAAGCAAACTTCTTGGAAGTCTGGGACAGGAGGAGGGCACTGCTTAGGTTCATAGCAATTATTCTTATCTTCTGCCAGACCTTCTGTTCTCCTCGGCAATTCAAGGAAAATGCTGGCAGAGGTCAAGTACTCTATTGCATGTTAGTCTATGTAGGCCGTTGAGAGCAGCATACATTCTTCCTGGTAAATGCTTTTGGAAGTGGGTCATACTTCACTCTAGGGTGCACGGGACATTTAGGTACAGTCTGCTCTGCTGTCCCCAGAGGACATCTGTAAGGCTTCCTGGCCTTTTACTGTGGAAGGTGGTTTAACTTTAAAAAAAAAAAAAAAAAAAAGAGTGCCAGGATTTAAAGGTAGAGCTTCTCTTGAAACAAGCCTTTACTTACCTGACTTGAAGGTTGCAGGCAGCAATTTGTGGTGTCTATGTCACTAGAACCCTACTCCAGCAGGCACAGCAGACTCCTGGAACTCTAGAAGCTGCAAGGGTGGAATCCACCATGGCTTTTTTATTTGATACAGCTAACCATAAGACCACAGAGAGCACTTACATAACAAAGCAGTATACAAAACATTAAAAAAAATCCAAAGTAAAGAAAAGGAACTACAACAAACATGGAAGGAGAAGAGAAAGTTTAAAAAAAAATGAAAAGTGATCTTGTCTCTGGGACGTATGGGAGAATAGTTTCCAGGGAAATCATTTTGAATTTTTCGCAGACCAGAAACTTGTTTAGGTCTCAGAGATCCAAGATCTGAGCCTGTTTTCTTTGGAATGAGAAAGTATGGAGTAGAAACCCATCCCTTCTTGAGGAGGAACTGATTCTATTGCACCTTGGGATAACAGGGTAGATACCTCTTCTCTTAAGACAGTGCTTTGAAGGGGATGGGTGGGATAGTCCCCTGTGAAGCTAGCAGTTGATAAGGTATCGAAAAGGAGCAGATACCCCCCTTTGGACAATGTTGAGAGTCCACTGTTCTGAAGTTATGAGGTGTCACCTATGAACATAGGAACAGGGTGTGCCTGCTATGTGGAGGGGCTGGGGACATTCCAGAGGCAGAGTGGCAATGCTCTCTAGGAAGGAGTCAAAAGCCAGGCGCAGGTTGTGCCTGGTTGAGGTTTAGGAGCCTTGGGCTTGCAAGGGCCCTGCTGCCGTTGCTGAGGCTAGTAAGTAGCTGAAGGTGGGTAGGAAGGATAATCTCTTAGAGTAGAAAGGTTACTTGGGAAGAGAGTCTTCCTTTTGGAGGCGTCAGCTATTTTTCTGGAAGGCATTTGAGGGAGGATCATCTGTCTCAATCTCCCCAGTCTTTTCTCTCCAACCGACCAGAGGGGAAGCCATTTTGGACATAGTCCTTAGTAGAACACCAGATCTGGTGCAAGAGTTAAGGGTGTTGGGGCCACTTGGCAACAGTGATCATAGCATAATCGCGTTTGATTTAATTGAGGAGGGATGGTAAGGAAAACAGTACTACTTTTTAACTTTGGAAAAGGAGACTATGATAAAATGAGGAAAAGTGTTAAGAAAAAACTAAAAAAGAGCAATTGCAAAGTTTAAAGGCTTACATCAAGCATGGGTGGTGTTTAAAAATACTATCTTGGAAGCCCAGACCAGCTGTTTTTCAAGCTTTAAGAAAAGTGGAAGTCGTCCAAAAAACTGCCAGCATGGAATAAAGGTGAGGTCAGAGAGGCTGTTGCCAAAAAAGCATCTTTCAGGAAATGGAAAAAAAGAGCCAAATGACGAAAACTAGAAACAGCACAAGCACTGGCAAGTTAGATGCAAGGCATTGATAAGACAAGCAAAGATAATTTGAAAAGAAGTTTGCTGTGGAAGCTAAAAACAGACTTTTTCAAGTACATTCATAGCAAAAAACCTGTGATAGAATCAGTTGAACCATTAGATGACAGGAGTAAAAGGAGCACTAAGAGGGGACAAGGCCATAGCAGAGACACTGTATGAATTCTTTGCTGAGGAAGATGTAGGGATGTTACCCATGACTGAAGTGGTATTTAAAAGTGATTCTGCAGAAGAATTGAAAGAAATATCGATACACTGGGAAGATGTATTACAACTATTTGATAAACTGAAGAGCAGCAAATCACCTGGACTGGATGGTATACACCCAAGGGTGTTAAAAGAACTGAAATATCAGATAGCAGACCAGCTATTAGTCATCTGTGAACTATCATTAAAATAATTTGTAATACCTGAAGATTGGAGGATGGCCAACGTAACACCAATTTTTAAATAGGGTTCCAGGGGTGATCCAGGAAACTACAGACCAGTGAGCCTGATGTCAGTACTGGGAAAAACGGTAGAAACTATCATAAAGAACAAAATTACTGAACATGTCATGGCTTAAATGGGAGACAACCAACATGGCTTTAGACAAGGAAGATCTTGTCTTACTAATCTGTTATGTTTTTCTGAAGGTGTGAACAAACATGTAGACAAAGGTGAGTCAATTGATATAGTGTATTTGGACTTTCAGAAAGCCTTTGACAAGATACCTCAGAGACCTTTGGCAAAACTAAAAGTTATGGGATAGGAGGCAGTGTACTACTGTGGATCAGGAACTGGTTAAAAGATAGAAAGCAGAGGGTTGGGCTAAATGTCCAATTTTCCCAATGGAAAAAAGGTGAATAGTGGAGTACCCCAAGAATCTATGCTGGGTCCGCTCCTTTTTGACATATTCATAAATGACCTGGAAAGTGGAACAAGTAGTGAGCTTATCAAATTTGCAGATGACACAAAACTATTTAAAGTTGTTAAAACCCATGGGGACTGTGGAAAATTACAAGAGGATCTTGATAAATTGGAAGATTAAATTTCATCTGCCATTTGGATGCCAATGTGGGCAAGTGCAAAGTTATGCACCCAGGAAAGAACAACCCAAACTTTGGTTACACGTTGCAAGGTTCCACATTAGGAACCACCACCCAGGAAAAACATTTAAGCGTCATGGTGGATAACATGTTAAAACCCTCCGCCCAGTGTGCAGCGGCAGCCAAGAGAGAAAATAGAATGCTAGGTATCATAAGCAAAGGAAAATAAAACAAAAGGATATTATAATGCCTCTCTATTGTTCCATGGTGTGACTGCACCTTGAATATCGTGTGCAATTCTGGTCGTTGTATCTTAAAAAGGATCTCTCGTTATTAGAGGAGTCACCAAAATGGTTAAGAGAATGGAAGGATATCCCTATGAAGAGAAGCTAAAAGGATTAGGGCTCTTTAACCTGGAAAAGAGACGGCTAAGGGGAGATATGGTAGAGGTCTACAAATTAATGAATGGAGTGTAATGGGTAAACGTAGATTGATTGTTTACATCATCAGAACATAGAAGAGATGGGGACATGCAATGAAGCTACAGGGAAACCTAAAGTTACTGCTTGGGTTAGAAATTGGTTGGGTGGGAGGCGACAAAGAGTACAAGTAAATGGAGCTCACTCTGAGGAGAAGGATGTTACCAGTGGTGTGCCCCAGGGATCTGTCCTTGGTCCAATTCTTTTTAACATCTTTGTTAGTGATATAGCGGAAGGGCTGTCGGGTAAGGTTTGCCTCTTTGCGGATGATACCAAAATCTGCAATAGAGTAGACACCCAGGAAGGGGTAGATAACATGAGGAGGGATCTAGCTAAGCTTGAAGAATGGTCTAGAATTTGGCAGCTGGGATTTAATGTTAAAAAATGTAAGGTCGTGCATTTGGGCTGCAGCAATCCAAGGGAGCAATACAGTATAGGAGGTGAAGTACTTTTGTCCACTAAAGAAGAGCGGGACCTAGGCGTGGTTGTGTCTGATGATCTTAAAGTAGCTAAACAGGTGGAAAAGGCGACAGCAAAAGCTAGAAGGATGCTTGGGTGCATACGGAGAGGAATGGCTAGCAGAAAAAAGGAGGTGATAATGCCTCTGTATAAGTCTTTGGTGCGACCTCATTTGGAGTATGGTGTGCAATTCTGGAGACCGCACCTTCAAAAGGATGTGAACAGGATGGAGTCGGTGCAGAGGGTTGCTACCAAAATGATTAATGGGCTTCATTATAAAGCATATGAGGACAGACTTAAGGATCTTAATATGTACACCTTAGAGGAAAGGCGGGATAGAGGTGATATGATTGAGATGTTTAAATACCTCCGTGGCATAATGTTCAGGGAGAGAGCCTCTTTCAATTGAAAGCAAGTTCTGCTACGAGGGGACATGGGATGAGGGTGAAGGGAGATAGATTCAGGAGTGATATGCGGAAATATTTCTTTACGGAAAGAGTAGTGGATCCGTGGAATAGTCTCCCAGTGGAGGTGGTAGAGATGAGGACAGTAACTGAATTCAAGAAAGCATGGGACCAACACAGAGGATCTCTAAAGGCAAAAAGTGGACTGTTGTAGTTGTTATGGAAGGACAGACTAGATAGGCCATGTGGTCTTTTTCTGTCGTCATGTTTCTATGTTTCTATTTAAGGCTAATAAGAGAAAATATTTTTTTTCATTCAACGTGTAATCAAACTCTGGAATTCGTTATTGAAGGATGTAGTAAAAGGTTTAGGCAAGTTCCTGGAGGAAAGATTCATAAACCATTATTAAAAGGGACCCGGGATATGAGTACTTGACCCAATAGAAGCATTGTGGAACCTGTCTCTTTTGCAGAAACTGCTAGGTACTTATGACCTAGATTGGCCACTGTTGGGAACAGGATACTGGGCTTGATGGACCTTGGGTCTGACCCAGTATGGTATATCTTATATAAAAATTTTTTTCCAAAAAAAGGTTTTCGCCCATACATGAGATGTTGAACAATGGGTCCAGGACAAGCTGGCCAAGATCTGATGCCTGTAACCAGTCCAAGCCCCAATGCAGACTGCTGAAGCTCTGCTGGTTGACTCAAAGGCATCTAAAGATGCCCTGGTAATGAAATCTGAAGTATTGACCTTGCCTGATGAGTGTCTGGAGTGCACTCCTTTTATCAGGAAGCATGGGGGCAAACGTCTCCAGATCCCTGGTGACATCTTTTAGAAACATGCCAATGTATAATATGTAGGAGTTCAACCTAAAAGCCAGCATGCATGCCTGAAAGCATTGACGCCCAAAGGCATCAAGTGTCCTACAGTCGCTACCCGGAGGCATGGAAGAGTGATTTTTGGAATTTCTTATTTGACAAATTGTCAATTCCACCACCATTGAGTGGTGTGGGAAATGAGGCTTTTGGAAGCCTGGACACTAACTCTATACATGTTATCGATAGGCAGAACCATGAGAGGGGCCTCCCACATGCTGAGCATAAGGTCTTGTAAGATGCAATGCACCAAGCAAGCTGCTACTTCTTTGGGCATGGGAGGGTACTGGAATATCTCCAATTCTTCTGTCCTCAGTTCCTTCTCTGAGGCTACTGTGATGGCCAGTCCTGCTGCCATGTCACAGATGAAGTCTTGGAAAGACATATCTTCTGGGGGGGACCTGTGCCGCTCATGTGGAGGGGATGGGTCTGAAGGGATGTTTGATTTTAGCTCGTCCAATTGTGATGAGGGATCACTGGATTCCCAAGAACTTCCAGAGTCTGACAAGAAGTCAAAGTATCAGCGGTCTTCTGTTTGACTTCGATGCTTCGTTGACATTGAGGGCCAATGCTCAGAGGTATCGGCATCGGGAGCCATGGCAGTCTTAGCCTGCTGCGTACCGGTGGTATCAGTTAGTTCGAACAGAGGCATTGGCCGCGGACGTTCTAACGATGCAGGCTTGAGGGCCAACATCGAGGCTGATACACTTGGCTATAGGCAGGGTGCTGAAGCCTGCATTGCTAGAGCTGTCGATACTGCTGTACTGAGGCTGCCAGGAGTGCAGTCAAATTCCTCTCAAGAGCCAGCATGCACTGGTCCCGGGAGATGTCTGATGTCTGGGTGGAATCACTAAACGGGTCTTTCAGCCACTGTCCCAGAACATGGAAGGTCGATTCCTCTGGTACGTCCTGGAGCTCCTCCTGTGCTTTGGAAGACAGCTCCTCCTGCTAGGGTTGCTTGGCTGGCTAGTCTGCATCGGAAGCATCCCTAGGGGAGTCTCAATGCTTATGCTGCGACTTTCCTCTGGTCTCTGTATTTGTGTTCAATGTTGATGTTTTTTTTTAGAAATCAGACTTACTCTTCTTTAGACTTGGAAGAGACCTAACACCCATGAGAAGAGGCCAATATCCTTGATGATGTGGAAGCCACTGAAATAGAGTCTGGGGCAAACAGCAATCCATACTGTCTAGCTCTGTTCTTTAGACATCTGTCATTTGTTGGCACAAAGGACAAGAATTTGGTAAATGGTCAGGGCCCAAACATTTTAGATACCAGTCATATTTATCCATGACTGATATAGTATCAGCACTTTTTTTTTTAATTTAAAAAAACACTAGTTGGTTTTTCCATTTTAGAAAAATATCCCTCAGAACTGAAGGAGATATGAAGGCCTAGTTAGCAGTTAACCCACAGGAAAAGAAAACAAATAGAAAATTTTATAAACTAAAAATAAAAAAATTTGAATTGGGACTGGTGTCAATTCTAATGGAACTGGCATCGACGGAAAGACAGAGCACGGTATCATACCAAAAAAAAGAAAAAGGTTTTTTGGTAGTGACAGAATTTTGCAACCTGCTGGCTCAGTGGAAACAAAGAATTGAGGAGAGGAATTGGGAAGACAGACACACAGGCACAGTGGAGTGCTCCCAAAGGCTTTCCTATTGGATGCTGGGGAGCATTCCCACGTGAGCTCCATCGGTGCCAACGCCACCCAAATGTGAAGTCTGCATTTGTTCTTGTTGCTGGAGATTTACCTTCAACCAGTCTGCAACATCTTCAAACGATTCTGCGTCCACTACCATATCTACGCAGATGATATACCTCCCATTCAAGATCCCAAACCCACCAATGCAATTAACAGAATGCTTCAATGAACTGACATGGCTCAATGACCACAACCTACACATTAACTTTGCAAAAACAGGTCCTATATGTGTCACAAGAAAATCAAACCTACACACCCCCAACCTCCATTGTCCTACATAACCACGAGATTAAAACAAAAAATGAAGTAAAATACCTAGGAGTGATACTTGATAAGAGACTTAGTATGGACTCACACATTAAACAAAACAAAAAAAAATAAAAAAAATAAAAAAAAGACACACTTTAAACTCAAGACACTGAAACAAATACGTCCGTTGATTCACCTGCAAGACTTCATAGCCATAATACAAGCAATTATAACACCCCACTTCGACTTTGCGAACACAATCCTTCAAGGCATCCCTAAACAAAATCTAAAAAAGCTCCAGTTAGCACAAAATGTAGCAGCCAGGATCATACTTAAGGTCCGTTCAATAGAACATATTACACCCATATTAGCTAAACGTCATTGGCTACCAATCTACTGCAGAATAAATTACAAAATACTAGTAACTACCTTCAAATTAGTAAATAATCTCGCATCATCTGCTCTCAATACCTTAATCACCAAGGAAATACCTAAACGCACCCAAAGGAGTAATAACACAAATAAATTATCGATACCAAAAGAATTTGCAAAAGCTAAAAAAAAAACACCACACTTACCAATAATAGGGCTCTCTCACATTATGCCCCAACCCTCTGGAATGAACTACCTGATGACATTTGACAGCTGACTGACATTAAGGAATTCCGTAAAAAAATTAGACACACGCCTATTTACCACACACAATATGTCGCACAAGTTAACCTAAATACAAAAAGGGACACAGGCTAACACTTGATGCTACACAGGTCTAAACTAGACATACAAAGGGACATAGGCTAACAATAACCTATATCCTAAAACTAAACTAATACTGTCGCAAACAAATATTCCACCCTGTATATAGTTGCTTTCTCCATCCCCTTAGTAATGTAAAAATGTAAAAGCTCAGTTTGTACTTCCAAGTATACCTCCTGGAATGTAGATTGTACTGTATGTATCTAGTTACCATGTTATCTGTAAAAAGTTCACAATTGTTCTATGTAATATGACTAGGTATGTATTTTACCGTTCATTGTAAACCGCACTTGATCCATGGGAAAGTGCGGTATAGAAATGCTTGTTAAATAAAAAAAAATAAAAAAAATTTACATTAATCCCTTTGAATATCCCCCCCTAAATGCTGATAGTCTCAAATCAGTGGTACCTACAAACAAGGTGTTCCAAGAAAATTAAACAGAAAGTGACAGAAAAGGTTTAAAATTGTTGTTTTTACAAAAGTATCTATACAAAGGTGATAGAAGAACGTAAAATTGTTATTTTTACAGAATGATCAGGAAATTAAGCAAAGGTAAGTGTAGAGGCTTCTAAAAGTGTTTTGCAAAAAAACTGTCCAGCATGCAGATTATCTCACTCCATTGTTCTATACTTAGAGATAGTTGCTCTAAGGCTTTGCTAAGTACATAAGGAGGGGAGGGGGAGAGGGGAGTTATCTTTGTGGTCTTTTATGATAAGGACTGACAGAAGGAACAGAAACCCAAAGCCAGAAGGCATACTGTGTGGATCATGAGAGCCAAAAATTGTTATTAAAGTGTCTATTTATAAGAAAGCTGCTTATTTTAGTTGCTATATTGTAAGAGACAAAAGCCCTCAGTAGAAAATGTATGCAAGACAAAAACTAATTTTGCAGAGGTCAAGAGTGGTCTTAAGTTATAAAGCTATGTTAAATAAGAGGGATCTCTGCTCTGTTGACCTTTTGCAACGCAAGCACAAACATAAATAAAATGATAATTACACTTACCTAGTAATTGTAGTTCCTTGAGTGACGACAGTTCAGTCCTCCATCTCTGGGTTGTGCACCTCCTCCTGCAGCTTGGAGACTGAGCATGTCAAAATCATGACATCACTGGTGTCACAAGCACAACGCCCAAAGCCATTTGCCTCTAGTGGTCGAGGGGCGTGGTGGTTGAGGGTTCCTTTTTCTATCAGCTCCTTAGCAGCCTATTTCTTTGTGTTGGCTTCTGGGAAGTGTAGTACTGCTAAAATATGTTGGTGCTTTAAGTAGAAAGTTTGTAGTTGAGGTAACCAAGGGTAAGGCTTGTAACAGAAAGTTTATTTCCATAACACAAAACACAGCAGGTTCAAGGTATCATTTACAGGATTATAACTGTAGGATTTGCTTAAGGTACAGCAAATACTGGCAAACAAACCAAAAGAACTCAGAAATGGCTTTTTAAAGTCCTCTTACTTGCAGAAGCAATTGCCTTTAGAAACTAGGCTGCCACTTTCCTTTAGTCCTTGTTAATCAGAGCATAAAGAAAACTTCAAGCTTAATTCTTCCACAGCAGTTTGGTTTCTGCCAGCCTCAAAAACCTCTCTAGGCTGCATTTCTACGTGAAACCAAACTTAGAACAAAACAAACATTCCAAGCTGTTATCACAACTCTTAGCAGGCTTTTCATATAGGAGAGGAGCAAGCAAAAACTCTTATAGCAGCTAACTTGGCTTTTCTTGCCGTTGCACAGTTCAAAACACAGGTGACAAACAAGCATGAATCAGAGCTTCCTGATCAGGCTTGCGTTGCAGTAAAATTTCCCTTTTAAAAAGGGACAGGAATTTACCTCCACACTGCTTCTGCCATATGGTTAACTTCCAAGGAGAATTACTTCTTTCAGGGCTAGCTTTTCCTCAAGACCTCCTGTCTAGAGCTTGGCATAGAGAGCAATCCATAAAGCAATCTTCTTCCCCCAACTCTGACACTGGTTCTCCCAACTGCATGGGTTCCGACTCACCGACCTGGTCAGACTGCTCAGCTGACAACCTCTCTGGTGGTCTGAAAGCTTCTCCACTTCCTGGTCCCCACCTGTTGCCAACCTGTTGCAGGGAATTCAGCTCTCTCAGCTCTGGGTAGCTCAGCTCTTCTCCAAGAATCAACTCCTCCTCTCTGCTTCTGTCTCAGCTGCTCTCCCGGCTGCTCTCCTTCTCGTCTCTCTCTCTGCATAATCTAACCCAGGCTTATACCTCTAGGGTTCTATCCCCACCTCTTTCTTTCCCAGGTGTTGGTAATCCCCCTGCCTTCTGATATTAGAATATTTAGTGCACTTGTTAAAGTAAGGGCTTTGGTCCTCGTGCTTGCAATCCCTCTTTCTTACTTTAGTCATTGGCTGAAACCTGTTCCAGCTGGGGGTTTTCTGTCTTTGAAACCTGGCTGTGGCTCTCTCTCCCTGCACTCCTAAGAAGGGGACCCTTAACTAGGGTGAATTTGTTATGCTTCTCTCCTCCCCCACTCTCAGGATAGCTGACCTTGCCACATCTGGATATAGCCTGCTGGTCTCTCCCATCAGCCCCAGTGAACTATTGACAAAGCAGACTCAAAAGAACAGCAAAGAAGTAGCTATTATATCAACCGTAACATTAACTTAACTAAAACCGTGAATATGCACACCTAAGGTTCTCCCAGGCAGATCTTTCTTACACCCTTCCCCACTACACACAGAATCAGCAAGCAGAAAGAGTGAAAATGATCAATTTCAAATACAGACGTACCTGTAGCCTTCCCGTTCTTCCAACTGACCATCCACTGCCAACGATAGCACTCCGGGTGGGAATGAGGACTGAACTGTCGTCACTCAAGGAACCACAATTACCAGATAAGTGTAATTATCATTTCCTTATCGTTCCTCCAGTTCAGTCCTCCACCTCTGGGATGTAACAAAGCAGTAATAATTGGGATGGACCTTTCCAGCCAGCTCATAACACTGCTGACCCAAAGCAGGCATCATTCGCCGCCGCCACATCAAGGCAGTAGTGCCTACTGAAAGTATGAAGGGAAGACCCTACAAATTTACCACGGCAGAACCAAAACTGTGTTCCGCCCAGGATGACTCTTGCGCTCTGGGGGAATGAGCTCGTAGGCCCGACTGCACCGACTGACCTCGTAGCAAATAAGCTGATGCAATCACCTCCCTAATCTATCTGGCAAAGGAAGCCTTTGCTGCAACTTCCCCTTTGCAGATACCTCTGAACACCACAAATAGCTAGTCCGACTTACGAAATACCTCAGATAAACTAAATTAAAATAAAGTAAATTAGCCCAAGTTAGACTAGATTAGTAAAGAAAATTATGAAAGTATCAAATAGAATAAACTAGAATGAATTAAAATTAAAGTAAAGTAATTAACCCTTAACACCAGGGATTAAACTTTGCCAAGTTAAATTAGAACTAAAATAAAGCAAATCCTGAATAGCTGTTCCTCCTCTGCTTCTCAAGTGAGCCCAGCACCTAGGCTCACTACGTCCTCCTGCTGCATGGAGAGATGGACACACTGGGGCTGATGGGAGAGACCAGCAGGCTATATCCAGTGATGTCACGATTTTGACATGCCCAGTCTCCAAGCTGCAGGAGGAGGTGCACAACCCAGAGGTGGAGGACTGAACCGGAGGAACGATAAGGAACTAGAAATTGTTATGGGGACTTTGAGAGGAAGGTTAGCAAATAACCATTGACCACCTGTACATGCAAAAAAAAAAATGTTAAGGACTAATATCAGTATGTACTACCATAAAGGGGATAAAAAATGTCAGAAGAACAAGGTAAACTACATTCTTGCATATGGTCTGTCGTGTAAGAGATTATGTTAAATAAAGTAAAATAACTAGAGGGGATGGGGCTACAGTAAATAGGAGCAGAACTACATGTGCTGCCTGAGTACAGAAGATGGCTAACTAATACCGTGTTATTAAACCTAATAAGATGCAGGGGATAGGGGCTTGCTGATTTGACAAATGTATAAAATGTCACTGAAATATGTCAAAGTGTGTACTCATTTATCAAGAAATATGATATTTGACTACCCCTTCTTGCAAGATTGTAATAAATAAAAGGAAACCTTTGGTTTCACTGAGGTGTCTGTTATTGTGATAAAATTATTATTGTTTTACAGAAAGCATGCCAAAGGATTTGCCAGAATTAAAAAAGTATGATCTGCAAATATGCAGCCAGTCACCTTTGGCTATTTTCTTTTATTGTTCAGCAGTTTCTGTATTCTACCTGCCAGTAAGAAAACTGAATCCAAATATCGGCTGGAGGCTCCACTTTTTTTTTTTTTTTTTTTTTAAATGAAAAACAGAATAAATTTAGTCAGTTTGGTTTGGGCTGATAGCATGATATGGTGGTTAGGGCAGAACTTTATCCTGGAGACCCATGGTTCAATTTCTCTGAACTTGTTACTCAACACTGAAGTAAAGAAGAAACAGGATGAGTGATAGGGGAAAATAAGACTTAAAGTGTGTGTACAGGAGGACTAGGAGGCCCGCAAGGGGAAATGGGAATCCTGTACATATCTATATATGGAAAGGAATGTGCTGTGCTAAGAAATTGATTGTTCTGCAAGGAAACGACTAACATCTGTGAAGTTACTGATAAGCTGTGGTGGGCCTCAGGGGCTGAGTTGATGACGTATGTACATGTTTTTGTTCATGCATAAAAGAAAGACAGCCCCTCTAACCTGTGGAATAAACTTACATACTACTTATATGCGAGTGTGTGTGTGTTTGTTCCCCTGGAATTCCAGACAGAAAAGGTAAGGTGGTTCCCTGGCCCAGGGGATTAGCGGGCGTCCTGAGGGTAAGTGATATATAGTGCTGGGAAAGGAGTAACCCACACTTACAATTTGGTGTCAGAAAGTAGGATTCTCTCATTGCACTGGGATTTCCTGACTTCCTAAAATTGACGTAGCTTTAGTAGCTCGTCTCAGGAATGCGCTTTGGTAGCGGTATGCAGAACGGGGACGTCCTGCTGGGTCCATGGTAATACCCTTTTCCTTCTCTGTGATTGTGTGAGCTTGGCAAGACGCCCCTGCCTCAGCCTGAAGCAATAGCGCTAGTGACGGTTGTTGGCAGAAAGCAAGTGGCCAAGCGTGCGATTGTTGGATATTAGAGGATGGGGGGGTCCCAAGGTAAAGGGGACCGCTCCAGAATCCGCGGGAGTGCATGCGCAGCCAAATGTTGTGATAAGGTTTAAAACTGCAGCTAAGAAGGTATCCTATTCTCGCCGTACCCTGGTCCCTCCCGGCACACCCCCGGTAGATGGGGAGACGCCGAAGAAATACGTAGACAGAGTAGCAGGGGGTTATTATACTAATCCCTGGGTGGATAATATGGCGGGGTGGACAGAAGGTTTACGTAGCTCAAATCTTTTTCCCAGGGAGGGTAGCTTCTCTGCCTGGCATTTAGATATGATTCGGGGATTGTGTCTGGGGGATAAGAAAGCTTTTCCCTTTTATTCCAGAGACCAGAAATGGCCAAAATCTTATATGAAGGAATGTGGTACTGTATGGATACAAGTGGCTCCTTATTATAATGGTCAGCACCAACCGGTGCTCGACTCGCCCCGGGAACTGCCTCCGAAATAGCCCCAAGGGAAAGCATGTATCGCCAATTGTGTAAGACATCTCAGGAGGTCTCTACCGGGGGTTTGGGGATGCGAGCAGGGGCCGGAGGGTCCGCTGCTTCCATGGTTCCTTTTGCCCCGCTGGAGTCCCTCATTACCCCCCCTAATTCTCCCCTTCCGATGCCTTCAACCGAAGATCGGGTGAGGGAACAGGAACAGAGTAGGGCTAGGGCTCATAGGGATGGGCTTAGCCCTCATAACCCCTTTCATAAGCTGGACTCAAATGACGTGAGAACTTCTAACAATGCTAGAGCATCAGGAAAACCTACCTTTAAGGGTTATACATATACCCAGTACCCTTTTTTTAAACTATTGGTAACCAGCTTGTTGTTAAGCCCCTGGATCCCGCCATCCTTTCTTCTATTTTACAGCATGCCCCGAACCCTATGAAAAACTCCAGCTGCCACTGTGCACTACTTGCAACGTATGACTCGCGGGTTGCAGTGTACGGCACAGGACTACCGCCTCATTATTGAGGGTGTCCTGGGGTATGATGAAGAAACCCCCCCATTTGATTTTTCTAGAGTTAAGTCACTGGTGAACCCTTATGAGACACCGGATGATTCCAATTACCCTCTCAGATATCCCGAGGTGATAAAAAACAAACAAAAAAATAGATGTGGGATGAAGCGTTAGGAGAGTTTGAGCGTTTATTTGGGGCGAAACAGAA
The DNA here is from genome assembly GCA_033557465.1 of Ichthyophis bannanicus. Taxonomy (NCBI): domain Eukaryota; kingdom Metazoa; phylum Chordata; class Amphibia; order Gymnophiona; family Ichthyophiidae; genus Ichthyophis; species Ichthyophis bannanicus. The sequence goes on from CM066037.1 coordinate 433,578,767, forward strand.
TCTTGCTGTGTCTATTGCATGCGTGCAGGAACCAGGGGAAGGAGTTTCACAGTTTGTGCGAAAGTTTCGTAAGTGTTGGAAGGAGGCGGCAGGTTTATCACAGGAAGGCCTGATGGCTTTGATGTATATTCAGATGCTGTTTGGGCTATGCGCCCCGAAGTGACTGTAGCATGTAAGTGAATGATAGATGCTTGGTTTAGCATGACTCCGGCAGAATTGGAGAAGGTAATACTAACGAAGGAAGCGACGGGATGCTTTGCAGATATGGATGTTAAGAAAGGTAAAATTTCTCATGCTTGGCAGCAGGATATTGGTTGCCAGCAATCCTACCCCGGGGGATATCAACCCCTGAGGCCTCAGTGGTAGCAATCTCGGGGGTGGACGAGGAGTAGGGCAGGGAATATCTAGGAATCAGATTTGTTTTCATTGTAAGCAACCAGGACATTGGAAAAATGAGTGCCCTTACGCGGCAGGTAGCAGCCCCAGGACGACTCAAGGGGGGTGGGCTTTGCCCCCTCCCGAGACAACATTGGCACCACTCCCTCCCCCATCTAGTAGCCCCGCAACCCCTGTTATCCCTATTACATGGCAACAGCCCCCGCAATGCCCATAGGGCTGCCCTGAGGCAACAGTTCCAATCTGGGTTCAGTTAACGGGTGGATGGAAGGAGCCCCCTTGTTGTACTTTCTGCATTAATGGCCAGCAAGTCTCCTTTGTAATTGATACGGGAGCAACTTGCTCTACGTTGCATACCTCTGTTTGTAAGGAACCCTTAACGCCAGGTCCTGCCTCAGTTGGGATAAATGGAACCTCTACCCCAACGTGGATTACACCCCCATTGTCTGTCTCCACATTTGGTAATACTGTTCTGTTTACACATTCATTTACGATTATTCCCTCTTGTCCAGTGAGTCTCCTGGGGCGGGACCTATTGTGTCGCCTAGAAGCGGTGACTATTAGTAATTCGGATGGCTCTTTTGCCCTGCACTCTCCTTTTTATTGAATATGATTTCTACAGAGGCGCATGGGTTGTCTAATGTTCCTCCTAAACTCTGGGCCACCTCCCCAACTGATGCCGGATTGGTCCCCTGTATGCCATACGTGGCACGTTTGAAGGATCCTCAAGCTGTTGTATCCGACAGTACCCTTTATCTGGCCCTAAGGAAACTGCTTTGCAATCCATAATCCAGGATTTTGTCGCAGCAGGTATTGTAGTTCCTACTGTTTCTCCTTATAATACTCCCATGAATCCCATCCCTAAGGGGGATGGGTTCCGTTTTACCCAGGATTTACGGGCCGTAAATCAGCTCGTTGTCCCACTGGCACCGGTGATGCCCGATATTGCTGGGCTACTTACTCTTATTCCTATGGAAGCCAAATGCTTTACGGTTATTGATTTAGCTAATGCCTTTTTTAGTGTACCACTGGACCCCATCACACAGCCTCTTATGGCTTTCACACATGCAGGCAAAGAATATACCTGGACTCGCCTGCCGCAGAGATACATTGATTCCCCGGCGGCGTATTCTCTTGTTCTTAAGGCATCAATTGAAATATGGCACCCGCCTTGTTCCTCCACCCTTCTCCAGTATATGGACGATTTGTTATGTTCAAAAACAATCACAGAATGTGAAAACGACTCTGTATCCTTGCTCTGCCATTTAGCCTCCCATGGACATAAGGCTTCTCTAAAAAAGCTCCAGTGGTGCTGTGAGCGTGTTACCTACTTGGAGTTTGTGCTGTCCCCTGGAAACCGGGCGCTCTCTCCCGCCCAAGTACAGGCAACTATAAAATTATCTCCAACAACAGTGACACAAATGCTGGCTTTCCTTGGATTAGTATCCTTCTGTCGCGCTTGGATCCCAGACTGTGCCTATTGGGATTCCATATTGCGAAGGGCTACTTTGCAGTTACCAGGCTCTGCATCTATTGAATGGACCGAAGAAATGCTTTCTGCATTTGCCACTATGAAAAAGCTGCTTATCTTGGCTCCTACACTTGGACTACCCAACTATGGGAAAATGTTTTACTTATATGTAAGGGAAGAGGGAGGAACTATGGCAGCTATTTTGGCTCAAGACCATGGGGGGGGGAGGGGGGGGAATGCACCCAGTCGCATATTTATAAAAAAAAATTGCCCCTCCAGGTACAGGGTATGCTTGCATGTTTGCGAGCCCTGGCGGCTTCAGCTATTGCAATACAGATGACTATCCCGATTACTCTGTCTCATGAGACTATCCTATTTATTTACCTGTATTTATATCCCGCTTTTCACCGGGTCAAAGTGGTGGAACATACAATAATCAATTACAAGTGTTTGGGGCCGTCACCAGGTGGCCAACAATAATGATTTTTAACAATTAGTTGGGACACAGACAGACATTGTGTTATGGTTACATAGGACATATGTTCAGGGGGATGAAATATGGTGGTTGGGAGGGAGTCAGTGGTGGGTGCTTATTTCTGGTCCGAGGAATTCTTGGAATAGTGCCGTTTTAAGTTGTTTCCTGAAAGATAAGGGGTCTGTGTTGCTTCTGATGTGATTTGGTAAAGAGTTCCAGAGGGATGGTGCATATAGCTCGAAGGCTCTGTTGCAGGTCCGTTGATTGTATTTCGTTCTTTTGTGTGGGATGGTGAGGGAGTTGTTGGTGGTTTGTCTGGTTGTTCTGTTGTGGGTTGGTTGAGCCAGTAGAGTGCAGAGCTGGGAAGACCGAGTTTGGTAGAGAGCTTTGTGGGTGAGTAGGGCGGATTTGTATTGATTCTTGCTTCTAGAGGGAGTATGTGTAGCTCCCTCAGGACTGGGGTGATGTGGTCCTGTTTTTTTGCATTCTTGATAATTCTTACTGTGGTGTTTAAGGCAGTTCGAAGTGGGTTTGTATGAGTGGCTGGAAGTCCATGGTATATTATATTGCAGTACTCCAGGTGGGGGAGTGTCAAGGCTTGCATCACTGTTCTGAAGTCCTGTGGTTCAAGGAGAGGTCTGAGGCGTTGTACTGTTTTAGCCTTGTGGTAGATTGTTGCGGTGGTTTTTTTGATCTGTTGATAGAGTGTGAGTGCTTGGTCTATGATGATTCCTAGGTATCTACCCATTCTGTTTTGAATGTGTTAAAGAACCTCACTACGCAACACATGACAGCCCAGCGCCTTAGTGGGTATGAGGTAATTTTAACTACTGAAGGGTTGTCTGTTAAACAGCAATCCGCTGCCTTTAACCCGATGTTGGCTTTACAGGCCTTAATGTGCCCAGTAGATGACTGAGCTGCCCCAAGAAGAACATGATTGCCTAAAGTTGATCAACTTTGAGACGTCAGTGCATCCCAACCTGTCGTCCTCCCCGCTCCCGGAGGCTCCACATATATTTGTGGACAGGAGCTGTGTCAGTCCCACAGACAATGCCTACACTGCCTCTTATGCCATTGTAGAACTCCGAAATATTCTGCATGAAGCCCAGTTGCTATCTTATGGCTCTGCACAAGTGGCAGAATTAGCAGCGCTTACTAGAGCCTGTGAATTATTTGCTAATAAACATGTTAACATTTATACAGATTCCAGGTATGCCTTTGGGGTGGTGCATGATTTTGGCCTCATATGGGGGCGTAGGGGTTGGAAGACGGAAAGCCAATTTGTCATGCACAACTGGTTAATGAATTGCTGGCTGCCTTATGTAAACCCAAAGAAGTCGCAGTTATTAAATGTGCCATCCACAGATATGATACTTCTATTGCCTCTCAAGGCAATGCTTTAGCTGATCTTGCAGCCAGTGTGCACAAGTCCAAATTGAACTCTTACGTAGTAATATCTCTCAGGGCATGCCGACAGTTTCTTACTATTTGTCTGATCCTTTACTGTCTGAATATTAAGTTTCCCCTCTTGAGCATTCTTTCCCCCTGCAGGCTGCTGCAGATCCCGAGGACATTATGTATTGGGAACAACATAATGAGTTTAAATTCAGCACAGATTTGGCAGGAAAAAGGGGGGGGGGGGGCGAAGAGGGCTACCGAAAGCGGCAGCCCCTCTCAACTGGTCAAGTACATGGGGTAGGGCATAAAAACAGGAAGACGGTTCTTAAGGAGTTACAAGAAATTTGTTTGCAGAGATTTGCCTCATTTAGTGGAATCACAACTGAGTCAATGCTTAGTATGTGCTAGGAATAATGTTCAGCAGGGAAAAGCAATAGGACAATTGCAACATTTACCACCACCCCATGGCCCGTTTCAGGCCCTACAAGTAGATTTCACATGTATGCCACGATCAATAGGGGGTTATAAGTATTTGTTGGTCATTGTTGATAGGTTTTCCAAGTGGCCAGAGGCTTTTCCCACAACTAAGAAATATGCTAGAACAGTAGCAAAAATTCTCTGTAAGGAAGTTATTCCCTGCTTTGGGTGTCCCCTTTCTAAAGATTCTGATCAGGGACCAGCGTTCACCTCTAAGGTGTTACAACAGATTACTCAGATGTTTGCCAATGATTGGAAATTTCATGTCCCATATCACCCACAGTCATCAGGGATAGTAGAACGAATGAATCGAACAATTAAAGAAAAAATTAAAAAAGGCTACACAACATGCCCCAGGAAGGTGGCCAGTGTATCTGCCAGCTGTATTGGCAGAAATCAGGCTAACCCCCGGGGCATCTGGATTCTCTCCTTTTGAAATTCTGATGGGACAACCCTTCCCCTGGAAATGGCCTGAGGGAATGGTGATAATGGCGGATGACTTGCTGCTAGCGCAGGAAGAATATGCCACACAGTTAGCTAAATATCTGTGCACGGTGTCTGAACAAGTGTATAATGCTTTTCCTTCTGCAGAACCGATGCACCCGTTCCGCCTGGGAGGCTGTGTGCTGGTAAAGCTGTTTCATAAGAAGGGCCAGTGGGACCCGCCGTTTGGAGATCCGGAGATTATTGCAATTACTCACACAGCCGTGCTAACTGATAAGCATCCAACCTGGGTACACGCCTCATGCGTCAAGAGTGCACCAGAGGTTTCCTGGAAAACGCCTGACTTGCCCCAGCCATGAGGTCTGCCTGGCTGGCTCTGTTCTGCTTGTTATTGATCTCAGTCGTCATTGTGCTGACTATATATTATTTTACAAATGAAGGACCTTGGACGCAGGCACATCGGACAGAGAACAATGCAACTTGGATTCAGGCCCTGCAGAGTTCCACCACTTTTATGTACTCTTATACACCTGTTTCCACGGTGGCTGATGTACCTGAGCACGCCACCACCAACCTCCAGTTAATGTCTGCTTAACTGTCCTTCAGAAGACTGTTCGGCTGTTCTTATAGTGGGCCTATGCAGGCCCAAAGGGGGGATTGATAGGGGAAAATAAGACTTAAAGTGTGTGTACAGGAGGACTAGGAGGCCTGCAAGGGAAAATGGGAATCCTGTACATATCTATATATGGAAAGGAATGTGCTGTGCTAAGAAAAATTGATTGTTCTGCAAGGAAACGACTAACATCTGTGAAGTTACTGATAAGCTGTGGTGGGCCTCAGGGGATGAGTTGACGACGTATGTATATATGTTTTTGTTCATGTATTGTTGGGAAATTTGGCTTAGGTCTGCTTTATATGGTGGCTTTATGTGACTGCACCCTTGCCTGGTGAAACTATGCAGCATATGGAAGGCACAGAAGACAAGCATGTGGGTATAAAGGAGTAGATGCGGCCTGCTATGGAGGATTCTGGGTAACCATATTCTGCATAGGAGTATGCAAAATATTGGGCCTAGCAATATCAGCAAGAAAATACAGGCCAAGCAAAGAATTCACTCTTTTGCCCTGAAGGTTTCAATTAGTGCCAGAAGAAGGAAAAACACAGGAAGGGGCAGAGGTCACAGGCCATGCATAGATAAGCAGACCTAAAAGCAGATCCAGATGTATAAATGTATAAAAGAATAGTGGGCAGTGCTTTCTCCCCTTATAGAGAGAAGGTGCTGTCCGTCATCTCTAGACAGGCTTTGCTGTTCTGCATGACACTATTATTTTGCTATGCTAAAATAAAAGTCTTTGTAGCTAAAGCAACTGCCGTCTAAGTAATCCTTTGATTGGTGATATTTGGGCAACTGTTTGTGGGAACCAGGCCACAGTATAAAAGACAGACAGCCCCTCTAACCTGTGGAATAAACGTACATACTACGTGTGTGTGTGTTCGTTCTCCTGGAATTCCAGACAGAGAAGGTAAGGTGGTTCCCTGGCCCAGGGGATTAGCGGGCATCCCGAGGGCAAGTGGTATATAGTGCTGGGAAAGGAGTAACCCACACTTACAATGAGCAGAAATGCATTTTGCAAAATGCTACGTGTACAAAATATTATGGAGACCAAATATGTTTCAGAGAAGAAGAAGATAGGTAAGTGCCTCTAAAGGATTACTATTCTATCTGAAATTGTATTTATTTATTTAAAAAGTATTTATATCCCTCTTTATCCTTTAATCAAAGCGGATTTCACTGCAAACCAATCAGGTAGGGTAGTGCAGGGGTGTCGGCATGCAGTGGCTGTGAATTTAGTGTTCATGAGTGTATGGACAGGTAAATCTTGATTGGGGTGCAATATATACAGGTTGAGCCATCTACATTGGGCTATATACAATTTACAGAGTAATAGGATTATTTACTATGATGTGGATGTCATGCCAGGTACAGCATGATGCTGTTGTAGCTGATTGTATTCAATGAATAATACTAGGAGTCAGTTGCAGGATACAAACCAATTTTTAATGTGCAGCACAGACTCAGCGGAAACAAGTCCAAGAAAAAGCTAAGCCCCGAGGTGCGGACGCAGCTTGCTTATATACATTTTCATTATCTGATCGAGGTAAATTCTCTATTGGTATCCAATCAGTGACCATGCCTAGCCCTCTTTCTCCACTCCAGCCCCCCCCTTTCCACCTTTCCCTCGTTAAGACATTCCTGCATCTGCATAGTAAGTTCTCTATCTAAAACTTCAAAGACGTACAGGGACGTTCAAAGCTTAGAGTGTGTTATCTGCGAACGCAGGGTCACCTGGAGGGCAACACAGAGCAGATGGATCTACCAAATATGGTCTTTCCTGCTCTGTGAGGTGGGGGCCTGTCCTTCAGGCCCGGAGATGAAGCCCACCATAAGTACATTTTTAATTAATACATTTTAATTGCAAGGACATTCCTGGCCCAAGGAAGGCCAGGTCGATTTGAGTTCAAGGAATGCTTGAGCAAGCAGCAGAAGGGAGGGGAGAGAGGAAAAGAGAATAAATGTTCAAAAGCCGTTTTTAAAAGCAGATTTTTCTTTCCAGCACTAGTCTCAAGTGGGGGTTGGTAATTCAATACTGTTATAGATACATTTCTATGCATGAGGCCTACCAGAGGCCTGGTTAATTGCTGGGGCCTACCACAATACCAGGTACAGCATGATACACTCAGTGCTAGAATTCCAGCTATGAAGAGTTTTGGATCATTTGATCTCTTAACATTAATGTACATGTACACCATTATCTAGCTACTGCAATATTTCACATTTCAATTTCAACTTTGGAAAACACCTATTTAAGAGGATTTGATACAACCTGCATTTCACTCACTCACTTATAACCCCTTGTCTTATAGCATACCAGAACAAAGGTTTATTATAAAAACACAGTTCAACACACCCTGTAGTGCCTAACAGCAACAAACATCTGGAGAACCAGACCTAGAAAGCTTAGAAAAATTTAGAAAACTAACTTTATCTTTCAGCCATATGCCTTTAACACGTGAAGTATACATAGCAATTCTACAAATTAAATTATACAGCTCAATACAGCAAAATACACTATTGTGCACTATTGGCAATGTAGTGTTTGTGTAGAATGCAGGAAGGAATCAAACACAAGCATGATCAATGTGCAAATGCCTGTGCTAACAGCAGTACACTAGGCATTTAAGCGCACAAGACCAGAAGGCTGAGCTCAACCCTGTGTTTAATATGAAGTCTGAGGTGGCGTTAAGGGTTAGCTCATAGGTCTACAGACAGTGCTGGTGAAAACGTTATGCCCGTTTCTTCAGCTGCTACAACACCCACAACATTTTTCCTGCTTTGCTAAAGAAAGTACTGAAAAGAAATGCAGCAAGGCAAATGTGCTGGAAAAACAGTATTATGCTAATGTGCTGAAACTCTTATCTGGTGAATTAAGAGCAATATTACTTTATGCAGAAATTCTGCACAGAATATTGCTCTTTACACCCCACATAGTGCACAAGCGCCAACCTTCTTTTTGTGCCTACATAGGATATGTATACTGCTAAGGTAGACCCCTGTGCACATGTGCCTAGCTTGCTCTCTTTGGTTAGCACACAGTTCATTTGTATGCTGTTTCCTCACAGCATCACTGAACAAAACCTCCTGCACTAACAGGCTGATACAGAAAACTAGCATGGCATTTAAGTACAGAGAGAGCGCTGCCTTTGAGCACTCTTACTGCTACCATCAAATGCAGAAAAGAGACAGACGCACATGTAAACAGCAACAGAAAAACTAGCACACAAACGCCAAAAGTATTTAAATGTATTTAAATTATAAGCAAATGAGGTGTACATAATAAAATGTATGCAAATATTGGCTGTGACCAATGCAGAGAAATACGTAGAAGATTTCACAACCAGCCTCAGCACCAATATCTCTATGCCTGGTCTTGAAGCGGCTCAGCGCGTCCCCCCCACAGCATTTTGATGGCATCAGTGCTTTCCCCAATGCCAGGATCATCTGAGGAGAAATGTCAAAGATGATCCAGGCATTGGGGAAAAATCCGATGCCATCACAATATTGTCAGAGGCCGGTGCCCCCAACAGAAAGTGAATCCTTGGTGGCTCAGCAGCCCGGTCCCCCATGCTCCATCTCAACTTTAAAAAAAAAAAAATTTCAACCTGGTGGCCCAGTGACACTGAATTCCCTATACCCCTCCCGGTACCGTTAGAACTGAGCAGGAGCGCTGCCCAAATGCTCCCACCATCTTGAAAAATGATGGCGCCTGGCCCTGCGCGATGCATCGGGGATGTATCGGGCGAGATCAGACTTATGTAAGGTAGAATATGCCTTCTATAGCAATCCCAGGATACACCGCACAGGGCCAAGCACCACCATTTTACCCGATAGCAGGGCAAGAGCAGAGTGCGTGGGCAGCACTCTGCTTGTTTTTAAAGGTACCATTAAGGCCATTAAGTAGATTTTTTTAGTAGGGTGAGGGGTTCAGGGCCACCAGGTTGATTTTCAGTTGGGATGGGGTGGCAGAATGGGGCTGCTGGGCCACCAGATTATCTTTTAGTTGGAGGGATGTTCAAGGCCAGTGGGCCACCAGGTTTTTAGTTGGGAAGGAGGTGGTGGGGGAATTTCAGACACTGGGCCACCAGGAATTCATTTTCTGTTGGGTGACAAGGCACCCGACTGTATTTTGATGGATTTCCACAATGCCTGGATCACCTGAGAGGAGTTTTGACATTTCTCCTCAGATGATCCAGGCATCAGAAAAAGTCCCCCCCCCCCACCCCACCCCACCCCACATCATGGGCTCATTTTTTCTCCGAGACAGCATACCAAACTAGTATTGCTCTCCCAGTTTAACGCTGCCATTTGCGCACAGTTTAACGAATGGCTAATTTGCACATGATCCCCTTCCTGCATGACGGTGCTGAAGTCACACGCTATTAATGCACTAGAAATAGGAATAAAAAATTGATAGCCGATACCGAAGTTGCACTCTTTCTGCATCAGCCTGTAAACTTGCATTAAGGAATTCTGTGCTACATACATAGCACTGTGCTAGAACTTTAGCTCTGGGATCTAAGGCAGCGTTTCTGCATTTAACACAGTCTGCTATGTAAAAACAAAACAAAAAACACGTTTTCAATATTTAAAGCGTCTTAAGATGTAAGGAGCTTAATCGAAGAGTCGTCAGTCAAGAAAATGTTTGTTTTTTGCTCTTTTAAATCTAATCAGAGAATTTCACTCAACTCTTAAGAACGAGGGTGGGGGCACGTACATCTCTTACCACCGCTCCAGCCTGGGATTCTCACCTCTCCTGGCCAAGGTTTCTACTACCAAACCAAATAAAAATAAGGCAAAGCAACCTCCTCTCCAGCAAAGGAACTCAGCAGATGAGAACAAAGACGGAGTTTCGATCCTTGCTATGCCAGTATTATTGCTCTTCAGGGTCCGGATGCACTCAGCATATCCCCTAACTCTTAGCCACAGGGGAGCAGCAGATAACGCGTGTTATCGCTGACCTCCAGACTAGCATTGCTTTACTTTACATCCCATATTCCCATTCGGTTTGGAATCAGTACTACGAGCTACTGAACCCCCCACTGCAGTCCCCACGTTCCGCCCTGCAGAGAGGAAGGGGAGGTCCACCCAGACCCGTAAGAAACCCCGGAGGGCAATGCACCATCCCCCAACACCTCCCTTCCGCCAGTCACTAGAGTAGAGACGACGTTTACGAAACAAGCAATGGGAAAGACGGGACTGGTTCAATTTAGAAACACAACGGTCTTTTCGGCTCAAAGTTAGCCGCTCGGCGGCGGTCGTTATCGTAATCGTCAAAGTTTTTCTTTTGTTTTCCTTTTCAGACACACAAATAAGAAGTGAGAGGAATTTACCTGTCACAGAAAATCCTTTCACCGGCCAACAGACACAGCTGGAAAAGTGAACATTTGGCGTCTCCAACCTGCCAAGGAGCATAGGAAGACTACAAAACATAAACACAGTCACAGCTGCGCCCAACGATCCCTGCCCCGCACCGGCAGGAAACCTTTCCTCCACGGGGCGGGGCCAGCGGAGAAAGGACGGAAGCGGTGCGTGTCGTTTCTTTAAGATTGGCGGTCTTTCAGAATAGGCGGGGCATCGTGTAATTTCACTTTCATCCAGTCGTCACTCTCTCGGATGATTGGTTTGTGGGAACCGCTGTTCTAGTCTTTTCAATTCAGTTTTTACTTAGGTGTAGTAAATATGGTGTCGATACATTTCCTCTATTTCCATTTACCTCAGTTAGAGAACAACCCAGACTATAACCCCTCTTTTCAAGTCACTTCATTGGCTTCCCTTCCGTATCCAATTCAAACTACTCCTCCTCCCTGAGCTTTAAATGCGTTCTCTCATCTACTCCTCACTACCTTTTCTCTCTTCTCTTCCTTCCTCCTGGTGAACTTCCCTCTTCTACTGGCTTATTCCTCTCTTTGCCCTTTTCTTCCACTGCTAACTCCAGACTTTTCACCTTGCTGCTTCTTATGCCTGGAAAAAAACTTCCTTAGTCTGTGCATCAGGCTTCATCTCTGCTCCTTTTCAAATCTGTGCTAAAGACTCGCCTCCTTGAAGCTGCTTTTGGATCCTGATCCTTTGTTTCCTTGTGTCTCCTTACCCTTCCCTGTTTTACCCTTATTCTGATGTTTTGTCTTGTCTAGATTGCAAGCTCTGACGAGCAGGGACTGTCTGTATATATGTTTGTACAGCGCTGCGTATGCCTTGTAGTAGTAGTGAGATGCGAAATAAAGACAGCTTAATGCAAACATTGAGTATGAGATGGGAAATAAAGACAACAAAATGCTTGTATTGGTTCAATGCTTGAACCAATACAAGCATTGTGGAACCTGTGTCCCTTGGGGAAACTGCTAGGTACATATGACCTAGATTGGCCACTGTTGGAAACAGAATACTGGGCTTGATGGACCTTGGTCTGACCCAATATGGCATATCTTATGTTCTTAAGATAATGCACAATGGATAAACCCAGCTGGGGCCTGCTCAAGGGTTTCTGCCGCCCTAGGTAGAAACCCCAGCCTAGCCCCTCCCCCCTCCCACTGTTGCCACCCTCCCAGCTTGCCACCGATTCCGTCTCGGGAGGGGGAGGCAGGCAGCAGCACTATTTCCAAAAGTGGTAGCTTGGGGGGGGGCGGCTCTTTTAAATACTGCTGCTGTAAATCTCCCCCCAAATGGAATCGGTGGCAGCTAAGGGGGGGCGGCACAGCCATCCATGCATGCCGCTGCCGCACACCCAGGCCAGCCGCCCTAGGTGGCCACCTAGTGGATGGGCCGGCTCTGAATCCAGCATACAGATAGCAGAAGGGCAAGAAATCAGTACAGATAGCTTTATGTATGTAGTCAGCAGACAGTGCAAGTATTCTAACCACAGCCAACCATCTCAGGGACCAATCAACTATCTTTGACCTTTTGACAAGGCCGGCCTGTCCATTCAGTGGGAATGTTGTTCGCACAAGGCCTCATGATTCAGGGGCCCCATGCCAACTTCAACCCGCACATGCTGTTCGGCTCCCGGCAGGGCCAGTTTCAGAGGGAGCCAGGGAGGCCCGAAGCCCCGGCTCACCTCTGCACAGCCACCGAAGTGAAGAGCAGTGTGTTCCTTTGCTTTGGCAGCTGTGTTCTCGTGGAGCCCACTGGTACGCCAGAGGTTAAAGGGCATTTCCTGTTTCCTGATACTCAGCATGCCAGCGGACTCCACAAGAACACAACTGCTGAAGCAAAGAAACATGCTGCTCTTCACTTGGGTGGCTCTGCAGAGGTAAGCCGGAGCTTCAAGCCTCCCCAGCTTCCTTTGAAGCCAGTCAGACAGGCGCAGGCTCTTTGGGGTGGGGGTAGGACTGGGCTGAAGGGGGGCCTAGGACTGGAAATGCACTGATTTCGGAGGGAAAGGACTGGAAGTGGCTGATGGGGGGGGGGCTAGAACTGGAAATGGGCTAATGGGGAGGCTAGGATTGGAAATGTCTGATGGGGGGCATGGGCTGATAGGGGCCTAGGATAGGACTGGAAAGAGCGGATGGGGGGCTAAGGCTGGAAATGGGCTGATGGGGGCTAGGATAGGACTGGAAATGGGCTGATGGGGGGCTAGGATAGAACTGAGAAGAGTTGATAGAGGGGCTAAGACTGGAAATGGGCTGATGGGGGGCTAGGATAGGACTGAAAATGACTGATGGGGGGCTAAAATTGGAAATGGACTGATGGGAGGCTAGGACTGGAAATGGACGGATGGGGGGGCTAGGCTAAGACGGGAACTGGGTGATGGGGGGCTAGGATAGGACTGGAAAGGGCTGATAGGGGGCTAAGATGAAAATGGGTTGATTGGGGGACCGGAGTGGAAATGAGTTGATGCGCTAGGATAGTACTGAAAATGGCTGATGGGGGCTAGAATTGGAAATGGGCTGAGGGGGGCTAGGACTAGAAATGGCTGATGGGGGGCTTAAATTGGAAATGGGCTGATGGGGGGCTAGGACTGGAAATGGGCTGATGCGAGGGGATGGAATGGGATTAGAAGGAAGTGGATGCTGGGTGGGGTTGGAACTAGAAGAAGTTAGGGCTGGGGAGTGAGGGTGGAGAGGGGAAAATATATTTTGTGTGGGAGGGAAGAAAAATCTACAATTGGCCGAGTATTGGGAGGGTAAGTGAGGGTTGAGGATGTGAAGGGAAATTGGCTGACAGGTATGTATGTCTAGTATGGCTGCATCCTTGCCTGAGATTGTAATACATTATGATGGCACGGAAGAAAAGCATGTGGGCTAAGAAAATGAGTACCCAGAGCCCAGCACAACAAGAGTGAAACTAGAGGAACCATATTCTGAGCAGGAGTGCACAGAAAAAATGGACCCAGCTAAGAAAAGATAGCCCAGGCCTGAACAGATTGAACAGGCCTCAGCAAGTTGGGCAAGCCTGGACAAGTTAAACAGGCCAAACAAAGCTGGTGATACAAAACTATTCATAAGCCCTGAAGACTACAGTGCCAGTGATTAATGAAACAAAGGGGATGGCAGGGTGTAGCCAGAATGACTCAACACTAGCAAGAATAAAAGCCATTAATATGCTAATAAGGGTGGATCCCAAGAATGAGCCTTTGCTCCAAAGGAAAGACCCTCTGCAGACTTTTGCACACGGCCCTCCTTTGCCCCAAAGGAAACAGGCCTCTGACATGGCCTTCCAGCCTTTTACAGACAGTACAGCAACCTTTGCACACGGTACAAAACTTTTGTGCAGGAGTTGCTACAGAGGGTATAGGGTATATAAGGAAGCAGTTACAGAGCTCATGGGGGGCCTTCTCTGTCTCATCACTATGAGAAAGGGAACGCTGCCTGCACTCAGATCGACACTTGTATATCTGTGCTTACAGCTTTTGCTTATGCCAAATAAAAGAGTTATTTTTACTGACAAATAATTGTGATCTGAGTTCTTTTTATTTTCTGGTGCACGACTCCCATGTGCCCAGGCAATTGATAATATTGGTGATATTTGAGGAACTTTTGTGGGAAAACCAGGCCCACAGATGGAAGGGTGAAATTTGAGTGGATGATAAAGGAATAAAGAAAGAAATGGAGGAAAGAGCAAAAGGGGAAAGATCAGTATTTTAAAGCAGATGTAGAGGGAGAATGGAAAAAACTAGAAGAGAGAAGAAAGGACAAATGGACAGCAGAGAATGGAGAGTTAGCAGAAGACACAAAGAAAACAGAAGAAAGCGACTGGGGCAGTTGCGATGGAAAATTAAAATGCTCAAACAAAAAGGTTAAAAAATACTATTTTATTTTGAATTTATTAAATGGAATATGTCAGCTCTGGGAAATATGCATCACTAATGACTTTGTGTTTTGTTTATTATAAGAGGAAATTAATTTATAGTTTTATTTCTCTAGTGTTGTACATTCCAAGTTTGGTTTCTGGGGTTCCCAGTTTAATTATTGTCTTCTAAATTGTGATCTCTTGTTCTATGTTTGCTGGCGTCTATGTTTTGCATGTGCAACCGAGCTGCAGTATTCTGTTCATGTAATTTCTATGTGATAGTGAGGCAGCCATGAGGTCTGGCTGTAGGTAACCCTTCCCCCCAGCCATGCGGCAAGCCATGAGGCTCTGATCAGCCTGACCCTTCCCCCGCAAGCCATGAGGTAATCAGCCTGCTAAGAGAAAGGCATTGAGATTTCACTAGGCACCCTTCCCCCCACTCCAGGTCTGAGCACAGTATCCCCTAGCCCAGAAACCAACAGACCAGAGCATACCGGTTTGGACAGGTCACCCAGGTACCTCCCCAGGGGCTGCTGATTGGTGGGCAGGAAATACCTGTGGCAAATGGGATTGTAGAATGAGTTTAAAACTGTACTGTATATAAGGCATTGTAGGCCGTCCCTAGTGGTTCAGACCTTTGTGTTGGAGGGTACCGGCTCTCTGTCTGATCCTGTGTGCACATTAAAGATCCTGTTTGCATTCCAGCCTGTCTGAGAGTTTTCCTTCTGTGGGTGAGTGATTGAATAAGAGCTTTTCACAGCGTTTGCTATTACAATAGTCCCACTTGTTCTCTTTCTCCAGTAGGAGATGTATTGGTTTAATATTTGCAGTATTGCCTTTTGATAGGTAGGGTTTGATGCTTTGTGGGTCTTGGTAGTGCTATTATGATATGGTGGGTTTGCTAGGGTTTTAAATGAGCAGGGTTTATAGTACTTCCTGGCAGTTGGCACTGGAGTATTATAATGTAGAAATCTGGTAATCTTTCTTTGTCCTCACTGCCCATGCAAATGATATTTAGACACTCATTAAGAGAGGCATGTTTAAAAGTTAACGCACATTCACAAATGTGAATGTGCGCTAAGTGCAGGAACACCCATTTATTTCTATTGGTGCAGTGGCACTTAACATTTAGTAAACATGCACCTACGTCATTGCCAGGACAAAAAAGAGACCTCCTTTGAAAGCCGCCTAAAATTTTAGTTGGCAACATATACATTTTAAAATAAATTAAATGTATGCAAATGAGGTTCTATGGATATGCAAATGAGGCCCTGCAATGAGTCTCCGCACACGGTCCCGCATCACCCTTAACTAACCACAAGGAGACCTAAGATAGATGAGTTAATAAGATAGTGGTCAGAGAAAGCTAAGGCCAAGGGGTCAATAATAGTTGACTTCTCAGTAAAAGCTATTCTCAGAAAAGGCTGGTTCCAAGAAAAGGCCAAGATACCTGTCTTCTTAGAAGTAACTGCATATCAAAAGGTAAGGATGGCCCAAACTTTAACCAGCCAGCTATCTGCTTTTACAACCTAGCTCATCCATCCATGCCTAGCAGGAAATAAGCATGGAAATGTGGTCCTGATAATGATTACAGGATATACGTTGCTAAGCAGCTGATTTGATAAATATGTGCAACCATCTATAGAAAACTGTACAAAAATACTGACAAAAGCTTGTATCGGGACTTCTCACTTGGCCTGTGTTAATGTGAGCAAGTCCTACCACGGTAGTCAATAAAAAGGTATCTACTTGTATTTGTGTCTTGTCCTCTCTTGTTTTCTCTTCACCAGATATTGCAGCATTGAACCGGGACCCCACTATGCAAGCCATCCCATAACAGTAGTAGCAGACTATAGCTACACAACACAAAATTCCACATTAGGAGTCACCACCTAGCAAAAGGATCTAAGCGTCATCATGAATGATGCATTGAAATACAGTTTATTTATTTGTTATTGTTCTTAAGTGCTGTTGAGTCGGTGTCAACTCAAGGCGACATAAGAACATAAGAAATGCCATACTGGGTCAGACCAAGGTGCATCAAGCCCAGTATCCTGTTTCCAACACCTCTGGATAGTTGTCCTAAACTGTAATTTGTTTTGTTGTGACTATCCATTGGGTTTTCGTGGCAAGTAGGGAGAGGTGGCCGACTCGGTAATATGGGATGGGGGGAAAGCGTTTATGAGGGGAGTTATGATTCAATTTGGGAGTCAAAAAAAGAGAGATAGGGAGAGAGGCAAATATGGATGAAGGAGCTGGAGGTACTGCAGAAGGAACATAGTAGAACTGGGGATAAAGCCACCTTGCAGAAACCAAGCAGAATAAGGGCGAGAATTAACACGCTTGACCTGGAAGGCATAGAAAAGCTCATGAGAGCGTCTAAGAGAAATGTAATAGAGGGAGGGAATAAAGCGGGACGAATGTTGGTGAGATAGTTGCAAAAGAAGAGGGAAAGTAGAATAGTGGTGGAGATTGTGGATAAAGAGGGATGGAGGGTAGTGGAGCACCACACTATATGCATGGAATTTCAACAGTTCTATGAACAATTATATAAAGGACAAGAAGGGATCAATAAGGAATCAATTGATGAATATTTAACTAAGATTAAATTGCCTAAGATAGAGGAGGAGACAACATCGTGGTTGGGGAGGCCTATCAGTGAAGAGGAGGTAGTCAGAGGAATTAAGAAACTTCCTAAAGGGAAGGCAGCAGGAGAGGATGGATATCCAGCAGAATATTATCATATAATGCAAGAGGAGGTGGCTCCTTTCTTGGCCAGACTATTTAAGGGAATCATGGAGGGAAATAAGATGCCGGAGTCGATGACTTCAGGCTAATATTTTGGTGATACCGAAAGAGGGACACCCTCCTAATAAGTGTGAGAACTTCAGGCCTATAACGTTAATCAATAGCAATGCGAAGCTGTATGCAAAAATCCTAGCGAGCAGATTGGAGGGGATTTTACCAGACTTGATCAACCCTGATCAAACGGGGTTTATTAAGGGGAGCGTGATTGCAGATAATGTGCGGAGGGCGGTTGGCCTACTCCACCATGTCAAGAATACCATCTGTGTCTAGCGCTGGATGCTGAAAAGGCATTTGACAGGGTGGAGTGGGCTTTTCTGTTTGAGGTGATAGGAAGAATGGGGTTGAGTGAGAATTTCATTCAGGGAGTAAGGGCCTTATACGTGAACCCTAAAGCAAGGATTATGGTGAATGGTCAACATTCTGAAGTCTTTTGACTTCAACGTGGGACAAGACAAGGATGCCCCCTGTCGCCACTGCTTTTTGCGGTGGTGATGGAAGCGTTAGCAATATGGATACGGGAGGCAGGGGATTCACCCAATTACGGTGGGAGGAGTGCAGCATAAAATACTCTTATATGCAGATGATACATTGTTATTTCTAGCAAGGCCACTGGAATCCCTCCCAAATTTGTTGGAGGAATTGGCAGGGTTCTCTGCAGTGTCAGGATTTAAGGTAAATCTAGCAAAAACCGAGGTGTTAGCACTGGGAGGGCTAAAGATGGGGGAGCTTGGGAATTTTCCCTTTAAATGGGCTCACGGGGATATTAAGTATTTAGGGGTGAGAATCACTGCGGATCCACTGAGATTATTCAAGGCCAACTATAAACAATTAGCAGGTAAAATTATTTATTTATTTATTTATCCAGATTTGTATACCACTTCAATCAAAGTGGTTGTTTACATAGGTTGGATTATTGTATAATTAGCTTGTGAAAGGAGTCTTTAGTATGTTTGGTTCTAACATTCTATGAATAGATAGGTCTTAAGGGATTTACGGAAGGAAGTCCTTGAGGTCATTTGTTTCCCGCAGTTCATCCGGTAGGGAATTCCAGAGGGCTGGTGCCGAGAAGGATATAGCTCTGTTGGAGGTCACTTGAATTGTTTTATGGTAGCCAGTGGGTACATGGAGTCTATTGCTGCTGTTGGTTCTTCTGGGTCTGTGGATTGTGTCCCTGGATATCAAACTGTGGAGTACGTCTGCCGTGCATAGATGTATGATCTTGAATATATTTACAGTTGCTTTGTATCTTGCTCATGCAGAGATTGGCAGCCAGTGCAGTTGCCGGAGTACAGGTGTAATGTGCTCGTGCTTGGCTGTGCCAGTTAAAATTAGTGGAGAACTCGAGAGGTGGGCAGCATTACAATTGAGCTGGGTTGGAAGGGTGGAAGCTATAAAGATGAATATTATTCAGAAATTTATTTTTGTGTTTTCCCAGCTACCCATCCATATTCCAGCTGGTATAATTAAAAAATGGGAGGCCAGATTGGTTTGATTTGTATGGGGGAGGAAGCAGACGCGGATTCAAATTGGTAGGTTGTGGCTGGGGAAAAAACTAGGAGGGATTCGGTTCCCGTCTTTGCGTGGTACTATCGGGCCTGTATGCTCAAATCATGGAGAGATCATTACCATAGAGGGGGGGAGACAGCTCGGGTGGGGCTCAAGAGGGTAATGATGGGATCCCAATCCTTATTTCAATGGCTGGAGGAGAGGGAGGGAAAGGTAAGAGAGGGTGTGAGCATCCCATGTTGGAAGCTATATCAAGGATTTACAAAATGGAAAGACGGAAAGGGTGGTTCCCATCTCCAATGTCACCATGGGCAAGAATTGAGGATTATACACCATTTAGGGAAATGGAATAGTTAAAAAGAAAGGAGCAGGGGGTTCAGAAGGGAAGGGTAAAATTTGTGGATCTTTTGGACCGGGGGAATGTTCGGTCTCACCAGGAACTAGAGAAGCTATATCAGGATAAAATTCTTTTCAATCAATACTTCCAGCTTAGATACTTCCTAGATAAAGGAGAAATAAGGGATCAATTATTAAGGGCGAGCTCACAAATGGAGTTAGTGTTGTTCAAAGGGACGACATTGAAAGCTACTATATCAAAAATACATAAAATCCAGCTGGAGGAGGAAGAAGAGGGGGACATGAAAGGGCATAGGAAAAAGTGGCATAGTTGGCTGGGGGAGGACTTAGAAGAGGGGGAGTGGGAAAAGATACATGAAAGTATATATAGGAACATGGGGGTCTCCTCCTGGAGGCAAACACAGCTTCAAATTATACATGGGATGTATTATACCCCCAGAACGCTGTTCTTGGCTAGGGTGCAACAAACTGATTTATGTTGGAGAGACTGTGCACGGATAGGGAATTTCTACCATATGTGGTGGAGTTGCCCGGTAGTGCAGTGATATTGGAGGGAGGTGTGGGAGGGGTTGGTGGGAAATAAAGGAGGGAGCACACCCGGGAGTCCGAAGGAAATGTTGCTGGGGGGGACGAAGGGAGCGGGGTTAGGGAAATAGGGAGACCTGTTAAACGAAAAACTTAAATTGGCTGCCAGAATAGCAGTGGCTTGGAGGTGGAAAAACATAAAAGGACCTTCAAGGGCATATTGGTGCCACAAAATTGAGGAGGCGGTGAAATTTGATTTGCTGACATACAAGATTAGGGGGAAAGAATGGATCTTTCACAAGATATGGGATCCATATTTAAAGAAGCAGTAAAGGGGCTTTGGATCTTGTAGGGGGGCCTTATCTGCATAAGGGAAAATGGGAGGAGATGAGAGCACGAGCAAGTTTGTTTGGAGTGAGAAATGAGTTATACAGGTTTGTTTTTTCTTTTTGTTATACATGTTTCTGTTAGAATCAAATAATATATAAATTATGAATAAGGAAGTGATGGGTATAAGAACACAAACATAAAGAAGGTATAATGGGGGAAGAAGGATTTGATTATACATGCTCAAGGGCTATAACTGAATTATGATGGTATAGAGATAAAGGAATGTTTAAAGAGAGTAATAGGAAGTAGAGGAAAGTGGGGGGAGGGGGGGAGAAAAGGGGAGTATATGTTATGAGAAAAAAAGGAATTGTAATGGTATTATACTGTATGTAACCCTTTCCTTCGTGAAATTTAATAAAATATGTTATACAAAAATATATATTGCAGAATTAAAACAGAAACAGAGAAGGGCAACCAAAATGATAAAGATGATGCAATCATACCCCTATGAGGAAAGGCTTAAAAAGTTAGAGCTCTTCAAATTGGAGAATGATGGCTGAGGGGAGTTACAATAGAGGTCTATAAAATAGTAAGTGGAGTGAACAAGTAAACTTGAATCAGTTGTTTACTCCTTCAAAAGTACAAAGACTAGGGGAAATGCAATGAATATAGAAAGTAGTATATTTAAAACTAATCAGAGAAAATATTTTTTCACTCAACGTGTAATTTAAAAAATTGTTAGTGTAGCTGGGTTTAAAAAAGGTTTGGGAAGTTCCTGGAGGACTTGATGGACCTTTTGGTCTGACCCAGTATGGCAAATCTTTTATTCTTATAAGTCTACAGGGTTGCTATGCTCCCTGTATTGTGCTGACACATATCAATCCTCTAATGTAAACACACCTTTGCTTTACAGAACTCATAACCATACTAGCTTGCATGCTGTCCTTGCATAGAGGAATTTCTCTATTAGTGCTTACAAGCTCTATATTGGTCTTGGAGTGCATCCACTTTGATATCTTACAATCGCTTGTGTTCTTTTCTCTATGCATCTCTTCCATGAATTTTCAGAGTGAAAGTAAGCATGTATTTTAGCTCTGAAAATTACCCAAGGGAATTTTTGCACTTACATTTATATATTTCCATTTGTTCACTGCTCTCCGTTAACATACTTACAGCAATGTATTGTCACGCCCCAGCCCTCTGCCTAAAGCTTAGAGGGGTAGGGTTGCCATTAACTTCTCTTATAAAAGGCTGAATAAACTATTTTTTTCCAGTGAAGCATGCTGGGAGTTGTAGTTTTGGCCTTCTAAGATGAAGTGTAGTCATGAAACCGAAAGTAAAGACAAATGACAAAATTTATTCCCCAAACGCAAACAAAGTCCATGTAGACTGTAACAGGATACTTCTCCATTCATTCGCTCAAGGTGTAGGGGTTAGGGATATGTTCCTGGTTCATAATCACTCAATGGCCTTTATAAATGTCTGCTCTAATAAAATATATGTCAACCAAACTACTATATTGTGGACAAAGAAAAACCTTAGGCCAGCATAAGGAACCATATAAGGAAATATCATATATCATAAGCCTTAGCAAAGTGTATGCCTGGACTGAAGAGTCCATGCAGAGGCTTTGTGCAAAAGGCATGTACACAGGAAACCATGCAAAAAAGTATAAGCTGAGCCGTTAGTCCTGAAGAAAGTAGATGGTTTTGACAGTTGGTGAGTATAAGCAAGACAGAGAGGCCTGGGGGAATGTTGAAACAGAAACATAGAGGGGACAGAAAGGTCAATGACAGGAAACAGAAGGAGGGAGGGGAGAGGACCCAAAGAGGAATGGATTTGGAAACTGTATGCATACACGGAAGCAGAAAATGTATATATGTAACATGATTATTGTACTCGGGGGAGGGAGATATTCTGGAGATGCCTAGTGCTCAATAGAACTCTTCCCCCATCTGCCTGTATTGGTCATCAGTAATCTAATAAACAGAGACTCTGATTGCACCTGTACTGACTTTTGGTTCTGATCATTACAGGCAATTAGTAATAATTAGGTTGTGGTCTATTTTGTGGGTAACAGGGCCCCACAATTGGTGCCGAACACCCGGGATTACCCCTTAATTTTGGGGTACGGGTGGGTCTTTATGACCAAGATACAAATTTAAAGATTTGGATTCCCCTCAAGAAAGAAGAGGGAGGTACGTTCCCGGTGCGTAGTAGAGACCGGAGGAAAAGAAGTGAGTGACAGATTCCCTAGGATGACGGCGGCTGTGAAGACGGCGTCGTGAGTATAACTATTTTTAACCAAGCTTGGTAAGTGTTGTTTAAGTTTTGTTTTGTTATATGAATAAAGTGTAAGAAAAATTTGCTGTTATAAACTGGGACTGAATGCTAAGTGTTTGAGACTGTACGTGTCGTCTGACACGAAGCGTGTGTGTGTTCTTGCTCACGGTTCCATACCTCCGCGAGGAGATTGGCTGGGCTTGAACAAAGCGAATTCTTGTCTGAAAGGTGTCCTGGACATTTCGTGCACTTCCTTCCTCTGTAAATAAAGAGGTTGGATATTGAGATCCTTAAATAAAAGGTTGCACGTAGGAATCATGTCTCTGTTTAGGAGAAAGAAAGATAGCAATCAGGATATAATGGTAAATCAGGTTTCCCCAGTGACTCCGGTCGAACGGATGATGAGAGATAATCCCTTATTAGGAAAGCAAATTTTGAAAGTTTGCCTTAAATGGGCAAAATGGAGCGCTGCTCCTGGAACTCCTCTCGGCTGGCCACCGGAGGGGTCCTTTGATGGTCGTTGTTTAGTAAAAATTAGGGATTATGTTTTGTTTCATAAGACCAATGCCAGTCAATTAAAACACCTAAGATATATTTCCATGTGGATGAAGCAGGTAGACCCAAATACCCTCAGCAGTGAGGACCCTCCCCCCTATTGGACGACAGAGAGTCGTACAATGGCAGCGATAGGCTACTCCAACCCCTCCATAGATTTAGACCCCAAGGAAACAGAATTAGGGGACAAATCTAAAGATAAAACTAAAGATAAAAGACCAGCAGAAAAACATAAGGAAAGCATAACATACTGGGATGAAATAAAAGCACCACCCCCCATTGAGACCCCCTCATACAATCCACTATATCCCCATCGGGAATTGGAAGACATAATGCGAAATAATAACTCCCAACCACGTAGAAGATCCCGGTCTGCATCTCCCCGCCGGGAACAGCATACGGGACGGGTCCAGGTAGCAGGTAAATTACATTTGACCCCGATGCAAACCCTGAGCCCCCGGTGTGTGACCAGTCGTTGCTGGGGGCCACAGGGGGTAATCAATCCCAAGTACATTCCACTCCCTCTGTTCTTGACTCCACTAATTGCGATAGGTTTCCCGTGATGTCAGCAGACAAATCCCCTGGTAGTATTCATTTAACGGAAGGTCAGTGGGCTTTCGATCATTTCTCTAAATGACCACATGAAAGTATGCAGAATGTTATGAATCGGACGGCAAAAGCCCATGATTATCACTGCCCGTACAGAGTTCCAAAGAAGCAGTTCAACCTAAGAAAACCCCCGCAGATTTTATTTTTAATGAAGAAGGAGGAGAAGGTTTCTATGTATATCATTGGAGTTCCAACCTACATGGATGGACCTCGGCATGCGCCCCACAAAAGAGAATTTGGCCAGAACAAGGATCACTGGATACTAGAGATTTAAACCTTGCTCGTAGATGTATCCGTGAAGGGGAGGGGGATCCACAATGGGACTATAATTATATGGAAGCAGGGTTGAGGGTATGGGAAACGTATGAGGGACACGATCCCAATAACTCAAAAACACCTAATCATTTGCTATTTCCCGTGCGGCATGCTCCCCAAGGTCAGCAGATGTACATCCCCTGGAGCTTTACCGATATGACTAATTTGTCAGAACAGCTTCCCCCTTTAAACCAAGGAGCAGGGGCGTGGATACAAAAATTTGAGCGACTAACAGCAGGTTATACTTTAGCAATTGGAGATGTAAAAGCTCTACTGGCCCGAATTTTGGGTAATAATGCAGCTAATCAGGTTTTTCTAATGCACATATCGGAGGGGTTATGGTACATCAGCCCCGCCATGATGGGGCACATTTTAATTTCTATCGTAACATGGTATGGGATTCTTTGAGGGACATTTACCCCACCCAGCGAAGTATGGGACCCCTTACCTCAATGTAGTTTAAAGTAGGGGAAGATATTAGTGCTTATTTAGCTAAATTCCAAGATTTGTGGGAAGCACAGATGGGTGTACCCCATAATGACCCTAACATGGCTCTCATGTTTTTTCAGACTCTGTGCAATACCTTACCCTTGCCCATCCAGTTAAAGCTAAAAAACATAGTAGCGTTAGAATCAGAACCATGGCAAAAACAACAGGCAGATATTTTCCATTTTGTCAGACAAGCTGAGGAAGAATTGAATAAACCAGAAAGAGACAGAAAAGCTGCCCAAACTCGTTTATTTAATTTGCACTTGAAAGAAATAGAACAGGAGAAGAAGAAGGGAGGGCGGGTCAGCAGATCTGCTACCGACGAGAAGTTAATTAAAGCCCTTCGGCAGCAGGTTAAAGAAGCAAGGCAGCAAGCTAAAGAAACACGGAAACAATTTGAGGAATGTATGGAATATTTGGATGATTCTTCAAGTGATAGCAGTGCAGAAAGTGACTCTGAAGATGCATATAAACAAATGATGCGAGTTTTGAATGTTCAAAGGCATGGTCAGCCCACGGGTCAGGAACCACGATCCTTCCCCAGACAAAAGCAGGACAGGGAGAGAGATTTCACTTGTTGGCAATGCGGTGAAAAAGGTCACCTGCAACGGTCTTGTCATGCTCCCCCACCAAGAGGGCGGAGAGGGTATGACCAAGGTCTACCACCGTTTGCGAGGCCGCGGCAATACCCTACCTGGCAGCCCCCAATTAGGACAGGCTATGGCAATAGGGAAGATAGACAATGACTAGGTATATATGATATGCAGGTGGTGCTGGGAACAGAGGAGCCCCATATTGAATTAACTTTGAATGACCAAGTAATGAAATTCCTAATTGATACTGGAGCTACACTTTCTGTTCTGAACACCATAGGTGGAACCATTGGCAGAGACAGTGTAATGACCACTGGGTTTGATGGTAAGCCAGTAAAACCCCCCGTGACTAATCCAATTTGGGTGGAAGGGCCACAATTTGCCATCTTCCATAGTTTTTTGTATGCCTCTCACTGTCCTATAAATTTGATGGGACGAGATTTAATTGTAAAAGCCCAAGTCACCTTAGTAGCAGGAGCATTTCAATCTGCAGGAATAAGTGAAATTGGCACTTACCTCCTTAGCCCCTATGGCCGAGTACGAGGTACACCAGTTCACATACGATTAAAACAAGGAAAAGAGGGACCAAAATTGCTACAATATCCCTTGCAGCAGGCAGCTATAGAGGGTGCACGAGAGGAAATTGATCAACTCAAATTACACGGTATCATAGAACACAGTGCTTCATCATATAATACCCCTCTTTTTCCGGTCAGTAAACCTAATGGTAAGTGGCGAATTGTGCACGATCTTCGTGCACTGAATCAAGTTGTAGAAACTCAGTTTCCTGCAGTTGCAAACCCAGCCACTACATTGAATACAGTACAACTTTACAAATATTTTACAGTATTAGATTTGAGAAATGCCTTTTTTAGTGTAGAAATTGATGTTGATTCTAGACCCTTACTGGCTTTTTTTTTTTGATCAAGTACATTACCAATGGACACGACTACCTCAGGGGTATGTCGATAGTCCTAGTATATTTTCCCAGATTTTCTCACAAGATTTACAGGAGTTCAATTCACATCTCCCTGGAGAAATGTGTTTGTTACAATATGTAGATGACATTTTGCTATCTGGGTC
Organism: Ichthyophis bannanicus; assembly: GCA_033557465.1. Classification (NCBI taxonomy): domain Eukaryota; kingdom Metazoa; phylum Chordata; class Amphibia; order Gymnophiona; family Ichthyophiidae; genus Ichthyophis; species Ichthyophis bannanicus. The sequence goes on from CM066037.1 coordinate 433,604,725, forward strand.
AGATTATGAACAAATGCAGAAGTACACACAGGAGTTAATACAGGAACTGCATGAGAAAGGGTACAAACTAAATGCAGAGAAAGCACAACTCGTGCAGACCACGGTTACCTTTTTGGGGTTCCAGTTAAGCCAAGGATCCATTCAGGTGGGAGATAAAACAATTCAACACTGTATACAGATCCCTATACCTGGTACTGTTAAGGAATTGCGATCTGTTTTGGGCACACTCAATTTTTGTAGAAATTGGATCCCAGCTTTTAGTTCTCGGACTCTTTGTTTCCGCCCTTATTTGAAGGGTGGTGTAAAAAATTCAGACAAAATTACTTTAGACCCTTGTGCTGTAAGCGTACTCCAGTCCATTTTGGAAGATTTAAAGTGTCTTCCAGCCTTACATTTGCTGAATCATCACAAACCCTTTCAATTGATGGTAGTGACAGGCTCTCAGGCTTGGGCAGCCATACTATTTCAGGACAGGGTTTCTACCTTAACGTTCTTGTCAGGCACTTTTGGATGTACCGAACTTCCCCTGCCTGATCTTGAGAAATTAGTCATTGAGGTCGCAGCAGCGATAGAGAAAGTTTTGTCTATTTTCACCCCCACTACCCTGATTCTCTATCAGTCTATTGAATTGAAGGCTATTCTAAATAAAGACACCTTACATTTGTCCCCGACAAAACTACAGCAAGCCTGTGCATCTATCTTGAACAGTGGAGTGATTTTTCGTCCCCTTACTGCCTCCACGTGCCTACTCAGTTGGCTACAGACAGCAGTAGATGTTCATACCCCAGTACGTGACTCCTCCTATGAGGAAATTTTATCAACTATGGTATCACCCTCTGACATGCCACCAGATAGTGAAATTTGGTTCACTGATGGATCAGAACAGAAAGGTGCTGTGGGTTTTGCTGCTGTGCTGGTGACCCCTGATGGAGTGTCTGAGCATCGCTTACAGTATGCTCTGGACTCGGATCGGGGATATTCAGCACAGACAGCTGAATTGTGCGCCATATTAGCAGTCCTAGAAGAACGTCCGGAAATGCCCCTGATTTTCTACACTGACTCACAGTATGTTCAGAAATTGTGTGGGGAGTGTCTTCAGATTTGGTTGCAGCGGGGATTTGTTACCTCATCTAGTAGTCAGCTGGTTCACAAATCATTGATTCTATACCTGTATGACCTGTTACTGAAACACTGTCAGAAAGGTATTCTAACCTCTTGTAATTGGGTTCCCGGCCATTCCCGCCATTATGGTTTCTTACATTTCGGTAATGCTCTGGCAGATGAAGCAGCTAGACAAAGTTACAGATACTGTCCCCATTTTAGTTACTACAAGGGCAAAATCTTATTCCTTACCTTCACTTCACGATTATCAACAAAATCTTGCGCAGGATGAAGTGCAGAAATGGAAATTGTTAGGGTGCTCCAAGCATAGAAATTTGTGGGTCCACCCTTCTGGGAAAGTTTGTATTTCCTTCTGGTCCTTACAACAACTATGTTTCTTGCTGCATTCTGTCTCACATGCACCAGCTTCCAGCGTGTCTGCACAGATCTCTGAGATTTTCTGGCATCCCCGCCTAAAAATCCGAGTACAGGAATGGTGTCAAAATTGTCCTCAGTGTTTAGAAAATTCTCCCGTGAAAGGTAAACATATTCTGCAAGGTCATCTCCCGTTGTTCAGGGTCTGTTCATTTCCTGGTATGTAGATTTCACAGATATGCAGGTCCGTGTAGATGGATACAGATTCCTTCTTGTCTGTGTCTGTCCATTCTCCAAATGGGTGGAGGCTTTTCCCTGTAAACAGGAAACTGCAGCAGAAGTTTTCAAAGGCTTTTCTCAGCATCTATTCCCTCGTTTTGGTATACCACAAAATGTTTATTCTGATAACGGCTCTCACTTCCGGAATCAATTAATGCATCTTTTCTCTACAGCAGTGAACCTGCACTGGAAGTATGTCTGTCTATCGCCCCACCTCTAATGGTCTCGTCGAACGGACCAATGGCCTGCTCAAGACTGCCATGCGTTTGATTCAATCAGACAAAAGTTTTTCCTGGTTACAGGCCCTGCCTCTAGCTTTGTTTCAGCTCAGGAATCGTCCACTGAAGAATGTTGCACTGACACCACATGAAATATATACTGGCAGGCGATTGTTGCTATACAATCTGTCTGAAACTTCTGTTTCCTTACCAGACTCTATATCCCCTTACATTGCAGGTCTGCGCTTAGCCTTAGCAGAAATCTCCCAACGCTGTGCCATCCGTGATCAACATCCGTCTCTTCCCAAGGAAAGTCTGATTCCAGTTGGGACCAAAGTTTATCGCAGAAATCCTCATCGGAGTTCCTGGCAAGATCCAACCTATTCCGGACCTCATATTGTTTCTGCGTCCACTCCTTTTGCAGTTCTTTTGGACTCTGGTCAAACTTGGATTCATATAGCCTATCTTTGGGTTCCTTGAACTGCCTTTTGGACATTTAAGTGACTTTTTCATCATGACCTACTCTGCCGTGAAATTTGCCTTTTTATATTTTATTATATTATTTGCTGTTTTTCTTGGGTGGTTTCTTTTCTTCATTTTCTCCCCTGCCCCTAAGTCACCCCTTACCACTACCACCTCCTCCCTGAATCGTTCCCTTAGGTCCCTCCCTCTTCCCAATACCTGGAAATCAACTGTCCTCGATGGTCAGTTAGCTATGTTTTTAAATAACCAAAGTCCTTCTGCTCTTTCCCGTCATCCTAGAGCTACAGCATCTGCCTCCAATTTATGGCATTCATCTGTTCTGGATATTTTACCCTTAAGTAATGTTTCTGATTGTTTAATATGCACCCCCATCCCTAAAGCTGTAAAATATGCTCCCGTAGCGGTTTATCCTTTGTCCCTCTCGGAATTAATGGGAAAGGTCTCTTGTTGGGACAACAAAAACTTTACTGCTCCATGTTTTGAATCCATAGACTGTACTGACACATGGGAGTCTGTGAATGCCTCCAGTGAACCTTTCTTTGTTTATGTTCCTTTAGAGATGCGATTTACTTATTGTCTTGTGACTAATTCATCTCTTTCATTTTCCTCTCGCTGCAATATTACTTATATTGTCCAAAATGCTTCTTGGCATATCGCTGATGGAACTTTTGTTCCTCGCCATGGTAATTCTACATATTTGTCACAATTTACTGCTAACCCCTCCACCCTGTCCCCGGCGGATAATATCACCCTAGTGCCTTTGCTAGTGGATTCCAATTATTGGCAGGATGCCCTACTTGTGGGTCCCTATTTACCTTCTGGTCATTATGATTACTGACTTGGAGGTAAAGTCCCTTTTAGTTCCTGTTATACTCCCCAGTCTCAGCGCTCTACCTACAGTCATGGGAAGTTACAATCTAACCTTTATTGGGGTAATATTAATACATTTCCAAGAAAATGGCGTTCCTCTACACAAATTTCTGCCTTAACAGGTCACTATTTTCTTTGTGGGGAAGCCTTATTACAGAAAATTAATATTTCTCACTTGCCCTGTACCCTTGTCAGTGTATTTCTCTATTCTGCTCTTATTCCTTTAAATGTTTCACACAAAACTCACTCACTCCTCCAGCGAGTTAAATGCTCTCTAGTAGGATCAGGTCCATGGGATGCAAACGTTTCTGAAGATGAGGCCATACAGGCATCCTTTGAATATATTAATTCTACTTACCCCTTGACCAAAACATGATTAGATGCTTTGTCATGGACATCATGGATTCCTTTTGCTACCCCTGCCCTCACTGCTGAATTAGGAATGGCTATTGTCACCGACTCCCCAGGCCCCTGTGGTAGAAGGCTGGAGATGTGCAGTGGGGTCCTCTTATTTCAAGCAGGGACTTTATAATGTCCCCTGGGTTTGTGTATCCCAATAGCCAGTCAATAAGAAAGTAGTTGTGAGCGAGAGACTAAGCTTTCAAGAGGTTTTATTTCCCGTCCCGGGAGAATTCTTGCATCAATGTTACAAAAAGGAAATAAACCATATTTTTCTGGTAACACAAAAGGATCAGTAAGGATAACAAAAATGCTTCTCTTCAGCTTAAACAAACAAAACAGGAAAACAGTTTTCTTACTTTTCAGAAAAACTGTGCTATTGAAATCAGTGCCACCTGCACAGATTTCAATGGGAACGGCACTTCAGCAAAAAGAGGTTATAGCATCTGAAAGAACTAGTGTACAGTCCATTCTAGAGCAATTATCAGTATCAGCACAACATTCATAATCCATATCTTCAGGACTTTCTTCTGTGCAAACTTGCTCAGGCCTGTAACTTCTCTGGCACTCATTTAACCCTCTTTCTTCATAGCTGAAGCTGCTCTCATTTCTATCAGTGTGGAAAGGCTGGTTACCATAGAGTCTGGCTTCTGCCCTCACAGGATCTTTCCCTCTCAGATCTCTAGACAGGAATTCCAGGGCCCCTCTATTCAATTCACCAGGGTGCTTCCCAGCCCAGCGTCGGTTTGTTTGCTTAGAAGTGTGACTGCTAAGCCTGTTATCTATCTCTCTCTCCCTCAGTTTGCTATAAGCAATTCTCGTCAGCTCACAGCCAGGCTTTTCCTTATTGTAGCCCTGGTTTAAAACACTGACCTGAGAGAATTCTTCTGGGGCAAACTCTCCTTCAGAGCAGATAGATTCTTCTTCAGAAACACTCCGGTATGGCTCCTGGGATCTCTCTCTATCCCTTCCTCTGCCTTGGTTTCTGGCAATGGCTTTTCTGCTAGTTGCAGTCTTTCTGTATCCTACAGTTCTGTCAACTGCTTCTGGGCTGGTGTAGTAACTTCCTTCTTTCCTCGTGCCTTTAGCTGAGCTTCCTGTTGTGCTCCTCGTGTATCTGTTTCCTGTGTATCTGCTGGTTCCCTTCCTCCTCCTCTCTGTGCTCAAAGCTGGCCCTATTTTAACTGCGTCATAGCTTGAGACTTCCATTGGGCTAACTTCCTGCAGCTGTTTCTGCCTTACTAATGAGCCCTTACGTAATGCTCTCTCTGGGTGTTTTGCTGCAGCATGAGCTTGTGTTTTCCTTTGTTGCTCATGGCAACCCCTAGCCATGTGCTTCTCAGTGTGCCTTTTAAAACTCCCCCTAGCATTTTCCTGCATTTCCTCTGGTCTATTCTGCCCTGGACCATGACACTATACGCCGGTTACAATGTTTGCTTCATGTACAAATGAAAGCTGTTACTGATTCTATAACTAAGCTATCAGAGTCCTTAGAGCAGAATACCCAAATGACCCTACAAAATAGACAAGCGCTAGATTTGCTCCTTGCATCTGAAGGAAGCCTGTGCTCTTTTATTAATGCCACTAATTGTTGTACGGTCATAGCAAATCATTCAGTGTTTGTGCTTAATGCTATGGATAAAATACGCCACCTGTCAGATTTACATATGGATGACTTTAAGGGAGGACTGAATGTAGGTAATTGGTTCTCATCCCTTACCTCCTGGTTTCACTCGCTAGGTGCTGGCCTAAAAGGCCTTTTAATTTCTGCTGGCATCTTTTTAATTTTTGCCTTGTCCTTTTGTTGTATTGTTTCTCTTGTCATCTCCTGTTGTAAGAAACAGTGTACCAAAGTGTCCACCTCCCTTATGCCTGTTCAAACATGCCATACACATGTGAATGTTTCCTATGCTGCCGTCCCCACTTCTGATTTCTCTGATTTGGTCTTATCCCCTCAATAAAAAAAAATGGGGGAGTTGTAGGGGTTAGGGATATGTTCCTGGTTCATAATCACTCAATGGCCTTTATAAATGTCTGCTCTAATAAAATATATGTCAACCAAACTACTATATTGTGGACAAAGAAAAACCTTAGGCCAGCATAAGGAACCATATAAGGAAATATCATATATCATAAGCCTTAGCAAAGTGTATGCCTGGACTGAAGAGTCCATGCAGAGGCTTTGTGCAAAGGGCATGTACACAGGAAACCATGCAAAAAAGTATAAGCTGAGCCGTTAGTCCTGAAGAAAGTAGATGGTTTTGACAGTTGGTGAGTATAAGCAAGACAGAGAGGCCTGGGGGAATGTTGAAACAGGAACATTGAGGGGACAGAAAGGTCAATGACAGGAAACAGAAGGAGGGAGGGGAGAGGACCCAAAGAGGAATGGATTTGGAAACTGTATGCATACACGGAAGCAGAAAATGTATATATGTAACATGATTATTGTACTCGGGGGAGGGAGATATTCTGGAGATGCCTAGTGCTCAATAGAACTCTCTTTCCCCATCTGCCTGTATTGGTCATCAGTAATCTAATAAACAGAGACTCTGATTGCACCTGTACTGACTTTTGGTTCTGATCATTACAGGCAATTAGTAATAATTAGGTTGTGGTCTATTTTGTGGGTAACAGGGCCCCACAAAGGTCATTTACAACTTAGGCTGGATGAGCTTCACAGTCATTAATTATATGCTGTTGCTTATCAATATAACGGATAAAGAAAACACAGCTTCTTCATTCAACAAAGTAAAAATATCTTCTTTTTACCTTTGTCTTCATTAAGCATTCAAATGTACATGCAACAGGTATCTTCCCATTAAAAGAGCAAGTTCCTACCTTCAGTTCAGGCTAGGTTTCAATACTCTACTTTTAAGGAGACTTTATCTTTCCAGCTATTCTTTAGCAAAGGGACTCAATGCTAACAGCTTGACATAGAATACAGTCCATGAGTACTTCTGGAGGCAATAAATCCTGCTCAATAGGTTCAACCTGCATTTCCTCTGGCTCCGGTAATGCAGTGCCCTGCTCTGAGCTTTTAACGTATGTCTCAGGGTATATTCTCTCTGAGGATCCCTGTGTCTCTCTTGAGCACAGCTCCACCCGGTAAGGATAAACTGTACCTGAAGCTGTGGACCCTTCTCCCTGGCTGTGTTCACCAGTCTCCCTCCAGCTTCTGGGAAACAGTCCCTGGTTCACTTCCCTGAGTTCCTTCCTGGAGCTCTGCCACGGCTCCCTGTTCCAGGCTTGGCTCCTTTGACTCCTGTGCTGAGTCCTGGGCTCCCACCTCTGAACTCTCTGAACCTTCTGATCAGGAACTGGGGTTTGAAGCCTTCTCTGCTCTCTCCTTCCGTGCTCTCTCCCTCCGGGCTCTCCTCCTCCTCCGGGCTCTCCTCTCTGCTTTCTCTCTAGCCAAGGTTTATATCCCTGCTTCCCGGGCAGCAGGGCCGGCCCGTCCATTGAGCAAGAATGTTTTTTGCACAGGGCACCACGTTTCAGGGGGCCCCGCACAAAGAACATTCTGCTTTTTTCAAAATTAAATTAAAAAAAAAAAAACGCTGGCTGCTACCGCTGCCGCTGCGGCAGCAGCAGAATGGACTGTCCCGCGGGGCCCCCTCTGCCTGGCTGAATCCCTCCCTCCCTCCCTCCACGACAGCTGAGCCCCTCCATGCCGGCTTTGAGAGTCGCGAAGGGAGAGTGTCTCCCTCGCGTCTCTGTTAAGCCTACAGGGGCAGATGGGAAATTTCCCATCAGCCCCTGTGGGCTTAACAGAGACGCGAGGGAGACACTCTCCCTTCGCGACTCTCAAAGCCGGCACGGAGGGGATCAGCCATCGTGGAGGGAGGGAGGGAGGGATTCAGCCAGGCAGAGGGGGCCCCGCGGGACAGTCCATTCTGCCGCTGCCGCGGCGGCAGCAGCAGCAGTAGCAGCCAGCATTTTTTTTTAAATTTAATTTTACTTGAGCCGATTGGGGGGGGGGGGGTTAGGACTGGTAATGGGCTATGGGGGGGGCTAGGACTGGAAATGGGCTGGGGGGGTTAAGACTGGAGGTGGGCTGATGGGGTTAAGACTGGTAATGGGCTATGGGGGGGTTAAGACTGGTAATGGGCTGTGGGCTGATGGGGGCTGTCTGGTAATGGGCTATGGGGGGGTTAGGACTGATAATGGGCTATGGGGGGGCTAGGACAGGAAATGGGCTGATGGGGAGGGGTTAGGACTTGAGGTGGGCTGATGGGGTTAGGACTGGTAATAGACTGTGGGCTGATGGGGGAGGGGGGTTAGGACTGGCAATGGTCTATGGGGGGCTGACTGGAAATGGGTTGATGGGGTTAGGACTGGAAGTGGGCTGATGGGGGGTTAGGACTGGTAATGGGTTATAGGGGGGGCTTAAACTGAAAATGGGGTGATTGGGGGTTAGGAATGGAAGTGGGTTGATGGGGGCTAGGACTGGTATTGGGTTGAGGGGTTGCTAGGACTGGAAATGGGCTGATGGGTGGCTAGGACTGGAAATGGGCTGATGCAGGGACTAGAAGGGAATGGATGCTGGGTGAGGCTGGAACTAGAAGGGAGCTGATGTTGGGGGAGGATTAGAATGGGATGGGGCTGGAAGAGTAAAATGGAGAAGGAAAAAAAAATATTTGTGTGGGAGGGATAAAAAATCTACAATTGGCTGGGTATTGGGAGAGTAAGTGGGGATTGAGGATGGAGGGGTAAAATTTGAGTGGATGAAATAGGAATGAGGAAAGAGCAAAAGGAGAAAGATTAGTATGTTAAAGCAGATGTAGAGAGAGAATGGAAAAAAACTAGAAGAGCGAAGAAAGGACAAATGGACAGCAGACGATGGAGAGCTAGCAGAAGACACGAAGAAACCAGAAGAAAGTGGCTGGAGCAATTGCAGCTGAAAAAATGCACAAAAGGTAGAAAAATATCTCTTTATTTTGAATTTATTAATTGGAATATGTCAGCTCTGGTAAATGTGCATCATTAATGTTTGCGCTTTGTTTAGTACAAGAGGAAATTAATGTATAGTTTTATTTCTACAGTGTTGTACATTCCAAGTTTGGCTTTTGGGGTTCCCAGTTTAATTATTGTCTTCCTGTTTCTAAATTGTGATTACTTGTTTGGTGATGGTCTATGTTCTGCATGTGTAACTGAGCTGAGGTGTTCTGTTTATATGATTCCTATTTGACATTGCCACTTGTTCTCTTTCCCCAGTAGGTCATGTATTCTTGTTCTCTGAAATGTATTGGTTTAATATTTGCAGTGTTGCCTTTTGATTGGTAGAGTATGGTGCTTTGTGAGTCCTGGTAGTGCTGTTAGGATACGGCGGGTTTGCTATGGGTTCTAAATGGGCAGTGTTTGTAGTAGTTCCTAATGTGTCTGGCAGTTGGCTTTGGGTTATAGTAATGTAGAAATCTTTTAGTCTTTCTTTATCCATACACTCATTAAGAGGCACGTTTACTAAAAGTTAGTATATGGTAACATTATGCAAATATTTATGCAAATGAGGCCCCGCACCGAGTCTCCACACATGGCCCCGCACATGGCCCCGCACCCCCCTTGGGCCGCCCCTGCCGAGCAGTGTCTCTCCCTCTCTGGACAGGTGCTTGCAATTATCTTCCAAGCCTGCAACTACGTCTGCAGAGCTTGGGTGTGAAGGGAAATTGGCTGATAGGTATGTCTAGTATGGCTGCATCCTTGCCTGAGGCTGTAATACATTATAATGGCATCGAAGAAAAACATGTGGGCTAAGAAAATGAGTACCCAGAACCCAGCACAACCAGAGTAAAGCCAGAGGGAACCATACCCTGAGCAGAAGTGCACAGAGAATGGACCCAGGTAAGAAAAGACAAGTGCATAGAAAATGGACCCAGCTAAGAAAATCTAAGAAAAGACAGGTCAGGCCTGAACAAGTTGAACAGGCATGAGCAAGTTGGGCAAGCCTGGACAAGTTAAACAGGCCAAACAAAGCTGGTGATACAAAGTGCTCATAAGCCCTGAAGACTACAGTGCCAAAAGCTACAGTGATTAATGAAACAAAGGAAATGGCAGGGTGTAGTCAGAATGACTCAACACTAGCAAGAATAAAAGCCATTAATATGCTAATAAGGGTGGATCCCAGGGAAAGAGCCTTTGTCCCAAAGGAAAGAGGCCTCTGCAGACTTTTGCAGACGGCCCTCCTTTGCCCCAAAGGAAAGAGGCCTCTGCAGACTTTTGCAAATGGCCCTACAACCTTTTACAGACAGTACAGCAACTTTTGCACACAGAACAAAACGTTTGTGCAGGAGTTGCTACAGAGGGTATAGGGCAGGGGTCTCAAACTCAAATTGCTTTGAGGGCCAAATGAGGACTTGTAAAGTAACCCGGGGGCCGCACAAGACGCGGGCCTCATTTGCATAAGGGGCATCATTTGCATAAATATTTGCATAATGTTACCATACACTAACTTTTAGTAAACATGCCTCTTAATGAGTGTATGGATAAAGAAAGACTAAAAGATTTCTACATTACTATAATCCAGTGCCAACCGCCAGGCACATTAGGGACTACTACAAACACTGCCCATTTAGAACCCATAGCAAACCCGCCATATCCTAACAGCACTACCAGGACTCACAAAGCACCATACTCTACCTATCAAAAGGCAACACTACAAATATTAAATCAATACATTTCAGGGAATAACAATACATGACCTACTGGGGAAAGAGAACAAGTGGCAATGTCAAATAGGAATTACATAAACAGAATACCTCAGCTCAGTTACACATGCAGAACATAGACCATCACCAAACAAGGAATCACAATTTAGAAACAGGAAGACAATAATTAAACTGGGAACCCCAAAAGCCAAACTTGGAATGTACAACACTGTAGAAATAAAACTATAAATGAATTTCCTCTTGTATTAAACAAAGCGCAGATGTTAATGATGCACATTTCCAAGAGCTGACATATTCCAGTTAATAAATTCAAAATAAAGAGATATTTTTCTTCCTTTTGTGCATTTTTTTTCAGTTGCAATTGTTCCAGCCACTTTCTTCTGGTTTCTTCGTGTCTTCTGCTAACTCTCCATTGTCTGCTGTCCATTTGTCCTTTCTTCTCTCCTAGTTTTTTTTGCATTCTCTCTCTACATCTGCTTTAACATACTAATCTTTCTCCTTTTGCTCTTTTCTCATTCCTATTTCATCCACTCACATTTTACCCCTCCATCCTCAATCCACACTTACTCTCTCAATACCTGGCCAATTGTAGATTTTTCTTCCCTCCCACACAAAATATTTTTCCCTCTCCACTTCACTCTCCCAGCCGTATCCCATTCTAATCCTCCACCAACATCAGCTCCCTTCTAGTTCCAGCCCCACCCAGCATCCGCTCCCTTCTAGTCCCCGCATCATCAGCCCATTTCCAGTCCTAGCTCCCTCCCCTCACAGCCCATTTCCATTCCAAGCCCCCTTCCACTCAGCCCATTTCCATTCCAAAACCCCGTCCCCATTATCTATTTGCAGTTCAAGCCCCCCCTTCTACTCAGCCCATTTCCAGTCCTAGCAACCCCCCAGACCATTACCAGTTCTAGCCCCCCCATAGCCCATTACCAGTCCTAAGCCCCCCAACAGCCCACTTCCAGTCCTAACCCTTCCATCACCCCATTTTCATTCTTAGCCCCCCCAATAACCCCATTTTCAGCCTTAGTCCCCCAATCAAACCACCTCCAGTCCTAACCCCCATCCGCCCATTACCAGTCCTAGCCCCCACCATAGCCCATTACCAGCCCTAACCCCCCATCAGCCCATTTCCAGTCCTATCCCCCCATCACCGCATTTTCAGTCTTAGCCCCCCCCCCATTACCAGTCCTAACCCCCTCCCCCCCCATCAGCCCCAGTAAATTAAAAAATTAAAAACAAAACAAACCCCTGGCTTCTGCTGCCGCCGTGGCAGCGGCAGAATCAACTGTCCCGCGGCCCCTTCCCGTCTGCCCGGCAGAGCCCTCAGCTGTCAGCTCCATCAGTGGCAGCTTTCAGGGCTTTTCAAGCTGTGAAGAGAAGAGTGATTTCCCTCTCGTGGCTCTGTTAAGCCTGCTGGGGCTGATGGGTTCCCATCAGCCCCGGCAGGCTTAACAGAGCCGCGAGAGGGAAATCACTCTTCTCTTCGCAGCTTGAAAAGCCCGCCGCTGATGGAGCTGACAGCTGAGCACTCTGCCGGGCAGACGGGAAGGGGCCGCGGGACAGATGATTCTGCCGCTGCCACGGCGGCAGCGGCAGCAGCAGAAGCCAGGGTTTTTGTTTTTTTTTCCTCCTCTCTGTCGCGGGCTGCACAAAGTTGTGTTTGAGACCCCGGGTATAGGGTATATAAGGAAGCAATTACAGAGCTCAGGGCGGCCTTCTCTTTCTCACCACTGTGGAGGTAGAGAACGCTGCCCGTACTCAGATCCCTAAGACAGACTTGTATCTGTGCTTACAGCTTTTTGCTTGTACCATATAAAATAATTATTTTTGCTGACAAATAATTGTGATCTGAGTTCTTTTTATTTTCCTGGTGTACGGCTCCCAGGTGCCCAGGCAATTGGTAATATTGGTGATATTTGGGGAACTTTGTGGGGAAACCAGGCCCACAGGTGTGGCAGCCTAGGTTTGGTTTCTCTCTGCTTGCTTTCTTTATGCCAACTCTGAAACCTGTGCACTGCAGGGATGTCACTTTTCTTAAAAGCAAAATCATCAGTTTCTCCTATTTCCATAGGCTCACTACAAGCTTCCTTATCACAGTATGTAATGAGCTATAATCACACATAACAAAAACAGTCATACACATGCCAATATTGTGGAAAACAAGGGTTAATAATAGTTAGAATAGAACAGAATAGGAAAAATCTGCTTTGGCCTATACTCATAAGCTGTGGAGGTGGGAATACAGATGAGGATGACCATCCCCCTGGAGCCGAGGCAACTTATGCTACTATTGAACCAGCCGATGCCATCATTGAGACTGATGAAGAATCAGGAGAAACAGGCCTGTAAAAATAGGCCCCATCTTAGAAGCAATATTAGCAAGGCTACAAGCAAAGTATATAAGCAGCTGATCATGAGTTATGCTATGTCAAAACTGCACATGTAAGCACAATTATGCAGTATTGCAAAGGTTAGGCCCCAGCTTGCAGGCTTCAGCAGTAATTTTAAGGACTTTCTGGGAAAAGAGAAATGATACTCGGTAGAGAGTTAATTAGGGACGTTTGTAATAACATGAACTGGAAATGAACATTATAATATTTAGCAAATCAGGATGATTAGCAGAAAATTGTATCAAATCAGCAAATTATTGGTGTCTGTATAATAAGATTTGTAATTGTCCTGTGATTTTCCTTGTAACCCAGAGATGAAGTCACCCCTGTAAGCTGGTCAATAAAAGGCAGGACTCTGGAGAGGGATTTTCGAAGGTGGTCAGGAGAGATGCACTGCTAGTCCAGGCCTCCCTGATGATCTTCTTCTAGAACTCTGGATTAGTGTAACATTACTGTGTGTTTGTGTCTTCTTTACTCTTGTTAGAAGGGCCAGGTAAACAAGGACCAAGGAAAGGTGGGTCTACACCTGGACAGGTTCCACATAAGCCAAGGTGCTCACTATCAGGAGCAAAAAAAGAAACAAAGGAAATATAACAAACCTTGCTTTCTGCCAGACAGGTTGAGGCTATCAGGTTTTCTCAGATAAGAGACCCCACCCTTTTTCTGCTCAGTCAGCAAGTATACTCTCAAACTCATAACCTCTCCTCCCTCAAGAAATGACCCTTAGGAAGCATAAACTACAGTGAACTTCCATATAAACACCACCATATATTAGCAAGACATAAAGGTCACTTGAATAATATATTTTCCAGATGTCTAGTCTGGTCACAAGGGAGGCATAACAAGTCTCCAATATCTGAGTATAACCAGATGTCTGAAACCATCTGTCTCTGTCCTCGGCTATCTGGAACAAAGGTGCCAAACCTCTTCTTTGAGAAGTATGAGCAATGCTCACAGAAAAAACAACGGAGACTCTTCAATTCTAGAGAGAAGACAAGCACTCTGAGTACTACTTGCCTTCTCACTTCAACTGTTCTTGAAGTATATGCTCTCTGGACAAGTCCATAGGCTCGACTGATTGGGTGATAGAATTCCCTCATTGTCCATGCCGGACCAATACAATCAAGTGGGCTATATCACTCTATCAACAGATGGAGACAGAAATCAAAAGCTCCAAGCTGAGTTCACTCACTTTATAAAGGTTTGAGCAATCTTCAACTTTCAGGACTTTTCTGTTTCCATCAAATAGTGCAGATATTATCATTACTTTGGATTTAGTTCATGCCTTTTCATTAGTAGCTCAAGGTGAGTTACATTCAGATACAGTAGGTATTTCCCTGCCCCCAGAGGACTTATAACCTGTTTGTACCTGAGGTAATGGAAAGTTAAGTGATTTCCCCAAGATTACAAGGAACATTAGTGGGATGTGTTGACTGGTGCAGTAGCAAGGATAGGAAAGTTCCTGGTACGAAGGTCTTTTCCCAATTGAGAAGGAACCAATTGCAGAGGGGGTTCTAGGTTCAGCCAACTTTCACTATCTTCTCTTTTGAAGCCAGTTCCAGAGGGAGGCTGAGTCTCTTTCCGATGGTGTGAGGACCTTGTGAGTTGGCAATAGTCATCTCACATTGGTGAGGTGAGTGGTAACAGCAGAGGCTGGAAGTTAATCCTTCTCCTTCACTGAGCAGCAAAGCATCTTAAAGGTAAAAAAATCCAAACGAAAACAAAATGCATTACATCCCTTCTTCTCTGGCTGGTTCTCTGGAGCCTCAAGCAAATTACTGCAGACATAGATTTGGCTGGGGGAAAGACATAGGTCATCCATCTTCCCACAATTGATCTGCCCTGGTGACTGACAGGAGTAGTGTGGTGAGGAGATAGGGGTCTGCTTACTACTCTGCTCGCTAAACTGAATGAATATCAGGAGTTGTAGGGAAATAATTGTATATGTAAAAAATCTATCCAAAAAGGGCTGCCCTCCTTAAACTCATGGAGAAGCTGTAATCTAATATGGCCTCTAGCAGGGACTACAGCTTCCAGAAGTCATTGAGGCTAGGCTGAGGACCTAGGTCAATGGCTGTGGCCCAGATAGCAGGCAAGGACTCATTAAAAAGGAAATTGCTCTGAACTAAGGGGTAGATTTTGTGGAAAAGGACAACTTAACCCAGGTCTCAAAACTAGATTGGAGACTATAAGGGAACTTGATGAATTATCATGTAATAAAGTAACTTATACAACTATGGACCATCCTGTTTATGGCAATTTGGACCTGGAAGTGACCAGTGACAGTGACAGTGAATCTACCTAAGGAATATTGGACATAGAAACTAGCAGTGAATCTACAGAAGATCACGAAACAGGACTGTAAAGATAGATAGCTATAGGTGAAACATATGCTTATTAGAATTCACAAGCTAAACTGCACTATTAAAGAGTTTTTCTCTGATAGATTGTTCTGCACTGTTAGAAATGCAACAGAGAATTAGCTAACAGACCTGTGTACATAGTTATTGGGTCACAGGCCAGCTTCTCCAAAAATCAATGGTAACAGACCTTGCTTCCCCTTTATCTTTGCAAGATGATTGGTTGACAGTTAGTAACTAGGGCAGCATGAACTTTAGACAATCGGACCTTAGGTCAACATATAACTGGAAATTAAACAAAGCTTGAATAAATAATAGAAATTCAGCAAATATTTATAAGAGTAACTAATCAGCTTGTGCTTCATGGTAGAAATATAGCGACACCTGCTGTGTCTAGTGAATATAGTTATAACTTTGTAACTTCTGTTTTTTGATGTTGCTTGGCAAAGATATCAGCAGATTCTATTTTAGATTTGTACTTTTGTAACATGAATATCACCAGATGTTAATTCAAAATTAACTGTGTCAGCTGATAATCCTCAATAAAAACTGGAACTCTGGCTGAGAAATCTTTGATGGAGTTCAGGACAGAAGGCCTGTTTTGGCTCATGTGGTGAACAGCGCCCTCTTGAGCCTATGGAGACAGAGGAAAATCCTGAGGTTCAGCAGGATTTACACCAAAATGACAGGGCAAGGAAAAAAGAGAGACTCTATTCCACAGAGCTGAGTATGGAGACCAGCCCAGGGGAGGAGTCCTGCAGTTCTGATTGGGCACACCCAGCCCTGGGAAGGGGCGTGCCTAAGAGAGAATGTACTTTTAAACCAGAGCATGGCTCTGAGAAGGAGATTCGAGAGGGGAAGCAGTACGAGTATGGGAATGAGTTGAAGAAGAAGCAGCCCAGGAAGGAATACAGGAGGAAGAAACAAGAGGATGGTTGGAAAGCCAGAGGAGAGTTTAATGATACTTGGGAACCTGGCATAAGAAGAAAACCTGCACAACTCTATTCAAGGGAAGTAAGCAGAAGTCCCACGGAGAGAGGACTTAACCTTGAAGTGGATAGCCGTTGGAAGGCAACGCCTTGGGAGAGAAAGCTTTCAAGGCAAGCACAGGTGAAAGAGCAATCATTCTCTGAAGTGTCGTTTGTGCCGGAGAGCAACAAGCAGAACAGCTGGAGAACCTTGGAGCCGTCTGAAGACAGAAGGGCTCTGCAAAAAGTGAGTAATTGGCCACACGCTTGCCAAGCTGAATATAAAGATAATTCTCCTATCTATGAAACAATTGCCAAAGAGACTAGCAATTATTCTGATGCCTTTAACTTACAAGAAGAGAAGACAAACAGCCTTGAGCAAAAGGGAAGTTCTATTACAGATAATAGTACCCTATCTCACAAGGAACAGGCTGAATTGCTTCTTCAAAGCTTTAAACAATTCTTAGAGTTGCAAGCTAGACAACAGCTAATTTCACAAGAAGCTAGTGTAATGCCTTACAGCTAGAAGGTGTAACAGAGAGTAATACAGACTTACCAGGCTGTGAACAAATGGACTGTACGATTTGTTGTATAGATAAGTCAAGCTGAAGGAAATGCTTTTGCCGTCTGTGATCTGAGAGTTACAAAGCTATTGTTTGCATTGCTGAAAGAAGCTCTGATTACCTGCACATGTTTTCCCAAACACTGTGAGAGTAACGGTGATCGTAAGAGGCTGCAGTGAGCCTAACTGGCCTCTGGAGGCAAAAGAGAGTAATTTGGCTGAAAAGTGAAAAGCAGCAGTATACCTTTGAGTTGCATTTATTCTGAGTTTTCTGTTAGCCTTTTTGAAGCACCTTTGTTTTTGCCATGTGATGGAACATTTATCCTTTGCTTTAATAAAATACTTATTATCAAGAAACCCCACAACTACAGTTTCTTTAATTTCGGAGTGAGAAGAACTGGAACTACAACTCCCAGCATTCCTGGGGTAAAGGTTTTACTCTTCCCTCACGAAGCACCAGCGGCCGCTCCTGCCTTTAACCCCTTAAGCCGGGCAGGGTCGCCGCACTCATTGGCTCCCTCCAACAGAGCTCTGAATTAATTAATTAAATAATTGTGTCTCATGTTCTTTTCCTTCCTGTTAGAAGGTTTCAGATAACTAAAGAATCCAGGTTCATTTGCAGGAGGGCAGGCCCTGAGATAAAAGGGTTCAACAGATTTTCCCCAGAGATGGTTGTATGTGTGTTGGAAAGCACAGGAAGAACTCTCACTAGAATGGTGAACAGCTCTGGGTTTGTAGCCAGAGGGAAGGTTTTACCCAACTAAGGAGTAGGACTTTACCGCATCCTGGATTTAGAATTACATGAAAACCAGAACTGGATGGACTTTTGTTTTCTTTTGACTAATGCTTTATGGATCTGCACCGTGACTTATCTTTACTGAATGACTGAATTATGGGAAGTGACTGCAGAGCTTGAATAATGAATAGGGAAGATATCCACAAAGGAAGTTGCTATCCTGTGTTTTTCCCTTTTTTAAGCTTTAGTTTTGTGTTTAAAGATTGCTCTAATAAAGCCTGGATAGGCATCTTGTGTATTTTTGTTCATCTGAGAACCAACAGCCTCCAGGAGTCAGGAAATCGTCCAAGAGCACGACTGCCAAAACAGAGCACCTTCTACTGATCACAGGAGATAGTGCACCTTTATTAATGACTAATACCATTCTGTAGCAGTTACCTTGCTTTGGCTTGTAGTTTGTTCAATGGAGGAAGAATCAGGGGCGGCTCTACCATGAAGCAGAGTGAGGCAGCTGCCTCAGGCGGCAAAGTTTTGGGAGCGGCAGAAATGCCCCCAAAACACCCCAGTGACTGCCGCCTCACTCAGCCTTTTCTTAAAAAAAATCTTTTAAAAAGACTATGTGCCGCTTCTTTTCGTGGGTCTGAAATAGCTGGGGGGGGGGGGGGGAGGGTGAGATGCTGCAGCCTCAGACCCGGTTAGAAGCAGCGGCAGGCTGAGAAATCATGGCAGGAAAACAAACCGCCCCAACTCAGCTCTGAGTATCGTGCTGAAGCGCTGGGGCAAGGCTCTGCTGGTCCCGCCCCCTCTGACAAATACTTCCTGCTGCTGAGGAAGCGGGAACAGCAGAGCCTTTCCCCAGCGCTTCAGCACGATTTTCAGAGCTGAGTTTTGGGGGGAATATAGTGATTGTGGAAGGGTGCAAGAGGTTTGGGGGTACTGGGAGAGAGGCTTGGCCCCACTTTGTTTACCGATCAATCCCACAGTGGCGGCAAGAGATTTGGGGAGGGAGGAAAGTGCTGGACCGGGAGAGAGGAGGAAAGAGAGACAAAGCTGTCTGTGCAACTTGCTGTAGCTGCTGGCTTGAGCCTTTTTTTTTTTTGTTAGCAATTCCTGAAGGGTGCAAGAGGTTTAAAGGATTTTGGGAGAGCGGCTCATAAGAGGAACAGCAAGGAGAAAGCATGTGTGTTCTGAAGGTCGGAAGGTGAGAGGGAGAGGGGGATGGGGGGAGGAAACAAAGGAGGAAGAGAAGGTGGATGAAAGAGATAGAAATGGCAAGAGGCTAGGTATGATGAGGAAGGGAAAGAAGAGCTGAGAAAAGGTTGGGGAACAGAGATGAGTAGGAAAGATCAGAAATGGAAAGAAAGGAGGGGAGAGTGAGGTGGAGAAGGCAAGGAAAGGGGTGAAGGAAGAGGGTATTATGGAGAGATGGAATGGGTACTTGAAGGGGTGAGAGGTGAAAATGCAGGGGTGAAGAAGAGGAGAGAGGCTGGGTAGGGGGTGAGAAGAATGGACAGAAGATCAAGGAGAAAGACAGGAGTGTACGAGGTTGAGGAAGGAGAGAGATAGGTGTAATGGGAGCAGGAGCTGTTAGGTAGGTGAGAAGTAAAAAGGAGGAGATGGGGCTGGGGTGCTAGAAAAAAAGGAGAATGAGAGGTAAAATCTAAATATGAGGGGGTAGAGAGATGGAGGAGGAAGAAATGAGGGAAAAAGTTTAAAAAGAAAGCAGTGTCAAGGACATGTAGAGAAGGAATGAAAGAAGACAGAACGAGACATAAGTGGAAAGCAGATGCTGAGAAGACAGACTAAAGGAACTACTACTACTACTACTACAGAGCATTTGTATAGCGCTACAAGACATAAGCAGACTGCACAGACATGTAAGAGACAGTCCCTGCTCATCAGAGCTTACAATCTAGTCAAGACGGACAACACAAGGGAAACACAAGGAGATCAGGTGAGTCAAGATCTGAAAGTGGCAGCGAAGAGGTGACTTTTCAGCCTGCATTTGAAAACGGTCAGAGAAGGCACCTGACGTACGGATGTAAAGGAAGAGCTGCTTTTACCTATGGGCAAAAGGGGCAGGTGCCCTGTGCCCCTGCAAAGTGGGGGCCCAGTTTCCTTTCCGTCTATGTGTAAGAGCCACCCTGATCATACAGTTAGCTTGCATCTGGGCTGCAATTTCCCCTTCTCTGCTGCCTGTGGGAGATCGGACCCTAGGGGCAGAAGAGAAGGGCATGGACACAATCATGACCCAAATGCAAGATGTCTGCCCACAGGGATCCCTTTTCCATAGGCAGAAGAAAAGGAGATAGGCATGATCATAGAAAAGATGCCTTCTGTGGGCGCACAGCTTGTATCTGGGCTGCGGTTGCAGCCATGCCCTTCTCTTCTGCCCATGGGGATCCAAGCTCCCACGGGCAGACTGTTCTGCTGCTGGGGGAAGCCCTTAAATGGGGGGGGGGTCTGCAAATGAGGGAGGGGATCCATTCTCTCGTTTTCCCAGGGCTCCATAAGGAGTTGAAGCAGCCCTGACTAAAGTAAGTGGAAGATAGAGGCTGGAACTAGCTCAGTCAGAAAAATAACATGTCTAGACAACTAAGGTAGAAAATTAGGTTCTTTTGTACTGGACCATGTCAGCATGGGAAATTGTGCACCTCTTCTATTTTCCTGTTGTAAAGTACAGTAGGAAATGCATTTGTATTTCTCTTTTTTCCAGTATTCTTCTTCTCACTCTAGTTTTTGGAGTTTGCATTTCAGTTTTTGCCTGCATATCTGTAGTTTGTGGTCCTTTATTCGTATTTGCTGAGGGTCTGTCCATGTTTTATGTGTGTGACTGAGATAAAGGATTCTGAGTAAGGATCTGTTTCATTCCTGTTTGTTATGTTATCCCTATAGGAGGCACACAGCTGTTCTATGGTCTATATTTCCAGTTTTCTTTTTCATAGGTAGGGATGTTCTTGCAGTTTGAATCCTTGGAGTTAATGTTGATTTGGTATGGAATTTGCTTTTTAGGTTTTGAGTCTTTTGCAGGATTTTTTGTTAATTCACAAAGAGCCAGATTTACTAAAAGGTGCTACCCCAATGCCACATATTAACATGCCTTAGCAAATGTTACTTAACACAAGTCCCATTTTATGCAATGAGATCTCTTAACACATTAAGGAGCATGTTCACTAACCACATTATCTGGTAGCACAAGCTTTAGTGTGCGGTTTAAGTGCCATGCTAAAAGGTAGCATTGGTCCTTATGTCAGAAATCCCAGACTACCCTGGTAGCACTCGTGGGGGCAGGAACTGGAAGGGACAGAGGCAGAATAGCGCTTCATGACGAGTATGGGCATGAGTGAACTGCACTAATCTTACCTGCAGTCCTTACCAGTGAGTGGTGTTAAATGCATCCATGTGCCGGCTTGTGCTGTGCTGTGAACCTGAGCCTGCGCTAACTTCAGGGGTCAAAAATGCATACCTCTGAAGTTAGTGCTGATCCCCTTGCTAGTGACATAGCCCACGTGCACGCAGATGCCTTAGTAAACCTTCTCCTAATTGCACACTTCAGTAAATCTAGATTTAAGTGTCTGATAGTGAAACATGAGTTTGTGGTGTTCCTGAGATGATACCACAATTTGAATATTTATATATTTTCATATGACGAGTTGGAAGAAACAACATTATGCTTTCATTGCTGGGGAATGTGTGTTGCAGAATTGGAAGTGCAGTGTTTAATATACTTTTAATACGCTAAGCCATTAAAACATATTTCTTTCAATTTAAAGAAGCAGCACTTAGTTTAAGAGATTACCAGGTAGGGAAAGCAGCGAGGTATCCATAAAACGACGTAGTACCATGTTTTGAGCTTACTGGTGAGGGTTTATATTGCTGTTACTGAGCTGACACCAGAATTAGAAATTATTTTTGGTATTTTGAGTTCTGATTGAAATGTGTTAATCAGCTCTGCACCTATTGTTGGCAGAAGGGTTTCTTTGGATGAAGACTAAATATTCAAAGAGAAAAAGCAAGAATGACAGCACAGTTTTATAATTTTATTTTGGTGTTTATAAACTGCATTGCATTGCATCGCTTTTTATTTTTGCTCCTTGGTGTGTTATCACCTTGCATCTCCTTTGTCTTTTAGAGTACACTATATGTTTACAGTAAAAAACATGTTGGTCCAGTGTACAGTGTCAGGAGTCTATGGGGCATGTTTACTAAAACCCCGGTAAAGTGCGGGCCCCGGTAGTGTGCGGGTGCCATATAAGGAGTGGGCGTTCCCCACTGAAGATGAAACGCCGGAATTTGCATATGCGCTAAGGTACGCAGTGCCCTTGTGCAGGGCGCACCTTAGCGCATCAGACAGCTGCGCGGGAGGCATATGTGTCACGCTGATGGGCAAGCAGAAGTGCAGAGCCACAGCACAATGGTTAAGGCACATACCAATGGTGCACGAAGCAGGGGTTCAATCCCCCACAGAGCCCAATAAAGACAGCTGGCTGAGGCATTAATTTATGAGGCAGTGAAATAATGGGCGGCATAAGGTGGCACGCCAATGTTTTGGAGGCAGTCTAATACTGGGTGGCATAAGGCGGCGCGCTGATGGGCATAAGGGTGCGTGCTAATTTTTTAGGAGGCATCTCAATATGGGGCGGCATAAGGCGGCGCGCTGATGAGCAAACAGAAGAGCAGAGCCACAGCACAATGGTTAAGGCACGTACCAATAGTGCAGGTATCAGGGGTTCAATCCCCCACAGTGCCCAATGAACAAGGCTGGCTGAGGCATTACTTTAGGAGCCAGTCTAATATAGGGCAGCACACTGATGGGCATTAGGCAGCACGCTATTGATTTAGGAGGCTATTCTAATATTGGGAGGCATAAGGCGGCGCGCAGATATGCCAGCACACAAATAGAGCCACAGCACAATGGTTAAGACATTGATCAATGGTGCAGGGATCATGGGTTCAATCCCCTACTGTGCGCAACAGAAAAGGCTGGCTGAGGCATCACATTTTATGGATGAGAGTGCTTTAGGAGGCATATTGATTTTGGGCGGCATAAGGCATCACGCTGTTAAGGTTGGGCGGCATAAGGCGGTGCGATGGTTTTTTTTTTTGGGCATAAGGCCGTGCGATGTTAAGTGTGGGCGGTTTGGGCGGCATAAGGCGGTGCGCTGTGAGGTGCGGACGGCAGAAGGTGTTGCACTGTTAATGTTGGGCGGCATAAGGCGGCATGTTAATTCCGGGCGGCATAAGGCGGCGCGCTGTAAACTTTGGGAGGCATAAGGCGGTGCACTGATGATCAAGCACAGCCACAGCACAATGGTTAAGACATTGATCAATGGTGCAGGAATCATGGGTTCAATCCCCTACTGTGCGCAACAGAAAAGTCTGGCTGAGGCATCACATTTTATGGATAAGAGTGCTTTAGGAGGCATATTGATTTTGGGCGGCATAAGGCGTCGCGCTGTTAAGGTTGGGCGGCATAGGGCGGTGCGATGTTTGTTTTTTTTTTTTGGCATAAGGTCATGCGATGTTAAGTGTGGGCGTTTTGGGCGGCATAAGGCGGTGCGCTGTGAGGTGCGGACGGCAGAAGGTGTTGCGCTGTTAATGTCGGGCGGCATGTTAATTACGGGCGGCATAAGGCGGCGCGCTGTAAACTTTGGGAGGCATAAGGCGGTGCACTGATGTTCAAGCACATCACCAGAGCCACAGCACAATGGTTCAGACACTGCCCAATGGTGCTGTGGTCATGGGCTTAATCCCCCGCTGTGCCCAATGAATAAGGCTGGCTGAGGCATTACCTGTTACGTGGAATATTGCTCTAAGAAGCATTTTACATTTTTATTGTAATTAATACTGCTAGCAAATGCACTCTCAAAGCACTGTAATATAAGGTGCTGCATAAGGCGCCCCATAAGGTACCCTAGAGGGCAAATTGTAAAGTGCACTGTCCACCAAGGCACACTACAATGTTGCTCATAGGGTGCTTTATAGGGTGCTGTATGAGGCAGGACAAGGTCAGAGCACTGTTTCTGCTGGCAGCACTGTGCATTGTAGCGCATGGAAATCTTAAGTGGGTGTGCTGACATGCAAGACGAAACAGCAGTGTACCACAATGGTGAAGACACTGACTGACGGTGCAAGGGTCATGCTTTCAAATCACCACTGAATAGGTTTGGCAGAGGTATGTCCTTTTTCTGCGTGCAACTGTTCACCAATCTGTGCTGCCATCTAAAAAGAACCCCACCCTAGTGCCATAAATTAATGCACCTTTTAGGGTGCACCAGAAGGCACATCCTAAACATACACGTCAGCAAAGGCGAGTTAGAATGTTTCCCAGAGGCCATGGTTAAAGGTTGTCAACTCCCAAGGCACCATAGTAGGCACACCATAAGCTGCCAGTGTCAAAGGTGTGACATAAGTTGCCCCAAGGATGTATAGGTAAACTAAAATATGTTTTCCAAGAGCAATAAGATCCCCCAATATGAAGGGCAAGAGAGATATGTGCCAAACACACATGTAACCCAAACACTGCACAGAGCTGAAAGGAAAGACAATGCATATGTAAAAGAAGGAAGTAGATCACAGCTGCTGGACCACACAAATCAGCCCCAGCCCATGTGGCAGCAAGAGAAATGGACAAACAAATCGGGGACAGCTGTAGCTATGCACAGAGTGATGGTAATGTACGATGCTATAATGACAGTGTGTGACAATGGATGGGAAGATGTGTACAGCAGAGGAGGCTGAAATGGCAGGATAGGTGAAATATCAGGATGACAGTGGAGTAGCAGTGCTATGCAGAGCACACACAGGAGAGGCAACCAGGGAGAGCTGCAATGCAGGAATGTGTAGGAGTGCAGGACGTGGGGTAGCAGCATGCACATCAGGGTAGGATGGCACAACAGCTGGCAGACAGAAGATGGACAGAAGGATGGTCCACAACTCTGATGAGGGTACAATGTGCTCACATCACAGATCTGCACACATATGAGTGTCATACTAATGAAAACCACTTCTGCAGGACAAGCATACAAATCAAAGAGAATAGAGAGGACTCACACCTACGCCCACTACCACAAATGGCAATGCACAAACCGGTAGCCCACACCACCAACGTGAGCTCATTAGCAAAAGATGCATACAAAAATAGTGCAGGGCATCACACAAGCCGCCTGCTGGCTGTCAGGACAGGCAAACCCCCAACAGTAATCATGGCCAAATGCACATGCAGATCTGCGGTGTACAGATCACATCCCAGGCTGTAATTGGGACCAGGGACACATGCGCACACACACTGATATGTTATGCAGTGGATACAGCAAGCAAAAGACGAACAAAACTAAACCCCAAAGGCAGCGGAGGATCCTCTGTGGAGCTGTGTAACAATCTGGAACAGGACAGGAGAGAGCTCAACATGCAAACACGTGTACCACACACCAGCTGAACCACAGCAATACCAAAGCCCCAGGTGCACTGTGTCACCAGCTCTCCTTAAACCCCCGAGTAGAGGTTAAGGGAGTGGGTTTTTCCCTATTGAAAAAGCTATTTCACAGATCCTGGAGCAATGCCCCTTGGGAAATGTAGTCTTTTCACTCAATCAATAAGGAGCAGTTGTGGAAAAAGTGGTTAAGCAACCAAAGGATTTTATTTCCCCTCCCGGGGTGGATTTTACCATGAACAGAAAACACAATCCAGGTATTTACTGGTATTTGGACAAACAAAAGTTCCTTAACAGAAAAAGGCTTTCTTCAGCATTAACCAAGGTGAAAACAAACATTCAAACAAAACCACGCTGTTTCCTCACAGCTCTCTGTTTCCACGTGCTATCTGTGCTGTACTCTCTTTTCAAACAGGCTTTCAACGCAATGAAATTATTCCATTGGCCAGAGATAATGTACAGTCCATTATATCTATATCTTCTCCAGTATCAATACACTCTGGTTCACAGTCCATCAATTCCTCCTGCTCATAAGGAAATGCTTGAACTGGCACTGCTGGTGCCACGCCCTTTCCTACTGCTCCAGGCTTTACACGATATGCTTGGGTCAAATACTGGCTTTCACACAGACTATCAGGCCCAGTATTCTTTTCCCAGCACCACCCTTCTGGATACAAACAGTCACTGTAATTAATTATATTCAAGCCTTTTGGCTTACCTTTCAGCTTTACTGGTGGAGGTTTTCTCTGGTGCTTTTGAATAGCTGTAGGTTCCCAACCTAAGCCCTGCACATAGCATTTCACTTGCCTCCTAGGTTTTCTGTCTCTCCCGTGCTCCCCAGGATATTGCAGACAATCTCCTCTGCCCTTGTTATATCCTGTCCTCGGGGTTTCTTTCTTTCTCCTCAAGAAGGAATCTGTCTCTCCTTTCCATAGAGACTCTGGCTTACTCTGGGCATAGCTGTCTTCAGTGTAGCTCTCAATAGCTTCTCTCTCCAGCTCATATGCCTCAATTCCTGCTTCTTCAGCCAACTCTTCATTACTTCCTTCTCTGCCTACCTCCATAAGCTCCACTGCAGTTTCTTTAATAGGGTGAATTCTGGGGCCGTGCTCAACTCCACCCCCTAACAGGTGTCCTGCATTACCTTGTGATTCACCCCTTGAATGATAGCACCGGCGTTTCTCTTGCCTCTGTGCCTGGTTCCAACGGTAACCAGGAGCCATGTGCTTCTGTTTACAGCTCAGCTCTACTTTTGTTCCTGGCTTTTTAGCTTCATTAAACGGGCTAGAAGGACCCACTATGTCACAGATCCCCCCCCCTTAAAATATTCCGGGCTGCCGGAGCTTGCGACGGACAGCACAGAATCCAGGAAAGAGCGTCTGCATTACTATGCAATTTTCCTGCTCTGTGCTGGACTATAAAGTCGTATGCTTGAAGCGCTACATGCCATCTAGTGAGCCTAGCATTACTATTCCTCATTTGGTGCAGCCATTTTAATGGCGCATGATCCGTAATTAAATAAAACTTACGGCCTGTGAGGTAAAATCTCAGTGTCTCTACTGCCCACATAATCGCGAGACACTCCCGCTCCACCGTGGAGTACTTCTGCTCAGCTTTTGATAGTTTCCTACTAAGGTATGTTACTGGGTGCTCAACCCCTTCAAATACCTGTGACAGTACAGCCCCTAATCCCGTCTCGGATGCATCAGTTTGTACGAGAAACGGTGAGTTAAAGTTGATCCCCCTGAGTACTGGGGCCTTACACAACCTATCCTTTAGTGTCACGAACACCTTCTCAGCCTCTTGTGTCCACTTAATATTGTTAGGAGCGTTTTTCCGCAGCATCTCTGTGAGTGGAGCACTTTCCTCCGCAAATTGCGGGATAAATCTGCGGTAATATCCCACTAAACCCAGAAATCCTCGCATTTGCCTCTTGTTGATAGGCCGCGGAAAGTTCTTTACACTCTCAATTTTGCTAGCTAATGGCCGTACCATCCCTCCTCCCACCATGTGGCCTAAGTACTTAACTTCCCGACCAGCAAAAAGGCATTTGCTGGGATTGATGGTTAGGCCTGCTTTTCTCAAAGCGTACAGGACTGCCTCCACCCTGGGTAAGTGCTGGGCCCATGTAGTGCTATGAATGATTATGTCATCCATATAAGCCCATGCATATTCATGGTGTGGCCTGTCAGACGGCTGCCTAGGGTGAGAACTTACACAATCTTGATGAGGCATATATTCATATGATTCTTGCAAGGTATTGTGGGTAATGTAGTTCTTTCACTCCAAACACAGCTGAAGACAATAATTGAGTTGTGAAACCAGTGGTTAAAGCCAATAAAATACTTCTTTTATT
The DNA here is from genome assembly GCA_033557465.1 of Ichthyophis bannanicus. NCBI lineage: Eukaryota > Metazoa > Chordata > Amphibia > Gymnophiona > Ichthyophiidae > Ichthyophis > Ichthyophis bannanicus. The sequence goes on from CM066037.1 coordinate 433,631,919, forward strand.
GATGGGGTTTAATTCACCCATCACAAATATGCTTGGTAGCAATATAAATGAGGTTACTTGCTTGCAGTGTTTAAATGGATAACATAAAGTCACAAAGCAAATCAGAAAACAACCTTCAGCTTGTCAGGCAATTAGCTAATGTTTTCTTAGCAAATAATTACCAAATGAAAAGGCACAAAGAAATAAATAAACTTTGCTGGTTAGATTAACTTCTGCTTATTTTCCACACAGATCCTGCAGTGATTCTCTCTTGCTCACACACACAATCAGGTGCAGCTTTAATTACTATCAATTGACCAGCTGAAAGCCTTTAGCTGGCTGGCTGCTACTGTGTGAACCCAAATCCTGCTTTAAGAGCTGTTTGCAGTGGAAATAAGAACAAAGTTAGGTTTCTTTGTGATGGCTGATGTGTTTGCTCACAGAAAGCTAGCAATAGCATTTAGATAGAGAACAGTCCATGTAATTAATAGTTTCATCTGCTGTATCTCCCCCTTCATCAATCAGCATAGGGTCACTATCATACATTGGCACAGACGAGTCTTTCATTAAGGCACTATCATGAGAATGCTTATTCCCTTGCTGCCATTCACTATTATAGATAGGGTCTGGATCAGTGTTCATACCTGAGCCTCTCCTGCTATCATAATTCCTCTCTGTATAGCCTGGCCAGTATGTAATCCAATTCTGATGTCCAGCCTTCCAATCTTGATCCCTGGACACTGGATCTTTCCTCACATACCTTCTGGCATAGGTCTGAAAGTCCTTTCCACGTGCAGTCTTCTCTCTTCCAGGTAGCCACTGGTGATTCCTATCTCTGCCATTCCATTCCTCTGGCTGACTCCAGTCCAATGGTCTCTGCTGGCACTTGGAATACCTCCCAGTATGGGTACTGCCTTGGACTCTCCCAGACCATCCAATGGGCTTTCTTCTCTTCCTTCCAGAGAGTTTCCTTCTTTCTCTATCCGCTTGGCTTGGCTTCTGTTTCTCCAGGTGATACTGGTGCTTGAGCTTGAAGTTGTTGCTGTCTCCTTTCCTGAAGCTCTTTCTGTACCTGTTATCTGTAGAATAAGCTCTATTCTTATTCTGTTCCAATGTGTGCTCCTCCCTAACACAGCGCAGCTGTGTTGAATCAGGCCCTGCCCTTTGAGATGAGTGCTTAGGGATTACCTCATAGCTCTCTTGATTGCACACACATTTTCTCACTTCAGCCCCCCTCATGGCTGCTGGAAACCTGGTGCATTCTGGGACTGGTAGTCTTTTATGTGAAAACTCTGTTTTCTTACTTCTACCAGAACTGACAGGTTGCTTGTTCAGAGTCACATCATCTTTTCTATAGCTCCTACCTGAGCTATGATAAGCTTCCTTATCACAGGCCGCAATACTTGGTCTACCAATCTTTGGCATGTGGCCGCAGCCCCGTGAAGTCCAAATGGCATTCGCCTAAATTGGAACAAACCTATTGGTGTCGTGAAAGCTGTCTTTGGTTTGGACGCCTTGGTTAAGGGTATCTGCCAATAACCCTTGGTTAGGTCCAATGTCGTCAAATATTTAGCTTGGCCTAACTTATCCAACAAATCCTCAATTCGAGGCATGGGATACGGGTCAAATTCTGAAATATTGTTTATCTGCCGGAGGTCTATGCAGAACCGGAGGCTGCCATCTGGTTTAGGCACCAATACTATAGGGCTTGACCAGGGGCTCTTGGACTCCTCTATCACACCCATTTTCAGCATGTCACGTACCTGTTCTATCACTTCTGTTTTCTTTGCCTCCGGCAACCTGTATGGCCGTTGCCTAATTACTTTCCCAGGGACAGTAATAATTTCATGTGCAACGATGTTAGTCTCCCCAGGAAGTGTCATCAAGACATCAGAAAATTTATTCAAAACTTTACTTAGTTCTTGCCGCTGCTGCCCCGACAGCTCTGCCCCTACACGTGGTTCTGGAGTCTCCCTCCAATCAGTGGGTTGTGGACCAAAATCGTCCTCTGTTTGCTCTTCAGCAACAGCTGTCAACCTTTTAAGTCTCCTATCCCAGTAGACCCAAATCCTCCTTCACCCCTCCCTGTGGGGACCAGTGAGGATACCTCCTCTACTTCCGGGAAACCTACACGTTCACAGATCAGCTGTGCTATTCTATCACCGGTCTTAATCTGGAAGTCCTCCTGACTAAAATTAAACATTAAGACCTTCACCACCCCCCCGGTAATCTGGGTCAATGACCTCAGCCCCTATATCGATAAAATTCTTAGCTGCTAAGCCTGACCTAGGCGCTATCCTCCCATAACACCCGGGTGGGATCTGCACCTTTATCCCCGTGTCTATCAGGGCTTTCCCTCCATGGGGTATCATGCTATTCTCTGCACTACATAAGTCATATCCCGCAGCGGCCTCCGAGGCTCGCTGTGGACCCTTGGCCTGGGCTGTCACTTTGCAAAATTTTAGCACAAATTTTGGCTTCTCTGTGGTCACCTCCCTTCTTCCCCCTATGTGGCGTAGGCTGGTCTTCCCAGGTTTCCCTAGCAAAGGGCTTGGGACTTTGGTGGCCATGGCCTCTAACTTTAGTGTATCCGATGACTCTCTTTTTACCTCCAAGGAGCCTGTTTTAACTGGGTTGGGTGCTAAACTTATCTCGGCCGTGAGGCCCTCCTCCAACCCTTGACTAAAAGGAGGCCAATCCCTTCCCAGGACTACACTTTGCGGAAGGCGGGGTACCACAGCCATAATCATTTTTCTTTCTGTTCCTAAACCCTCTATGCCAATTTCATGCAAGGGATACTGGTGGGCGGCCCCATGTATGCATCTTATTCTCACCTGCCCGACTGCTTGATTTGGCGCTACTTGAGTTTTTATGGCTTCCCAGAGCCGTTGGGACACCATACTCTGGTCTGCGCCCGAGTCGAGTAGTGCTTGGGCCTTTATGCCCTCCACCTGGACTGGTAGTAAAAAGCCTGCTTTAAGGTTTTCCCCATTACCAGATATTAAGGCAATACGTGTAATACAATCTTTTTGCCAGTGCCCAACATCTCCACATTTGAAACACTTTCCTTTTGTAGAGGAAAAACCACTATTTTTCTAAGGTACTTTACATTCAAAATTCTTACTCACTTTATCCGTCTGCGTCATGCCCAGAACGCCGGATTTTGAGGTTCTTGAGAATTCAGCCTCAAAATACCGTTCTGTCATGGCCGCTGCTTCATTTGTTGTCTTACAGTTCTGTAACATAAGAAACTTTTTAACCTCAGCAGGTACAGCTTCCATGTACTGTTCCAACATTATTTCATCAAGCATAGATTCTACATTTTGCTGCTCAGGTTTGAGCCACTTACAAGCGAATCCCTTTATTCTAAAATACAGGGCTTTAGGGGTTTCTCCAGGCTTTAACTTTGCCTCCCTAAACCTTCGCCTGTAGAATAGAGGGGTGAGCCCTAACCTGTCTCGTACCGCACTCTTTACAGCCTCATAATTCGTTGCTAAAGTAGCTGGCATTGACTTGTATGCTGACAAAGCTTCACCAGATAAAGACATAGCAAATCTTATAGCCCACTGCTCCTTAGGCAGTTTGACGGCTTCTGCAATCCGTTCAAATGCATCTACATAATCATCTACATTGTCAGTAGGAGATAACTGTCCCAGCAAAAGTGATCCTGAACCATTCAGTCCTACCCCTTGGGTAAATCCTGGAAAAACTTCCACCGGCTCCTGCTGTTGCTTGGCTAAATGTTCTATGAGAGCATTTACTGGTCTCAGCTGTTCTTGTACGGCAGCCATTGCTTGGTCATGCACCCTTCGTGACATCTCCAGCTGCTTATCCCATTGCAGGGACATCCAGTTTAATATTTCTTGCGGGTCCATTCTGGATCTCCTGATACCTGCAACACAAACACAAAAAAAAAAACCAAGTGTGGCCCAAAAAAAAAAGAGAGAAAAAAAATTTCTCCTTTTCTTTTTTTCTTTTTTTTTTCCAACATCGTGCACTATGCCTGTGCACCACCCTTTCTCCTTGTATCTTTCTCCGCCCGTGCCCAGCCACAATTACCTGGCACCAGCGCAGAGTCAGGCACTGAGAAAAGGGAACTCCCCAGTCTGACCGACCATCAGCCGAGCTCTGGATCTTTTCTCCTGGTCGTCAGCTCTTTGCTGCAGGAACCTCCGTCCTTGTGGTGTTCTCCAATCCAGGCAAAAATCCAAACTACTACACTATTCGTCACCAGCTCTCCTTAAACCCCCGAGTAGAGGTTAAGGGAGTGGGTTTTTCCCTATTGAAAAAGCTATTTCACAGATCCTGGAGCAATGCCCCTTGGGAAATGTAGTCTTTTCACTCAATCAATAAGGAGCAGTTGTGGAAAAAGTGGTTAAGCAACCAAAGGATTTTATTTCCCCTCCCGGGGTGGATTTTACCATGAACAGAAAACACAATCCAGGTATTTACTGGTATTTGGACAAACAAAAGTTCCTTAACAGAAAAAGGCTTTCTTCAGCATTAACCAAGGTGAAAACAAACATTCAAACAAAACCACGCTGTTTCCTCACAGCTCTCTGTTTCCACGTGTTATCTGTGCTGTACTCTCTTTTCAAACAGGCTTTCAACGCAATGAAATTATTCCATTGGCCAGAGATAATGTACAGTCCATTATATCTATATCTTCTCCAGTATCAATACACTCTGGTTCACAGTCCATCAATTCCTCCTGCTCATAAGGAAATGTTTGAACCGGCACTGCTGGTGCCACGCCCTTTCCTACTGCTCCAGGCTTTACACGATATGCTTGGGTCAAATACTGGCTTTCACACAGACTATCAGGCCCAGTATTCTTTTCCCAGCACCACCCTTCTGGATACAAACAGTCACTGTAATTAATTATATTCAAGCCTTTTGGCTTACCTTTCAGCCTTACTGGTGGAGGTTTTCTCTGGTGCTTTTGAATAGCTGTAGGTTCCCAACCTAAGCCCTGCACATAGCATTTCACTTGCCTCCTAGGTTTTCTGTCTCTCCCGTGCTCCCCAGGATATTGCAGACAATCTCCTCTGCCCTTGTTATATCCTGTCCTCGGGGTTTCTTTCTCCTCAAGAAGGAATCTGTCTCTCCTTTCCATAGAGACTCTGGCTTACTCTGGGCATAGCTGTCTTCAGTGTAGCTCTCAATAGCGTCTCTCTCCAGCTCATATGCCTCACTTCCTGCTTCTTCAGCCAACTCTTCATTACTTCCTTCTCTGCCTACCTCCATAAGCTCCACTGCAGTTTCTTTAATAGGGTGAATTCTGGGGCCGTGATCAACTCCACCCCCTAACAGGTGTCCTGCATTACCTTGTGATTCACCCCTTGAATGATAGCACCGGCGTTTCTCTTGCCTCTGTGCCTGGTTCCCACGGTAACCAGGAGCGATGTGCTTCTGTTTACAGCTCAGTTCTACTTTTGTTCCTGGCTTTTTAGCTTCATTAAATGGGCTAGAAGGACCAACTATGTCACAACTGTCATGTAAACAGCATAAAGAAAGAGACCCATGTAACAGATAATATCTGATGGCTCCGCAGCGCAGAGGGTACACCTTGGTGTACATTGAAGAGAGGGAGGGGTGTGTGTAGAGGTAATGAACTTGCTGTTACCTAATGGTCAAGTTAGCACAACATAAAATAAAAAGATAAACCACCTGTGGGTCTCAAACCTGCAAACTACAGAGTTACAACACATGCCTCTAACCACTCCCACAAACAGCACACTGAGCACAATGCAAAACAAATACCCCAGAGGGTGTGTATGGAAATCTGTAATACCCAGTGATGTGACAAATGGCTGGCAGATACACAGCTGTCACCTTACAAGGATGTGTGCACAGGTGGGCCATGTACATCACCAGCAAATCACTAGATACAAGTGTCAATGTGCTGAAAGAGTGGGGTAGTAGCTCAGTGGTTAGAAAACTGCCTGGAAAACCAAGCAACCAGGGTTCAATTCACACTAGCACTCCATGTGTCCTTGGGCAAGTCACGTAACCCTCCATTACCTTGGAAGAAAGACCTGACAATCTACATCCAGTGACATTAACAAGAAAACCCTGGAGTCTCTGGGTCACAAGGAGTCAGGACTGAATGAAAGGCACACATTGCATTGCATGTTTGTCACCATGATCAAGCAGCAAAATAGACAAATGTCTGTCAAATACATATCTTTATTTGGGTTATTCATCACAGATAGTGTAGACAGTGCCATCATAATATCAAGGTGAGTGCATCCCTGGTGAAAAATGGAAATACATGTTGCAAGGCAGCAACCCACATCCTACAGAAAGGTCACTGGCATGACCACAACTGAAGGGCAGGAGATATAATGTGCAGCAGGTGCATGCTTTGCACAGGGCAGCAGGCCCTCATCCCCCTCCTGCTGCTGCATGCCTCAAATGTGTTAGGCACATATGAGTGCATGTAGACAGTAGGCGCTGCATGATGAGGCCCCAACACACATCATCAGTCCCTCCAAACATATCCATCTGGCAACACAGGAGACACACAAATGAAAACAGCATATGTTGTAACAATGTTTTAATGTGAGAAACGCATTCTGAAAGTAATGTTTCAGCTCTCACCAAATGGCTGATCTAGGAATCAAAGGTGCAACAATGTAGACCCAAACAATCATCAAAAGCACAATTAGCATATGCAAACAGGTAGCAGAGGCTCATGAACACAGAGAGGATACAAACAAAACTACCTGCAAAAAACTGCAGCGAGAACACCATGCAGGAGATCCCCCTCCACTGTTTGGGTAGACACTGTTTGGTCACATATAGCACAGTACATAGAATGCATGATTGAAGGAGGACAACGGACACCCACACTGCCACACTCCAAATATAATGGGGCAATGTGAGTGTCCTTACCGCAGGGGGAGGGAGGAGTGGTCTAGTGGTTAGGACAAGGTACTTCAGGCCGGAGGGCCGGGGGTTCAAGTCCCACCTGGGGACAGCAATCTCAGGCCGGAGGGACTGGGATTTCTAGTCCTATAGGCACTCCTTGTGGTCTTGGGCAAGTCACTTAACCCTCCATTGCCCATGTTCCCTGTAAGTATTAGCGTATGTGTCTCATATCCCCTTGTGTTAAATGTATCCCTCAATTGACCGCTTTGACCCGGTGAAAAGCGGGATATAGATACAGCTAAATAAATAAATAAATAAATAAACAGGACTGTACAGACGTGCAATGCAAGGTGTGTACATACATGCCCACTGTCACGTCTGTACAGTTAACACACACAAGAACCAGCATGTGAAGATGGAAATGATGGGCAAACATCTTACAGTGAACCCCACAGAAGCCAAAGGTCCACATGCTGTGGTTCCCAAACATAGTCAGTCATATGCACAAGCACCATCCACATACCAACATGATACAGTGATGGCACACATGCTCGTAAACACCCTTGCCTATTGCAAACATCAATCCAGGATGTTGGTGTGCATGAACGCGTTGGTGTGGCCAAATCTGTATCCTGTCGAGGTGGAGGGCAGGTGGACATAGACAACAGGACCGCTCCATCGTTGCCCCTATGCCACAAACATGGCTGTATGTTCGTGTTGAAACAAACAGATGAGCGTATCCTGTGTGCCATGTCACACACATGGCAAAAACACAACAACAACACAACTGGGGAGGAATGTACAACATACAGTGTAAATTTCAGTCCCTGCTGCACAGGTGGGGATCAGTACACAGCGTCCAAAGTGCAAAGTGTATCAGCAATACAACAGGTCCGGTCAAAACTGTCCTTACAACCCTGGCCATGCATAGTCAAGTGTCACATTCCAATATGCCACATTCCTTGAAAGTTCATGTGTGTCCCCTGTAATGAGCAGGACTCCCAGCAAGAGCATGGCAGCAACAGTGTGTTGGACAGGTCCGTCATTGGCAAAGCAGCAGTCCAAGGGTAATACTGTCTATCCCTGGCATGTGTCCCACTCTCAGAGGTCAAACATCCAATAGCACCATCGTCCACAGTAAGGTCCATGGTGTTGTGTCCACCAACAGGTGGGTGATGGTGATGCCAGATGCACTGTAAGAGATGTTTCCGGTATGTCCTCTGCCCTGTGTCAGGAGAGGATAAGTATTGTATTGTTAGACACCTTGCAAAAACACCACACATTGCAGAGAATCACACCTTAGGAAATACAGAAGAAAGGGATGCAAAGGCAGACATGACATTAAAACAACACAAAACACACTGCATATTGGAGACATCAGGAATTGTAAACGCAGACACGGGTGTCACATGGATATGGTCATGTCCATGTTCATGTCACACAGGCATCTCACAGCTACACACTATATGCATCTTTTTCTGTGAACAGAGACGCAACATGACATGTACATGAGACAAACAGTAAATCATCCACAGGTAAAGGCAGATGTAATCCCCTAAATAACAAAAGTGCAACAAACCGTGTGTGTGCATCAGGTGTACGTCACCGATCCCTGGAGCCACTCAACAGCCATATCAGGTTACAGTGAAGGGAGACAATGTCCGCAAAACGTGTAAAATCACCATGTCAAGCCACTGTTGATGCATGTCCACATTATGGCGATATCTGAGAGAACAAAACGCAGCTCAACAGTGGTCCCTCAAAACACAAGACACAGGTCTGCTCACAGCAAACAACACATGTGGAGAATGTTCACAAGATAAACAGCACGACAGCAGAGGTAGCACACACACCACCGCCCCCCAGGTGCACTAACCCGTCACAGTACATGATAATGTACTATGCCTGAACACTGCATCATCCCACAGCCAACCCATAAACACACATCCACACAGTATGCTAAGGTCAGCGTGCCAGCTGTACCACATGGCCTGTATGTGCACAAGGGGAGAGTTGTAGACATATAAGCCCAGTGACATGCAGTGGTACCCTGGTGTTGGCTGATGATAAAATGTTGCGTTAGGGAGCAAGTGTAGGCCACCACCAAAGAAAAAAAACATCCACGCACATGCAGCTCTGTTGTACATGTCCCAGAGACAGTGTTGCAGAGGACATACTGGACACAAACACATGGGGATATGTGTGACACCATCAAGATATGGGTGAGGGAGGCGTAAGGAAAAAAGGGTTACCCACAACATCTGCCCAATATTACACATCACTGAGGACATGTATTCCTCCTGACTGCAGGCACAGACAATGTAGCTGAAGATCCACCTACCCCAGACCACAGCATATTGCCAGATGTACGGTCACGCGCCAATGCACCACAGCAACAGCATCCTCACGAACTATGTCCTGTGCAGTGCGAAACACAAGATAAACAAACATATGTCATGTTCTAGCTGTGCAACACACACTGCACCTTCCTGTCCCCAGCTGTCAGACCCCACAACATCAACTACTGACTGACTGTTCACTATCACACTGTACAGATCTCTCACATGAGAGAGGCTGCACAGAGGTGTCAGACGCTAAATACAGCTGTCCCTAATCCCTCTATCGCCTCCCTTACCTCTCTCTGTTGTTGTAAACACTGGTCAATAGAGGTGTGTGCTCCCACCATGTTTTTGCCTCATCCCAAGGTCTCAATATTGGGCCGGGTACCCCATATTGCCACCAATACCACCTCTACGTGTGTACTGGTGTCCCAGTTTTGTCTGTTACTCCACTGTCAATTGCTGTAACACATGGAAATATCCAGGTACACCTCCTGTATCCACTGGCCAAAGACATATCCTGCAGTGTACATCTCACACCCCGAATAATATTGACAGCTGTGTGCTGCTGATGTGCCCAAATATATGGCAATGTCAGCGGCACGTCTGCCAAAACACCCCCCCATGTCTGCTTGTGACCTCACCATGATGGCTGTATGTCATCACACCGTGTGACAGTGAGAATGTCAAAGTATCAATAGCCTACATGTGCACCTGAAAATAATATCTCTCACCTAAGTCTCTGTGTATATGTGGACATAACATCCCTTGCTAGGATCCGCAAGGTAGTTGTTGCTGTGGACTGTACTCTCCTGCCCTACACACATACACTCAACAACAAACCCCTAACCATTTGGTGAAAAAATAAACTACCCAAAAAAATCACCAAAACAAACCCCAAAAAAATTAAACAAAATTATTTTTGTCGGATGTTTTCAGGAAAGGAACATTGCATCAAAACTATGTTCACCACACAGTCACATCCATTTTATTATAAAACTTTGAAAAACTTCACTTAGCTTGATCACTGAGCGTGCCTGAGTAGTCTGCAATTGATCAAGCTAAGTGAAGTTTTTCAAAGTTTTATAATAAAATGGATGTGACTGTGTGGTGAACATAGTTTTGATACAATGTTCCTACACACATACACAGCATGTAGCTGATGCATGTGGCATATGTTGAGATAGCATCAGCGATATATGCCATGTCCTGCTTGAGAAACCTCAAAAAAACCATTCCATGCACACATGCAGCGTACCACTTGGCGACTGTAACCCACCCTTTGCTGATCTGACTCGCATCACCTCTGTATGTGTGTACATCTGCAACACTGCACACAATGGCTGTTCTCCAAAAACAAACTGTAGCAATGAGACGCCCCCCTGGCTGGACACTGCCCAGGTCCCCATCCCTCACCATATCTATGTCAGGGCTACGTGATGAACTAGACATTAAGGCACACTAACACATTAACACCCCTCACAAACAGGTAATACCATCATGGGAAAGTAGTAGTGAGCATGTATATTGTGCTATGTATGACATGCGGCGCCACACCTAAGAAACATACACACAAAGACAGCTGACAGGAGCTTAACACCCACCCAAGCAGCTACAAATTGTACAATATAACCACATACCCCACAGTACACCTGTCCCCAAACATGGTCTTCCCACCCACTGTGAATACCGCATCCTATACCTGTCACTGTGCTCCACCCATACCATCAAAACAACTAACTGTGTTTGCACAGTAGCTGCTATCATAACCAGCCACTAACTGGGAATGTGACCCCCAAAACCTCCCACAGGCGTATGAACACCCACCCACATAATCCACCAACACCTGCTGTTGTGGCCTGTCCACATTGTTGGTCACACACTCATGCCTATATGTGACGTTGGGATTGTCAGTTAAATTACAATGCAGTGTGGTATCCAAATGCTATATTGACAGAAACATAAACCTCTATAACCATCACACATATATAACAACACATGTATGTGGGAATATATGCAATACGTACCAGAGAAGATCTCTGCAATCAACCTCCGCCTGACCGCTGTGCCCTCTCGTGTGTCACCACTGGCACGTACAGGGGGGCACGTTGGATCATCCTCCAGATCCTCATTAATCTCTGCAGGGATATCGTGCCTGAGAGCAATGTTGTGCAGGATGCAACAGGCTAGGATTATCTCTGCCACAGTCATTGGCTTATATTGTAAGGCCCCGCCTGTCCTATTCAGACACCTGAAGCGACTTTTCAACACGCCAAAGGTGCGCTCTATGACAGAGCGGCTGGAGGCATGGGCCTCATTGTACCTCTGCTCTGCACGTGTCCGTGGCTGATGCACAGGGGTCAGCAGCCAGGGCCGACACCCATATCCTGCATCACCTGCAGAAAGATATTTTGCATGTGAATGCATGAGCTCATGTTCACCCAACTTGACACAGGTATAGACGTGAGAAACAAATGCAGACCACATCCTGACATAAACATATGACATCACAACTATGCATTTGACACCATTACACATATGCTGACAGAAAAGGAACACATGGCCTATGGAGTGTGCACATCCATGGCAAAATCTACAACAGTCCCATTTATACCTCTACACATCCTCTTTGTGGGGCACATGTGTATTCTACTGTAGTTACTGTCCTCATCTCTACCACCTCCAACGTTAGACTATACTACAGATCCACTGATCACATGTTCAAAGTATATGTCAGCAAAGTACAAACCAGAAAAATGAGATGTCATGCGAAGGAGGCTCACACCCAGACCATGTATGCCATGGAGGTCTGGCAATGTCAAAACCATATCACCTCTATTCCCCCTGTCCTCCAAGGTCCACATATCAAGATTGAGCAGTCAGTCTCCATATGCTGCATACTGCTGATCAGCCAGCATTTTAGTAGCCGTCGTCTGCACTGTCGCCAACCTGTTCACAGCCTTTCCAAGTTGTGCTCTACATAATTGCACACTGTAGCCCACATGAGGTTGCACCAATCACATATACAGAGGCAGACTACTTTCCTGTGTATGTGGTACCAATACCTCTCAGTATGCACCCAAGTAGCCCCCTCGCTTTCGCTGTCACCTTTCCATAATGATCACCAACATTAGGATCAGCACATACAACTACGCCGAGGTCCAGCACATCTACAGTGGCCAAAGTTACGGCACCCCCTATACTTTGTTTCTCCCCAGCTGAGACACAGGCCAAATGCATGACCATACATATGAAAACATGTACTCCTATTTGCAAAGGTCCAGAACATCCATCAGACTTAGCTAAACACCTCCTCATGTTATCTACTGCTTCATGGGTGACTACCCCAGTACTGAGTGAGTGTGTGATCCTAACACACACATGACAAAGGTTATGTGTATGGATTTACAATAACATAAATGTTACATGACATACCAAAACTAGCAGACAAATAACCCGCATCACAGGTGGATGTGAAGGGCACCACCCCCCCCAACCCCCCATGTGGGCAGATGGCACACACCCACCCACCCTAGTAGCAATCCACCACAAGGACACACATATGCACACGTGCGTAGTCACATGAACACCATGAGCAGGTTATGATCAGATATTGTTACAATCCTGATGTTACATATTAAATCCAGTCCCAAGTTACTCTACGTGTAAACCCCTGTAACAATGTCAACTCAGAACTGTCATCTGTCTGTTTAACTTTAAGTACGTTGTGAACCACACTGATAACAAACCGTTCGCTATATAGCAGATGTTACTGAAACAGATAAATACATGCATAACGAAATAAGTAATCTGGAAATACTCACCCAGCAATATACAATCGCCATACTGGCCTGCCTCAAATTGGCTGAATAGTGCCGAGTGATGCAGGATATAGGAGTCATGGGTGGACCCTGCAAACCTAGGGACCACATTCATAATATGCAGATTAGCATCACATACAACCTGAACATTCAGGGAATGGTAGTGTTTGCGGTTGCGGAACGCTACCTCCCTGTCTCTAGGCGGGACCAGGGCAACATGTGTGCAATCAATAGCTCCCATCACGTGTGGTATCCCGGCTAACGCCTCAAAGGCGTGGTTCAAGGTCCCCCATTGTTGCCTAGTGTGGGGAAGGGCTATGTAATTCCCCACCCGGCTGAGCATGGCACGCAGTACTTGGTGGAGACATCGTGAGAAGGTGGGGCGGCTCATGCCACCCACTGCGGCCACAGATGACTGGAAACAGCCAGAGGCAAAGAAATGTAAGGCAGCAAGGAGCTTGACTAAATCTGGTATAGCATGGGACCGATCAGTCAGGGGCTCGAGGTCAGGTCTTAGATCCTCATAGAGCTCCCTAATAGCCCTTGTGCTCAGTCGGTACAGGGAGATGACCTGGTCCTCACGCATGCCCTGGAGCTGGGCCCTGGGCCTGTAGAGGCGAGGCTGCCGAGCCTGCACCTCAGCATGCCTTCTGCGCCGTGCACGCACAGCACCTGCCTGGACCGCCTCCACAGCTGCAGGTCTAATTTGCTGCGGGACTACACCCATGCCCTGTGCCTCAGCCCCATGGACACCATCTCCCCTGTCCTGCAACCGCGGCATCTGCCCACGTCTCAGGACACATGCAGTAACATAAATAGCCTCCATAAACTCTTCCCGTCTGACTACACAAACACACTCAAACACACACACACAAACCTCACTAAACAGTGGACACCTTACAAACCACACAAGACAATACACAAGAGAATACAATACAATAGAAGACACAATACAATACACAATACAACCAACACTCACAATCCACTCCACACCAACACCTGTCTTGCTCTCTCCGTTTCTCACACCAAACACACACCTCGCCTACAAAACAACCCTCAATGTGGACCAGGTGTGCAGGCAGTCTTATAGATGTTTATGCGTTTGTGCACCTTGCGCATGCGCAGTTTAGCGAGGGCGGCGCGTATGTGCCACAGCGCATGGGCATCTGTACGTGGCGCGCATGTGCAACTGGTGTACGTGGCGCGCATGTGCAAGTGTTTGCGCATGTGCGTCTGTCTGTACGCGGTGTGCATGTGCAACTGTTTGCGCATGGGCGTCTGTCTGTACGTGGTGTGCATGTGCAACTGTTTGTGCATGTGCATCTGTTTGTACGCGGCACGCATGTGCAACTGTTTGCGCATGCGCGTCTGTCTGTACGCGGTGCGCATGTGCAACTGTTTGCACATGGGCGTCTGTCTGTACATGGCACGCATGTGCAACTGCGCATGGGCATCTGTACGCGGCGCGCATGTGCAACTGTTCTATGCATCGTGCATGTAAACTCCCATGCGCAAACAGTTGCACATGTGCGCCACGCACAACCGCACATGCGCAGTTGCACATACGCGCCGCCCACAAGCAGCATCGTTGCGCAACGTACGTAACGTCAAAAAAACTATAAATCACCCTGCACAGCTGGTCCACGTTGAGGGTTGTTTGAGGAGTGCTAGGTAGTGAGGTGTTAGCAGAGAGTAGTGCAGCTGGTGTGGAGGTAGGTGTAGGTGTTGGAGGTAGTGTGGAGGTTGTCTTGGAGGTTGTCCTGTCTTGTCTTGTATTATATTCTCTTGGGTCTGTATTGTGGTGTGTTTGTAGTGAAGTTTGTCGTGTGTTCTTAGTTTTGTGGCCTGTGTTGTGATTTGTGTTGGTGAGGTGAGGTGTGGGGAGAGGAGAGGAGAGGGTGATGGAGAGGGAGAGGGAGAGGGAGGGTGATGGTGAGGGGGAGGGGGAGGGGGTGGAGGAGGTGGTACCACCTGTTGCTGGGGAGGCAGGGACTGCAGGGCCTATGGGGGCTGAGCCAGCGCCAGGCCCATCCGTAAGGCCACAGGCTGCACAGAGCAGCCACACAGGGAAAAGAAAACGGGTACCGGTGCCAGCAGCACAGCGGAGGAGGGCCATACGGTTTACCGTTGCTGAAAACCACAACCTCCTGGCAATGGTGCTAGAACATTATGATGTTCTGTATGGGCGGCTCAGTAGCCGCACAACTGTGGCTGCACGGAATGCAGTGTGGGAGGAGGTCCGTGTGGCAGTCGCAGAGACAGGGGGCCCACCGCGAGACATCGAAAGTCTAAAGAAAAGGTTTTCGGATATCAAAAGAGGGGTGCGGCAGCACATGGCTCTGGAGCAACAACATGCTAGGGGAACAGGTGGCGGGGGCCCCCTCCCACCAATGCTCATGCCCCTGGAACAGGAGCTGGCGGAAAGACTGGGGACAATCTACATCTCTGGGCTGCCTGCAGCCCTAGACACTGCCCATCCGCATGCAGGTAAGTATGCTACGTACACCTATTAGCTCTCAATACATGCCTGAAATCACCATTGTGTAGACAGCAGACATCCGCAAAAACCCTCCCATACCTCTCTCCCAAGCCGCAACAGGTACCTATCCTGGTGTCACATGTGTGTGCTGTACCCCTGCACACCCTGTTGTGTAGCCATGTTCCTGGGCCACATTCAACATGTGTCCCTCATCCCATCCCTCTCCCCACCTGTTCCAAACATGTCCACGCCCACCAGCCCCTACCCTACACCCACAACAGTGATTGGCATCCCCTGTAGTATTGTGAGGGCCTGTGATCAGGGCATGTTTATGTGACATACTATCCGCACAGTGCTGCATGTGCTTGGCAGTGGGCCCGAGGTGATGAATAGTCGCAGTCCACTGCATAGTGGGTCAGTGTCAAGCACATGTAGCACTGTGAGGATATTATGACCTAATAACATATGCCGTGATCAAAGGCCTGCACAGTCAAACAGGGGATAGCAATAACAGATGTAAGGGTAGGGTATGAGCAGCCATGCATGGACATATTTGGCCAAGATGGAGGGAGGGATGGAATGGTGGCTACATGCGCAATTGGACCAGCAACAGACCCATGGCAACCAAACAAGGCGTGCAGGGGTACAACACGCACCTGGACCCCAGGTATAGTACATGCTGGGGACAGACAAGTATGGGAGGGTGTAGGGGATCCTGCATGCAGCACACATGCAGGGCCCCCCCCCCCCATCATGTCTGTGGTGTCTGCAGCACACACGTATACATAGCTGGAGTGTGTAAACATATGTGTGCTGTCTCTGATTGCTCACAATGCAGGTGACTACAGTACCATGGGGACCCATGAGGAGGAGGAGGAAGAGGAGGAGGAGGAACTGTCTGTCCCTCACATCATTGAGGAGGCCGAGGCTGCTGTCTCAGGGGGCAGTACATGTTCTGCAGAGGTGCCCCTGGAGACTACCGCTAGCAGCCGGCCAACACTGGGGGATGGACCAATGGGGGCCATCCCACAACCAAGCCAGGGAGCTGTCACAGAGGATCAGTTGATTGCGGAGCTCAGATCACACGCTGCAGCATCACAGCAAGATGCAGAAGGTGGGTGACAACCAATGTTTCCTCCAATGTTCTGTAGGCTGTGTGCGCATAAAGCACACTTACTTACCTGTAACACGTGATATGTGGGAACAGCAGGAATAAGTCTTCACATATGGGTATGTTGGTTCCATCAGAGCCTGCGGGTGAACGCTCCCCAGCTTCCCAAAAAAAGGAATGCTGTTGGGAGCATTCCTCAGTGGCTGCGTGCTGCCTTCCCGCCTTTCCAACGGCCTCTCTACAGTTAGAGTTTCAGAGGTGAGACAAAAAGAGAGAGCAAAGGAGAGAGATAGAGCGAGAGAGAAAGTAAGATACAACTCCTAGGGTAGGTGGGTGGGTTGGGTATACCTATTCTTGCTGTTCCCACAGATCAGCTGTTACATGTAAGTAACTGTGCTATCTCCAGGAACAAGCAGGAATGAGTCTTCACATATAGGGACTCCCCAGCTAGAGATGCCTGGGAGATTCCCATGATTGAGAGACCCTGGAAGGGCTCTACCTCCCCCTTGGATCCCAGGCATCCAAACAGGGATGGAGGGCAGGAGTTGCTTAGGTATGGAACAGGTATTTGAGAACAGCCTGACCAAACACGGCATCCCGGCAGGAGTCCGTGTCCAAACAATAATGGGCCGTGAAGGTATGAACAGATGGCCATGTGGCTGCTTGACAGATTTTGTCGATGGACACAGACTTTAGGAGAGCCATAGAGGTTGCCATGACCCTCACATTGTGAGCTGTAACATGGCCCTCCAAAGAAAGGTCATTACTTTGGTAGGCGAAATAAACACACTTGCAAATCCAACTGGACAATGTTCGCCTAGAGACTCGAAGTCAAAACAGAGAAGGATCCAAACAAAAATACAGTTGGGAAGATCTTCTATGTTGCTGAGTCCTTTGTAAGTCATAGGCAATAGCCCTTCTACAATCCAGGGTATGAAGAGTCGATGCTGCACGTGATGTATGAGGACCTGGACAGCAGACAGGTAAATACACCTCCTGATACAAATGAAAGGGTGCAACCACGTTAGCCATAAAGTGTGGATTGCTCCTGAGGACTATCTTATCATGATGAAACCTTGTATAAGGTGGATTCGCCAATAAGGCCTGCAGCTCACTGAAGCGGCGAGCAGAGGTGACTGCAATAAGGAAAATAACCTTCCACAAAAGAAATTTCAAGGAAGTGGTAGTTAAGGGTTCAAAGGGTGGCTTCCTAAGCTGACCAAGAACCTGATTCACGTCCCATGCCACACGAGCAACTCCAATGGAAGGTTTAGTTAACAGTAGGCCTGTCATGAATCTTGCAATAAGAGGCTGACAGGAAATAGGCTGTCCATTGAGAGGCTTAAGGGATGCTGCAATAACACTCAAGTGGACTCCTAAAGATTTCGTTTTAAGGCCTGCATTGGTGAGATGCAGGAGATATTCCACTAAAGAATTCAAGGGTAGTGCTAGAGAGTCAGGACCCTTCTCAGCACACCTAATGGAAAACCCTTTCCATTTCAAAGCATGGGAACGTCTAGTAGAGGGCTTTCTAGAAGCATGGAGGATATCCTTCACATGCTGAGATATTGCAATCTTGAAGGTCTAGGCCTTCAGCAACAAAGCCCTGAGGTGAAGGGATTTGGGGCTTGGCTGCCACAACGTTCCCTGCTCCTGGAAGAGGAGGTCTGGAGCAGCTCCCAAGTCTACTGAGGGAGTTTGGGAGAGATGCAGAAGTAGAGGGTACCACACGTGGCGTGGCTATCGTGGAGCTATGAGGATCATGGATCTCTGATCCCGCTGGAGCTTGAGAAGAGTCTGGGGGATTAGGGGAATGGGTGGAAAGGCATCCCGGAAGGCATGACCACAGTGAAGGGGAAAGGCATCCCTGCCCTGAACTCCCTGACATGGAATTCTGCAACAGAACCGGGGAAGTTTGCCATTCCATGGACTGGCAATGAGATCTATGTCCGGGGTTCCCCACTCTTGAAAGATTCTGAGTACCTGATCCATGTGCAGGGACCATTCGTGTGTAAGCAGAACTCATCAGAGTCTGTCTGCCCCAGAGTTTTGGATTCCTGGAAGGTAAACGTCCAGGAGATGGATTTGATGCTCTCTGGTGAGGCCCACGATTTCAAAGCGTCGTTGCAAAGCGACAGAGAGCTAGCTCCTCCTTGCTTGTTTGTGTAAAACATGGCTACCTGATTGTCCGTATGAATAAGGAATGTCTTGTAGCTGAGCAGGGTATGGAGGACCTTGAGAGCTAGTACACGTGCTCGGAGCTCCCCTGTTTGATATGTGGAGAAGTCACCTGTGGAGACCAAATGCCCTGAGTAGAGAGGTCTTGGAGATGAGCTCCCCAAACCCTTGGAGAGGCATCTGTTGTGAGGGTTGCTTGGGGAAACAACTGTTGGAAGGGGGTCCCCAGAAACAGATTGTGGGTGGCTTCCCACCACTGGAGAAACCAAAAGAGACGCCTGGAGGTTGCTATTTGGTCCGACACAGGCCCTGATGCTTGAGTCCACTGGGTGGACATAGCCCATTGAGCTGCTGTCATGTGAAGGCGAGCATAGGAGACCACATGCACTGTGGATGGAATGTGGCCTAGTAGTTGTAACATCTCCCTGCCAGTTAAATGGTTATGTGTCAGAATCTTGTATGCTAACTGCACCAGGCATAGGCAACGGCCCTGAGGAAGATAGGCCCTTGCAGTGGTAGTATCTAGCACGGCCCCTATGAACTCCAGGGATTGAGTAGGGGTAAGTTGGGACTTTGGAAGGTTTAACACAAGTCCCAGATACTGTAGAGGGCACAGTGTGCACTCCAGGGACGTCTGGGCCTCTGATTGCGATGGAGCTCTGATGAGCCAGTCGTCCAGGTATGGGAATGGAAATATTGCCAGATTGCGTAGAAATGCAGCTACTACAGCCATGCATTTGGTAAACACTCTTGGGGCAGAGGCCAGACAGAAAGGAAGCACCCTGTATTGGTAGTGCTTCCCTTGGGAAAGGAAATGGAGGAACCTTCTGTGAGATGGATGGATGAGGACATGAGTGTAGGCATCCATTACATCTCGAGAACAAAGCCAATCCTGACTCTGAAGGTATGGAAGGAGAGTACCCAGAGAAAGCATTTTGCATTTCTCCTTGCAAAGGAATGTTGTCAATTCTCAGAGATCTGATATGGGTCTGCAGCCCCCTGTTTTCTGTGGGATGTGAAAATATGGGGACTACACCCCTGACCCTTGTTGAGGATGAGGCACCTCTTCTTTTGCCCCTTGGCCAAGAAGGGTAGCCACCTCCTGACCTTGAAGGTCTAGGAGAGGTGCTGGACATTTGAAACATATCACCATGGTGTATGGTGGCAGGTTTGGGAAATGAGGTTTGTAGCCCTCCTTTATGATGGATAGGCTCCATTGCTCTGTTGTGATCTGCTCACACCTGGAAGCAAAGTGAGCTTACCTTCCTGGGATGGTGAGAGGCTCTGGTTGTTCCAGAGGCAGATAAAACAAGTTATCTAACAGCAGGTCCAAAACCCTGAGGAGGTTGAGGCTGCTGAGGTGTACCAGCCCCTACAGACGTAGTCCTGGCCTGCTTAGGTTGCTGACGCTTACCAGCAGAAAGACTTGTAGAAGATTGCTGGCTAGAAGCAAAACATCTTCCTTTCTTGAGGAAAATAAACTGTGTAAAAGGGTTGGTTTTTGTCAGGAAAGGAGGTTGACTTTGAAGGCATATCCAGAGCACATTTTCTGCATCCATTTCTGTGGCTTTTATTTGCCAGTCTTTGCCAAACAGGTTTTCTCCTGTACAAGGAAGATTGCCCAAACCATCCCGGACCCACAATTCTAAATCAGAGGTTTGGAGCCAAGCAATTATGCGTGCAGCTATGGCAATGGTGGAAGCCCTGCTGGCACCTTCAAAGGAGTCAAAGGCTGCATGGTTTGGAAACCTTGAAATATCTTGAGTTTGCCTGAGGCAGAGAAGAAAGTCCTCCCTTTTGTCCTGTGGAAGCAAAGAGTGTAAAGTGTGCAGTTTATTGCCAACGTCCTTCAGAAACATACCCATATAGAGACTACAGGAGGTAATTCTGTCACTGAACATCTTGGCTGTGACGATTTTCCTACCAAAAGCATCCAAGGTCCTGCCCTCTTTACCTGGAGGAGCAGAGGAGTGCCTCTTTGTACTCTTTATTTTCGTCAGAACTGACGCACCCACAATAGAATGGTGAGGAAGGTGTGTGTTTTGAAATCCAGGACAAGCAGGGACACGGTACATGGTGTCTAACCTATGACAATGAAGAGGGATGGTGAGAGGGGTCTCCCAGAGGTCAATAATGTGATCATGAAGAATCTTATTAATTGGCAAGGTGACTGCCTCCTTGTGAGCCTTGGGATAACCTACAATATGTAGTTTCGTAGCCCTAGGCTCTGTTTCAGATTCTGCTGATTTGTGTCCTGCTGTTGTCTGCTGCCTACCTGCTTGCTGCTCGTTTTGCTGCTTGTCCTGCTGTGTCAATATCTAAACGCACCCCGATTGTCTCCTGTCTCCCCAGGTATCGTTGTTCCGCCCCCGGAAGTGACACTGGGTCCCGCGCCCTTTAACATCCATTCTGGTGCGGCGCCCGTCTGCTGATTTGTGTCCTGCTGTTGTCTGCTGCCTACCTGCTTGCTGCTCGTTTTGCTGCTTGTCCTGCTGTGCCAATATCTAAATGCACCCTGATTGTCTCCTGTCTCCCCAGGTATCGTTGTTCTGCCCCCCGGAAGTGACGCTGGGTCCCGCGCCCTTTAACATCCATTCTGGTGCAGCGCCTGTCTGCTGATTTGTGTCCTGCTGTTGTCTGCTGCCTACCTGCTTGCTGCTCGTTTTGCTGCTTGTC
This sequence comes from Ichthyophis bannanicus, assembly GCA_033557465.1. Lineage (NCBI taxonomy): Eukaryota > Metazoa > Chordata > Amphibia > Gymnophiona > Ichthyophiidae > Ichthyophis > Ichthyophis bannanicus. The sequence goes on from CM066037.1 coordinate 433,653,375, forward strand.
CTGCTGTGCCAATATCTAAACGCACCCCGATTGTCTCCTGTCTCCCCAGGCATCGTTGTTCCGCCCCCCCGGAAGTGACGCTGGGTCCCGCGCCCTTTAACATCCATTCTGGTGCGGCGACCTGCTCCTTGTGCGAGCTCCTTGGGGCGAGGTTCGGGGCGGCAGTTCCAGGGCTTTTGTTTCTGCCACGTCCTCTTCTGTCACTTCTTATTTACTAACCCCGCTCTCCAAGATCACCGCTTTTCCTTACTCGTCCCCATACGTTTCCCCTCCCAGTGTTTGGTTCCCTGCGCTTCTTGGCTCTCTGTTACTGTTCTTATCTTTGTTCATGGCTGCTATCCCTGTCCACTGGGGCTGGCGCCCTGCGGCACCGGCCGTTGCTCCCTCTGGTCCATTTGCTCACCAGCTCTCGCACCTTATCTATTGCCCACGTGCTCCATCCTCCCCTCCCTCTTCCCCTCCTCTCTCCCCCTCCCTTGTATTCTTACAATTCGCGCTTCTGAACTGCCGTTCCATTTGCGCTAAATCTCCTCTGGTCCATGATTTGATCACGTTACATAACCTGGACATCTTTTTTCTGACTGAAACCTGGTTAAAGGAAGGAGACGAACCCCTCCTTAACCGTTGCCTTCCGCCAGGCTATTCTTTCTTCTCCACATCCCGCCGGGGCAGAAGCGGTGGGGGTGTGGCTATTGTCTATCGCTCCTCCCTTCATCTTTCTGAGCTCGCCTCCTCCCCTTCCCTGCTCTACCCAGAGTCCCTGCTTGTGCAGTTGGCTTCCTCTGCCACTCCGTATTACTTTCTCCTTATCTATGCCCCGCCCTCTCTCTCTACCTCCTCCTGGGATTCACTGTTGGCCACCATATCTGAGGTCTCGTTGCTTTATCCCCACCTCCTAATTCTAGGTGACTTTAATGTTCATGCCGATTCCCCCTCTTCGGTAAGGGATTCCACTTTCCTTACTTTTCTGTCTGACCTTTCCCTTCGTCAATCTGTCTCTTTCCCTACTCACATTGCCGGCCATTCCCTCGACCTTCTTATTACTTCCGCTTCCTTCCCTTTCCCTCTTTCCTCACTGTCTTCCTTCCCCCTTCCCTGGTCTGACCATCACAGCCTTTTGTTTTCTGTCCCCGCTCCCCCTCTGGTCCCGCTTCCTTCTTCAAGCCTCTGTTCTGCGACATCACTCACTCGTAAGATCACCGCAGACACTCTTCTTCAATTTCCATCTCCTGCCAGTTTGTTCCCCGCAAACTTTGAGTCTCTCTCTGTTGATGCTCAGGCCCATTGTTGGAATTCCTCGCTCTCAACTGCCTTGGACTCTGTTGCTCCTCTCCGCCCCCGTCCCCGCCCCGTCATTGTCCACGTCATCCCTGGTTTCACCCCGGTCTTATTCTACACCGCAGACACCTCCGCCGGGCAGAACGTCTCTGGCAAAAGCATCCTTCCCCCGCTAATCTGTCAGGTTTTCACCTCTGTCACCGTCACTATCGCTCCCTTCTCCACACCGCAAAGCGTGATTATTACTCCAATCTTATTTCTTCCTCCTCAAATTCTTCACGCCGCTTGTATTCTATTCTGCATTCTCTCACTGCGTCTCACTCTGCCTCCTCCCCCTCTCCCCCTCCTGCTTCTTCCCTTCCTGATCCCTCCTCTCTTGCCACCTTCTTTGTCACTAAGGTTGACACCCTTCGTCAGTCCTTCCCTTCGTGTCCCCCTCCCCTCTCTCCTCCTGCTGTGCTCTCTTCTCCTTCCTTCCAATCCCCATCCCATTCCACTCCTGTGTTGTCTCATTCCTGGTCCTCTTTTGAGATGATCACTCCCACTGTTCTTCAAAAAACCTTTCTCTCTATTCGTAAAACCACCTGTTCGGCTGATCCCATCCCATCCTCCTGGCTTCTAGAACCCTCTCTAGCTCTTTCTCCGTGTATTCTTTCTTTGTTTAATTCCAGTTTGTCCTCTGGCATCTTTCCCTCAGGCTGGAAACACGCCATTGTCCGTCCCATCCTAAAGTCCCCTTCTTCTGATCCTTCTGTTCCCTCTAGCTGGCGCCCTGTTTCTAATCTCTCTTTTCTCTCTAAATTCCTTGAGAAGCTGGTCTTTATTCAACTTTCCTCTCACCTTGAAGCCTCCCTCACTCTCCACCCCCGTCAATCTGGTTTTCGTCCTGCCCATAGCACTGAAACTGTTCTTTTTTCCCTTCTTAATGAACTTCACGCCGCTCACGATCGTGGTCTCTATACTTTGGCTGTTTCTCTTGACCTCTCTGCTGCTTTCGACTTAGTGGATCACCGCACCCTCCTCACACGTCTTCGGGAAGCAGGTCTTTCTGGTGTGGTTCTCCAGTGGTTTCATTCTTTTCTTTCTTGTCTTTCCTTCTCTGTAGTTTCTGGGTCCTCTTCCTCTGCCCCCACTCCCCTCACTTGTGGGGTTCCCCAAGGGTCTGTTCTTGCTCCACTTCTTTTCATTGTTTTCTTAGCTCCTCTTGCCCTTCAAATCCAACAGTTTGGCATCTCCGCGTATTATTATGCGGACGACATCTTTCTTCTGCTTCACACTAACTCCCTCTCTCCTGACATCACCCCTCTTAATCACTGTCTTGCTGCTATCGCTTCCTGGTTTTCTACTAATTTCCTCCATGTGAATCCCTCTAAGTCCCATGCCATCTGGTTTACGTTTGGGGGTCCCTCCCCCACTTGTGCCCCTTCCTTCTCCTCACAGTTTATTCCTCTTGTTTCTTCACTTCGCTATCTGGGTGTTATTCTTGATTCCTCTTTCTTTCAAGGATCACATTTCTTCTATCATTCAGCGTTCTTTTTTTTCCCTTAGGCAACTTCATTCTGTCCGCCCTTTCCTTTCATCCCCTGCCCTGGCCACTCTTCTTCTTTCCCTCGTGATGTCTCGTCTTGACTATTGTAATGTCTCCCTTGCTGGTTTGCCCCAACTCCAATTGTCTCGTCTTCAATGTGTTCAAAACTCTGCTATTCGTCTCCTAGCTCATGCCTCTCGTTTCAACCATGTTACCCCACTTCTTCTTCACCACCATTGGTTGCCTATCTCCTTTCGTGTCCAGTATAAAATTCTTATTCTTACTCACAAGGCTGTTCGCACTGGCTCCCCCTCTTATCTTGCAGATCAGATACATTTCCGTCCCCCCCACCGCTTGCTTCGCACCATTCACACAAATCGTATGGTTCTCCCCTCTCCCTCTCAGGCCCATCTTGTCTCTACTCGTTCCTCTGCTTTCTATTTCTTGGCCCCAAGCCTTTGGAACTCGCTCCCCCCCTCGCTCCGTGCGGAAGAATCCTACCAATCCTTTAAATCTCAACTCAAGACCCATCTCTTCAGTCTAGCGTTTGACCTTCCATCCCTGGTTTCCCCTTCCCCCTCCGTTACCCCCTCTCCCCCCGTCCCATGATGTTGTAACATTATACTGTAACCACTGCTCTATATTCTCCTTTTCTTTCCTTTCCTATCCTATCATTTTACTGGCGTTCCTTTTCCTTTTCTCGCAGCCTTATTTTTAATTTGTTTTTAAGCTTATTGTGAACTGCTCAGGTGCCTCCGGTGTTGGGCGGTATAACAAATTTTAATAAACATAAACATAAACATACTGAAATAGAGAGCCCCTAGCCACTTCCCTTATGAAGTTTTGATAGGACAGGTCTTCTGGAGGAGACACATTTCTTTTTGGGGAAGAAGGCTCTTCAGGAAGGGCTATTGATACTTCAGCAGACGCCTCCGATGCATCAGAGTCTTCAGCGGATTCAAAGTATCAACTGTCAGGATGCTCTTTTAAAGCTCGATACGTGTATCGGGCTGTATCGACAGCGTGAGCTAATGTTACCGATTGGATCACGAAGGGCATCCCTCAACAGGGAGCCAACGCATTCGACACCGTGGCCAATGTGGATGCAATTGGTACCGTTCCCGGCCTTGGTGTTGATACGTGGGACGGCACAGATAATGGCATTTGTTGCCCTATCAGTGGTGTCGCAGCCTGTGTAAAGGCTGTGATGGGCTGCCGCATGCACAAAACAATCTGATGCATCCATGCCATGAATGTCTGGAAGTCGGTCCCGAATGGTTGTACCGGTACCCCAGAGCAGTCTAACAGGTGATCAGTGGAGGCTGTGCCATCAATATCAACCTGTGACCCCATAGGTGGAGCTTTGGACGGCGGAGCCTCACACCGGGGTACTTTTGCTGGTGCAGGATCCCCAAGGGCAATGCCAGAGGCATCTTGATGTTTTGACGGAGATTTAACCTTTGGGGACCGTGTGGATTTATGTTTGGTTACCTGAGATCCATGGGAGGAAGACAAAGCCATGAAAGACGTCAATGGTACTGAAGCTGCATCAGAGGGAAACAGGACATGGAGCTTGTCTGCTCAGTTCTGTAAGCCGCGTGTAGACATCAAGGAGCAGGACGAAGAATCAAAAATGGCGTGGCCAGGCCCCAAACATGTGAGACACCAGGCATGGGTGTCAGGAATAGAAAGAGTACCGCAGCACTTAGTGCATTTTCCAAACCCGGAGGCTTGCTTTTCCATGTGGGAAAGTTCCTGAGAGGCCTAAGGGCCAAAATAGGAAATGCACACTAAATGAGGCAAAATATGATTAAATATTTGTATGGTTTAAAGACAAGAAAGGAAAGACCGGCGGTACCGGTCAGGCGCCAAAGAATGCAGACGCGCGAGTCAAAAAAACCCCTTTAACACAAAGAACCTCTTTAGCGGTGACAAGGACACGACCTGCTGACTCCGTGGAAAAGAAGAACTGGAGAGAGGCGGGTGGCAAGGTGGGAGGGCAGCGCGCAGGCGCTGTGGGATGCTTCCAAATGCTTTACTACCTTGGGAAGCTGGTGAGCAGTCCTGCGCAGGCTCCGTCGCTATCACCGTACCCATATGTGAGAGCTCTTTCCTGCTTCTTCCTCGAGATGAAATCAGCTGTGTAGCTTATGAAGGAACGTTAAATGTGTCTACTCCACAGAACGACACTCGAGGTTATATACTTTAAAGGTTGATTACACGTCTGAATACAGTAGGTACACCACATTGATTGCACCTGAAAATATTGTTTAACATGTGAAAACCATAAATACACAATAACCTATAAATTCTGAGACGTATTTCTTGTTGTCTATCAGAATCAGAAACATAATTGTGGTGCACTCTGTCATAACATCTGTGCGCTTGCTCGGCAAGGTGTGTGCGCACACACGCGCACAGCTTAGAGGGAACAGTGGTGACAACAGACTGTCACAACCACAACGAAAAAACCAGTCGTCTCTGTTGGGGGGGGGGGGTGTGGTGGATGTGGCAACATACCTTCCACAGCTGTGACATGTATGAATCCCATAGACGGTATGTAGTTGGGGAAAAAAAAGGGTATGGCGTATGTTAGATGATGTTACTGTGACACACAGCAGAACAGCCCAGGGTCAGCTTACACCTATAGATGCAGATATAAGAGGTATGTTGTTTAAGGTACAGCATGTTGTCAGACAATAAATGAATAGAAGCAGAGCACTTGCAACAGTCTGCCTCATCGCAGAAGCACAGATGTCTCGCAGAAAACAGGTTGCCACCTGTCCCATACTCCTTGGACAATCAGAGCTGACATACACAAACCTAAGGATGGTATGTCAGCAAACGTCACACAGACCCCATTCCCTCCAGTCTGCATCTCCAGGTGTAAGGCAATCATAAGACATGAAATAGGCAGTCACAATGTGTTGCCACACCCATATACCAGGATTAACAGAGATGACAGGGTCAAAGTTCATGTACTGATGTTGTGGGAGAGGTATAGGTACCTGGAGGCTGCCTGTATGTCCACGACTAAGATTGACTGACTGACATACAGACAGGGCCATCAACATGTCCCCTCCGTGTATCTCTGACAATGCGTCCCCTAATTGCATGGGTTGGGACTCACCCACATGATCACAGAGGTCAGCTTTTGACCCCTGTTTTGTTTGGACAGACTCAACACCTCACAGCTGCCACCCCTGCTGCCACCAGCATCAGGGAACCCCCTCCCCCCCCACCTCTGGGGATCCACGCCCTTCGCTAGGGGTTACCACCTGCTGTTGATTCCACAGCATAACCGTGTCTGTGCACTTTTGGGGACTACCCCCTCCGCTGCACCCTCTGTTGCCCCCCATGCTCTGTTTATCAAGGTGTACATTGTCCCCCTCAGCCCCTTCTGGTGGCGGCGTAGTGGTACCACCAGGGCTGGGGAGCGCATAAGAAATAGGGGTTTTAGGGTTGACCGGTTGTGAGGGTCAATGAGGTAGCAGCCCTCTGTGTCAGCCTCATGGTCAACTTCCCAAAAAGCAACTCTTAGCCAAGTGTAGGGTAAAGAAAAGGCATTTATTTCACCTTTGCGCAAAAAGAAGTTCAAAATAGGCGGTTATGAGTAACAGAGCGATAATGTTCCTTGTATCAAAATGTAAATCAGCAAAACATTCAAAGTAACATTGTCAACCTTTACAAACTCAAAGCATAAGGACTCCTGTATTCTTTTCATACATTGGGTTGGCTTCCCTTAACTTAAACACATCTCATTGTGCAATAATTACAGTCCATCGGTTCGATGGCTTCCATAACCTCAGATTCCCCTGGCAGCCATTCCATTTCTGAGGGGTCCGAATCTGATGTCTCAGGGATGTTAAAATCTGACTTTCTAAAAGCATGCCATACCGTATCCCAGTGTTGGCTTGACAGTTTGGGGCGTCGGCTTTTAGGTATGTTGTAACACCCTGGATATTTTGCTGTTACAGGATTAAAAGTTTGCTTGTTCCAGTCTTTGGCAGCACTAACCTTTTTCCTATAAAGATTATCTGGTATTTCTGGTTTAAAACTGTCCTTATCATCCAGATAAAAGTTAGTCCTTGGTTTCTCTCTTGGTCTAGGCCTTGGTAGACAATTACAGGCACCAACTGTTTCCCCTTTAAACTTCCTGCAATCCCTTTTGTGTAAGGCTTGAGGCCTAGTCTGAATGTCCTCCGCTTCAGGCAGTTTCCAGTGATCCCAGGATATCTTTCCTGCTTTAGAATAGGGTATAACTCTTTTGAGGCAGGGCTGCTGCTGAGGCGCCTGTCTTCCACCTCCACCCCCACCCCTGTGGCAGTTGGCTACTGGCCGCGCCCTCTCAGCTATGTCCTCTTCCCCATGCTTCTGAATCTTTCTTTCATCTTTCAGGTCACCTTTATAAAAACTTTTAAAAGTACCTTTTCCTCCTTGAAGGTTCCTTTCCAGTGGATATATCTTCCTCTGCTTGTATCCCCGTCCTTCTCCTTGGACAAGGCTTCCTCTCCAGCTGGAAGGGTAAGCATCTCCTTTCTTGGCTGCACTCTGTAATACTGCCCCTTGCAGTTGTGTATGGCCTTCCTCTAGGCCTGCTCTTGGGCCTTCACCTCGGCCTGCTCTCCCAGTAACTTTCACTCCTTGAGTTATTCTGGGTCTGTCAGTGACTTCACCCCGGTCTCTGACTCCGGCTTCTGGAGCTGCTCTTGGCACTGCTTCCTGTAATGCTCTCTGTGAAGCTCTCTGCCAAGCTCCTTGCCTTCTCTTCTTGTAATGCTCTGTCCCTGCTTAAATCGAGACCAGCTGCTTCTGGGTCCTGCCCATAGAGGCGTGGTTCCTCTGCCTCCAGGCTTGCTCTCCTGCTCCCTCTATGTGTACCTTCATGTAATTGCGGGTAAATCTTGTTTTTTTCAAGATTTAAAACTTTTTTTTCTTTGTGTCAGAGGGCCTGCAGTATCACAACATGCACTGTTATCCGGCCCCTTCCTCTTGTGCCACAAGGTGTATGTGAACCCCTCTGCCATCAAACACGTGAAGCAGCAGTGCAATTGGCCACGTAAGGGTTTTTATCCTGGTGTTACCACTCCATCCCTCTGAGTCACTAGCGCTGCACCTGTAACCTGTCTCAGCTGCGTGTATCCCTCCAAATGTGGCCCCACTTGGGCTGGTTGTTGTTGACCTACCTATGTTCACCAATGTGGCTCCCCAGGTGTGGTTGCTGTCGGTCATTCAGGCTCCAGCTCCCATACACAATGGACATGTGTTTGCTATATGTCCCCAAGCCTATTGGTACATCTGCACTACGTGGATGTGTCTGCGCAGCCTGTGGATCCCTGTGTTTTCCATCCACATCATATAACTGAACCATGTCCTGTGTGTGGCTGTGACTTATACTACTGTGTCAATTATGCCTCGTAACCCTATCCATGTGTCTACTACAGTCTTCCGTATCACAATGAAAATCATGTGGAATATGTGTGACATGTTTGTGTGTGCCAGTTGATTACTGGTGAGGTATCTGACAGCCCACCCTGTGTTCCACCCACAGTCAATCGTCAAGCGCTGCAAGAGATATGGCAATCGTTGGATGCCAACACACGGCAGCTCTGCCAGTTGACGGAGGAGGTCAGGGCCCTGCCCTTCAACAGAATATGTGACGCCCTGGAGGGCATTCTAGCTGTGCTGAGACAGGCAGTACCGGCACCACCACCACCACCACCACCACCACCAGCACAGGAGGAGGGTGGAGCACCGGGGGGGGGATTGCAACGTGGCAGACGTGGGCGGCCACGCCGTCAATAAATGTGACAATAAAAAGTTGTGATAACGTACATGCAACGTGTGTTTCAAATGTGTGTCCATGTGGTCCCCTATGTAGTGTGCACATGCATGTTTTGTTCATGACCATATGACCTTTACCCTGGACCCTCGCTGGTGGGTTGTTTGCAGTGGCAGTTATTACTGCACACATACAAGCACATGCCATGTGTGACCTGCACAGTGTGTGTTCACTGCCCCTTGGCTGCAGCGGGGTGGTTTACACAGACACCCATGTTGCGACAAGGAGACTGCTCCGAGGTGGCATGGTCATTATTCTGATCCATCACCGTGTCCACCCCCTCATACACCCAACATTGGGTGCATATGTGGAACCATGTTCCCTGTCAGTAACACTGATTATATGTCGGCCCCCCCCCTAGGCATGCATGTGGCACACACACACATGGGTATCATGCGTATGTCGCCAGCTGATGTCAGCTACAACATATGGTTACACAACGGCCATCCCTATGACATGGATGTTCCCGGGGCACCCTTACAATGCAACATCTCATGCGCCTACCCTGGTCCCACGCTCACACACACATGTTTAGCCCCCATGACTTAATGGGGAGCTAGTCCACATATGATACCCATGTCTACCTTTGCTGCTTATGCAGGTCCACACACATGTCCCATGCTTGCATCCATAGTGAGTGGGTAAGGGAAACATGTGACCATTGTGTCAAACAACAAACAACTTTATTTTTAACAAAAACAATATGGCAACATGCCTGAAAACCCCCTGGCCCTGTTTTTGCCTGGAACACAGGCCAGCACAGGGCACATGTGGTCATCACAGGTGCCATCACTGACTCCTGTGACGCCGTTCAACAGGTGGCAAATGACGGGACAGCTGCTCCATCTCATTGCTCACCTGCTGAACGACTGTCGTCAGACACCGGCAGCTGTGCAGCAGCAGACGCACGTCCCTCTGCACACCATCCACCGCCTCCATCACATCATGTATGCACATGCCAGGACACAAACACACACTGGCCATGGTTTGTGTGCTGGCATGTGCACGTGTGACGTGTGTGGCAGTGGATGGCGCACCGAGGGGATGCCGCTCATCCCCTGACGACACCTGCCGGGTCTGACGGCAGACCACACTGCCCTGTGCTGGGCTGTGTTCGCCATCACCCTCCACCCACCCTGCTCCCCTCTCCCCCACCCCTTCCAGTGCCCTCCCTCCCTCAGCACCAGCCACCACCCCCGCATGGACCACAGGCCCCCACAGCCCTGACCCCCCCTCCCCCGCCTCCCCCCTTGCTGCGCTGTTGTCTTCCTCTGGGGAGAATTGAGCCGCCACCTCCGCCTCCTCCTCATCCTCCTCCTCCTCCTCCTCCTCCTCATCTATCATGTCACACTGCCCCCCTAGTGGTGATGGCGTGGCACGACAGAAGGGCGTGGACAGAGAGGGGAAAAGTTTGTTTAGGGAGGAGGTTGGTTCTTATGCAGGGCCCAGGCTTCAGTAGGCCTGGTAGCCTTCTGTACTACTAACTCTCCAAAGAAAATATAGTCCGAGTTAGGGAAATGGTAAAGCTTTTATTTCCCTCTTTTGCAAAACAGGTTCTTTAGCCCAGAGTACAAAAACAACACATCAAAAGAAAATATCCTTGCTTCAGGGTAAGGAAAAACATAAGTATTGAAAACACTGTTACCTTCACAGCACAGGTAAATGAGATATAGCATCCAATTCTTAGCTCACCACATCTATGCCTCTCTTAGGGCTCAATCCTTTCTGACAGGCAGTAATTAACTTCCATGGGAATGTCTAAGGGATCCTCCTGGTATTCCACCTGCATCGGTTCACTGCTTAGAGCGTTTGGGAGGTTTCCTTCAGGCTCTCTGCTTAGTGCTTGGATTAAACGCCAGTAATCAGCATTGCAAGGTAAGTCCTGTATTTGTAAACTTCTCTGCTGAGGATAGTTTTGCTTGCATACAGTACTTTCTTTGTTAAGCTTTTTATTAAGTGCAGGTTTGAACCTTGTTTCAGGCAGGCCTCTGTGAGGACAACAGGCTCTAGTGTCTGCCCCTTTCTGTGTCACAGTATTCAAACTATTACCATTATAAAAATAGCATTTACCTTGGCTTCCATGTTGCTCTCTGAAAGGTGTAGGCTGCTGTTTGGGCCTGGCAGGTCCTAGATTATCTGCTACACAGGTAGGCCTCAGGCTCTTATCAAACTTAGGCCTGGGTCTCTCTCTTATAGTCCAATTTCCTTCAGGGTCAGCAGCTTTATAAAAGCTTTCTCTCCTGGAGAATTTATCTCTCCCTTCTTTAAAATGTTTACAGTAGATTCCTGTACCTGGTTTGGCTGGCACGGTTAGGCTGGTTCCCTTGGTCAGGAGTCTTCTCCCTGGATTCTCCAGATATCCATGTAGCTCGGGAGTTGAAGCTTCCTGCACAATTTCCTGACAGTCTCCTTGTCTGTCTGAAGCTGCCTGCCAACCTCTTTGTCTTTCTCTTTTTCTCCAACCTCTTTGGCTGTACAGGTCTCCTTGCCAGTCTCCTTGACTGTGTTCTGGCTTGTCTCTTTGCCAGTCTCCTTGACTGTGTTCTGGCACGTCTCCTTGCCAGTCTCCTTGTCTCTCCTCGACTGCTCTCCCGACTGCTCTGTCGGCTGCTCTGTCGCCTGCTCTCCCGACTGCCTTCCTTCTCCTCCAGTCAACTGAGCATTTAAAAGGAGTTCCTCCCCTTCTGCCTTGGGTGTTGGCTGGAATTACGTCATTGGCTTTAAGGCGTGGTTCTTCAGACCTCCAGAGGTCTCTCTGGCTCCCTCTATGTGGTTCCTCCTGTCGCTGCAGCTGTACTTTACCTCTTTTTTCCGTGTTTAAAACTTTCCCTTCTGCTTGCAGCTGGTCTGCGGTGCCACAATCACCACCACCTCCACCTCCGCCCTTCCACGGTGGGTGGTGGGGCGCCTCAAAGAGTAGGCGGAGGTCGGAGGGTCCTCCGCGTTCTCATCACCCTCTGTGGAAAAAGACACACATTAGGACACTATCATGTGTGTCACATAACACATGTACATATGCAGGCAACACACAGGCTGGTGGGCCAATCTGACATCAGAACCTGTGAAGCATGTCTGTCAATACTCACCATCATGTTGTGGCTGTGCCCCTCTGCCATATTGGGCCAGAAAGGGCCCATGGTGCTGGCGCAGCTCACGCCCCTTCTTTCTCAGATCCTCCACCTGTGGATATGCAAACAATGGGTGGGGTCATCAATGAACGGTTATTTCAGGTGTGTGGACAACATAACCCTACCCCTGTGTGGGCAGCAACATACTTCTCCCTCTCCACTGCTGTGTGTGGCATGAAGAGCATAGGTAACCACCTGAAACAGTTGGTCTCTGCGAAATGCGGGGATAGGTCTGCACATGTGTGTGGGGCCGGGAACAACGGAGCCTGTGTTGGACTGACAGCCATCGCCCAATAAGACATCAGGTAGCAGCATTGCACAGCGCCTGCATGCTCCCCTCCCCATATCACCTATTTTACTCTACACATGAGTGACATGGTGGGACAAACAGACACAGACAGAGAGAGAGAGGGAGAGGGAGAGAGAGGGCGAGTGTGAAAGGCAGAGAGGGTGAGGGGGGGTTACCCATCCCCTAGGTGAGATGGTTGTTTGTGTGGACCCATCCCCGCTATTGCCTGACATCAACTGATACAGGTGGGTAAGTATGCGATCCCCAGAAACAAGCAGGTCATAGTCATCACTGGTGGGGACCACACAGTTGTAGATGGCAGGGAAGGGTCCACGGAGTGTTGGGGCCCTGTGTAGGGGTTCCACTACCTACCATGGATCTCTGGCATCCCCTATGGGGGGCGTTTCTGAGTTGGGTCGGTATGGGAGAGGCGTGGTCCAGCGGCCTTAACAAACATAGCATCCTTGTGGGAGACTCTATCTGAGCAGTAGTGGGCCGTGAGGGTGTAAACCGAGCACCAGGGAACTGCTCGTCAGATGTCTTTCACACAGGCGGTATGGCGTGGGGCCCTAGAGGCTGCCATGGCTCTCACATTGTGAGCGGTGACATGGGCATGCAGTGCAAGTGGTTTGCCATGACAGATGTATGTGGGACCGTTAGCAGACCAGTAGGTTACAGCTATCTGTGAAACTTCTGTACTCACATGGGATGAATCAGAGTGTGGGGATGGCTGAGGGGAACGTATGTGTTGCTGGGTCCCCTGCAGATAGACAGCCAGGGCTCTTCCACATTGCACAGTATACTGATTCCTCCCTGCATCTGGGGCATGGGGCTGTGGGACGGATACAGATAGCTGAAGCTCTGTGTTCAAACGAATGTACGCAACCACCATAGGCATGACATGTGTCTGTGTCCGTAGGAGGACCTTATCATGCTGAGACCCGGTGTATGTTGGATCAGCCATTAGAGCTTGCAGTTCACTGATACACCTTGCGGATATGATTGCTCTAATGAGTGTTCCCATCAAGAACAGAAACATTATGGACGTAGTGCCTAGGGACTATGTGAGCCCCTGCATAAGCTGGCCCACAACATGATTGGGAACCCATGCCACTGTGGTTGGTTCCAGAGGAGGTGTCATTGGGGGCATACCCTCCACAACCCATGGTTTGAGCGGATGGGAGGAAACGGTTGGGCCATCGATGGGTGGTGTCACCGCCCCTCTCTCCCAGAGGCCTCAGCGTGGGTAAAGCGAGTGGGGTGATGTGTTCCTTAAGCTTGTGAACTTGAATTTGAGGCTTTGCAAAGCCTCCTGGGAATTGTGGTTCCGTGGCTTAAAGAAAAATAGTTGTGTACACGAATGGTAAGGTTTCAAAATGGATTTATTCCCTTCCCAGGGTTGGAATTTGACCTTTAGAACATCACAACAGAAAAGTCCATACTTCTGGTATAAGGTAACAAAGGAACCAAACAACTTAGGCAATGCTTATCTTCAGCTTAACAGAAAAATGAAATACAAAAACAGTTTTCCTCCAAACTTGCTTTTGGACTGTTTTTCTCCTGCAGCAGTGGTTATAGCAAGACTAGCACAAGGATTGTATATTATCTGATACCGTGTACGTACAGTCCATATAGGTTTCAGTGTCTGAAGTTGGATAAAATTCACATTGCATTTCATGCACGTTATCCTCAACTTCCTCCGGGGAGAACTCTGCCCTTTGCTCATTCACAGTGTTCCCATCCCCCAACAGTTTAGCTGAACTCAGGTGTTTTGCATAAAGCTCTCAGTCAGCTCTCTCACACAACTCTTGATACGTACAAGGGCTATTATCAAACTCCTCTGCAAAGCTATCTGGAAATATTCTTCTATCTTCCAGCCACTGCTTATCCAGGGACCTTTCTTGGCTGTAATATGGCTCCCTGTAAAACTCTTTCCTTTTAGTTTGCCTAGGGTTTCTTACAGGCAAAAACTCTTCTTCAGAACAACAAGTTTCCCTTCCACTATATTTAGTGCTAGAGGACTGAGACTGTCTTCTCAGGGGATTTAAAAGGTATTGCTTGCCTTTAGGAGAGTGGAGTTCCTCTGTGCTTTGCCCAGCCGTGTATTGCCTTCTCCGTCGTGGAATTGCCTGCTTCCTGGAGTCAGCGTGGCTTTCACAGCTCCCTTCTCTAGATGAGCCTTCCCAGGTAAGATAGGGTTTTTCCTCCCTTCTCTTATCCTGTCTTTCACCTTTTTCCCCTTTCTCATGCCATTCAATCCTTTCCGTCCTCTCAGACCTTGTTCTGTCTGTCGTGGTTCTTGCTCTCCTGGTTCCTGCCCCAGTTCTATCCTCTCCCCTAACTAGAGGATTTTTAACTGTGTTGCTTTTCCCGGTGGCTGAAACTCCGCTCCCCATCAGCTGTTTCTCTTTTGCTAATGAGCCATGTGTTAGCTCTTTTGTTTGGGGTTTCTATGCCAACCCTTCTCTCTGTTTTGCTCTGAGCTGTCAAACATGCATTCATTCTGATATGAAGTCCCTGTTTCCATGGGCTCTGACTCTTGTTCCTTATGACAGATCCCCCGCCTTAAAATATTACATGCTATCGTACTTTTTGTCGGATAGCGCGTAATCCAGGTATTGGATTTGTATCGCTGCTCTACATATGCCATACTGGCGGTGGCGGATCTCTCCTTCCATGGTTTTAAAAGGTTCAGATGATATACCTGCTGGCGACCTTTTTCATTCTCTACTTTATAAGAGACTGGCCCTACCCTTTCCACAACCGTGCATGGGCCTTTCCAGTGGGCTTCAAACTTTGGGCCAGGGTCTGCTACTTGGATGATCACCTTATCACCTATTGCTAATATCCTGGGCTTCTTGCCCCTGTCATAATATAATTTCTGCTTTTGTTTGCTGGCCTGTAAATTCTCCCTTGCGGCCTTCGCCGTCTTTTCTAACCGTTCCCTCAGACCTTTAAGGAATTGAGGTACTTCCACTTCTGAAGTGTCTGGTTCCACCCACTGTTCGTGTAATATATCCAATATTCCCCTAGGGGGCCTACCGAACATGAGCTCGTATGGTGATGCCTTTAGAGAGGTTTGTACGCGTTCTCTGCACGCGTATAACACGAACGGGAGCAGGGTATCCCAGTCCGCTATCTCCCCCTTTTCCAGGCCCCTCCTAAGCATCTGTTTGATAGTTTGATTCGTACGCTCTACCAAACCATTCGTTTGGGGGTGGTACGCTGAAGTCCGGATATGCTTTATACCAAAAGCTTCCCATACAGTGGCCAAATGTTTGGACAAAAAGTTGCTGCCCTGATCCGTGAGTACTTCCCTGGGGAATCCCACCATACAAAATAGCTTGACGAGCTCCTGGGCTATGATCCTCGCAGAGGTGTTCCTTAGGGGAATAGCCCAGGGGAATCGGGTGGCATAATCAACTATTACCAGTATGTACTGGAAACCCCTGGGTGTTCGGGTCATAGGGCCTACCATGTCCATACCTATGCGACTCATAGGCACCGCTATAGTGGGGGTTGGTATTAAGGGTACGGCCTTTGGCCTTAAAGCCGTCACCCTTTGGCATGGAGCACAGGACTCACAGTACTGCCTGGTCTCCTTGAACACTCCTGGCCAATAGAAGCGACCTAATATTTGGTCCAGGGTGCCCTGGATGCCCTTATGGCTTCCTATAGGGTGGTCATGTGCGAGGCGCAAGACCGTAGCCTTAAACGCCGTCGGCACTAATAGCTGTTTCCTAACTGCCTCAGTATAGGGGTCCAAGCTTTCCCTATATAAAACTTTATTGTCTAGGAAGAACCTAGGCAACGTGTGCCGGGTTTCCCGGGCCCATTTGAAGGCTCTCTTGAGCGCTGGGTCAGCCCGCTGCTCAGCAGGGAAAGAAGGGAACTTATTTACTAATTCAGCGGGTACCCATGGTAAGCTCGCTCCTGCCTCCAACTCGGATCTGCCTCGGGACCTAGACTGTCTCTCGTGGCGTCTCTTCGCCTTAGATTTTCTACCCTGCCCAAGGGGTTCATGCACCAAATCATCATGTGCAGGTAGAATATTTGTTTCTTCCTCATCCAACCCCTCCTCTCGGGATACTAGTTCCTCCCCAAGCTGTTCTTTATCCTCAGTTGATGTCTCTCCCATCCCTGAGGTTCCGGCCTGCGATCTAGTGGAGACTAGACCCGTGCGGGCATTTAAACCTGCTGCTAATCCTTTGTAAAAGGGTGGCCAATTCCTGCCTAAAATCAGATCCTTGGAGTGTGGAAATTACAGCTATGGGCATTCTTAACTCCATATTGAGGGCTGTTATGTTGAGATACTGCAGAGGGTAATATGTAAATGCACCATGGATGCACTTTACCCTGACCTGGCTCTCTACTTGACTCGGGGGCAACGAACTATGCCTCTTGATGGCCTCCCAGAGCCTGGAGGAAATCATGCTCTGGTCGGCCCCCGAGTCGAGCAGTGCCAAGGTCTCAACCCCTTCCACCTGAGCATGTAACAGAAATCCCTCTGGCGATGGCTTGTCCAATTCAGATATAAGGACAGTTCGCCTATCACACTCCCTCTTAAAATGCCCTGTTTTCCCACACAAATAACATTTTCTCTCGTATGAAAAAACATCATTATCATTTCTAGGCTTTACATTTTGCATGTCATACCATTTTCCTTTGGGATCCTTTCCCCTTTTACCCATAGCCAAACCTGCAGCCTGCATTACCCCAAACCCTGAGGGGTCAACTATCTGGGCTTCCAGAAACCGGTCAGCCAGCATAGCTGCTTCCTCTGTAGACTGACAGTTTTGTAGCATGAGGTATGTCCTCATTTCCTTAGGCACAGCTTGGACAAACTGTTCCAAGACTACTGTGTCTAAAATGGTATCCAAATTTTTTCCCTCTGGAGTTAACCACTTCCAGGCTAAGTTTTTCAAACGTTGCTGCAACGCTTTTGGGGTCTCTTGGTGTTTCAGGCGGGCTTCTCTAAATAGCCTCCTGTAGTGAGATGTAGTGAGCCCCAGCCTATCCTTCACCGCTTTTTTAATCTCATTGTAATTAGCGGCAAGGGTGGCTGGCATGGCTTTATAAGCCGATAGGGCTTCACCGGTCAGTGAGACCGCAAATCTAGTAGCCCATTGCTCACTAGGCCACTTTAATGCTCCCCCAATGCGTTCAAACGCGTCAATGAAATTGTCTATATTGTCATTGGGACTTAATTGTCCTAGCGAAAAAACATGACTTGCGTTTAGTCCACTCCCAGGTATCACCATGGGATCTCCGGTCGGTTGTTCCTGCGGCTTGCTCAGCAGTGCCTGCATAGCGTCCAACAGAGGCTTCTGTTGCTCCCTCATTAGGACAGCGTTCTGCTCCTGGAGGTGTTTCGCTAATTCCAGCTGGCTGTCCCACTGCTGTTTCATCCAATGCAGAACATCCCTGGCTTCCATCTCTCAGCACCTGTAGCAAAAGAGAGAAAACAGAAAAAAAAAAACCAAGTGCGGCTCCCCTTTTCTTTTTAGCCCCACAGCGCCCCCTTTTCCTGCACAAATCCTCCCACGCTTATGCCTAGGTGACTTTACCTGAGGCTAGTGTAGAGGTCAGCATTCAGGAAAGGTTACTGTGTCTTTTCTTGCTTCTGTGAGCCGTCTGATTTTTCTACTTGCTTCTTTATGGTCCTCTGGAACCGTAGTTTTCCTTGCTGCGTTCTTCTTTGGGTCAAAAATCCGTAAAACTACGCCAGATATGTCACCGCCCCTCTCTCCCAGAGGCCTCAGCGTGGGTAAAGCGAGTGGGGTGATGTGTTCCTTAAGCTTGTGAACTTGAATTTGAGGCTTTGCAAAGCCTCCTGGGAATTGTGGTTCCGTGGCTTAAAGAAAAATAGTTGTGTACACGAATGGTAAGGTTTCAAAATGAATTTATTCCCTTCCCAGGGTTGGAATTTGACCTTTAGAACATCACAACAGAAAAGTCCATACTTCTGGTATAAGGTAA
Organism: Ichthyophis bannanicus; assembly: GCA_033557465.1. Lineage (NCBI taxonomy): Eukaryota > Metazoa > Chordata > Amphibia > Gymnophiona > Ichthyophiidae > Ichthyophis > Ichthyophis bannanicus. Next base: position 433,671,419 of record CM066037.1, read on the forward strand.
CAAAGGAACCAAACAACTTAGGCAATGCTTATCTTCAGCTTAACAGAAAAATTAAATACAAAAACAGTTTTCCTCCAAACTTGCTTTTGGACTGTTTTTCTCCTGCAGCAGTGGTTATAGCAAGACTAGCACAAGGATTGTATATTATCTGATATCGTGTACGTACAGTCCATATAGGTTTCAGTGTCTGAAGTTGGATAAAATTCACATTGCATTTCACGCACGTTATCCTCAACTTCCTCCGGGGAGAACTCTGCCCTTTGCTCATTCACAGTGTTCCCATCCCCCAACAGTTTAGCTGAACTCAGGTGTTTTGCATAAAGCTCTCGGTCAGCTCTCTCACACAACTCTTGATACGTACAAGGGCTATTATCAAACTCCTCTGCAAAGCTATCTGGAAATATTCTTCTATCTTTCAGCCACTGCTTATCCAGGGACCTTTCTTGGCTATAATATGGCTCCCTGTAAAACTCTTTCCTTTTAGTTTGCCTAGGGTTTCTTACAGGCAAAAACTCTTCTTCAGAACAACAAGTTTCCCTTCCACTATATTTAGTGCTAGAGGACTGAGACTGTCTTCTCAGGGGATTTAAAAGGTATTGCTTGCCTTTAGGAGAGTGGAGTTCCTCTGTGCTTTGCCCAGCCGTGTATTGCCTTCTCCGTCGTGGAATTGCCTGCTTCCTGGAGTCAGCGTGGCTTTCACAGCTCCCTTCTCTAGATGAGCCTTCCCAGGTAAGATAGGGTTTTTCCTCCCTTCTCTTATCCTGTCTTTCACCTTTTTCCCCTTTCTCATGCCATTCAATCCTTTCCGTCCTCTCAGACCTTGTTCTGTCTGTCGTGGTTCTTGCTCTCCTGGTTCCTGCCCCAGTTCTATCCTCTCCCCTAACTAGAGGATTTTTAACTGTGTTGCTTTTCCCGGTGGCTGAAACTCCGCCCCCCATCAGCTGTTTCTCTTTTGCTAATGAGCCATGTGTTAGCTCTTGGCTCGGGCGTTCCCTAGCACTGAGTGACCTCATTTGTTTGGGGTTTCTATGCCAACCCTTCTCTCTGTTTTGCTCTGAGCTGTCAAACATGCATTCATTCTGATATGAAGTCCCTGTTTCCATGGGCTCTGACTCTTGTTCCTTATGACAGTGGAGATGGTGCAGCAATGGTCTTTGACTGACCTCTGTTGTACACCAGTGTTTGATAGGTTACAGTGTTAACCCTACAATGCTTCTTGAGGGATGGCACGGGGGTCTACGCCCTTTTGTTGCCAACAGCTGGTGACTCTCTTCCACGTTAATGCATGGAAATGCTTTGTGGCATGTCTCCTGGAAACATAAAGGACATATCACACATCCTGGGTAAGGTGGTGGGACATACACGTTTCAGTCATCCGAAACCAGGCTCTGGGGTATGCAGACTGGGGTTTGTTATGCCATAGTGCCCCCACCCCCTGCGACAGTAGGTCTGTGGCAGACCAAATGTCCAGGTGTGATACTTGTGTCAGACATGGTTGCAGAGGGCAGCACACCTAGCGTTGCCAGCATGGGGCTATGTGGATAATGTTGTCTCTGTCCCCCTGCACCTTGCATGGTGCCTTGCCAATCCAGGGAACATCAGATGGGGCATATAGGGAGTGTTGGCCCCAGGTGTGTAGAAGGCATCCCTCATTTGGCAGCCATGAACGAGAATTAGTGAACTTAACTGTGTACTTGTGGCATTTTATTAAGCTGCAGAGCAGTCTATATGTGAGGTTCCCCACAGTCCAGATATTCAGGGGAGGTGGTCCATGTGTAGGCACCAGTGTTTGCTATGCACAGCACTACTGATTTCTGTCTGGACAATATTTGAGATTGCCAGGGGGATAGACCACACGGAGGTGGGTCGGATGCTCTCTGTCAAACGGCCACATTTTACGACCTTTGTTGCAAAGTGACAGAGAGGCTGCTTCAACTAATTTCTACACCTAGAACATGGCTACCTGATTGTCTGCATGACCTAGTCGTGTGTTGCCCTGTCAAGGGGGATGGCATACCTAGGGGGACAGCCGCATTGCTGCTGGCTCCTAATTATTTGTGCATGAATGACACCCCTGGACCTCCAGGTGGCTGGGGCTGAGGCGTGCAGTGGATGAGCACCCCACCCCACTTTGACAGCATCTGCTGTCAAGGTGATCAGAGGTGAGGTTTGCAGGACAGCTTGCACCTCCTAACATTAGGGTGCTGAACGCCAGCAGTCGAGGGACTGGGTGGGGCGGTCTGAGAACATTCTCCAATCTGAGTGACAGACTGTTACATGAGTCCACTGGGTGGGGAGCCACCATTGGGCCACTCTCCTGTGCTGACGTGTATGGGGGATCACATGCACTGTAGCTGACATGTGCCCCATCTGCTGGAGCATCACTCTGTCCAAAAGGTGAGTTGTTTGCAGTGCTCAGGAAAACAGTTGCACAATACACGTAGAGCGAGGCTGCAGCAGATAGGTGGGTGTCAGTGTGCTATCTTGCCTTGCTTGTCTGTACTCCAGCAATTGCGTGGGAGTCTGGAGGATTCCCTGAGATCTCTGTGACGGCATACATATTGGCGTACAACGAGTGTGTGAGTGGGAGGGAGGCCTGGTTCTGTGACTGTGACTGTGTCCAGATGTTTCACTCGTCCAGGTGTTGTTAGACACAGATTCCCCTGGTACGGGGAACAGCGGCTCCCACAGCCATGCACTTTGTGCATGCTCGAGGTGCTGAGGCTAGGCCATGGGGGAGAGCTTTGTAGTGATAGTGCCCTGCCTGATAGCAGACCCCAGGGGACTTACGTGATGATTGGTGGCTGAGAACATGGCTGTAGGCATCCGTATGATCTGGGGAGGGAGGCCAGTCCGGCCTGTGGGGCAACAGAGGTACATTTCCTATGTACTTGCATTTTTAGTTCTGTTTGTCACATAACCTGTGCAGTCCTCAGGGATCACAGATGTGTCTATGACCTCCTGTTGTATCTGTTATGTGGTAATAGGGTGTGTAAGACACAGGACCCAGGGCCGGCCTGTCCATTGAGCAAGAATGTTTTTTGCACAGGGCCCCGCGTTTCAGGGGGCCCCGCGCAAAGAACATTCTGCTTTTTTTAAAAATGAAATTAAAATTAAAAAAAAAGCTGGCCCCTACCGCCGCGGCAGCATGGAGTGTCCCGCGGGGCCCCCTCTGCCTGGCTGAACTCTCCCGGCGCGGCTGAAGCCCTCTGCTCCGGCTTGCAGATACGCGAAGGGAGAATGTCTCCCTCGCGTCTCTGTTAAGCCCGCAGGGGCAGATGGGAAATTTCCCATCAGCCCCTGCTTCCCATCAGCCCCTGCGGGCTTAACAGAGACGCGAGGGAGACACTCTCCCTTCGTGTATCTGCAAGCCGGAGCAGAGGGCTTCAGCCGCGCCGGGAGAGTTCAGCCGGGCAGAGGGGGCCCCGCGGGACACTCCATGCTGCCGTGGCCAGCTTTTTTTTAAATTTTAATTTCCATGAGCCGATGGGGGGGTGGGTTAGGACTGGCAATGGGCTGTGGGCTGATGGGGGGGGTTAGGACTGGTAATGGGCTGTGGGCTTATGGGGGGGGTTAGGACTGGTAATGGGCTATGGGGGGGGGTTAAGACTGGCAATGGGCTGTGGGCTGATGGGGGCTGTCTGGAAATGGGGTGATGGGGGGTTAGGACTGGTAATGGGCTATGGGGGGGTTAAGACTGGCAATGGGCTGTGGGCTAATGGGGGCTGTCTGGAAATGGGGTGATGGGGGGTTAGGACTGATAATGGGCTATGGGGGGTTAAGGCTGGTAATGGGCTGTGGGCTGATGGGGGGGTTAGGACTGGTAATGGGCTATGGGGGGGTTAAGACTGGTAATGGGCTGTGGGCTGATGGGGGGTTTAGGACTGGTAATGGGCTATGGGGGGGTTAAGACTGGCAATGGGCTGTGGGCTGATGGGGGCTGTCTGGAAATGGGGTGATGGGGGGTTAGGACTGGTAATGGGCTATGGGGGGGTTAAGACTGGCAATGGGCTGTGGGCTGATGGGGGCTGTCTGGAAATGGGGTGATGGGGGGTTAGGACTGGAAGTTGGCTGACGGGGGGCTAGGACTGGTAATGGGTTGGGGGGTTGCTAGGACTGGAAATGGGCTGAGCGGAAGGGGAGGCTTGAACTGCAAATAGCTGATGGGGAGGGGGCTTGGAATGGAAATGGGCTGTGAGGGAAGGGAGCTAGGACTGAAAATGGGCTGATGGAGCAGCTAGGATAGGACTGGAAATGGGCTGTTGGGGGGGAGCTAAGATTGGAAATGGGCTGTGGTGGGGGCTTGAATTGAAATGGACTCATGGAGGGGCTTGGACTGGAATTGGGCTGAGTGGAGGGGAGCTATGATTTGACATGGGCTGATGATGGGGCTAGGAAATGACTAGAAATGGGCTGATGGAGGGGCTTGGATTGGAAATGAACTGATGAAGGGACTCAGACTGGAAATGGATGGGGGAGCTAGGACTGGAAATGGGCTGATGCAGGGACTAGAAGGGAATGGATGCTGGGTGAGACTGGAACTAGAAGGGAGCTGATGTTGGGGGAGGATTAGAATGGGATGGGGCTGGGAAAGTAAAATGGAGAGGGGAAAAATATTTTGTGTGGGAGGGATGAAAAATCTATAATTGGCCGGGTATTGGGAGAGTAAGTGGGGATTGAGGATGGAGGGGTAAAATTTGTGAGGATGAAATAGGAATGAGGAAAGAGCAAAAGGAGAAAGATTAGTATGTTAAAGCAGATGTAGAGAGAGAGAATGGAAAAAAAACTAGAAGAGAGAAGAAAGGACAAATGGACAGCAGATGATGGAGATTTAGCAGAAAACATGAAGAAACCAGAAGAAAGTGGCTGGACCAATTGCAACTGAAAATAAATGCACAAAAGGTAGAAAGATATCTCTTTATTTTGAATTTATTAACTGGAATATGAAAGCTCTGGGAAATGTGCATCATTAATGTCTGTGCTTTGTTTGGTACAAGAGGAAATTAATTTATAGTTTTATTTCTACAGTGTTGTTGTACATTCCAAGTTTGGCTTTTGGGTTCCCAGTTTAATTATTGCCTTCCTGTTTCTAAATTGTGATTCCTTGTTTGGTGATGGTCTATGTTCTGCATGTGTAACTGAGCTGAGGTATTCTGTTTATGTAATTCCTATTTGACATTGCCACTTGTTCTCTTTCCCCAGTATTCTCTGAAATGTATTGGTTTAATATTTGCAGTGTTGTCTTTTGATAGGTAGGGTATGGTGCTTTGTGAGTCCTGGTAATGCTGTCAGGATACGGTGGGTTTGCTATGGGTTCTAAATGGGCAGCGTTTGTAGTAGTTCCTAATGTGCCTGGATTATAATAATGTAGAAATCTTTTAGTCTTTCTTTATCCATACACTCATTAAGAGACATGTTTACTAAAAGTTAGTGTATGGTAACATTATGCAAATATTTATGCAAATAAGGCCACTTATGCAAATGAGGCCCCGCACCGAGTCTCCGCACATGGCCCCGCACCCCCCTTGGGCCGCCACTGACAGGACCCTGTTGAGGGAGAATACCCACTTGTATTCTACATGAGCTAGGTTACGCTTTAGCTTTTGAGCTAGTTGGCGTGCGTTTGTGAGAATTGAGCTTCCTTAATGTTCTGTGGGGAAGCAGGCTTGGGAAATGTGGCCTGTACCACCTTCAATGATGGACAGAGTCCAGGTTTCTTATGTTCTGTCCCACCATCCGTGGATGAGGTGACATAAACGTTCTGTCATTTTGGACATATGTTTCATGTGGACGGCCAGGGGGGGCATGTACTCTATTGGTGACTCAAAGGCCCTGTGTGGGCTGCCGCTGCTGGGTATGCTGCGGCTGGGTGGTTATCTGATGTCTTGGCTTCGTAGATTGTTGACCCTTTCTATCAGCTTAGACGGAAGTTGGTCCATGCTGGGCATATGACTGCTGGTATCCATTCTCTATGGACATGGACGGCTCTTTGACAGCTTCCCTCTTTGCAGCATCACAGATCTCGGACAGGTTGGTCAGGGTGGATCTGTCAGCATCGTATAGTTTGGATGTTTGCTGACACCTTGTTCCTGACAGGTTTCAATGGGTACAGGGGATTTTGCACAGTCTATCCTGTAACCAGTGTTCCAGGTTGGTGACTGACAGCCAGGCACGCGTCCTTGACACAATGTCACTGGTGGAGGCTTAGCCTATGCCCTCACAACAGTCCAATGCTACCCTGTTGACAACGTTTGCCCTCTTCTGGCCATGTTTGACAGGTGCTACATATACCTGTCCTCTGTCATACTTGAGAGGCTGACTTAGCAGTTATAGATGTCATGGGAAATCCATCAGGACCCTTCCCATATACAGGATATTAACAAATATCCTGGCTGACAGCATGAAGGCATGGCAGACACGGTAACCCAAAACATCTACGTTCCTACGCCCCTACCAGACGGGTTAACAGCATGTCATCTGTGGCATTATATTCACACCATAGCAGACTACAACACAATGGAGTGCTGAGGGAGCTATGTTGTTTGAGAGGCAGGGAACAGAGGGCTCAGGGTACATAGTATCCAGCTTTTGGGAATATGGGGAGGTGGTGAGAGGTGTGTCCCATCCTTTTCAGGAGAGGATCCTGCACGTTAGAATGTCTGGCCAGGGTGGGTGCCTCCTTTGGCATTTGGGGATATTGGTGATGGACTGGCTCCTGTGGGCTGTACTCAGATTCAGTTGCCACTTGAACATAGAGGACCCTGACTACATGTCTGATCAAATCATGGTGGGACATATGCTCAGGTGCCAACAATATCCTCTTGGGATATGCAGGCCCCTCCTGAAGAGGTGCATTACTACCCTCTGAGCTGTCACAGTCACCAGAACCCTCATAGGACTGGTTGTATATTCTCACTGGGGGCTCAGGTTTAGTGTTGTTTGGGTACCTATGAGCGTGTGTACAGGGGTGACCTGGTACCAGTGTTTTGGAGACGACACCCATCAGCACTTATTGTCTAGTTGCCCATGCTGGGACCACAATCTGTGTGTGTACCGGTGACGCAATGTGTGTGGGGTGGGGTGGTAACGAGGACCTTGATGCCACAAGGATAGCCACAGGACTGCGTTTGCTGGCCACCATCTTCTGGTCCAGTGACACTGGCTATGCCTATGTATTGGTAATGGCCACAGCCAGTACCCCAAAGCAGGGTCCAAGGGTTTCGGTGGAGGGTGCGGCCCCCAGACCTTGCTGTAGCCACAAGGTGGCTTGTGGAGGCTGGGGAATCACACCAGGACAGTTTGGCCAGAGTACGTTCCTCAGAGCCAACACCAGGGCATCCCGATGTTTGGAGGGGGATGGGTCCTTTCAGAAATGGCCAGTTTTATGTTTGTCTACATGGGATCCACAGGAGGTAAATAAGTCCCCTGAGGACATGGATGCCACCACGGCCACATCTGTGGGGTGGCGGGTACTGAGCTTGGCTGTTCTTTTCGGCCGTCCCCTCTTGCATACCATCCCACAGGCCAAACAGTCACACATCGAGTGAATGGGCCCTAGGCATTCGGGACAGCAAGCAGGGCTGTAAGTTACAGTGTAGGTACAGGCACATTTTGAGCATGTCTTCTGACACCGGGAGTGACTTTCCATAATGCCGGGTGACTTAGGGCCTATGCACAAACCATGGGGAGATGTGCAAGGATGTTTACACTCTTCCTGTGTTATTTTGTTTGTGTGAGCTCAACACAACTTCTACAGGTGGCAGTTACAGTAGAACAGTGTTACCGGTAAGGGAGACGTCAGCAGGCGCAGACACAGGACTGGCGATACCATAGAGGTGTTTTGCAATGACAGTGACAATGACCTGCTGACTCTGTGTAACATGATGAACTGGGGAGCAGCATTTGGGAGAGGCATCAGGGCAGCACGCAGGCGCTGTGGGATGGACCCATATGCTCTCCTCTTGGACGCTGGAGAGCGGTCACACGCAGGCTGTGACAGGGCACACAAGAGCAACATGTGACAACTAATTCCTGCTTGCTCCTGGAGATTGTTGCCAGTGCCACCTGCATGCATAGCTGTGGGTCAGGGCATGTGTGCAGTGACACCTATGTGCATTGTGCGTGGCACCTTGAACTCACCATTCCATTCCTCTGTGACCCCCTTCAATGACATGCCATGGACGTAACACGGTTGGGGTGGCAATGAGGAAGTCCCGGCTACCCCCCCTAACCCTGTATGTGGTATATTTCACACATTTGTGTTGACCTTAGCTACACATGTCATCCGACCCACACCCACTGGCAACATGATATCCCAGCACACCTGGATGATGTGTACATACATGTGACATTCGGTGGGTGGATCTATGCACCTTACCATGGGCTACGTCCATGACATATGGCTTTCTACAGGACCATGGATAGCAATGTTTTACAAACTACAAGCGTTGTGTGATGTGTCTGTCTGTTGCACGGAGCATACTGGTCTCAGTGGACTTGCATCTGTCCCATTCTGAGCTATGTGCTGTTGTTATGTTCCTCGGACCTGGGCCCTGGATGGATATGGCAGGTGTGGCTGCCCACACTGGGGGCAGGGGACAAAGCATGGGTATGGGCTTTTGCCACTTGTGCTCATGTGTGTGTTTCAGGCTGTGGTGTGCAACCTAAACAGGTGCATGTATCCTTCAAACAGCATCTGTGATGTTCATCTGCAAACACATGTGTGATACCTGGCGGATGGGCAGATGTGTGACCTGACTCAGCATGCATATCTGGGGACATGTCTCAGTTACAGACCTTCGGCATCGGATCTCATAGCTGATGTGGGTGAGGTGTTCATTACGCACATCCACATCTGCGCCTAACATATCATCTGGATACATCAATGGTGTGTGTGCTGAGCTGTGGACCTCATGGACTGTGGGAGATGTGCTACCTACCCACCATACCGTAAGAACATATCTGAGTGACATACCCTCTGTTGCAATCAGCTCTCAGGCCCCCTGCGGTTTGGGTGTCCTAGGACACATCGTCAGCAACATACAGCGTAGCAGCAGGGTGACTGCCAGGAACCCATACGCAGGTATCAGGAACGCCTGGGGATGTGGATCATGGATTCAACAGTCTAGGCACACTGCACCATATCACCAGGGTGATTGAGAGCCCACTATGATGGTCTCTCAGGACTCCTGGGGATAGGGTGATTGGATTGAACATTATAGGCACACTGCACATATCACCAGGGTGACTGAGAGCCCACTCTGATGGGCTGCTGGGACTCCTGGGGATAGGGTGAATGGATTCAGCAGTCTAGGCACACTGCACCATATCACCAGGGTGATTGAGAGCCCACTCTGATGGCCTCTCAGGACTCCTGGGGATAGGGTGAGTGGATTCAACAGTCTAGGCACACTGCACCATATCACCAGGGTGAATGAGAGCCCACTCTGATGGCCTCTCAGGACTCCTGGGGATAGGGTGATTGGATTGAACATTATAGGCACACTGCACCATATCACCAGGGTGACTGAGAGCCCACTCTGATGGCCTCTCAGGACTCCTGGGGATAGGGTGATTGGATTGAACAGTATAGGCACACTGTACCATATCACCAGGGTGACTGAGAGCCCACTATGATGGCCTCTCAGGACTCCTGGGGATAGGGTGATTGGATTGAACAGTCTAGCCACACTGCACTATATCACCAGGGTGACTGAGAGCCCACTATGATGGCCTCTCAGGACTCCTGGGGATAGGGTGAATGGATTCAACAGTCTAGGCACACTGCACCATATCACCAGGGTGAATGAGAGGCCACTCTGATGGCCTCTCAGGACTCCTGGGGATAGGGTGATTGGATTCAGCAGTCTAGGCACACTGCACCATATCACCAGGGTGAATGAGAGGCCACTCTGATGGCCTCTCAGGACTCCTGGGGATAGGGTGATTGGATTCAGCAGTCTAGGCACACTGCACCATATCACCAGGGTGACTGAGAGCCCACTATGATGGCCTCTCAGGACTCCTGGGGATAGGGTGAATGGATTCAACAGTCTAGGCACACTGCACCATATCACCAGGGTGACTGAGAGCCCACTATGATGGCCTCTCAGGACTCCTGGGGATAGGGTGAATGGATTCAACAGTCTAGGCACACTGCACCATATCACCAGGGTGACTGAGAGGCCACTATGATGGGCTGCCAGGACTCCTGGGGATAGGGTGATTGGATTCAGCAGTCTAGGCTCATTGCACCATATCACCAGGGTGACTGAGAGCCCACTATGATGGCCTCTCAGGACTCCTGGGGATAGGGTGATTGGATTGAACAGTCTGGCCACACTGCACCATATCACCAGGGTGACTGAGAGCCCACTATGATTGCCTCTCAGGACTCCTGGGGATAAGGTGAATGGATTCAACAGTCTAGGCACACTGCACCATATCACCAGGGTGACTGAGAGCCCACTATGATGGCCTCTCAGGACTCCTGGGGATAGGGTGAATGGATTCAACAGTCTAGGCACACTGCACCATATCACCAGGGTGACTGAGAGGCCACTATGATGGGCTGCCAGGACTCCTGGGGATAGGGAGGATGTATTGCAGAACATTGGCACACAACCCCATATCACCAGGGTGACTGACAGACCATGTGATGCACGTTTCACGACCCCTGATGGTGGCCCATATGTGTTACCCTGTAAATGCAGATCCCACCATCAGCACATTATGTTTCTGGATGCTCCTCGGATCGATGGACTACCTGTGTTACAGTGTGCTGTAGCACATCTACAGCAGCAGATGCCATGGCCACAGGATGGCATCATGCCTTCTGTGACCACATCCGTCACCACCTGGGTACAGGGCAAACCACTCAGATGTGATACAGAAACAATATCGCATGTGGTTTCACCTGCTGCACTTTAATGATACAGACTAGCTCCACACAGCAACATGGACAGCTGCAATCAACCCTGTCTGTGTATATGTTGATTATGACCTGTGGCCATACACTTACCTCACGGGGGTTGTCTGCCACACGATTGTAGCATCTGGTGAGTCGCTCCCACGCCCTGTGCACCTTCCCCATGTCCCTTCGCCTGGAGGCCCCAGGGAACAGCCTGTGCAGCTTGGGCCCAATGAACCTAGCCAGGTGGCAGAGCTTGAGGTGGCTGAAGGCAGGCTTGCGTGTCCGGGTCGCCATTTTCCGGTATGGCCTTCTGGATGCGCAGATGCACGCAATGCAACTTCCGCACATGCGCATATCAGTTCACGCACATGCGTGCCGCATGGCTGCGCGACAGACACTCGTGTTCCTGCGCCCTGCATGGCTGCGCGACAGACACTCGTGTTCCTGCGCCCCGCATGGCTGCGCGACAGACACTCGTGTTTCTGCACGCCACATGGCTGCGTGACAGAGGCAATGGCGCTCTTGCGCTCTGCATGGCTGCGCGACAGAGGCAATGGCGCTCTTGCGCTCTGCATGGCTGCGCGAGGTAAAAAGATGACTTAGCTTGTTATGAATTATTCATGTTTACACAGTGTGTGTTAGAACCTCTGAACACATATCCACTGATTCCTAGTGCATTGTCTGATGATGTGTGCTATGTGTGTCACATAGCAGGTACTGCCAAGACACTTACAACAGGGGGTGCTGACAGACCATCAGCGTCAGCTATCAGTCACCCTGGTGTTATGGGGTTGTGTGTACCACTGGAGTATGTTTAGTGGTGCATCTCGATGTGTGCCCAGCAATGATGTGGATGTTGCCATAGGGGGGTAGGGGGGTGCTTCATATCTGACCATTGGACATGCACAATAGGTTGCGTGGTGTCCATTATGTGGCAATGTAGATCGTCATGTCACCTTAATGCACATTATCCTTTAGTATGTGTGCTGACATACAGTCCTGGTGGCAGAGGTGTAGCACAATGGTTGAGACATGGACTGCTGAATCAGGGGTCATAAGTTCAATCCTCCAGTGGGGTTCAGCATTACTTGTCTCACGCAGCACACATTATTATACAGCAGTGCCATATTGGCCATAGTGCTTTTAAAGTACATCAGTGCTGCGTGAGGCATACATCTTCTTATGTTACAACATTGTTACCTGCGTCAGTCTCCTTTCTACATTACAGCAGTACTGCCAGGAGAAAAACCTTTACAGTGCTATATACGTCATGTGCAGTGCAGCATTGTTACTAATGGATCAACACAACCCTGATAACTGCAGCCCACAGTCTGCAGGATTGCCTCTTTAGCCAGCCAGGCATCTTTTCTGAGCTATGGAGCTGTGGCCCACAGCTTACATTGCTGCGTCTGACGCCAGAGGTAGTGAGTTTCCCTCCACAGTGGGGGTATTTGTGAGTGCATCCGATGGCAGGTTTTGTAATATATATTCGTGATGGCAGCTATAAGACCCTCACAGTGCTGTAATCTTCAGGTGCCCCATAAGCGACCTTATAGGGCACCCTAAGGTTACAGAATTGTGTTGTTTTCTCTGTTGCCAGTAGAACATGACATTAAACACATACTGCCCCAGACAGCACCCATGTACCCTGTAAAATACTTATCAGCACTTTACAATGCCCTATTCAATGTATGTCCTGTTTGTGCAATGTGAACAGTACTGATGCTGAGAAGCGCAGTATATGGGCCAATGTAAATATCTAAAATACTTTTCTTGGACAAACACAATAAGGATTTGAAACAACAACCTGTCGCTTCACAGGCATTGCAGTCACCAGTGGGCTACAGCTCTATAGCTATGATGAGAGGTCTTGCTGGCTGAAATATAACTTCTGCAGACTGTGTGATGCGGTTAACAGGGTAGGGTTAGTCCACTCGCACCCATGATGCACTGCACATGCAAAGCAGCAGTCTACAGATGGTCCGAAGATGGGGTGTGCACCCCCACAGCACCTAGGCCTAGTAGTGGGTACTGACCTTCTGTGTTGCTGGTACAGAGTCACTACAGACCGTCACAGTGTGTGTGGCCTGTGCTCACCCTGAGGGTGAGGTGGGACGCACAGCACCTGTCCTGGCTGAGATGGGCTATACATCAGGTTAACATTTCTGCCGATGTCTGATAGGTTGCCCCATCAGACACACCTGCGGAACACCTTTGACCATCTGTATCTCCCAGTCACATCTGGCCCTTGTCGACCGCAATGCTCACGGAGTAGTGCATATCCTGTGTGGGTGGCCTGCCCACATGATATATGTGCGGTGGGTGTGGGAGGAAAGGAGCTGTTTGGAAACATAGGCGGAGTGTGTCGGACCACAAAACCTGCCCTCTGAAACCCCAGTTCCCCCAACAATAGATCCACATTCTATATCCCAGCAATGGTGGTAGCAGCAGACAGGGCCATCAACCTCGGTCCAGCTGGAGTAGGGACAACCTACCGGGCACTCTCTGCAGTTCTTTACACATCCATATTGCACAAGAGGACACACAGTGGAGCCTGAAACCCCCAGCTCCCCCAACACCATCAGACATTTTCCAGCAGCAAGAACAGTGAGTTCCCAGCTACTGAACCCTGCAAGGTGTTCCAGCCAGACGCACGCTAACTGCAGACAGGCCGCTAGCCAGTCCATAGTGCATGGTACCAGAGGAAATGTGTGCACCCATAACTGGGATGTGAGCACACCCACCACGCAGTGAACTCAGTGATTAGGCCCCAGAAATACAGAACCCATATACATCACATGAGAGAACTACTATATGGCACTATGGTGGAATCTAGCCATGCCGTGGTCACTGCTCGGTTAGGGTGAGAGTGACCTCTGTGATACAGCGGACCCTCTGGCAGAAAGAAAAAAAGTTTTAAATTTTGAAAAAAACAAGCTTCACATGCAATTTCCTGAAGATCCACATAGAGGGAGCAGGAGAGCCAGCCTGGAAGCAGAGGAACCACGCCTCTATGGGCAGGACCTAGAATCAGTTAGTCCCGATTTAAGCAGGGACAGAGCTGAGCAAAGGGGAGTCGCAGTCAGAGGCAGAGTTGGAGTCGGTGTCAGACCCAGAGCAGCTCGAGGAGTTGAAGCTACTTGGAGAGCAGGCCGGAGAGTAGGCCGAGAAGCAGGCCAAGGAGTAACTCAGAGAGCAGGCCGAGGTGAAGGCCAAAGAGCAGGCCTAGAGGAAGGCCAGAGACAACTGGAAGGAGCAGCACTGCAGAGAGCAGCCAAGGAAGGAGGTGCTCTCCCTTCCAGCCTGAGAGAAAGCCCTATCCAGGGAGAAGGGCTGGGACACAATCTGCGAAAGAGATATCTAGCTGAAAAGAATACCCAAGGAGAGAAAGGTACTTTTAAAGATTTTTATAGAAGTAACCTGAAGGAGCAGTGGAAAACTCAGAGGCCTGGGGAACAGGGAAGAGCTGAGAGGGCGCGGCCACTAGCCAACTGCCACAGAGGTGGAAGTAAAGGACAAGCGCATCAGCTGCAGCCATGCCTCAGAGAAGTTTCTCCCCACTCTAAAGTAGGGTTGCCAACTGGCCGGTTTTCAGCCGGCCTGGCCGGTTTTTCCACAGCCAGGCCGGCTGCCGGCGCAGAGGCAAAACCGGCCTTTAAAAGCCGGTTTTTTTGCTCTGGCCGCAAGATCGGGAGCGGCCAGAGCAAAACAACCGGCTTTTCTCCGCTTCAGAGGGAGCCGGGGAAGCCCGCGCGAGGCCCCGGCTCCCTCTGAACAGCCACCAGCGTGAAGAGCCTTTACCTTCACGCTGGCGGCTGTTCCTGTGAAGCCGCGAATGCTGGGAAAGGTTAAAGGTTGCCCTTTAACCTTTCCCAGCATTCGCGGCTTCACAGGAACAGCCGCCAGCGTGAAGGAAAAGGCTTTTCACGCTGGTGGCTGTTCAGAAGGAGCCGGGGCCTCGCGCGGCTTCCCCGGCTCCCTCTGAAGCCTCAGACAGCCGCGATGCTGGTCGGGGGGGGGGCAAGGACTGCATTGGCTGTGATGGGTGGGACCTGGACTGGAAAAGGGCTAAGGGGGGGGGGACTTGGACTGGAAAAGGGCTAAAGGGGGGGACTTGGACTGGAAAAGGGCTAAGGGGGGGGGGACGACTTGGACAGGATAAGGGCTAAGGGGGGGGGACTTGGACTGGAAAAAGGGCTAAGGGGGGGGGACTTGGACTGGAAAAGGGCTAAGGGGGGGGACTTGGACTGGAAAAGGGCTAAGGGGGGGGACTTGGACTGGGAAAGGGCTAAGGGGGGACTTGGACTGGAAATAGGCTGTGATGGGGGGGGGGACCTGGACTGTAAAAGGGTTATGGGGGGGGGGGACATGGACTGGAAATGGGGTGTGATGGGGGTGAAGGGGACCGTGACCAGAAAATGGCTATGGGGGGGGGGGGGGAGGGAAACTTGGAATGGAAATAGGCTGTGATGGGGGGGGGGACATGGACTGGAAATGGGTTGTGATGGGGGTGGAGGGGACCTGGACGGGAAAAGGGCTATGGGGGGGGGGAACTTGGACTGGAAATGGGCTATGGTGGAGGAAGGGGGATCTTGGACTGGAAATAGGCTGTGATTAGGGGGCTAGGACTGCAAATGGGCTGTGATGGTGCGGGGGGACTCGGACTGCAAATGGGCTGTGATGGTGCGGGGGGACTCGGACTGCAAATGGGCTGTGATGGTGGGGGGGGGGCCTAGGACTGGAAATAGGCTGTGATGGGGGACTTGGACTGGAAATGGGCTGTGATTGGGGGGGGGAGCTAGGACTGGAAATGGCCTGTGATGTGAGGGCTAGCACTGGAAATGGGCTGATGAAGAGCTGGAATAGGACTGGAAATGGGCTGATGGGGGGCATGGGAGAATGGGACTAGAAGGGAGTGGATGCTGGGTGGGCCTAGAACTATAAGGGAATTGATTTGGGGGGAGGACTAGAATGGATGGGGAATGAGAATGGAGAGGGGAAAAATATTTTGTGTGGAAGAAAAGTCTATGATGGGCCGGTATTGGGAGAGTAAGAGGGGCTTGAGAATGGAAGGGTGAAATTTAAACGGATGATAAAGGAATAAGGAAAGAATTGGGGGAAAGAGCAAAAGGGAAACAATCAGTATGTTAAAGCAGAAATAGAGAGAGAATGGAAAACATCTAAAAGAGAAGAAAGGACAAATGGATAGCTTGCAGAAGACACGAAGAAACCAGAAGAAAGTGACTGGAGCAATTGCAACTGAAAAATAAAACGCCCAAACAGAAGGTAGAAAAATACTTTTTATTTTGAATTTATTAACTGGAATATGTCTGGTATGGGAAGTGTGTATTGCTAACATCTTTGCGTTTTTGTTTAGTGCAAGAGGAAATTACTTTATAGTTTTATTTCTCCAGTGTTGTACATTTCATGTTTGGATTTTGGGGTTCCCAGTTTAATTATTATCTGACCAAGGAAGTTAGCCTACACGTATCCTCGGTAATTTTTGTGGGTGGGGCTGGGGCGGGGCAGGGGTGGGACTAGGGGCGGAGAATGGGTGGAGCATGGCGAGCCACAGGTGTCGGGTTTTTCTCGGTGAAAAAGTTGGCAACCCTACTCTAAAGAAGGAAAGACACACTGGGAATACTTGAGCCAGCAAGAATTGGAGGACAATCAGGCTAGGCCTCAAGCCTTTCCTGTAAGAGACTGCAGGAAGTTTAAAGGTAAAACAGTTGTTGCCTGCAATTGCTTGCCTAAACCTAGCACAAGAGAGAAACAAAAGAATGAGTTTTATCTGTATGATAAGGACACTTTTATGCAAAAAGTAACAGATAATCTCCCCAAGAAGAAAGCTAGTAATGTTAAAGGTTGGGACAAGCGAACTTTTAAACCTGTAGCAGATGAACAGCCAGGGTTCTATACCATAGCCAAAAACCGACGCCCCAAGCTGACAAACCAGCATTGGAACACAGTGTGGCATGCCTTCAGAAAGCCCGAATTCAACCCTCCTGAGGTTTCAGACTCAGACCTCTCAGAGATGGAATGGATGCCAGGGGAATCTGAGGTTGATGAGGCAGATGAACCCATGGATTGTATTTATTGTACAGTAGGAAAGCTTTAAGCTGTTTGGAGCAACAGAATGTATGAAGTGAATACAGGATGCCTTATGTTTTGAGTTTCTGTGAAGATTAACAATGTTATTTTGAACGTTTTGTGTGAGTTGAACCTGATACAAGGAATGATACAGCCCTGCTATTGTCTTAACCGCATATTTTGAACCATTTTGCGTAAAGGTGAAATAAATGCCTTTTTCCTTTTTCCCTACACTTGGCTGAAAGTCGCTTTATTGGGAAGTTCGCAACGAGGTAGGCACAGAGGGCCGCTACCTCATGACCCTCGCAACAGGCCAACCCTAATACCCCTAATCTTATGCGCTCCCCAGCCCCGGTGGAACCACTACACCGCCACCAGAGGGGGCTGCGGGGGACACCTCCCAGCAGGACATGCTGTGGACACCATGTCTGTGCAGGTGATGGCCAGGCACTACAATGTCCCAGCCATTGAACTATGCCCTGTGCAGATGCATCCTGCTCACACAGCCCTGTCTGGTCTATACCCACAGTACTTTGCACCTCATTATGCACATTGGCAGGCCAATCATGGCAACAGTACTATCAGTGTGTGCTGCGTAGGGTGTTGACAGCCACCACACACTGGATAGACAGACACACACTCCCCACACCTATGGCAGCATTGAGCAGCTGTAGAGGTATTTGGCAGCCCTGGCCACCGCACCAGTACTGGGCACAGTGCGGGCATGGCTATGTTAGGCACTACTGTTGGAGTCATTCTCGAGGGTGGTGGACTCTGTCAGACACATGACCTGTCACACATTCCACACACATCAGAGACGTTGGTATGATACAGCTCAATGAACTGATTGTGCTTAACTTAGGCATTACTATCTGACAGTAATCATAACAAGCTTTTGATATCTGTGTACCGTATCACCGTGTCTAGTGTGGGATTGCTAATGTATGCACATCCTAGTATTGGGAGATGCACACAGGGCCCAACATCCTGCCTCTGCATTGGTCTTTGCATAATGGTGCCTGCAGGTGCAGGTGTTTCTGCCCCTGTTGCCCGCTGCTCTAGGGCAGAGGTTCCCAACTGCACTCCAGGTGGTCCAAACACTGGTCGGGTTTTCATGATGTCCCTGATGAATATGCCTATGATACATCTGCATACCATGGGGGCGGTAACTTAAATTGAAGCACACGCATCTTTTTTGGAGACATCATCCAACCTGAGTGATTTGTGAACCTCCATGTCTGCATTTGGGGGACTCTGCTGTAGGTGAAGCATATGTTTATGTGGTGTGTGCTGTTTAAGGTAACATATGAGCTTTTCACCAATGCGTATGTCCTCAGCAGTAAAGGTTCAGTCTTTACTACCATGTTTCCTTCATGGGAAAAATGTGGGGACTGTGATGGCAGGTGCCCCAGCTGGGATTTGAACCTATGACCTTCTGGTCTTAAAGGCACTGGCTGTGTTCACTGCACCACCACCTTGGCACAACAACAATACATTCCCTGGGGAGTCCATGGCTGTTTCTCACACAGGGCCTGTCTGTTGGAGTGCACTGCACCCATGTGAGTGGGCTAGGCCACCGTCTGTTGTGGCCAGCAGCCACTGTCCCCTCTGCCAACGGTAGCCACCCGCCACCATGCTCACATTGGCTTATATTGGTGACAACATCACAGATGAATGATATGTGGCCCTCCAGGACTGCATTTTGAGGACTCTGCTGTAGGTGTTGCACATTTTTCAGGTGTATGTGCTCTTTAGGGTAAAATAGAGGTGTTAGGAACATGCTTTTGTTCTCTGCAATAAAGGTTTTTCTTTACTATCACGTTTTAGTGGTAGGTAAAATATGTGGACTGGGTTGGCGTGAGACGCAGCTGGGACTTGAACTGGTGATCTTTGGCTCCTGGACACACTGGCTGTGTTCACTGCACCACACTTCCGCCACAGAGACAATGTGGTCCCTAGAGATACCATGTCTGTTTGTCAGACAGAGTCTGTTGTAGTGCACTACGCCCACGTGAAGGGG
Organism: Ichthyophis bannanicus; assembly: GCA_033557465.1. Classification (NCBI taxonomy): domain Eukaryota; kingdom Metazoa; phylum Chordata; class Amphibia; order Gymnophiona; family Ichthyophiidae; genus Ichthyophis; species Ichthyophis bannanicus. The sequence goes on from CM066037.1 coordinate 433,690,441, forward strand.
GCTATGCCACCGTCTTCTCTGAGCAGCTGCCACTGCCCTCCTCCAACACCAGTACCCCTCTGTCAACATGCTGCATGCCTTTCTGCTGATGGTGCTGGTGGTGCACAGTTTTAGGGTATCCAGTGTGCAAGTAGGCGACTGCCTATGCTGCGCGTTCTGGGGTTGGGGTGCCGCCATAGTCGTCCACGCTTCTCCCCAACTCCGCCATGCTGATGTGGAACATGTGCATGCCATAGGAGACCTGTCCATTGGAGAGGGGAAACCTGCTCTGTCCTATGTCAATGTGGGATCATTCATCTTGTATGGTGCAGGAGCGTGAACCCTTCGGAGATTCATATCTTTTTTTCAGGGCTTTATTGGGAGTGTTTCTTGATGTTTCCCATTGCTGTCACCATTGCTCAGCTTGGTCATCTTTTGTGCTACTATCGAGGGGTTTAGCAGCCCTGGCCAACACACCAGTCCTGGGCACAGTACAGGCATGGATATGGTATGCAATACTGTTGGGGGTCGCTCCCCAGGGTGGTAAACACTGTCAGAGACCAGACCTGCAGCACACACCACAGACATCAGATAGATTGTTATGATGGAGCTCAATCAGCAAACTGTGCTTATCGTAGGAATTGCTATCTGCCATGAATCATAGCACAAGTTTGATAGGTGTGTACCATATACCCAGGTGTAGGGTGGCATTGCTAAGGTATGCAAGTGCTAGTATTGGGAGAAGCACGCAGGGCCCAATGTCCTGCCTCTCCAGGGGGCATTGGCCAATGGGGCCTGTGGGTGTGGGTGTGGGTGTGTCTGCCCCTGTTGGCTGCTGCTTTACGGCAGAGGTTCCCAACTCCAGTCCTGGTGTGCCAAAGACTGTTTGGGTTTTCATGCTGTCCCTCATGAATATGCATGAGCTACATCTGCATACCATGGGGGTGGTGCATAGATATGCAGCACAAGCATCTTTATTAGAGGCAGCATGGAAACAGAATGGTGTTTGGCCCTCCAGGACTGCATTTGGGAGACTATGCTCTAGGTCAGGGGTGGGGAACCCTGGTCCTGGAGAGCCGCAGACCAGTCAGGTTTTCGGGATATCCCTAATGAATATGCATGAGATATATATGCATTAGAGATATCCTGCCAACCTGACTGGTTTGTGGCCCTCCAGGGCTGGATTTGGAGACCCCTGCCTTACACCTCTGTCATTTAAGATTGTGAGTGGGCAAGGTGCAGATGTCCTAGACATCGAAAGGGTATATAGAATGTGTCACATTCCTCCTCGATTCTCACCACCACCAAAAAGTTGTCTAATAGACAATATTTTGGTGGTGGTGAGAAGTGAGGAGGAATGTGACACATTCTATCTAACCTTTTTGATGTCTTGGACATCTGCACCTTGCCCACTCACAATCTTAAATGACAGAGGTGTAAGGCAGGGGTCTCCAAATCCAGCCCTGGAGGGCCACAAACCAGTCAGGTTGGCAGGATATCTCTAATGAATATATATCTCATGCATATTCATTAGGGATATCCCGAAAACCTGACTGGTCTGCGGCTCTCCAGGACCGGGGTTCCCCACCCCTGCTCTAGGTACTGCACATTTCTATGATGTTTGTGCTGTGTGGGGTCAAATATAGACATATTAACCATGCGTATGTTCTCTGCAATAATGGTTCAGTCTTTACTACCATGTTTTCTTCATGGGTAAAATAAGGGGACTGGGTTGGTACAAGCCCCAGCTGGAATTTGAACCTCTGACCTTCTGGTCCTAAAGGCACTGGTTGTATCTGCTGCACCACCATCTTAGCACACCAGCAGAGCATTCCCTGGGAATTCCATGGCTGTTTGTCAGACAGGGCCTGTCTGTTGGAGTGCACTACACCCATGTGAAGGGCGCTAGGCCACCGTCTGCTGTGAGCAGCAGCCACTGCCCCCTCCACCAACTCTACCCCTCAGACACCATGCTGACATGGCCCTTTATTGGTGACAGCATCACAGCTGAATGATAGGTGGCCCTACAGGACTGTATTGAGGGTACTGTGGTCTAGGTAATGCGCATGCTTGTGATGTCTGTGCTCTGTAGGGTAAAATATAGCTGTTTGGAGCATGCTTATGTTCTCTGCACAACAGGTTGATCTTTACTATCATGGTTTAGTGCTGGGTAAAATATGAGAATTGGATTTGCAGGAGACCCAGCTGGGACTTGAACTACTGACCTTTGGCTCCTGAACACACTCTCTGTGTTCACTGCACCACACTGTGGCCACTGAGACAGTGCATTCCATGGAGTTGGTTAACCTGGCCAAAGGAGTCATAAACCCTGCTCTGCACAATTTCACTGTGGGATCATTCACCTTGTATGGGGATGGCGTGTAGACCCTTCTAAAATTCATATTTATATTTTTGGGTTTTCTTGGGAGTGATTTTTGATGTTTTCCATAATTATCAATGTTACCCAGTTGGATTATAATTTTTAATATTTTTGTTGTGGTCAGTTTCAGTGTTTAATTTGCTATTTTGGTCTGTGCACATGTATCACACTGCTCACGTGGTTTAGGTTTCCCTGTATTTGCTGTACATTGCTGACAGAAATCGTTTCTCTTCCCTTTAAATCGGCTCTAACGCGAGGTTTTCACTCGCGGTAATTTTTAGGTTGTTTTTCAGCCCCGCTCCTGTGCGGGGAGCCTCTCCACGCCCACTCTCCACCCATTGACCCCGTCCCCCCGCCCCTCGGAAGCCTTTCTCCGCCCTCGCAATGCCTTTCCACGCCTCTATCGCACATCAGCGCGCCGCGCACTTTTGCGGGCGGCACGCACGTGTACAGCCGAAGCGCATGCGTGCGGGGCACAAAAAACGCACTATTAGCGTGCGCTAAGGTACCTTAGCGCACGCTCAAGTGCACTCCGCACAACTGCGCTGTTTAGTAAACATACCCCTATGTGTTTTTTTTGTATTAGATTCCCGGGCTACATAATTAAATTGCAACATGTTTTGCTGAATATACAGTAAACATCACTGCAAAGTTAAAAAAATATATATATAGGCTAGAAATATATTGCTTTCTCTATTCTTGGGGCAACCACCTAATCACTGTCCTGCTTAAGGGGACCCCCTGTTCTCTGACTAAAGTTCTGAGGAGGCCCCCTCCATTTTGGCTGCTGGGGGGTGGGGGGGCACCATCTCATTTCTCGCCTCCGGTAGCAGATTGTGTTGAGCCGCCCCTGGGAAGAATCAGTGTGATTCTCCCATGCAGAACCAATCTTGGAGTGAATAGGTCAAGCCAAGTACCTGTCCAAGGCCAAGAGGAAGCCACAAACTATAGGAAAAATGCCTGGTTAAATCCTGCACAAATAGATGGTAAACCAGTGCAAAAAAAGAAAAACAACAGGCACTGAAACTTGTCACTGATTGCGTCGGCTTGGTGATAGTATTCACTGAGGTCTTTTTTCTTCACTTGTGAGCATCAGTGACAAAATTGGTTCTGCATGGGAGAATCACACTGATTCTTCCCAGGGGCGGCTCAACACAATCTGCTGCCTGAGGCGAGAAATGAGATGGCACCCCCCACCCCTCAGCAGCCAAAATGGAGGGGCCTCCTCAGAGCTTTAGTCAGAGAACAGTGAGATGGGAAAAAGGAGGCATTACAAGGAATAAAGAAAAAAGACAACACTTAGGCCAAGAGCAACACTTGAACCAAACTGCAGGCTGAGAGGCCCGTAGTTCCAGATACAGGAAAATAGCAAACAGAAAAACAAAACACAATAAATTATGTCTTGTAAGCTGCAGCTGGCTGACCTTTTCTAGAGGAAATGGAGCCTAACCACAGCCACTCTGCAAACCACAGCCATTCTTCGTGTAACCAATCAGAAGCCCCTAGTTACCCAGACATGTAGGTTGTTGCAACAGATGTTTTTCCGCTGCAGGCTTCAATAAAATAGGAAACTTTGGACCCCAAGCAGACGTCAGAAATGGTCCTCCCGGACATAAGCAGAAGTCAGAAATGGACTAAATAATCTATAATCTTTTTAACACCTGATCGCTTGCTGAATTATCTTTGCCCTCATATGCATGCTTAACCACTATAACCAATAACCTCGCTTTTAGAAATGCTCACGTAAGGGAACAAAGAGGGAGGGGAGGGAGAGGGTACGTGGGTGTTTTATGTTAGAGCTATGTAAACAGAATACATATAAAAATGACATGCAAGGCTTGTACCAATTACCAGTTTGCTGTGACTAAGTGACTGGTCTTCTGCTAGCAGAAATAAACACAGGTAAACTGCCTGGAAATTGTATATCTTGTCTTGCCTTTTCCTTCACTTACTTTTCAGGAGGACTCATACTCAGTGGACCGGGGCCCCACTAAGCAACATCCGCCACAACTGGGGGGTCCCCTTACGCAGGACATTGGTTAGGTGGTTGCCCCAAGAATAGAGAAAGCAATATATTTCTAGCCTATTTACAGGGTGGCCCAAAAAAAGTGAGAACATCTCGTAAATTAAAAGCTTAAATAGTTTACTTATTTACCTTTTTTAGCTATATAACGTCTTTATTTGGAAAATTTCCAGTCGCCATCTTTTTTTTAAATTTGTCAATCGTTTACATCTGTCTTTTTGAATTTTTAAAAAACTTATATGCTATGAGATTTGCTCCCTTTTTTTGGGCCACCCTGTATATATTTTTTTTAAACTTTGCAGTGATGTTTACTGAAAATTCAGCAAAACATGTTGCAATTTAATTATGTAGCCCGGGAATCTAAAACAAAAAAACACATAGGGGTATGTTTACTAAACATTCCTAACGTGCGGGGCCGCGCTAGTGTGCCTGTGCCATATAAGGAGTGGGCGGTTCAGGCAGAAAATAGAAAAAAAAACGGTAGTAAGCAACCGGACGTGTGCGCGTCGCGCTAATGTGCGGGGGTCGACATTAGCGCGTGGAAAGGCAAAGTGGCGCGCTGCTGAGTATACAAAACAACAGAGCCGTGGTACAACGGTGAGGACAATGACCAATGGTGCAGGGGCCATGGGTTCAATCCCCCAGTGTGCGCAATGACAAAGGTCAGCTGAGGCAGTAACTGTAATGATTAAAATTGTTTTAGGAGGCAAATTAATTTGGAACGGCATAAGGCGGCGCACAGTTATTTTTGGGCGGCATAAGGCGGCGCACAGTGCTTTTTGGGCGGCATAAGGCGGCGCACAGTTATTTTTGGGCAGCAGAAGGCGGCGCACTGGTCCCCTTGGGCGGCAGAAGGCGGCGCGCTGATAGGCACAAGGCGGCGCGCTGATGCACAAGCACAGGAACAGAGCCACAGCACAATGGTTAAAACACTGACCAATGGTGCAGGGATCAGGGGTTCAACTCCTCACAATGCCCAGTGAAAAATGCCTGCTGAGGCAGTATGTATTATGTTGTGGAGTGCTGTAGGAGGCTGTATAATTTTATTTTGTTATCACTACTAGCAAACGCACTCTCCCAGCATGTTAACATACGGCGGCCCATAAGGCACATGTTACAGTGCACTGTTCGCCAAGGCACCCTTGAATGTCCCCTATAGGGCAGCATGTATGTTGCGACACAGGATAATGTATAGTGCACCCTATAGGGATGGCAACCATAAGGTGGCCTACAGGGCGCCCTATGAAGCACCCTCAGAGGCACCTAATGGGTATAGTAAGCTGAGGGTGGTCTTACCGGCATAGACATATGTACAGTAAATAAAAATAAAGCTGTGGACAGCCCTACCAAAGGGCCCCACTGTGGGTTTGAACCCATGACCTCTGGCTGCACAGGCAGTGATGTAACCATTGCGCTACAGCTCCATAGCTGTAAGCAGGCCCCTGGCTGGCTGCAGATAGCCTACACGTCACCTCACAGACAGTCTGCTGGTGTCAACAGGATAGGGTTAGGCCACCCGTACCCATGCTGCACTGCACATGCAAATTAGCTGTCCGCAGATGGACACAAGATGGGGAATGCACCCCCACAGCACCTCGGCCCTGTTGGGGGAAGTGACCGGGTGCACCCACACAGCACCTTGGCCTAGTAGGGGGCACTGACCGGGTGTTTTACTGGCACAGAGTAGCCACACACCGTTACATCGTGCGGGTACTGTGCTCACCCTGAGTGTGCAATGAGGTGGCCAGGACCAGGTCAACAACACCTGCCATGGCTGATGGAGGCCAAGCGGGCGTTCCAAAGCAGTGTTAATGTGTCAGATAGCTAGTTTCTGCACAAACACCATGGATATCCCTGTCTGCCGCTATCAGGCGCGCACACCCCCCCCGTGGCAAACATGGTCCCCCATCAAGGGATCCACACTCTACCTCCCTGCAAAGGTGGCAGTAGAGGGCAACATCAACCCCAGTCCTGCTGAGGAACACCACCACCCCCCCCCCAGGCAGGCAGCTCTATACACAGCCATAACACAATAGCAGACAGACATAAGCCCACTCCACCACCAGATATTCCCCTGCAGCAAGCCAACAGCCACTGCACCCTGCAAGACATTTACCAGCTACAAACAGTCTGCTGGTTAGTCCATAGTGCATGTTCCCAATGGAGATGCATGCACCCAGAACTGGGCTGTCTGCATACACAGCAAGCAGATAGATCAGTGACTGGGCCCCAAAGAGAAACCCATATCTATCACATGAGGGAACTACTATACAGCACTATGGGGGGGCCTAGCCATGCTGTGGTCACTGCACAGTCAGGGTGAGCGTGATCCCCCAGAAGGACATGCTTTGGCCACCCTGTCTGTGTAGGTGGTGGCCGGACACTACAATATCCCAGCCAATGTCCCTGCCAGGGCCCTATGCCCAGTGCAGATGCATCCTGGCCACGCCACCCTGCCCTGGCTATACCCATGGTACCTTGCACCTCATTATGCACATTGGCTGGCCAATACTGGCAACAGTGCTGGCAGTGTGGGCTGTTGAAGGGGCTTGCAGCCAACACCCACTGTATAGACAGACACACACTTCCACACCTCTGCCATCATGGTGCTACGATTGAGGGGGTAAGTAGCCTTGCCCACCAAACCGGTCCTGAGCACGGCAAGGCATGGATATGGTACGCATTACAGCTGGTGGTCACTCCCCAGGGTGGTAAGCACCGTCAGAGGCCAGGCCTGGAGCATGCCCCGCAAACACCTAACAGATTGTTTGGATGGGGTCAACTAGCAGTATGTACGTAACGTATGGATATCTGCCTGCCTGTGCTCCTAGCAAACGTCTCAGAGCTGTGTAGGGTGACATTGGTAAGTTATGCAAGTGCTCGTTGTGGGTGCTGCATGCACGGTCCAATGTTCTGCCTTTCCAGGAGACATTGGCCAATGGGGCCTGTGGGTGTGGGTGTGTCTGCCCTTGATGGCTGCTGCTTTACGGCACAGATTCCCAACTCCAGTCCAGGTTTGCATCACACTGTTCGGGTTTTCCTGCTATCCCTCATGAATATGCATGGGCTACATCTACATGCCATGGGGGTGGTGCATAGATATACAGCACAGGCATTTGTATGAGTGTCAGCAGGGAACCTGACTGGTGTGTGGCCCACCAGGACTGCATTTGGGTGATTCTGCTCTAGGTACTGCCCCTGTTCATGGTGTCTGTGCTCAGTGGGGTAAAAGATAGATGTCTTACCATTGCATATGTCCCCGCCATGAAAGGTGTGTCCTTACTATCACTGTTTAGTTGTGGGAAAAATATGTGGGCAGGATTGGCAGTAGCCCCAGCTGGGCTTTGAACCTGTGACCTTCTGTTCTTGCATGCATTGTCTGTGTGCACTGCACCACTGTGTAGCCACTGATTCCTTGGATTCCCTGGACATGGCTAGGCCTCTGTCTTCTGTGGTTAGCAGCCACTGCCCCCTGCACCACATGTACTTGTCCGCCAACATGCTGGCATGAACATCTCTCAGAAAAAAAAGTTGACCTGATTGCAATGTGGCAGTACGGGACTGCATTTGGGGGACTTGGCTGTAGGTAATGCCCATTGTTGTGGTGTGTGTGCGGTGTTGGGTAAAATATGGGTGTTTTCCCCATGCTTATGTTCCCTGCACTACAGGGGTGTCTGCGCTATCTTTATTTAGTGGTGGGTAAAATATAGGGACTGGGCTGGCAGGTGCCCCAGCTGGGTTTTGAACCTCTGCCCTCTGGTCCTAGAGGTAATGACTCTGTCCACTGTACCACACTTTGGCCACAGAGACAGTGCAGCCCCTGGAGGCAGTAAGCCTGGCAGGATGGAGTCACAAACCCTGCTCTACTCATTTTTACTGTGGGCATATGCACCCTTTCTGGTGACAAACGTGCACATAAACACCAAAAATGACCACGGGAAATGGGGGAGAAAATATCACCACGCTGGGCGACAGTGATATTAATGGGCAACCATAGCAAACACTCCGAGGAAAGCTCCAAAAAACGGAAATGTTTTTCGGAAGAGTCTCCGCTCCGTAGACCCTTCCAATATTCATCTCTTTTTTCTGGAGCTTTGCTGGGTGTGTTTTGTATATTTGCCCATCACTATAACTGTTCCCCAGCTGGATTACTATTTATAATAGTTTTGTTGTGGTCATTTTCAGGTTCTATTTGCAATTTTGTTCTGTGCACATATATCACACTGCACACGTTTTTTAGGTTTCCCCGGTGTTCCTGTACATTGCTGACGGAAATGGTTTTCTCTTCCCTTTAAATGCCCTCTACCGCGAGGGTTTCACTCGCGCTAATTTTTACATGGAAATTCGGGCCCGATACTGTGCGGGGAGCCTCTCCCCTCCCACTCTCCACCCATTGACCCCGTCCCTCCGCCCCTCCGGAGCCTTCCTCCGCCCTCTTTTAGCCGTTCCACGCCTCTATCGGACATTTGCGGGCCCGCACTTGTACGGGGCCCATTAGTGTGCCGCGTACCTGTGCGGGGGTGACACGCACGTGTGCGGGGCGTTTAAACGCGTTTCTGCGCGTTTAAATGCCGCGTTGCCGTGCGCTATTTTGCGTCGCGCAGATTTGCGGACTTTAGTAAACATGCCCCATAGACTCCTGACACTGTACACGGGACCAACATGTTATTTACTGTAAACATAGTGTACTCTGTAAAAGACAAAGGAGATGCAAGGTGATAACACACCAAGGAGCAAAAATAAAAAGTGATGCAATGCAATGCAGTTTATAACACCAAAATAAAATTATAACAACTGTACACACAGTTAAAAGTGGCACATATATGCTACGTGGACACACCATCATAGGTCAGAAAAAAACTCCACTATTAACTGCGTGAGACTAATAGTTACTGTATAATATTCTTGTCATGAGTGAACATCTCCGGCACATGAATATACTGTGCTCAGTACAGACATTACACACAGCACACAGCAAATCACTTAGCTGGAATGACTGGAACACAAGTTGCAAACATTGTCCACGCTCCAATCCTGGACAGTCTGTAGGCATAGCAGGGGTGGTTGCGGCAACTGGTCAGCAGTGATATTGAGCCGCTAACCGGATTGCTAAACTACATAAAGTTAGGACAAGTCAATGGCCGTTCTAACTTTATACAGTTTAGCTATCTGGCTAGTGGGTCAATATTGCCATTGACCAGATAGCGTCTGCGATCACCAGCAAAACTGTATATTCAGCCAGATAGGCTATGTGTTTCTGTTGTGACCCGTCCTGAACACTTTTAGTAGATGAGTAAAATACTGAAAGAAAGAAAGAAAGAAAGTAAATCAAAGAGTCACATCTCCAGGAGCAGCTAATGAGAAAGTGCCAGCCAGAAAGGATCTATTGACCTAGAATTACTGTACTCTCGTAGAGTAAATATACTACCTGATGTTTAAAGGCATTAATGCGGTTAGCAGAGCTGCTAACCACATTAATCACCTTGGCAGGGATATTCAGCAGCACTACCACGGTTAATGCCACTGATTATCTGCGGATGCCGCTGCTGCACACTCCAGTGCTAATTGACTAGCATCGGGGCGTCCCAGGGGTGGAGTAGAGGCAGCACCCAGCAATAACTGAGCAGCGGCAATATTGAGCGACTGCCCAGTTATCACAACGTGGTGAAAGTTAGGCACTTTAAAGGCTGCTTAACTTTCACCGCAGAAGCTAACTGGTCAGCGGCTGAATATTGCTGCTGTCCAGTTAGCTTCATCACTATCTGGCTGAACCGGATATTCAATGCCAGTGGCTGGATATGGCCCCGGCATAAAATTTCCATGTCTACAGTTCAGCAGTGGCACCACCACTGAATATTGGGCCCAGATTTAATAAAGAAACCATTTTGGATCTGTGCAAAAATGATAAAAGGAGATTTGTATAGCAATATTGGGGAAGCCATGCTTTGCTCATACATATAACTTTCTTTATATACCTTAACTTTCTTTGACACAGATAGTGGTGAGAAAGGAGGGGCAGTTTGAAAGGAGCAGTTTCCAAACATTCCTTTAGTTTGGAACAAATAATAGAATTAAACCAAATGTGACAATATATTTAACCATTAGATGTTACTGTCAAGAGATTTCAAAGGATGGATTTTGCAGTTTAAGCACAGGATGTCTCTTTTCTCATGAGAACAGCAACTGATGTGCTTCTCCATCACTAATAGGCAGTACATAGTTGTTACTGAACATAGAAACCATGAAGAAAGCAGTATGGTTCAGTCCCCAGGTTTCACAGTAGAATTTACAGTAAAGCAAATGAAAGATAGAGCTGAATCATTAAAAGCCAACATAGCAGGGATAGGGGTGTAGCAGCACTGAGGAGGAGGGGTGCCTTGGGGGAAAAGCATGTGGAGTATGCCACATATAAACATAAAAGCAGAGAAAATGACAGCAGATGAAGACCATATTGCCAGACCAGTTTGTCCATCTATACCAGCTATTAAACTCTACAATTCCATCCTCTCCCTTAAAGATCCTCACTGCTTGTCCCATGCTTTGAATTCAGATACAGTCTTAATCTCTGTCACCTTCATGAAATTCACCATCCTTTCCATAAAGAAATATTAACTTAGTTTAGTCCTGAATCTATCCCATTTCCTTCTGTCTACTTTTAGTTTAGCTAGCTCCTCACAAACATAGATGTTGCTACAATAACTTCTGGGGTATCAAAGTGCAAAGGCACACCCTTTCAAGCCCCTAATGTGGCAGGCTCTGCAAAGGAAGGCAAAAACACTTTCTGGAAAAAAAAAAAACAGCCTTCTGGAAAAAAACCAGCCTCTTATTTTTGTGCTTTGATATAGCAAGGCAAAGAGACTCCAGGCACAAGGTAGGTTTTCTCTGCTTTAAAAGACCTCCTTCACCCTGGACACACTAGCCAATAGTCAAACTGGTAGGGTTTGTTATCTTCTTTGTAGTCCTAACCAGGGCTGGTGCTATCATTAGGCAAACTAAGCAATCACCTAGAGCACTAGGCATCCGGGGCACCATTGCTGTCACTGTAGCCCCTCTCTGTGGCTTGCAGCTGCGGCAATGGCTCAGTAAATGTGGGGTAGAGTTTATCTCTGGCCATCCTTGTTGTTCCTGGGCTTGACAATGCTTCTTCCACTCCTCTCTGACAAAGACTTCAATACCGGAAGTAGCATCAATGGGGGGAGGGGGGGCTGTTATAGGGATGATTGATGTTTAATCAGAAAGAGAGATTGAACTTTATCCGATTAAACTGTATTTGAACTAGATATTAAACTATATCTGAACTAGGCATTGAACTTTATTTGAACTAGACATTGAATTGAGTCGGGTCATTGTGTGCCGGACATGCTGTCAGTGTACAGCTGCATGGGAAGGAAGTTTGGGGATGAGGACAGGCAGCTATATGAAACAGGCAGGATGCCTGACTAGAAGATTTTTGTATGTGACTTTATATGGACATATCAGGTGACGAGTCTTGTCAGCTGACCTCGAATCACTTGTTTGTCAACGTGTATAAAGGTAGTTGGAAAGCCCCAAACAAACTGGCAACCACCTTTTCTTCTGTGATGGTCGTGACGTGTCCTGAACTTGGCTCCAGTCTACGCTGTGGGGCTTTCCCAGCTGAAGAGAGCGGACTGTGAAGAGAATGTCCTGTTCAGTGACGTATCTATAATCTTTATATAGATAGATAGATAGTTATCCTGTATCAATAAATATATTTTGTAACCACTATCATGTAATGCTATATCTTCAATTTGCTCTTGAGAGTGATAATTAAAGGACCTGGCCTGACCGAAGTCAGGGGTGGAAGAGGCATTGTCAAGGCCAGGAACTGAGGAGGCAATGTCGACGACCAGAGGTAAGCACTGCCCTGCATTTACTGAGCTATTGCTGTTGCTGCAGGCCCTGGAGAGGGGGGGGGGGCGATGGGGGAGGGAAGAATGGAGGGGCCTGCCTAGGGCATCTCCAGTCCTTACACCGGCTCTGATCCTACTGTCATGGGAAGGTCTCCCAAGCCTTTCTCATTGCCTGCATAGAACTGCTACCCAATGCCTGCATAGAACTGCTACCCATTGTTGCACAGAACTGCTACCCATTGCCTGCTTAGAACTGCTACCCATTGTTGTATAGAACTGCTACCCATTACTTGCTCAGACTTTGCTGCCCACTACCATGGCCCCACATCTCATTGTTCTTCTCTTCCTCATCCTCCCCAACTGCCTCCCCTCCTCCCTCCCCTTTCCCTACCTTCCCCACTTCTCCCTACCCTGCCCCTACCTTCCTCACCTCTCCCTACCCTCCCCCTACCTTCCTCACTTTTCCTTCCATTCTGCCCCCTAGCCTAGCACCTGCTCTTCACACCATCCCCCACATTCAACCAGCCCCCCTCTCCTTAAGGCAACCCCACCCTTGCTTCTGCCGTACTATCTCCACTTTACCTCACTCTCTAATACTCATTCTCCTTCTCTCATCAGGTAACATCAGCCCCAACCCTGCCCCCCCCCCCCGATTTCCATCTCACACTAAAAAAAGCTCCTCACGTACCCCATCTAATCTCATCCACATCCCGCTCCTCCCTCCTTCCGCCCTCCCCCATTCATCCCACAATCACTCATCCATAAATATCAACTCCAACCCTACCCCCATAAATATTCCCTCACACAACCCACCTGATACCATCAACTTACCCCTCATTTCCCCTCCCTTATGTCCTCCTTGGAGAGCACATACACCCAGACATACCCACCCACACCCTGCTCCCTCTAAATCTCGGTATTACCCTAGAAAGAAGTCCCCACGCTACTCTGATAAGAATTCCACACGTAACTTATCCAACCTTATCCATATCCTTCTCCTCCCCCCCCCCCCCCCCCCCCACCGCTCTCCCGTTCTCATGCGCCCTATGGAACGCATGCTCAGTCATTAGAAAAACCACTTTTATCCATGATCTTTTTATCTCTAATGCCCTACACCTTCTTGCCTTGACCAAGACCTGGCTTCCCCCAGATGATACCGCTTCCATTGCCTCTCTCTGCTATGGGGGCTACCAGTTCTCCCATACACCTCAATCTACTGGTTGCGGTGGTGACGTTGGCCTCCTTCTCGCTCCCTCCTGCCAATCCCAACCCCTCCTGCCACCCCAATCACACTCCCCCCTCTCCTTCGAAGTCCACTCCATTCGCCTCCTCACACCACTTCCCCTCCGAGTAGCTGTTATTTATCACCCACCCGACAAATCCAAATCAACCTTCCTCACTGACTTTGACTCCTGGCTTTCTGCCTTTATGGATCCCTCCTCCCCTACTCTTATTCTTGGTGATTTCAACATTCACATTGACAACCCCTCTCACCCCTATGCCTCTAAGTTCCTCACTCTTACCTCCTTGTTCGACCTCCAACTTTGCCCCACTGCTCCCACACACCTACACGGCCATTGCCTTGACCTAATACTCTTCTCCAATTCCTCTCCCTCAAATGTCCGCAAATCAATCCTTCCCTCATCTGACCATCACTTCTTAACATTTACTCTTCAGCTTCTGCCGTCCCAACCTCATCCTGTCTCCTCTGACCTATTTAGAAACCTTAATAATATCGATCCCCTGACCCTCTCCTCCACCATTTCTCCATCTCTTTCCTCCATTTTATCATCCGAGTCCATCGACAGGGCACTATCCTCATACAATGTTACACTATCTTCAGCCCTTGACACTCTTCCCCCCCCCCCCCACCCCACGTCCTGTAAAACTATCTACTCCCCAACCCTGGCTTTCACCCACAATCCGTTACCTACGCATCTGCGCCCGTTCTGCCGAACGAGCCTGGTCCAAATCCCGCTCCCCAGAAGACCTTCTACATTTCAAATTCATGCTTGGCTCCTTCCAGTCAGCCTTGGCACTTGCCAAACAAGATTACTACATCCATCTGACCAACTCCCTTGCCTCCGATCCTCACTGTCTCTTTAAAACCCTCAATTCTCTCCTCAAGGTCCCCCCGCCCCCAATCCTGCCCCCCCTTTCTGCCCAAACACTTGCAGACTACTTTCACGATAAAATCCACAAAATTACCCTCCAATTCCCTACCCCTCATCTACCTCCCCTCCTCCCCAACTCTCCTCACCCATCCATCCTCCCCCCACCTCCCCCATCCATCCTCCCCCCACCACCCTCTCCTCCTTCCCTCTGATCTCTGAAGAAGAACCCATCCATACTCCCCCCGCCACCCTCTCCTCCTTCCCTCTGATCTCTGAAGAAGAAACCGCACTCCTTCTTTCCTCCTCCAAACCCACCACCTGTTCATCAGACCCTATCCCCACCCATCTCCTACGTTCCATCTCCCCCACCATTGTCCCCTCCATCACTCATATCCTCAGCCTTTCTCTCTCCACTGCAACTGTCCCAGTTGACGTCAAACATGCTGTTATCACACCCCTCCTCAAGAAACCCTCACTTGATCCCACATGCCCTTCCAACTATCGACCCATCTCCCTCCTTCCCTTCATATCCAAACTATTAGAACGAGCAGTCCACATCGCTGTCTCGACTTCCTCACCTCCCAGGCCCTCCTGGACCCACTACAATCCAGCTTCCGTCCCCTACACTCCACTGAAACGGCACTCACAAAAGTCACCAATGACCTGTTCCTTAGCTAAATCTAAGGGCCTCTATTCTATCCTCATCCTTCTTGACCTGCCTTTGACACCGTTGACCAGAACCTTCTCCTCACCACCCTCTCCTCCCTTGGCTTCAAGGACTCCGTGCTATCCTGGTTCTCCTCCTACCTCTCCCATCGCTCATTCAGTGTATGCTCTGGCAGTTCCTCCTCCTCCCAGACCCCGCTCCAGGTAGGTGTACCTCAGGGATCTGTCTTGGGCCCCCTCCTTTTCTCTCTCTATACCCAACGCCTTGGAGCGCTTATCTCCTCCCATGGCTTTCAGTACCATCTCTATGCCGCCGACTCCCAGATTTACTTCTCTACACCTAATATCTCTCTGGCAACCCAGTCCAAGATCTCTGCCTGTCTTTCGTACATTGCTGCCTGGATGTCTCATCGCCGATTGAAACTGAACATGGCTAAGACTGAACTCCTTGTCTTTCCACCCAACTCCTCCCCCCCCCCCCCACTTCCCCCTCTCTCAGTCCAGGTGGATGGATCTACTATCCTTCCTGTTCCCTCGGCCCGCAATCTAGGGGTTATCTTTGACACCTCTCTCTCCTTCTCCACGCATATCCAGCTTGTAGCTAAGACCTGCCGCTTCTTTCTCTACAACATCAGCAAAATCCGCCCCTTCCTCTCTGAACACACTACCAAAATGCGTGTCCACTCCTTAATCTCCTCTCGCCTTGACTACTGCAACCTACTCCTCGCCGGTCTCCCCGTGAGCCACCTTCTTCCCCTTCAATCTATACAAAATCACGCTACTCGACTAATCTTCTGCCAGCCTCGCCATGCCCACATTACTCCTCTTCTCAAGTCGCTTCATTGGCTCCCTGTCCAATTCCGCATCCAATTCAAGCTTCTCCTCCTGACCTATAGATGCATTCACTCTATGGCCCCTCAATACCTCTTATCTCTCCTTACGTCTCCTCTCGAAATTTGCGCTCCACTAACAAATTACTTCTATCAATGCCTTTCACCCGCACCGCGAACTCCCGACTGCGCTCCTTTCACCTTGCTGCACCATACGCCTGGCCCTCTTCAAATTTAGGTTGAAGACCCACCTCTTCACAGTTGTATTCAGATCCTGACTTCCATCTTTATCTTCCCTAACCCCCATCAATGTTTATGACTAAACTGTACCACACCATACCTTCCCGCAGAACTGACTAATGCTCTGCACTGTTCTAATTAGATTGTAAGCTCCGATGAGCATGACTCTGACGGGCAGGGACTGTCTCTTATATGTTGGCTACCTCCTGTAGGTTAGCTGTGCAGCGCTGCGTGCGTAGCGCTTTACAAGTGCTAAGTAGTAGTAGTAATAGTAGGTTCATATCTCGAGTGGAAGAAACAAATAAAACTGAAAATATCTGTAAAGCAAATGCAAAGTTTATTTCTCTACTGCAGTACAGCTGCTCTGAACAAGGAGTAGCAGCCCTGAATGTGAATTGTGCAATTGAGAGAGTTGACAGACATGCAGAGATTCTAGCACAAAATGCAAGTCTCTGCCTAGTATTGATCAGGCACATCTTTTATAGGCAAAAAGGCAGAAATATAGATGTCAAGGAAGCGGAAACGAAGGGGCCCAGGTAGGTATTTCATCCTGATAATTTCTCAGATCTGTTTTAGAAATGTATTGTTAACTGCAAGATTCCTATCTCTTGGGCCAACAGCCTTTCCATCTTTGTTCCTATTGGCTAACTGAACAGCATTTCCATCTTTGTTCCTATTGGCTAAAATAATAGAAGCAAAGAAGAGTCTTAAAACTAGATATAATGTAGTCTTAAAACTAGATATAATGTCAGGGGATTGCAGTTCTGGAATTTTCCATCCATTCTAGCTTATCTATCAGTTAATGAGGGGTAGGCTTAATATTGTGGGATAAACTGTATATTTCTTGATACAATCTTAGAGAAGGAAAAGAGGAACAATCTTAAATTGATTATGTTTCACCAGAAGTCAACTGGAGGAGAGGAAAGAGGGGAGTCTCAACTGGTGGATATCGCCACTTCAATCATAAACAAAAATATATCAGTGGTATGCCATATGTCTTCTGCACAGGTTCCCCTTTTAGAAGAGTCCAGAGTTCCTAAAGCCCATGCCCCTGTCAAGTGGCCTCCTTTACTAACTCTGCCATAGCCACACTCCTATCTCTCCCTTAGAATCCTAAAGCTCATCCCAGCATTCCTTCCCCACCTTCTGAAAATCAGAGCCTTTTGTATTTGCTGTGTGTTGCAGCCCTGCTGTGATGTCATCAGCCATGAGATTTGCAGAAGTCACACACAGGAATAGATTCTTGAAGGACTACAAAAAGGGACTGCTACTTCTGGAAAGAGATCTGCAATTGTAAGTATTTACTTCTGGGAATTTTTCTAAATCTTGGGGAAAAAGGAACTCTTTAGATTAAAGCTGATTAATCTGTGTAAATTAGAATCCAGTGTATTTGTTAAATCAGTCAGGGCCTAGTATCATCAAAGAGCTTCTACTTAAATTAAAAACTCAACAGCAGCTTTCAGTTTAAGTTTAAAACCCAGCAGAGAGCTTTCAGTTTAAATTCAGAACCCAACAGAGAGCCTTCAGTTTAAATTTAAAACCCAGCAGAGAGCTTCTAGTTTAAATGTAATACTTAGGGCCTAGTATCAGCAAAGAGCTTTAATTTAAATCAAATCAGAGTATTACTTAGCATAAACGGAAAAATAGGGTCAGTATTCTTTGAGCAATAAATTGTTTCTAGAGACCTTTACAAAGAGGCCTTCTAGATAGGGGGCAAGAGACATGTGAAATTGTTTTAAATAGATGTTAAAACCAAGTGACTGATCAAAGGGGCATTCTGAAAGACTCCCACTATCAAAGCAAGGGCTGTGTGAATCATCCAGGAAATTGGTAACAAATTACCTTAGAAGCACATGACAGAGTATGTGTAGCAGCCAGCTTTTAATAAGTCTTCTTTCCCTCCCTCCCTCACCGACTCCTGCCCACCCCTAGGATAATTGTAGCTTTATAGGTGCTTAAACCTCTTAAAGGGAAGGAGGTGCCAAATTCACTCTCAGGTGCAGCTGTTTATCCTCATCAGGCATATATTAAGGACCTGATATTAACTAATCTTGAGGTGAACAAAGTCCATTAAATGTATTAGGTATAATTTTATTAGTATAAGTGTCCCCAGCAAACCTAAGTTAACAACTTAAATACCTTAACATAAAACTAAGATGCAGGCAGCAGTCCAGCAGTGAGATGGGGGCTTTCCAGTCTTTTGCATTGAGTGTCACATGTATGATTTTCTCCCAGTTGGTAAGGGATCTTACGTGTGCACTAGGTGCAAGGAGCTCTTTGCTCTCAGGGAACAAGTCCAATTTCTGGAGGCTAAAGTAGCAGACTTGGAGGACATAAGGAAAACAGAAGTACATAGACGAGACCTATAGGGATGTAGTACTGAAGTCCCACCTCCAGTCTGGCAGCATCCCTGTTGCCATGGAAAAGAGGTCACATGACAGGAGAGCATTACCCCGGTGGGACAGGAAGTTATCCTGCAGCTAGGATCTGTCCTCCAGGTGATATAAAACTCTCTCTCACTGAGGAGGTTTCTCCAGGCCATGTGCCCAACGAGGGAAGGGTTAGGATAGCCGTTATAGTTGGTGATTCGATCATTAGGCATGTAGATAGCTGGGTGGCTGGTGGACATGAAGATCGCCTGGTAACATGCCTGCCTGGTGCAAAGGTAGCAGACCTCACGTGCCACCTAGACAAGGTCTTAGATAGTGCTGGGGAGGAGTCTGCTGTCTTGATATATGTTGGTACCAATGACATAGGAAAGTGTGGTAGGGAGGTTCTGGAGGTCAAATTTAGGCTTTTAGGTAGGAAGTTGAAATCTATAACTTTCAGCATAGCATTCTCTGAAATGCTTCCCATTCCATGTGCAGGAAACAAAAGGCAGGCAGAGCTCCAGAGTCTCAATGAGTGGATGAGACAATGATACAAGGAAGAGGTTTTTGGATTTGTAAGGAACTGGGGAACATTCTGGGGAAAGGAGGGGCTTTTCTGAAGAGATGGGCTCCTCCTTAACCGGGATGGAACCAGGCTGCTGACATTAACCTTTAAAAAGGAGATAGAGCAGCTTTTAAACTAGATAATAGGGGAAAGCCGACAGTTGCCCATGGTTTGGAACAATGTATCCTTGAATGATACTAGCAAAAGATTGAAGTTAGGACATATCAACAAAGAGGTTCCAATAAAGACTAAAGTAACCCAAATGCCCTTGAGTATAGACCAGACAGAGCTTGAAGATTCCAAATCACCCCTGCCTACTGATAACCAGATTAATATGAATAAATTAAAAAGCTTGTATGCAAATGCTAGAAGTCTAAAAATAAGATGGGAGAGTTAGACTATATAGCATTAAATTAGAGGTTAGATATGATTGGTATCTCAGCAACATGGTGGAAGGAGAACAACCAGTGGGATACTGTGATACCTGGGTGGAGGGGTTGCACTCTTGTTAGAGAGGGCATTGAGTCATAAAGGATTAAAGTTTTGCAGGAAACAAAATTCACCGTAGAATCTCTATGGATTTAAATTCCTTGTAAAAAGGGAAACGGTAAGGCGATGGTAGTGGAGGTGTATTATTGACCACCTGGCCAGAATGAACAAATGGATGATGAAATGCTCAAATAAATCAGGGAAGCTAACAAACGTTACAGCACAGTAATAATAATGGGTGATTTCAATTACCCCAGTATCGACTGGGTCAGTGTCATGGCAGGACATGCTAGAGAGATAAGGTTTCTCGATGAAATAAATTACTGCTTCTTGGAGCAGTTGGTTCATAAACTGACCAGAGGGGAAGCCATTTTAGACCTAGTGCTTAGTGGAACACAAGATCCACAATACTATCTTTTAACTTTCAAAAGGGAGACTATGATAAAATAAGGAAAATAGTTAACAAAAACTAAAAGGAGCAGTTGCAAAGGTTAAAGATTTACATCAAGCATGGGTCTTGTTTAAAAATACTATCTTGGAAGCCCAGAACAACTGTATTCCATACTTTAAGAAAAGTGGAAGGAAGTCCAAAAAAACTGCCAGCATGCTTTAACGGTGAGGTCAGAGAGGCTGTTATTGCCAAAAAAGCATCCTTCAGGAATGGAAAAAGGAGCCAAATGACGAAAACTGGAAAAGCAGAAGCACTGGCAAGTTAGATACAAGGCATTGATAAGTGTCATAAGGTAGCGCTGTCAGAACCTATGGAACTAGGGAACTCTGAGCAAAACGTAAGGGAAACTGACAGCTCAGGTTCACACATGGGGAAAGGTTGCTATAAGCAACAGATAAAAACAAAGCCACGAGGTGTAAGGGAACGCCCGAACAGAAGCGTAGCACAAAACTCATTAGGAAATGAGGAGCACCTGCATGGGGGCGGAGCCCAAACTAACACCAGCTTAAACACATTTAAAACTCACTTACCGGAAGGTAGAGGGAGAGGAGTGGCAGGAGCTACTGGAGGAGTAGTAGATGCTACGGAGAGAACTGCTAAGCGTGAAAACAACCAGTGGAGCTGTAAGGACGGAGCCAGAGAGATTGCCTGGGGCATATGAGGCTGGTGATTCCCAGGGAAGCTGTTGTGAGCAGCAGTGCACAGCTTTTCAATATCCCCAGGAGCATTGCTACGAAGTAAGCAGAGGTGGCAGTCCAGCAGCTAAGTCCAGGAGGTATAGATTACCCAACACCAGGGATTCAGCAGGGGAAAACATTTACCCTGAAGGAAGTTTGAAGCTAACAGAGAAACACCGTGGAAAGGGTTCTTCAGAACAGACCTTTGCTCGACCGAGAGAACAGGAAGTAGCAGTGCCTAAAGGTAGGCGTATTTACTCTAGTAGAAGAGGTTTAAAATACCCTGATTTGCCCTGCACTTACCAGGAACTGTGTAACTCTCAAGGGCCTGACTACAGTGAATATGGTAATTTCCCACGGGCCACTAGTTTAGTGGAGGAGGGGAATGCTTTAGCTCACCGGCAAGAACATTATAACCTCAACGGCAGCTGTGTGCCGGGAGAAGTTTATTCTGATGAGGAAGGAATGCAATTTGAGACTGTTGGAGAGTCTTCAGACGGGAGTGAGATGGACTGTACATACACTCTGGCTGATTGCATATCATCTCTTTGTTGAAAGTAGCAAGAACTGTTTAAAAAAGGAAACAGGAAGAAAAGTTCTGTAAGTGAAATGAGCTGTTTTCTTTTTACTTTTTGTTCCATTAACTAATGCTGAAGTAAGCCAAATTTTGTTTGAAACATTTCTTTAATTGTGTCACCAGACGAAGAGTCTGCAATTCTTTGTGTTCCACTGTTATGAATCTACCCCGGATGGGGAATAAAGCCTGTGTTTAACCTTACCCTCTGCCTACAACTACACTTCTTTGGCTAATGTTAAAAACCACAGGTCCCAGAAGGCCTTTCTAAAGCCTTCACAGGAAAGTCTACAGCCATTAAAATACTGCCCCATTAAACTACCCAAGCCTTTTTGCCTCTGGGTACGTTGGTGGGTGACATAGTGGCGTCGTCTAGAGGATTTTATTTTAACTTTTGGAATAAAAGGACACTTTTAAAGAAGAATACTGCTGTACCAGGGGACCCCTGAGAAGCAAGCACGCAGGACAGACCAGACGCTGAACAGTGATCTTTCTTGCCAAAGCTAGAATCTATGCAGATCCTAAGGTAACGGATACGTAGGGCACTAGCGTAGTTGGATAAAGGGCAAGAAAGAGGGCGCTCCTGTGTTGCGGGAAAGGGGGTGAAGAAACGTAAAAGTACCGCACTTGGTGGTTTTTTTTTCTTTTCTCCACAGGGTCACGGCAGAAGGATGGAAGTCCAAGACGTAATGAGCTGGATGCAACACCAGTGGGACAAACAGCTGGAGTTGGCCCGGCATATGCAAGAGCAGACGGCAAAAATGATCATGGAGCAGCAGAAGCCACTCCTAGATACCATGAGAGCATTTTTGGAGAAATCGCCAGGACATGGGACTGAGAACCCTTATGTAGTTCCAGGGGTAGGACTCAATGCTAGCCATGCATTCACATTGGGACAGTTAAGTCCACAGGACAATATAGACGATTTTATAGATGCCTTTGAACGGATAGGGGAGGCATTGAAATGGCCAAGAGAGCAGTGGGCAACCCGCTTTGCGGTATCACTCACTGGGGAGGCTCTCTCCGCTTATAAAGCAATGCCTGCCATCCTTGCTGCTGACTATGAGGAAATGAAAAGGGCAGTTAAGGATAGGTTAGGGCTATCTAGCATGCATTACCGCAGGTTATTTAGGGAAGCTAAGATGAGGGCACAAGAAACCCCTAAAGCTCTGCAGCAGAGGCTGGAAAATTTGGCATACAAGTGGTTAACTCCTGAACGGAGGACTATTGACTCGGTGTTAGATACAATTATTTTGGAGCAGTTTCTCCAGGCTGTACCCACCGAAGTAAAAACGTATCTCACGTTGCAAAATTGCCAAAATACTGATGATGCAGCCAGTTTGGCCGAACGCTATTTCGAGGCACAGATGGTTGGCACCTCAGAGTTGGGTCTGAGGAAAGCAGCAGGCATGGCAGAGTTTAAAAGAGAAAAATGTTTTAAGGGAAAAATGTTTAATGTGTCTAGTAAAAGTACTAATGATGACATGTTTCTTGTGCATAGAGGGAAATGTTATGTGTGCGGGAGAGCCGGCCACTTCCAAAAGGACTGCACGGAGCGGACTGTCCTCATGGCTGGGAGAGACAAACCACCGCAAGATGGATTTCTTATCCCTGTGCAGGTAGAGGGGGTAAAAGCATTGGCTCTGCTTGACCCGGGGGCTGACCAGAGCATGATTACGTCCAGGCTCTGGGAAGCCATTGAGAGGCGCCATCAGTCAGCCCCGAGGCAAGCAGAAAGTCAGATGCGATTAAAATGCATACACGGGGCATTTTCCTGTTATCCTTTACAGAAATTGTCTATACGTGCAGTAGATATGGAACACACATTACAGGTAGCCATAATCCCTACATTGCCTAGAGATGTCATTTTAGGCAGGGACTGGCCACCCTTTCTCAAGGGTCTGGCGGCAGGGTTGAGTACCCAGTCAGGCCTAGTGTCTACCCGATCGCAGGCAGGGACCTCAGGGGAGGGAAGGACAGCATCTGAGGACCCCGGGGAGCCTGAGGGGGAGGAAGAGCCCCAAGAGGAAGAATGGGATAAGGGTGGATTAAGCATTCTGCCCACACATGACGACTTGATCCAAGAACCGGTTAAGGAGGGCAGGAAGGCGAAAGCGAAAAAACGCCAAGAGAGGCGTCATAGGACCCGGGGGAAGGCCGAGTTGGAGGCTGGTGCAGGGTTACCTTGGGTACCTGCAGAAGTGGTGAGCAAGTTCCCATCATTCCCAACAGAACAGCAGGCTGACCCGGCTCTAAAGAGAGCTTTCGAATGGGCCAGGGAAACCCGGCCTACCCTGCCCAGGTTTTTCCTGGAAAAGGAGATCCTATATAGGGAAAGTATTGACCCGTACTCCGGGGCTGTAAGAAAGCAATTGGTCGTGCCAACGATGTTTAAAGCTACGGTGCTGCGTCTGGCACATGACCACCCCATAGGCAGCCATAAGGGAGTCCAAGGCACCCTGGACCAAATATTGGTGAGATGGACTGTACATACACTCTGACTGATTGCATATCATCTCTTTGTTGAAAGCAGCAAGAACTGTTTAAAAAAGGAAACAGGAAGAAAAGTTCTGTAAGTGAAATGAGCTGTTTTCTTTTTACTTTTTGTTCCATTAACTAATGCTGAAGTAAGCCAAGTTTTGTTTGAAACATTTCTTTAATTGTGTCACCTGACGAAGAGTCTGCAATACTTTGTGTTCCACTGTTATGAATCCACCCCGGACGGGGAATAAAGCCTGTGTTTAACCTTACCCTCTGCCTACAACTACACTTCTTTGGCTAATGTTAAAAACCACAGGTCCCAGAAGGCCTTTCTAAAGCCTTCACAGGAAAGTCTACAGCCATTAAAATACTGCCCCATTAAACTACCCAAGCCTTTTTGCCTCTGGGTACGTTGGTGGGTGACATAAGGCAGGCAAAAAGAGAATTTGAGAAGCTTGCTATGGAAGCAAAAACGTGTAATAAAGTCCTTTTCAAATACATTCATAACAAAAAATCTGTGAGAGAGTCAGTTGGACCATTACATGATAGATCAGTAAAAGAGATACAAAGAGGGAACAAGGCCATAGCGGAGAGACTAAATGAACTCTTTGCTTCAGTCTTTACTGAGGAAGGTATAGGGATGTTACCCATGATTGAAATGGTATTTAAAGGAGATGCCGCAGAAGAACTGAAAGAAATATCGATATCCCCGGAAGATGTATTACAACTATTTGATAAACTGAAGAGTAGCAAATCACCTGGTCCAGATGGTATACATCCAAGGGTGTTGAAAGAACTGAAATATGAGACTGCAGACCTACTATTAGCAATCTGTGAACTCTCATTAAAATCATCTGTAATATCAGAAGATTGCAGGATGGCCAATGTAATGCCAATTTTTTAAAAAGGGTTCCAGGGGTGATCCAGGAAACTACAGACCAGTGAGCCTGATGTCAGTAACGAGAAAAATGGTAGAAACCATTATAAAGAACAAAATAACTGAACATGGTTTAATGGGAGACAGCCAACATGGCTATAGCCAGGGAAGGTCTAGTCTTACTAATCTGTCATGTTTTTTGAAGGTGTGAATAAACAGGTAGACAAAGGTGAGTCAGTTGATATAGTATATCTGGATTTTCAGATAGTCTTTGACAATGTCCCTCATGAGAGACTCTTGGCAAAATTAAAAAGTCATGGGATAAGAGGTAGTGTACTATTGTGGATCAGGAACTGGTTAAAAGACAGAAAGCAGAGGGTAGAGCTAAATGCCCAATTTTACCAATGGAGAAAGTGAATGGTGGAGTAACCCCAGGGATCTGTGCTGGGTCCGCTGTTTTTTAACATAATCATAAATAACCTGGACATGGGAATAATAACAAATGAGGTAATCAAATTTGCAGATGACACAAAATTATTCAAATTTGTTAAAACCCATGAGGACTGTGAAAAATTGCAAGAGCATCTTGATAAACTGGAAGACTGGGCATCCAAATGGCAAATGAAAATTAATGTGGACAAGTGAAAAGTTATGCACCTAGGGGGTTATTCTGAACCACAAATAGCTATTCGTGCGGCTGCAGGCCTCCGAATAACTTCCTCGCCGGTTGTGCGGGGAAGTTAGTTAGGGGCGGGGAAGGGGTGGCCTGGGTGCGGAGAGTGGGTGGGGAGTAGGTGGTCGCTGGCCCTGTACGTACAGGGCCGATTCTAATGTCGGCTCTGTACATCCAGAGCTAGTGAATTGGCAGGGAGATTATTCCATTTTTTTTTTGATTCGGGGCACAGAACGGCTGTGGGGGACAAAGTTAATCCCCCTGCAGTCTGACCCTGGCCTTAGGAGGCCGGATCAGGGATTGGGCTGTGGGGAATTAACTTTTGGGGCAGCGGCCGTCATCATGGCTTTTAAATGGAGCCGCAGTGCCATGGCAATGGGACACCATGGCGCCGTGGCTCCATTTAAAAGCCCTGGCTGAGTTAGTCGGGCTAGGGCTGTACGTGCAGGCCGGGACTGAATCACCGTCCCGGCCTGCACGTACAGTGTTGTTTGCAATTCTGATCCCACAGGGCTGGATGTGCCCCACAGGATCAGAATCACGATCTCCTTTGTACGTCTGGGTCAGCTCGGGCGTACAAAGGAGATCTACGTCGTGAATAGAATCGGGCCCATAGGAAAGAACAACCAAAACTATGGTTACGCAATGCAAGGTTCCACTTTAGGAACCACCACCCAGGAAGAAGATTTTGGCATCATCGTGGATAGCGTGTTGAAATCTTCCACCCCGTATGCAGCGCCAGCCAAGAAAGCAAATAGAATGCTAGGAATCATAAGGAAAGGAATGGAAAATAAAACAAAGGATATTATAATGCCTCTGTATCATTCCATGGTGTGACCGCACCTTGAATATTGTGTTCAATTCTGGTCGCCATATCTTAAAAAGGATATAGCGTTATTAGAAAAGGTACAGAGAAGAGCCACCAAAATGGTAAAGAGGATGGAAGGATACTCCTATGAAGAGAGCCTAAAAAGGTTAGGGCTCTTCAACCTGGAAAAGAGACGGCTGAGGGGAGATATGATAGAGGTCTATAAATTAATGAATGGAGTGGAATGGGTAAACGTAGATCGATTGTTTACGCCATCAAAATATAGAAAGACTAGGAGACATGCAATGAAGCTACAGTGTAACCTATTTAAGACTAATAAGAGAAAATATTTTTCACTCAACGTGTAATCAAACTCTGGAATTCGTTACCAGAGGATGTAGTAAAAGCTGTTAGTGTAACCGGGTTTAAAAAAGGTTTGGACAAGTTCCTGGAAGAAAGATCTATAAACCATTATTTAAGGAGACCCAGGAAATCCACTGCTTGCCCCAATAGAAGCATAGACGAACCTGCGTCTTTTGGGGAAACTGCTAGGTACTTGTGAACTAGATTGGCCACTGTTAGAAATAGGATACTGGGCTTGATGGACCTTGGTCTGACCCAGTATGGCATATCGTATGTTCTTATGTTTTTAATCCTTTGGCTGCCTGTCAAGCATTCAAAACAGGACTGGCTGAGGTGCCTTGTGCTAGCTGCTGGCTGTTAGTAACTGATCCTCGACCTCCTTACTCTCCCAGATTTTTTTATATGTGTCTGGAAGCGTGCATGACAAAACCAAATTGCACGAATTGTGATTTGTAAAAATTTTCATTGAACTTTCCATTTGGATGAAAACTAAAGCATATGTAATAAACATACCTTTTTTACACAATAACAGACTCCTCAGTGAAGCAGAGAAAAACTTTTATTACTATCTTGCAAGAAAAGGTGTCTTGAATGAGCAGTCACACCTATCCTTTATTCACAATTCTTTTATAGCATAATATGTCCTCTCCCTCTTCCAGCATGTCTATAACTGATTGGTTTATACTGTCTCACTCCACTCCTTGCGCTTCCGCACCTGTGGCAGGCTATGTGTTACTAGCCACGTAGCCTCTCCTTCCAGGATGCAGATATACAACAAAGGGAGTCAGAAAGTTATTACATACAAAATTATATTACAGAGTGGTAGATGAGTGGAATACAAAATTATATTACATTGTAAAAATAACATATCAGATTTGTTTATATCAAACCCCTCCTTATTTCGTTTTAGAGTTTTCATGTTACTTTTTACATGTACTCTACAGTTCCATAGGAAGCTTCTAATCTAGATAACATCCTTCCTGACTCTACCTCTTCCCCTTTATTGTCCATTAATAACATTGCATCCTTGTACACTGGAGGTGATACAATCATTTGTTTAGTGCTTGCCGTTTCTATCATTCTTTGAGTTAGCCCTCTTATACACGGTATTATGCAACACCACACCATAATTAATACTCCAGTTACAACAAGTACAGAGGTAAATATGGATACTATCACCCTTTTCCACTTCCCAAACCATGACTCCATCCATCCAGTGAGAGAGGTATCCGTCCCTGAATTTTCTGACAATTCCTCTGCCAAGGTTGCTAGTCCTCGCAGGGCTTTAGTAATAGTGCCATCGGGGGCCCTGTTATTGGGGATGAACGTACAAACATTTCCCTCCCAACATCACACACACGCCCCCTTTTTCAGCCGCCATCATAGCTAAAATCATTCGGTTCTCCCAGGCCATTCTGCTAGTGGCGTCCAATTGTTCCGTGATCCCCTTTATTGCATCCCTGGTATAATTGATAAACTGCTATTGGTTATAATATATATAATTTATCAAATCTACATTTTTGTTTATCGTGATTACCCATAACAGGGATTCGAATCCAGCTGCAATCTGGTTTCAGGCTTTATATTCATCCGGAATTCCCCGAGGGATTCCTATTGTGTCTATATATATCCTATCATCAAATGAGGCTCCCAAGGTACGCCTTCTTTTCCTTTGTATTTGCCCCTTGTCCTGTTCTGTGAATGCCAAGGTGAAAGGGACTTCCAATTGAACTATTGCACATGTTCCCGACCATAGGGTGGGCTATGTTGGTCTCAACGTCCGCCCTCCATAGTACCACCACAGGTCTGCCCTAGGGATTACCAGGTTGGAGTAGTTCTTCTCTTCTCCTTCCATCCCCATCAGGTTTAAGCTTAGAACGCAGGTGTTCACTTCCCCCACTTCCCTCGTGTAGTTCTTCCCCCTCCTGGTGAGACAGGTGGAGTAATTTCCAAACACTGCTGAAAATGTGTGGGGGGGGGGACTTTCACCTCCTTCAAGTCTGCAGGGGGAAAAAGCAAACTCAATGACTTGCAACTTTCATTTCCACAAGCCGTTTTTTTCCTGATACAGAGATATGAGGAATCTTACTCCATCGGGATCTGTATCCCACCTCAAGGGAAAGGGCACAACCTGTGCAATGGGCCTCCCAGAGGCACATGTGTAGCAATTGCTACAGTTGAGACTTCCTACGGTATATTTAACCCATTCCATCCAGGCGTTAACATCCCCATAACCCGTTTCCAGCTCTGGAGTGTACCTCAAATCTTTAATCTCCTGCAGACTTGAAGGAGGTGAAAGTTCCCCCCCACTATCTTGACTGCCTTAGGGTCCTTAAGAACATAAGAACATAAGACATGCCATACTGGGTCAGACCGAGGTCCATCAAGCCCAGTATCCTGTTTCCAACAGTGGCCAATCTAGGTTATACGTACCTAGCAATATCCCCAAAAGACACAGGTTCCACAATGCTTGTACTGGGTCAAGCATTGATATCCTGGGTCCCTTTTTAATAGTGGTTTATGGACCTTTCCTCCAGGAACTTGTCCAAACCTTTTTTAAACCCAGCTATACTAACAGCCCTTACTACATCCTCCGGTAACAGATTCCAGAGTTTGATTACACGTTGAGTGAAAAAATATTTTCTCTTATTTGTCTTAAATAGTTTACCCTGTAGCTTCATTACATGTCCCCTAGTCTTTCTATACTCTGATAGCGTAAACAATTGATCCCCGTTTATCCGTTCCACTCCATTCATTTATTTATAGACCTCTATCATATCTCCCCTCAGCCGTCTCTTCTCCAGGCTAAAGAGCCCTAACCTTCTTAGCCTCTCTTCATAGGAGTAGCCTTCCATCCCCTTCACCAATTTGGTGGCTCTTCTCTGTACTTTTTCTAATAACGCTATGTCCTTTTTAAGATACGGTGACCAGAATTGCACACAATATTCAAGGTGCGGTCGTACTATGGAGCGATACAGAGGCATTATAACATCCTTTGTTTTGTTCTCCATCCCTTTCCTTATGATACCTAGCATTCTATTTGCTTTCTTGGCCGCCGCTGCACACTGGGCGGAGGGTTTTAACATGTTATCCACAATGACTCCTAAATCTTTTTCCTGGGTGGTGGTTTCTAATGTGGAGCCTTGCATCGTGTAACTATCGTGTGGGTTGTTCTTTCCTAGGTGCATAACTTTGCACTTGTCCACATTAAATTTCATCTGCCATTTGGATGCCCAGTCTTCCAATTTATCCAGATCCTCCTGCAGTTTTCCATAATCCTCTTGGGTTTTAACAACTTTAAACAGTTTTGTGTCATCTGCAAATTTGATAACCTCACTAGTTATTCCCTTTTCCAGGTCATTTATGAATATGTCAAAAAGCAGCGGACCCAGTACAGATCCCTGGGGTACTCCACTATTCACCTTTTTCCATTGGGAATATTGGCCATTTAGCCCTACCCTCTGCTTTCTATCTTTTAACCAGTTCCCGATCCACAATAGTACACTGCCTCCTATCCCATGACATTTTAGCTTCGCCAAAAGTCTCTGATGGGGGACTTTGTCAAAAGCTTTCTGAAAGTCCAGATACACTATATATTAGGTTCAAAGGATACAATGGAGAATGGTGTGGAGACCCGAGTCTGATTCTTGAGGGGTATTTTTATCCTCAGTCTTCCCAGGGGATCTTGCCCACTAACATCTATTCCTAGTCCATAGGTCCCATCCAGTGAGTCATCCCTTCCAGAGAGGGTGACCATGATGGTGTTGCAACTTCCCGGATTACATTGCTGAATGCTGTGTTTCTTTATCATTGTTATTTTCTTTTGAACTGGGTGCCCCTTCCCCTCTGGGGAGACCCAGCCTCCATCCTTAGTGGTCCACCAAACTTGTGACCACCCATAACAGGGAATCTCGTACACGTGTCTGGGCAGTCTCTGGACACATATACTTATGACTATTTCCCCACAACTTTTCGTAGTATCCCCCAACACAACTTATCACTTGGCAGGCATCAAATTCTAGGCTCACTTGTACCTCTCCCTCTGGTATGGTTACAGTAAATATGTTAGATGTGTCTAGGACACGTCTAACAATAAATATATTAGACACGTCTCATACAGTAAACATGTATGAGACGTGTCTAGGACATGTCTCATACACACAGCAATCTGTCTTGATCCCCAACCACCAAGGTAATATTTTACAGTCTTATTTCTTACCTTGGTCCGTGCACGGAGTTGCCTGGTTGGCGCGCTTGTGCCCACTTAATACCCAGTCTGGTTCACTGAGTCTGTATTGATTTTACTTCCTGGTTTCAGGATTCTGCTGTCAGTACAATGTCAGAGCCCCCCGTGGTCAATACACGAGGCCGTTGAACTCAATGGGACATGTCTCCCCATCCTCAGCGGCGGTGGTCTCCTCCAGCGATGACACAATCCCAGACGAGAGCCCCAATCTGTAATAAACATAACTTTTTTACACAATAACAGACTCCTCAATAAAGCAGAGAAAAGCTTTTATTGCAATCTTGCAAGAAAGGGTGTCTTGAATGAGCAGGCACACCTATCCTTTGTTTCACAGTTCTTTTATCCCATAATATGTCCTCTCCCTCTTCCAGCATGTTTATAACTCATTGGTTAATACTGTCTCACTCCACTCCTTGCACTTCCGCACCTGTGGCAGGCTATGTGTTACTAGCCACGTAGCCTCTCCTTCCAGGATGCAGATATGCAACAAAGGGAGTCAGAAAGTTATTACATACAAAAATATAATACAGAGTGGTAGATCAGTGGAATACAAAATTATATTATATTGTAAAAATAACATATCACATTTGTTTATATCACATATACTTAGTGAGAAAACATGGCCATGTGTACATGCATAACGCAAAACCCTAATGGCTGCATTCTGAATAGTCTGCAACCGCTTCATGTCAGCCCTTCTGAGACCACTGTCGATCACATTGCAGTAGTCAATGTGATGTAATAGTGGCATTCATTAATATATGCTGGGCAGTAGTGTCTAAATAACTGCGCACTGACTGAAGTTGATGCCAAGTGAGAAACAAGACCTTTATCACCTCATAAACCTGTAACACAAAAGTGAACTCAGCGTCTTTACTTAAAGAAGTCAACTAATGTTACTGAAGCACCAGACAGAATAGGGAGTGGTAGATAAGCAAAGAGAAGAGACAATGATCCAAGAGGTTTTTTAGGGATTAAGAAAAAGACAGTTGGCCTGCAACCACTGCTTAACCTGCTGAAGACATAGGCGTAATGGAGAAAGGTCTGGGGCTTGTAGGTGAGTAAAGCTAATGAGTAAAATGTTGTCTGCATAGAAATAAATACTGATATTGTGTTCCTGAATGAGGGCAGCTGATGGATTCAGAAAGAGATTAAATAGCATCAGGGGGATAATTGCATCTTGGCAGGACCCCAGAGTGCACTGGATGGAAGGAGGACTCATCTAAAGGGTTCACAACATGGAAAGTATGCCCAGAGAGGAAAAAGACATACCACTGAAGGGCCTATCCACTTATGCCAATATCTCTAAAACAAGAGAGTAATAAGTCATGATATTAAAGGCCATTTAAGATCTATAGACACCACTAGAGTCACCCGACCACCATTTATTTATTTAGCAAGCTTATATACCACTTTTCACCAGGTCAAAGCAGTGTACATTCAGGTACAGTATATATTTCCCTTGTTCCCTAAAGGGTTCATGATCTATGTGTTGTACCTAAGGCAACAGAGGGTTAATTGGCTTGGCCAAGGCCACAAGGAGCATCTGTGGGACTAGAAATCCCAGTACCTTCAGCCTGAGGTTGCTGTCCTCCAGCAGGATTTGAACCCTCAGACCTAGGCAACTCGCCCTAACCATTAGGCCACTCCTCCCAGCCCTCAAGCATGCTATGAATCTCACTGACTAGGGATGCAAGAATTGTGTTCAAGTTTGCCTCGCCTGAACCCTTTGCACTTTGATGCACCACAATCAATAGCAGAAGTTATTGGTGAGGCTGTAAGCTTGGATAGGTAGGACAAGTTAGATACTAGGTGGTATTGAGAACAGCTGAATCAAGGGTATGTTTTTCAGCAGAGGACAAACAATTGAATGCTTCCAAGGATCTGGGAATTACTTGAGGATAAACTATTGTGAACCAACAAGAATCCATACACTGAAAGGCAATAGGTGGGATCCTTAAGCCACTTAAATGGAGTAGGGTCCAGGCTACATATAATGGGCTGGAGGGATTTCATAGTATGCTCAAAAGATGTTAGAAGGACCTTGTTAAAGGTGGTCCAGGTCATCTGGTGTGACCCAAGAGGAACAGGATACAGAATGGTAAAATGTTGGAGGTCCCCAAAACTCTGAAAGTGGAGACTTACTAGACGCAACTGTTTTGAGCGTTTTTTTAAACATAGTCTTTATCTTTATCTTTATTTTTATTTAGATTCTTGATATACTACTCTACAAAAAAACCCATCAGAGTGGTATACAATGGTTCAAAAACAGACTGCCAGAAAAGGAAAGGATCACCATAATCAGACAGGAAAGAGGAGAACCAGAGAGCAAAATGAGAAGAAGACAGAAAGAGAGGAGACACCAGAGAGAAATGGGTAAGGGATGCCTCAGTTGGGAGCACGGAGGGGCGGTAGGAAGGTTAAAAGCAGAGCAGAAGAGGTGGGTCTTAAGCAGAGACTTAAACTTATTAAAAGAGAGTTGCAACCGAAGGTCTGAGGGGAGGGAGTTCCAGAGTTTAGGGCCAAGGAAAAAAAGGGAGAGTTTTGGGTGGATTCAAGATGTGCAAGGGAGGGGGAGGGGAGAGACATACGGTTGATGTGAAAGTGCCGGAACATATAGTAGGAGGTGTGGAGATGTACCAGGTTAGAGAGGTACTGAGGAGAGCCAGTGTGGATAGCTCTGTGAACAAGGATTAAAACCTTGAAATGGACCCAGTAGACAATAGAAAGCCAATGAAGGTGGATGAGGAGGGGTATTACATGGTCAGTCGAGAAGCGTGAGTGACAATTCGGGCTGCAGTGTTCTGTAGTAATTGGAGTCTGTGTAACTGATATTGAGAGCAATATTGCAGTAGTCAATCCTGTCCATGACTAAGGAGAGGAGAAGGGTAACCAGGGAGGGGGTGGTGAGAAAGGGACGAACAGCACAAACCTGGCGATGGGAACAGAAGGAATGGCGAATTATGGAAGACAGGTGATCATGAAAAGACAAGGCAGAGTCCAGGGTGACACCAAGGTAGCGTAGAGTAGGGACCAAAGGGATGGGGGAGGAGGAGTGTGAGGGTGCTAGGGAGGGGATGGGGTTGCCAAATGTGAACCAGATAGTTTGTTTTTTTTCCAGACTGAGGTGCAACTTTATGTACACTTTATGCAAGATTCTTATGCAACTTTATGTACACTTTAAGAATTGAGATGCACAATAGACTATTGTGCCAATATTCAAATAGATTTATACATTTAATGGCCACTGCTAAAGTTCCCTATCCATGAATTTTCAATGCACTATAGGGGTGATTTTTCTAAGGTACCATATAAATGCCATCTATGCACGCACATCATATACTTTAAACATTCGCTATTCTTTAAGTACGTGCAGAAGGACGTTGGTGTGTTCTTTTACTGTGGGCATTCAAATGGGCAGAGCATTGGCGGAACACGCAGGTACATGTCTATTTTATAAAATGCAGGCATATGTGCATTAGATACATGCAAACAAGTGTTTGTGTCTAGATTTGATGCATGTTCTTGATCACTTTACACCCTTATTTTATAAAGTATGCGCATACTTGACTTTATTAAATAGGCACTGAATATGCATGTAAAAACACATGTTACTTATGCAGAAGCTTATAAAGTTACATTCCATCAATACTTATTGTCACACATGTCCTTTAGCCAGTAACTATTTTATAAATACACGCATCAACCTGATGGCATGTACTTGCGTTGTGGGCATACAATATATCTTATGAGCTTCTCTTAAAAATCCTGGTGCAGGCCTTTACACCAGCCCTAGAGTGGGTGTAACTAATTGTGCCTAGAGTTTCTGCTTCTATCAGTCCACTTGTGTCCTTGTTTTATAAATTTAAACCTCACATCAACTGGGTGTGATTTTATGGAATTACCTATTGAAGTATACTGCTGCCAAAAATTCCCTCTAAATGCACTCACAGTATCTGGTTAGTGCTGGGGTAGAGTGAGGATGTTTCACCCAATTATAACACTAGTGCCGATATTCAGCCAATAGTCTTATAGCTATGTGATTTAATTTACGCTGCAAAAAATAGCTGCCCTATATTAAACCAATCAGCTATGCATATAGTGGCTGAATATTGATACTATACATAAAGCTACCACTGGTCAGCAGTCTATATGTATATTCAGAAACACTGACTGTCTGGATGGTGGTGCTGAATATGGTTTTTTTTAAATGCCACAGCCATCATTTAAAAAAACTACTGACCACTGTGGCTGAATATGGACCCTAATGGATGCTGGATG
This sequence comes from Ichthyophis bannanicus, assembly GCA_033557465.1. Taxonomy (NCBI): domain Eukaryota; kingdom Metazoa; phylum Chordata; class Amphibia; order Gymnophiona; family Ichthyophiidae; genus Ichthyophis; species Ichthyophis bannanicus. The sequence continues at coordinate 433,725,398 of CM066037.1, forward strand.
GATGTTCCTATTTGCTTCAACAGGAGGCAAATTCTTTGGGGACCCATTCTTAGCTAATTGTCTGGAATATATGAAGAGTTTTTCCTATGCTTCACAAGTTTCAGGAAGGCATTGGTGATGGAGATGTGTGCGTTGAAGGTCTTTGTGGAAATTGTGGCTCGGCTGTGGTATTTCTTGTGGATAAGTGGGAAGGAGGACGTTTAAAAACATTTTTAATGTATGCCTTTATAGATGATTTGGAACAGATGATTTATTAATAGTAATCATAGATATATTTATAAATAGTTGAACTGAGGTTTTAAATAGTAACTCTGCATTCTCCATAGAAAAGTGCAGTGGCTTCAAGGTAGAGACCTTATGATTTACTGTTCCCAGCGGCTATTCAACCTCTCATTTTCTTCCCATATCTCAAACCTGGGAATACCTCTTCAAGCCCTGTTGAATCTGAAACTCTTAGGGGCATGTTTACTAAAAACCGCAAAAGTGCGTGCCGCACAATAGCGCACGGAAAACCGCCACTTAAACGCGCAAAAACGCTTTTAAACGCCCCGCACAGGTGCGAGGAACCCCCGCGCATGTGCGCGACACACTAACGGGCCCCGCACAAATACGGGCCCGCAAATATCCGAAAGAGGCGTGGAACGGCGAACGTAGGGCGGAGGAAGGCCTCCGAGGGGCGGAGAGACGGGGTCAATGGGCGGGGAAGGGGAGGGGAGAGGCTCCCCGCACATGAACGGGGCCGAATTTCCCATGAAAAAATAGCGCCAGTGAAACACTCGCGCTAGAGGGCATATAAAGGCAAGAGAAACCATTTCCGTCAGCAATGTACAGCAAAACCGGGGAAACCTGCAAAACGTAAGCAGTGTGATACATGTGCACAGCACAAAGGTGAAATTACAAATAGACAATGACCAGAAAAATAATATTAAAAATAGTAATGCAGCTTGGGAACAGGTACAGTAATGGGCAAATATAATAATCACAACCAGGACAGTCCCAGAAAAAAAGAAATGAATATTGGAAGGGCCATGGAGCTGAGAATCCCCCAAAAATAATTCCCATCCCTGTGGCTGTCCTGGGTGTCTTCCAAATGGTTGCCCATTAATATCACTGTTGTCCAGCTTGTTTAAAAGTAAAGCCCCGGTTTACGTGTCTATATCTGGGGTTTATCTGCATGTATGACACCAGACAAGGTGAATGAGGCCACAGTAAAAGACTGAAGAGCAGGGTGTGCGTCCCCATCTTGACAGGTTTCCTATCACCAGGTACTGCACTGCCTCTGTGGCCACAGTGTGGTGCAGCAGACAGAGCCAGCACCACCAAGACGGGAGGGTCACAGGTTCAAATCCCAGCTGCAGCTCATGCCAGCCCAGTCCCAATATTTTAACCACCACCAAACAGAGATAGTAAAGACACCCTATTATTGCAGAGAACATAATCATGTTGCAAACACCCATATTTACCCTCCACTGCACATGCACCTGAACAATGGGCATCACCCACAGCCGAGTCCCCCAAATGCAGTCCTGGAGTGGCTCAACCTAATCAGGCCATATGCGTTAGCTAAGATGAGGACATGCCAGCATGTTGGTGGAACAGTACAGAGGGTGGAGCGGGCAGTGGCTGTGAGCCACAGAAGACAGTGGCCTAGCCATGTGCAGTCTGGCACCGTCCACTGCAACAGACAGGCCCTGATGGATGTACAGACATGGACTTCCCAGGGAACACAGCCAATCCATGCTACACAGTGGTGCAGTGCACACAGACAGTGTATGCAAGAGCAGAAGGTCACAGGTTCAAAGCTTACCTGGTGCTCCTGGCAACCCAGTCCACATATTTTAACCACCACCAAACACAGATAGTGAAGACACCCCTTTATTGCAGAGAACATAAGTGTGTCTGAAACACCCATGATTTACCCTACACTGCACACACCCCTTTACAATGGGCATTACCGACAGCTGAGTTGCACAGATGCAGTCCTGGAGTGGAACAACTCCATCAGTTCACATGTTTTTACAAGATAGGGACATGCCATCATGTTGGTGGAAGGGTATAGGTGGTGGTGGGGCCAGTGGCTGTGAGCCACAGCATACAGCCGCCTAGCCATGTGCAGGCTGGCACCATCCACTGCAACACACAGGCCCTGTCGGATGTACAGTTATGGACGTCCCAGGGAATCCAGCAAATCAGTGACTACATGGTGGTGCAGTGCACACAGACAGTGTATGCGAGAACATAAGGTCACAGGTTCAAAGCTCAGCTGGGGCTATGGCCAATTCTGCCCACATATTTTTCCAAAAAATAAACTGTGCTGCCAAGCACAAACCTGTAATGCAGAGGAGATAGGCATTGTCTATACGGCTATCATTTCCCATCCAAAGCACAGACACCATTAACCGTAGCATCACCCAGATCAGAGTATCCGAAATGCAGACCTGGAGGACCACACACCATTCAGCATCCATGCTGCGGGTAATACAAATGATTGTGCTGCCTATCTATGCACCACCCCCATGTTATGCAGATGTAGCACATGAATATCCATGAGGGACATCCTAAAACCAGAACAGTGTCTGACACACCATGACCTGATGTGTGTAACCCATATGAAAGGCATCAACCAACAGGCCATGACACACCCACACCCACAGGCCCCATTGGACAATGCATCCTGGAGAGGCAGGACAGTGGGCCCTGCCTGTAACCCCCAAAAGTAGCAGATGTGTACCTTAGCAATGCCACCCCACACCTGGGTACATGGTACACAGCTATCCAAGGTACCCTGTGAAAATATTTTCATATTGATTCAAATGCTCAGTACATGTGGCCCATTGAGCACCACCATAACAATCATTCAGATGTGTGTGTTGTGTGCAGCAGGTCATGTGTCTGATAGTGTGTACCTCCCTGGGGAGTGACCCCCAACAGTCTATGCCTAACATATCCATGCCTGTAGTGTTCACAGGACTGGTGTGTTGGCCAGAGCTGTTAAACCTCTCGATTGTAGCACAAAAGAGGACCAACCTGGGTAATGGTCACAGCAATGTGAAACATCATCAGACACTCCCAAGAAAGGCAGGGCAAAAATATATGAATGATGGAAGGGTCACCAGCCCCTGCGGCATAAAAGTTGAATTATCACACATTGATGTAGGATAGAGCAGGGTTCCCCACAGCAATGGACAGGTCCCCTATGGCATGCACATTTTGCACAACAGCATGTGTGAGTTGGGGGGAATGTGCAGCATAGGTAGTTGCCGACATGCATACTGTATGGTCTAAAACTGTGCGCCCCCAGCACCAGTAGCAGAAGGGCCTGTAGCATGTTGGCAGAACGTTACTGGTATCTGAGGGGGCTAGTGGCAGGTGGCTAGAGAAGATGGAGGCTGAGCCCATGACATGTGGGTGCACTGGACCACAACAGAAAGGCCCGCTATGATAAACAGACATGCCATCTCCAGGGTCCACATTGACTCTGTGACTGCAGTGTGGTGCAGGGGACACAGCCAGTGTGTTGGGGAGCCAAAGATTACAGATTCAACTCCCAGCTGGGGCCAGCAGTAACACTATGCACATATTTTACCCACCAGTAAACCGTGAGAGGAAATCAAAACACGTCTTGCAGATAACAAAAGCATGTTCAGAGGACCTCTATTTTACCATAAGGATCACTTACCCCTCAAAAATGTACAACACCTACAGCAGAGTCCACACAATGCATCACTGGAGGCCCACATGTCATTCAGCTGTGATGCTTTACCCAATATAGGCCCATGTCAGCATGGTGGAGGATGCCAACTGCTGGCAGAGGGGGCAGAGGCTGCTGCACCACAGCAGATGCTGGCCTAGCCACCCGCATGTGGCTGCAGTACAATCCAACAGACAGGCCCTGTGTGACAAATAGCCATAGACTCCCCCGGGAATGTACTGTTGCTGTGCTAAGACGGTGGTGCAGTACATGTAGCAAGTGCCTCCAAGAGCAGAAGGCCCCAGGTTCCATTTCCGGCTGGGGCACCTTCCATCACAGTCCCAATGTTTGACTCATGCACGAAACCTGATAGTAAAGAATGGAATCTCCATGCTCAGAACATAAGTGTTGGTCACGATACCATAGTTTGCCATACATACCACACACCACATTCACATATGCCTCACCCACAGCAGAGTCCCCCATATGCAGCCATGGAGGCTCACACATCAATCAGGTTGTCTGCTGTCTGCATGAAAGATGTGTGTGATGCAGGTGAGTTGAACACCACCATGGTATGCAGCTGTATCACAGGCATATTAATCACAGACAGCATGAAAGCCCGACCAGTGTCTGATTCACATTGACTGAAGTTGTGAAAATCCTCCCTAGAGCAGTGGGCAACAGGGGCAGAAACACTTGCACCTGCAGGCACCATTATTGGAAGACCGATGAAGTGCCAGGATGTAGGGCCCTGTGTGGCGGTCCAAAAACTAGCATGTGCATACATCAACAATCACATACTACACATTTGGAGACTTCACACATATATCCAAAGCAATATATGATCACTGACCGATACAAATGTTCATGCTACGCACAAGCAGAACAGCGAGCTGTCACAAACCAACGTCTCTGATGTATGTGCAATGTGTGTCAGGTCATATCTCCTCCAGAGAGTAGCACCCTGGGAAATTACTCCAAAAGTACATCCCAACGTTGCCATGCCTGCACTGTGCCCATCACTGTTATGTTGGCCAGGGCTCCCAAACAACACCACATCTGCTCAATGTTGTCCTAGGTGTGGGGAGTGTGTGTCTGTCTATCCAGTGTGTGGTGGCTGTCAACACCTCCCACAGACCACACTAATAGCACCGTTGCCATTAATGGCCTGCCAATGTGCATAATGAGGAGCAAAGTACTGTGGGTACAGAACAAACAGGGTGGCTGGAGCAGGATGCAGCTACACAGGGCAAATGTGCATGCCTAGGACCATGCTGTGCCTTGCCATCACCCCCACAGACATGGTGTCCATAGCATGCCTTGTGTGGAGGTCACTCTCACTCTGAACGATCAGTGACCATGGCATGGCTAGGTCCCAACATAGTGCCATATAATGGTTCTCTCATGTGATATATATGGGTTTTGTATATATGGGGCCCAATCACTGAGGTAACTGTGCGGTGGGTGTGCTGACATCCCAGTTATGGGTGCACACAGTTTCCCTGGTAGCATGCACCATCCACTGCCCAGTGGCCTGTCTGCAGTTTGCATGTGTCTGGCTGGAACACCGTGCAGGGTCAGTAGCTGGGCACACAATGTGCCTGCTGCTGGAAAATCTCAGATGGTTTGGGTGAGTTTGGGGTCTCAGGCCATACTGTCTGTTTGTCTCATCCTGAAATATGGATGCGTTCTTAATAGCAGTGACTGACCTGTAGGTTGTCTGTACTACAGCTGGACTCAGTCTGCTGATGCTGGCAGCTACAAGCACCATAGCGGGGATCCAGAATGTGGATATGTTCTTTTTGGGGAAACTGTGTTGTACAGGGAAGGTTTGGTGGTCAGACACACCCGGCCTATAGGTCATGTAACCCACCCCCACTGCAAATATATCATGAAGGGCAGGGCACCCACACAGGATATGCCCCCTTCGGTGAACATTGCAGCCCACAAGGGCCAGATGGGTCTGGGAGACAGAAATGGTCAGATGTGCCAAACTATCAGACATTGGCAGACAAATTGATATGATGTATAGGTCATCTCAGCCAGGATAGGTGCTGTGTGTCTCACCTCACCCTCAGGGTGAGCAACAGCCACACACACTGGGATGGTCTGTACCCACTCTGCACCAGCAACACAGAAGGTCAGTGTCCAACACGAGGCCCAGGTGCTGTGGGGTTGCACACCCTATCACTGGACCATCACTAGACTGCTGCCTTGCATGTGCAGTGCATCATGGGTGTGAGTGGATTGACCACACCCTGTTAACTGCAGCACAAAGTCTGCAGAGGTGATATTGCAGCCAGACAGACCTCTCATCACAGCCACAGAGCTGTAGTCCCCTGGTGACTGCAATGCCTCTGAAGTGAAAGGTTGGTGGTTCAAATCCAAAGTGTGTTTGTACAAGCAAAGTTATTTATATATTGTCCCTGGCCCCTATACCCCGCCAGTCAGCAGCAGTGCAGGTTTGAATTTATATATATATATATATATATATGCTTTTCCTCTACACCGCTTTTTCCAAAGATCAAAGGCGTTTCACACCTAACATATAATGAACATGGTTTTACATGGAACAGGGCTTACATTGCTGAAAAGTAACATACATTGAAGATGACATTGTAACATATAGCAAACATCTTGAAGGTTCATGAGGGCTGTCAGGCCTGGAATGTGTGTAATGTGCTGTAGTACTGGCAATTCAAAAACTATCACAGTGCATTAACCTAAGTCCACCCTATACGGTTGCGTAAGGAGCACAGGATGCAGACAGCACTGTGAGGATCTCAGAGATTCCAGCACTATTTCACAGTCAGGGACCTGTCACTGGCTGCCCTCACCAATAACCACACTGTGGATGGGAACATGCAACCTCTGGCTCCACACGTATCAAGGGTAGGTGTGGGCCACAGCTCGATTGCTAAGAACAGATGCCTGTCCGGCTAAAGAGGCAGGCATGCAGACAGTGTGCTATGGTCACCAGGGGTGCGCTGTTCCATTGGTGAGAATGGTGTACTGCACATGATGTATGCAGCAGTGTGAGGGTCTTGCTACTAGCAGCACCTCTGTAACGTGGAAACTGGTCTGGGGCCGGTAACACTGTTGCAATGTATGAAGATATATGCCTGGTGCAGCACAGATGTACATGAAAACAATCATGGCTACTGTTGCACTCAAGTATGAGCATGTGTGATGCCTGAGACAGGCACTCCAGAGCTCAAGTGGAAGATGTAACCCATGACGCCTGGTTAAGCAGTCCATGTATCAACCATTGTGCTATTTCTCAAAAACCAGGACTGTATGCCATCACATATACCCAAGGATAATGTGCATTGTGGTGACATGCGGACCCACATAGTCCTGTAATGTCCAACACGCAACCTACTTTGCGTTTGCAATGCTCATATATGAATCTCCCCACAACCCCTATGGCAACCACCACATAATGTCTGTCCAGACATGGAGAAACACCACAGAACATATCTCACTGGCACACACAACCCCCTATCACCAGGTTGAGTGACACCTGACGCTGATGGTCTGTCTGCACCCATAACTAGTAGTGTCCGAGCACCACCTGCTATGTGACACACATAGCACACCTCATCTGACAATGCACCAGCAATCAGTTGATATGTGTCCAGAGGTTCAAGACCACACTGTGTGACCAAGGGTAAACCATAATAGTTACTGTTTGTTAAAGGGACATTACAAACACCCCCGTAGCTATGTGATCAGGCACAGAACATTAAACATATTTTGAGCACAACCATGAAAAATCAATATGAATGGTGCGTGTAGGTAGTATTTGCAATTTGCAGACGCACAGCCATGCGGAGCGCACGGGCGAGCAGAGATCAGACGCGCAGCCATGCGCCACGCACGTGCGCGTTACGCCACGCGCAAATCCGGAAGTTGCGCCGGGAGCGTCCGCGCGTCACCACGCACAGAAACAAACATGGCGTCCCGCACAAGAAAGGCCGCATTTAGCCACAGGGAGCTGTGCCACCTGGGCTCCCTGATAGCCAAAAAGGACCACAAGCTGTTCCCAGGGCCCTCCAGGAGAAAGAACCTGGGGAGGGTCCTGAGGGCCTGGGAGAGGCTGACCAGGCGTTTTAACACACAGGCAGACCATCCACGGGAGGTAAGTGAATGGACCGAGGTCAAAATAAACATACACACATACAGGGTTGATGTCAGCTGGCCATGCTGTTGTGTGTAAGTAGTCTGTATAAGTTAAGTGTAGCAGGTGAAACACATGCCATATACATGTGGTATCACATCTGAGTGTGTGGCCATGTAGCCAGGTGTTGACGGTTTGGGCCACAGAGGGCATGATGCCCCCCTGGCGTCATGACAGCTGCTGGTGTGGATACAGTAAAGCACAATGTAACAAAACTAGGCCATGCATCTGCATAAGGAGCGTATGCAAACATCCAGTGTTGATGGCGGTATCTGCATCAGCAGGGTAACACATAGGGGTAACCATCAGGGGTGGTGCAACGTTAAGCACATGGGGCCTCAGACATCCAGGTGATCTGGGGTTGTCTGCCAATGTTTTCGAATACATCCACCCTATCCTCAGGGGTCCAGAGAGCCCCTCAAAGTGTGCACTCAGTCACGCTGGGGATATGTGTGTGTGTCAGAACGTTCTGGGGAGCAGCATCACCACCCACACGAGTCTACATGGCCCCTCAAGGCGGTCCGTCATTCCCCCTGGGAATATGGTTGTGTGTACTAATATAGCTGGAAGCAGCCCCCTACCTCCAGGAGTCCAGAGAGCCCATCCAAAGTGGGCTCTGTATCACCCTGGAGATATGGCTGTGTGTCCTGATGTAGCTGGAAGCATCCCCCTACCTCCAGGAGTGCAGAGAGCCCATCCAAAGTGGGCTCTGTGTCACCCTGGAGATATGGCTATGTGTCCTGATGTAGCTGGAAGCATCCCCCTACCTCCAGGAGTCCAGAGAGCCCATCCAAAGTGGGCTCTGTGTCACCCTGGAGATATGGCTATGTGTCCTGATGTAGCTGGAAGCATCCCCCCTACCTCCAGGAGTGCAGAGAGGCCCTCCAAGTGGGCTCTGTGTCACCCTGGAGATATGGCTATGTGTCCTGATGTAGCTGGAAGCATCCCCCTACCTCCAGGAGTGCAGAGAGGCCCTCCAAGTGGGCTCTGGGTCACACTGGAGATATGGCTGTGTGTCCAGATGTAGCTGGAAGCATCCCCCCTACCTCCAGGAGTGCAGAGAGGCCCTCCAAGTGGGCTCTGTGTCACCCTGGAGATATGGCTATGTGTCCTGATGTAGCTGGAAGCATCCCCCTACCTCCAGGAGTGCAGAGAGGCCCTCCAAGTGGGCTCTGGGTCACACTGGAGATATGGCTGTGTGTCCAGATGTAGCTGGAAGCATCCCCCCTACCTCCAGGAGTGCAGAGAGGCCCTCCAAGTGGGCTCTGTGTCACCCTGGAGATATGGCTGTGTGTACTAATATAGTTGGAAGCATCCCCCTACCTCCAGGAGTGCAGAGAGCCCATCCAAAGTGGGCTCTGTGTCACCCTGGAGATATGGCTATGTGTCCTGATGTAGCTGGAAGCATCCCCCTACCTCCAGGAGTCCAGAGAGCCCATCCAAAGTGGGCTCTGTGTCACCCTGGAGATATGGCTGTGTGGACCAGTGACTAGTGTGCGGTACTGACCCCAGACAACCATTACATATCCACAGGTGGAGGACTTGAGGAAAAAGGCCCGGGAGCTGAGGCGCTACCACCCACAGTTCCTGGAGAGCTGCAGGAGGGAGCAGCAGGAGCAGCATTATGGTCAGTATTGCCAGGGCCTGGTCGCAGGTTCAGGGGCGCCATTGGACCACCAGCCTGTGACTCACCTGTATCTGTAAATGTTGTATGTGCCACTCATGGATGTGCCCTGATGTCTGTCATTCCTCACAGAAACCGATGCCAGAGATGGGGGCCACACACCTCCACATATGTGCTGCGCCGACCCACCACACGGTGCGCCAGGCAGGTGGAGGTGACCACAGAGGAGGAGGGAGAGGAGGAGCAGACCGCGACAGAGGAGGAGCGCGCAATGGAGGAGGAGGAGCAGACGCCTGTCACAGACGTGGGGGAGGGGGAGGAGGAGGAGGAGGAGGAGGAGGAGGAGGAGGAGGAGGAGGAGGGGGAGGAGGAGGAGGAGGGAGGTCATCCCACACACCCATGGCCTGGGGGATGAGGATGACGATGTCATCATCGTGGGTGCAGGGGAGAGGGTAACAGGGGGTCGGGGTGGAGGCAGGGAGGGGGGAGGGGGGGCAGGGATCGGGCAGGGAGGGTGGGGGGAGGGCGCACAGGGAGTGGGGAGGGGTGGGAGGGGGATGGGGATGGGGGTGAACACAGCCCAGCACATGGCCAAGGGGGACACAGTCAGACCCTGCAGGCGTCAGCACGGCATGGGCAGCAGCATGGCCGTGCACCATCCAGGGCCACTGTCACACAACATGCACATGCCAGCACACAGACCCCAGACACTGGGTGTCTGTGTGCTAGCAGATGCATGCGAGAGGTGTTAGTGGCCCTGGATGATGCACGGCGTGACTCCCATGTCGTGCTACACGCACTCCAGAGCCTGACTGTGGCTGTTCGGCAGGTGGCCACAGATTTGTTTGAGTTGGCATCCCGGTTGCCACCTGCCGAACAGCATCACCACTACCGGCGAGGGCACCAGTGATGCCCCCATGTGCTGTGTGCTGTGCTGGGTTCCCTCCCCCCCCCCTATTGTGTTATGTCTGTTCGGGCATGTTGCCCATTGTTTTTGTTAAAGTTAATAAATTGGTTATGTGCAATGTCATCCCCAATGGTCACGTGTCATCCTTATAACCAACATGTATGCAAGCACGGGATATGTATTGCGACCAGGAGGACCATGAAAGGCAGACAAGGGTGTCATACGTGTCCTGGGCGCACATGCAGTCAAAGTGGCCAGATATGTGTGGGGCCGTGGGTACAGGGTGGGCCATGGGAAGCTGCGTGGTGGCGGCCCACTACAATTAGAAGTAGACATGGATGTGTGCTGTATAGCCCCTTGTGCTGCTGACTGCATGGCCTGCCTGACACATGACACCCCTGTCTGTCTAAAACACCAACATGCCATAGGGGTGTGCCATGGTGTACAATGTGCATTGCAAGCAGTGGCTATTGTCAGGCAGCTACACACAGTGGCGAGTTTAGGTTGGGGGAAACATCACTCTGGAACACAACAGTATGCATGAGATCTGTGAAGATCCACCCTCCCTGTCCATGGGTGCGTGTGGGCAAAACCCAGCTAATGTCCCAGGGTAGCTGACACACCCTCTGACGGTCACAGCCGTCGTGTTATGGCAGTGCTGCAGGTGTAACTGGCATGGGAAGCCACACATTGGCAAGGTGCTAGGGGTAACGGGGAGATGGTAATTGACCAACCATGCATGTTTGCAATACATAAGGGACCACAGGTGCACAAATATGCTACAGACCTGGCATACACATTTGCTAAATATTTATTTACATTGGATTCCGTTGACGGGGTGTCCGACTGCGCCCACCCTGTCCCCGTCCCCTCCCCCTCTGCGGAGCAACACCCCCCCCCCTGTGCTGATGGAGGCGCTGGTGGCTGAGGAGCTGGTGGTGGTGCTGGTACCGGTGCTGGTGCTGGTGCTGGTGCCTGTGACCACTGCTGGGCTGCCGCCAGGATCCCCTCCAGGGCCACACACATGCGCTCATAGGGTACAGCACTCATCACCTGTGTGTGGGCCTGGAGTTGCACCGTCGTCTGCTCCAACCTGTTGCTGAAGACATCCATGGACGCCCTGATGTCCCTCAGCACATAACGCAGGCCTGTGGGAGAGACAGAGCGCTGTATGAGTAAAAGACCTTGGACTGAGATATACATCAACAAAGTGACAGGTTGCACATCATCACCAGGGAAACTACTGTGCTATGTCCTACTCCAGGAGACAAAGGTGTGTGGTGATGTGCAAGTCTGTGCCACACTAGTGTGGGGAGACCCCACACACAGCACACGGTCCACCCTCAGAGATGTTCTGATGCACGTGACCCATGTGGCTGTGATGGAACACACATGCATAGCATGTCCAGCTACGGCTGTGCACTCAGGGGACTGAACACATGTGTCTCGGACATGGGAGCTGGTGGCTGACACAGGGACAGGGACAACAGAGGCACACCATCACAGGTGCTCCTGACAGGGTAGGGGTCAGGGGGACAGGGTGGGGCTACAGTTGTGAGGGAAACATACCTTGGACACGTCCCTGTTGGAGGGTGCTCTGATCACAGGGGTGCGATGTGTGCAACGGTACAGCAGGCCCTCCCTGGCGCATGTGTACGGTTCCATCATCCGTCTGCCACCGATGATAGGTGAGGGTATGGGCCATGTTGTGTGAGGGCAGGGACATGTGGTGTGTGGGGAGGGCAAGGTAGCAGTGCGTGCTAACTGTGTGATACGGGCGGTGCCCATGGTCCAATAGGGTTGGGCAACAAATGGGGCAGCAGGGGCTGACAGCCCCACAGACATACAGGCACTGTAAGTCTGGTCATGCACATGGCAGGTGCTGCCCATGGGGTGTGTTGCGCAACAACACCGAATGAGGGGGGGAGGGCCGTAGCCTGCGGATGGGTGTGCACATGCGGGGTAGGGTCCACCACAACATGCAACAGACGTCATCACATGGCCAGTCTGTCCATGTTGGTGACAGACCCATCTGTGCAATTGTGGGGCATATTGTCATATCCCCATGAGGGGCATATGTTATTGCCAACAGTGATATGTCATTCAAAATATCATATATGTGCGCAAATGGGAGTCCCTGTTCGAACCGTCCCTCACCCGGCCCATCTCAACATGCTCCGTGACCCGGACATCTGGTGGGTGACAGGTATCTTGGTGTCTGGACAGGCTGTGTTTGCTGTACGGCTGTCACATTCTGGGGTGCAATGACATCTATAGCATTGTGTGACAGGGGGCTGTGTGCCCCAGCAGATACAGGGCTGCTCAGGGCATGGTGGGTCTGTCCCAGTTGCCCCTGGGAAATGTGGCACATGCCAGTCTGATGCGTGTGCCACAGCTGCATGGGTGCTAAGCGGCAGACTGAAGCAAGGTCAATACATGTATGCATCACCTTTCTGTTGGCGTGTGGCTGTTGTCAGACAGATGCCTGTGTGTGAGTCATCACAGGCCTGTCAGGGTTACACAACAATATGTTGTGCATGGGAATGTGGGGGATGGAGCCCATGAATGACAGACAATGCTGCACACACTGATCTGTTATGCCTCATGATGTGTGACGCAAACAGGATATTTATATGTGTTGTGGCCTCCACCAGCAAAGATATTCTTGGTAGCACACACAACAGGATACCTGCTGTCAGTGTTAGACGTGCGGTAACACGGGGCAGGGGTGTCAACAGTTGGACCTGTCCTGGACTCCGTAGAGATGTGTGCAGACCTGACTGTATGCAGAATGGTTTTGTCTGTGCATGCTGTGGCAAGGGTTATCCATACCAATCGCTGACAACACAAACATTGCAACATAGGAACATGAGATCTGCCATACTAGGGCAGACCAGGGACCATCTGCCTCAGTATCCTGACCCCAAAAGTGCCCAATCCCGGCCACACCTACCTACCAGTTTCCCCAAGTGACAAAGGTCACACAATACTCGTCTTGGAGCAATCACTGATATCCTGGTTGCCTTCCTACTGATGGTCTACGGACCATACCCCAGGAACCTGTCCAAACATGTTACAAACACAGCTACACTAACATCCTTTACTACATCCTCCATTAACACATCACAGAGCTTGGGTACACCTTGTCTGTCAGACCAACACCTGCCATGATTTGTACATAGCTTTCCCTGTCGCTCTGGTGCATGTCCCCCAGTCCCGATATATTCCGATATGGTAATCAATTTATTTACGTCTACCCATTCCACACCATCCATGGATCTATAGACCGCAAGCATATCTCCCCTCAGCTGTCTCCATCCCTGTTTGACGGCCGCAAACCTTAATGGCCTCTCCTCCTGGGAGTCGACTCACATCCCCCTTGCCATATTGGTGGCTCATATCTGACCCTCATCTGTACTCGCTAGATCCCATTGTAGGGTGCAGAGAACAGAGTGTCACACAATATACAGGGGGCATCATCACCATGGTACGATTTAGAGGCATGACACCATCTCTATTTGTTTCCCACATTCCTTTCCTTATCATACCTACCACTCTATCTGTTCCCTTGGCCGCCGCAGCACATTGGGCCAAGGGTATGAACATTGTATCTGCAATGACGCCTATATCATCTCCCTGTGTGGTGTTGGCTAAGGTTGACCCCTGCATCATGACACCATAGTGTGGTTTTGTCCTCCCTAGGTGCATATCCGTGCACTTCCCCACATTATATTGCGCCTGTCATTCTGATGGCCATCCCTCCATTTGATCAGGGTCCTCATGCATGTGTCCGCAATCCCTGTGGGTTTCCACACCGTGGCATACTCCTGGACAATGTGCATAGCTGCCAACCTTACCCATGACAACACCGAGCAGGTCATATCTGGGTGTCTAATAGACACCAGTGGACACAGCACAGATCCCTGTGCTGCACCACTAATCACTTCTCCCCATTGTGGGACCTGGCCATTCACGCCTCCCCCCTGGCTCTTATCCGCAAAACAGCTCCTGAACCACATTAGTACACTGCTCCCCATCCCATGACTCTCCTGCCTTGCAGGGGGTCTCTCATGAGGGACCTTGTCAGAGGTTACGTGACAATCCGCTTACACAGCAGCAACCGACACACCTTTGTGCACCTGCTTAGTCATTCCCTCCAGATGACCTAACAGATGGGTGGCACAGCATCCCCATGGGCCAGGGACATGTTGGCTGTCAACCATCAGGTCGTGACTATCTACCTGCTGAGTACGGTTTTACCTTATGATGGGCTGTAACATATGTCACGGTTCTGACGTCAGTCCCCCTGGCAAGTGTACTCCGAGATAACCCCCCGATCCCAGTTACGAATCCATAACCATACCCATGACCATGACCAGGTACATGACCATACACATAGCCAACACCGTATGGATGAAACCACCTCTGCATGTCAGCCTCCCAAATCCCACACATGGACTCCAGGGTCATTGCATCAGGGCACACATTCATGTAGGTATGGCCTCATAGCTGTCACCCAGCTCATCATCCACCTGTCTCGCATCCCACTGCGTGGCTCTGGGTCATACCCAGGGACACCCATGGGTGCATATGAGGACAGGTGTGTGTGTCTGTGCGCTGGTAGGTAGACTTTTCGACATTTGGTGACATATGGGGTGTGGACATGGGGTAATTCATGTATCCGCAGCTAGCACCCTGGTGCTCCTCCCCCCAGCAACAGTCATGTGTCTACATCAGGGTCTGACACTGCGGGAGTCCCCAATGGAGCAGATCATACTACATATGTAGTTCCCAGCTGTCGTCCAGTGGCGTAGGCAGGGCATAGGTCAGTGCTTCCACTTGTGCGCACATTGCTGTGAGGGATCCTTGCTAGATAGCCTGGCCATGATATTCAGCAGTTCCCATGTCCAGCTGGCCAACACGGTTCCAGGGATACGGGGACTCTCAGCACATACCATGTGGCACGTGTCCCAGGGTCCCCACGACGTGCTGATGCCGCTGTCAGTGGTGCCATCTGTGGCCCCCTAGCTCTGCAGCACAACCTCCCCGGCCCACACCACTCCACTGATGTGGACCTGCCCTCTGACTCTGTCACACTGCACGTACATCCCCTGTGTTTGTGGCACCTCACAACGCATCTGCACTTGTGATAAGGAAGCTTATCATAGCTCAGGTAGGAGCTATAGAAAAGATGATGTGACTCTGAACAAGCAACCTGTCAGTTCTGGTAGAAGTGAGAAAACAGAATTTTCACATAAAAGACTACCAGTCCCAGAATGCACCAGGTTTCCAGCAGCCATGAGAGGGGCTGAAGTGAGAGAATGTGTGTGCAATCAAGAGAGCTATGAGGTAATCCCTAAGCACTCATCTCAAAGGGCAGGGCCTGATTCAACACAGCTGCGCTGTGTTAGGGAGCAGCACACATTAGAACAGGATAAGAGTAGAGCTTATTCTTCAGGAAACAGTTTCAGCTACAGAGGGAGGAAGAGATACAGAGACAGCAACGGCTACAAGCACCAGTATCACCTGGAGAAACAGAAGCCAAGCCAAGCAGATAGAGAGAGAAGGAAACTCTCTGGAAGGAAGAGAAGAAAGGCCATTGGAAGGTCTGGGAGATTCCAAGGCAGTACTCATACTGGGAGGTATTCCAAAAGCCAGCAGAGTCCATTGGACTGGATTCAGCCAGAGGAATGGAGTGGCAGAGATAGGAATCACCAGTGGCTACCTGGAAGAGAGAAGACTGCATGTGGAAGGGACTTTCAGACCAAGGCCAGAAGGTATGTGAGAGAAGATCCAGTGTCCAGGGATCAAGATTGGAAGGCTGGACATCAGAATTGGATTACATATTGGCCAGGCTATACAGAGAGGAATAATGATAGCAGGAGAGGCTCAGGTATGAACACTGATCCAGACCCTATCTATAATAGAGAATGGCAGCAAGGGAATAAGCATTCTCATGATAGTGCCTTAATGAAAGACTCATCTGTGCCAATGTATGATATTGACCCTATGATTGTTGATGCAGGGGGAAATACAGCAGATGAAACTATTTACATGGACTGTTCTTTATCTAAATGCTATTGCTAGTTTTCTATGAGCAAACATATCAGCCATCACAAAGAAACCTAACTTTGTTCTTTATTTCCACTGCAAACAGCTCTTAAAGCAGGATTTGGGCTCACACAGTAGCAGCCAGCCAGCTAAAGGCTTTCAGCTGGTCCATTGATAGTAATTAGGGCTGCACCTGATTGTGTGTGTGAGCAAGGGAGAATCACTGCTGAGATCGGCGTGGAAAATAAGCAGAAGTTAACCTAACCAGCAAAGTTTATTCTTTACTTTGTGCCTTTGTATTTGGTAATTACTTGCTAAGAAAACATTAGCTAATTGCCTGACAAGCTGAAGGTTGTTTTCTGGTTTACTTTGTGACTTTTTGTTATCCATTTTAAACACTGCAAGCAAGTAACCTCATTTATAGTGCTATCAAGCAAACATGTGCTGGGTGAATTAAACCCCATCAATAAAAGAAGTATTTTATTGATCTTACCACTTGGTTTCACAACTCAAATTATTGTCATCAGCTGTGTTTGGGAGTGAATGAACTACAATACCCACAATACCTTGCAAGAATCATATGAATATATGTATCGTCAAGATTGTGTAAGTTCTCACCCTAGGCAGCCGTCTGACAAATGGCGTAGTTTTTCGGATTGCTCTTGCACCAAGAGGATTTACTTGTTGTGGATTACAAATAAAAGTCAAGTTTAAAGCTGTAAGACGATTTTTTTCCCTCGTCTGCACTTTGGAGGAAAAGTGGTTGTTCCAGGAAGCTGTCCCAGAGGAAAAGACCCTGTGCAAAGCTGGATTCATCACTGAGACAAGGTAATATGTACCTGGGCATGTCTAGTGGTGGATGTGTGTAAGCACAGGGGGTAATTGAAAAAAAAAAAAAGTTGAAAAAAAAAAAAAAACACACCTGGTTGGAAGGTGCTGCTCTTTGGTTTTTTTTTTTTTCTCTCTTTTCTTGCAGGGGTCAAGATGGATCCGAGGGAGATGGCTCAGTGGATGTCAGCCCAATTTTGCAAGCAGCAGGAGCTATCACAGCAGGCCCAGGACACTGCTATGAAGGCCTTAATCGAACAGCAGAAACCAGTGCTTGATCTGGTGCAAGCTCTAGTTCAGCTGCAGAGCCAAAGTGGAACAGATGCAAGACCAGCAGTTAGTACTGGTGCACCACATGTGGACACTGTGGGACTCAATCAAGGGATTGGGGCATTTAATTTTGGGAAATTAACTCCAGAAGATAATGTTGATGATTTTCTAGAGTCTTTTGAAAGAGTGGCACAGGCTTTAGCATGGCCAGAGACCCAGTGGGCAGTAAGGCTGGCAGCCTCATTAACTGGTGAGGCACTAGCAGCTTACAGAGCAATGCCAGCAGCCCAGGCTTTGATTTATAAGGATGTAAAGGCAGCTATTAGAGATCGCCTAGGGTTGTCAATTTCAGAGTATAGGCGAATGTTTAGAGCTGTTACATTGAAAGTGGGTGAGACACCCAGGGCTCTGAGTCAGAGAATCAGAAGTTTAGCTGTAAAATGGTTGGAGCCTGAGCAAAAGACAGTAGAAATGTTATTAGATATTATAATGCTGGAACAATTTATGCTTGGGGTACCTAAAGATTTGAATGTTTTTCTTATACAGCAAATTGCCAAAATCTTGGAGAGGCAACCGTGCTAGCAGAGAGATTCTTGGAAGCCACGCAGGCTTGCCATAGAATGGGTGGCCCTCTAAAGATGGATGCTGAGGCTAGATGTGCTGTATCAGAAAAAGGAATAATTAGGAATGTTTCTAAAATGAATGTACTGTATCAAACCAGATGACACAGTGGAATAGAAAGAAATGTTTCAAGTGTGGAAAAGTGGGACACTTAGAGAAGAGATGCCAGACACACACTAGTTTAATGGGTATGGATTTAAAACAGCCCAAGGAAGGATTTCTTTTGATGGTTGATGTGCAGGGAATTACCACAAATGCATTATTAGACTCTGGGGCAGACCAGAGTATGATGTCAAAAAGGCTTTGGAAGAGGATAGAGGCCCAAGAAAGATTTGTGCCTAGAACCCCTGAAAGCCAAGTTCACATCAGATGCATTCATGGTGCTGCATCATCATATCCCACCTATAGGCTAAAGGTTAAGTGCCTAGGGAAACAAGAGGAAGTCCTATTAGCAGTGGTGCCTAGGCTACCCTTTGATTTGGTTCTAGGAAGAGACTGGCCAAGATTTAAGCAGGGTCTAGTGGAAAGACTAGGAAAAAAGGAGGGAGAAGGTTTAATGGTAGTAGCTCCCGGGCCTTTATTTGGAAGTCCTCAGACCCCAGCTAAAAAGATGGTTAAGCGTCCAGAAGACCAAGCTACCCCAAAGCAGATATTCGTCCTAAAGTACCATAAGGTCTCTGAGAAGGCCCAAGCTCCTAAGCGGGCAACCCCTCAGTCTGCTGGGTTTGATCTATGCAGCATAGAAAATGTGACTGTACCTAGCCAAGGGAGAGCCCTGGTTGACACCGGTCTCCAAGTGGAAATACCAATTGGATGTTATGGGAGAGTAGCCCCAAGGTCCGGATTAGCCCTTAAATATTTCATCGATGTGGGTGCGGGAGTAATTGATCCCGATTACAGGGGCAATATTAAAGTTCTGTTGTTTAACTTTGGACAGAATGAGTATCATGTGAAGACAGGAGACAAAATTGCCCAATTGATTTGTGAGAGGCTGGGTTTTCCACCTGTGGAGGAGGTCACATCCCTAGAGAATTCTGAACGTGGAGCCAAAGGCTTTGGTTCTACTGATGTCAAAGGGGTTAAAAGCTTAGCTGCCACCTGTGCCCGAGAGAGGGAGGTGAGTGAAGAGGAAGATTTGGGACCCCAGGTATCTGATTGTAAAGAAAAATCAGAGCCCCAAATAGGTGAGGACCTGACAATGGTACAACATGAAGAAATTAGGAAGTTGCTTAAGGAATTCCCAGATGTGTTGACACCCATACCTGGGGAGACCCATTTGGTGGCCCATGAAATAATAACTCCACCTGGGAAATTGGTTCGTCAAAGGCCATACCGCTTGCCTGAAGCCAAAAGACAGGAGGTAGTGGCACAAGTCCAGGAGATGTTGGACATGGGGGTAATAGAGGAGTCAAAGAGTCCCTGGAATAGCCCCATAGTCCTGGTGCCGAAGCCTGATGGATCCTTAAGATTTTGTATTGACTTCCGGCAGGTAAACGCCATATCAGTTTTTGATGCATATCCAATGCCAAGAATTGAGGAGCTGCTAGACCAGCTGGGACAGGCTCAATACTTAACCACCCTTGATATGACAAAAGGATATTGGCAAATCCGCTCACCAGGGAGTCGAAGCCGAAAACTGCGTTCAGCACCCCCGTTGGCCTTTTCCAGTTCAAGAGGATGCCTTTCGGACTGCATGGAGCAGCGGCTACCTGCCAAAGGTTAGTGGATCAGGTACTTCGACCCCACCAAAGTTATGCTTTTGCATACATGGATGATGTCATAATCCATAGTAACACCTGGGCGGAGCATTTGAAGAGGATCAGGGCAGTCTTGTGCTCTATGAAGCAAGCGGGAATCACTTTAAACCTGAAGAAGTGTGCCTTTGCAAATAGGGAGGTAAAATACCTAGGCCACCTAGTGGGAAGAGGAAAAATTAAACCTCTATTAAGCAAAATAGATAGCATCAGGAATTTTCCTCCTCCAACAACCAAGAAACAACTAAGAAGTTTCTTAGGACTTATTGGATACTACCGCCGGTTTATACCGCAATTCGCAGAGAAAAGTGCCATTTTCACGGATATGCTGCGAAAGAATTGTCCAAACCAGATAAAGTGGACACCAGAAGCTGAAAAAGCGTTTTCAGTATTAAAAGAAAAATTGTGTACAGGACCGGTACTGAAAGGAGTAGACTTCAAGAAACCCTTTCTGGTTCAAACCGATGCATCGGATGTAGGGCTAGGAGCAGTCCTGTCCCAGTGCCATGATGGGGAGGAGCATCCTGTGATGTACCTGAGCAGGAAGTTGTCACTGGCTGAACAAAAGTATTCCACGATAGAAAAAGAGTGTTTGGCTATCAAGTGGTCAGTGGAGGCGTTAAGGTTTTACCTTACAGGGAGAAAGTTCCAGTTGGTCACGGACCATGCCCCACTTAAGTGGTTGCAGCAAATGAAGAACCACAATGCTAGGTTGACATGCTGGTACATGGCCTTACAGGCGTTTGATTTTCAGGTTGAACATCGTGCCGGGAAGTTACACAAGAATGCGGATGCACTTTCCCGTATTACGGACTGTAGAGAAGAAGTTTCACCAGTAAAACCAGTCCGTAATAACTTAAGCAGGGGGGTATGTGATAAGGAAGCTTATCATAGCTCAGGTAGGAGCTATAGAAAAGATGATGTGACTCTGAACAAGCAACCTGTCAGTTCTGGTAGAAGTGAGAAAACAGAATTTTCACATAAAAGACTACCAGTCCCAGAATGCACCAGGTTTCCAGCAGCCATGAGAGGGGCTGAAGTGAGAGAATGTGTGTGCAATCAAGAGAGCTATGAGGTAATCCCTAAGCACTCATCTCAAAGGGCAGGGCCTGATTCAACACAGCTGCGCTGTGTTAGGGAGCAGCACACATTAGAACAGGATAAGAGTAGAGCTTATTCTTCAGGAAACAGTTTCAGCTACAGAGGGAGGAAGAGATACAGAGACAGCAACGGCTACAAGCACCAGTATCACCTGGAGAAACAGAAGCCAAGCCAAGCAGATAGAGAGAGAAGGAAACTCTCTGGAAGGAAGAGAAGAAAGGCCATTGGAAGGTCTGGGAGATTCCAAGGCAGTACTCATACTGGGAGGTATTCCAAAAGCCAGCAGAGTCCATTGGACTGGATTCAGCCAGAGGAATGGAGTGGCAGAGATAGGAATCACCAGTGGCTACCTGGAAGAGAGAAGACTGCATGTGGAAGGGACTTTCAGACCAAGGCCAGAAGGTATGTGAGAGAAGATCCAGTGTCCAGGGATCAAGATTGGAAGGCTGGACATCAGAATTGGATTACATATTGGCCAGGCTATACAGAGAGGAATAATGATAGCAGGAGAGGCTCAGGTATGAACACTGATCCAGACCCTATCTATAATAGAGAATGGCAGCAAGGGAATAAGCATTCTCATGATAGTGCCTTAATGAAAGACTCATCTGTGCCAATGTATGATATTGACCCTATGATTGTTGATGCAGGGGGAAATACAGCAGATGAAACTATTTACATGGACTGTTCTTTATCTAAATGCTATTGCTAGTTTTCTATGAGCAAACATATCAGCCATCACAAAGAAACCTAACTTTGTTCTTTATTTCCACTGCAAACAGCTCTTAAAGCAGGATTTGGGCTCACACAGTAGCAGCCAGCCAGCTAAAGGCTTTCAGCTGGTCCATTGATAGTAATTAGGGCTGCACCTGATTGTGTGTGAGCAAGGGAGAATCACTGCTGAGATCGGCGTGGAAAATAAGCAGAAGTTAACCTAACCAGCAAAGTTTATTCTTTACTTTGTGCCTTTGTATTTGGTAATTACTTGCTAAGAAAACATTAGCTAATTGCCTGACAAGCTGAAGGTTGTTTTCTGGTTTACCTTTGTGACTTTTTGTTATCCATTTTAAACACTGCAAGCAAGTAACCTCATTTATAGTGCTATCAAGCAAACATGTGCTGGGTGAATTAAACCCCATCAATAAAAGAAGTATTTTATTGATCTTACCACTTGGTTTCACAACTCAAATTATTGTCATCAGCTGTGTTTGGGAGTGAATGAACTACAATACCCACAATACCTTGCAAGAATCATATGAATATATGTATCGTCAAGATTGTGTAAGTTCTCACCCTAGGCAGCCGTCTGACACACTTCATCCCTCGGAGAGTCACATGCCAAATCGGTCTGTGCACTGTGGACGTTGCATCTGCTGATGTAGCTGTGGATCAGGATCATCTTCCCTGAGATGATAGTCCACTCTTGATGGCACACCATGTGGCCCCAGCCTTGGTGTGTGCTCCACCCCATCACTGCACAGCTGTGGTGAATCACGCCCTGCCCTCTGTGATGTGTACCTGGGGTACATCTCATAGCCCTCTTGCATGGACACACGTTACCACACACCAGCTCCCCATCTGTCTCTGGGTACCCTGGTGCATTCGTAGAGCGGTGATGTGTCATCGCAGGTACATACTGTCATATGCCATACAGGACTGACATATTGCCTATCCTGGGTCACTAACCCTTTCAGGGCCTACCCCAGACCTTTGCTACGCCTGCTTGTCACCGGGTCCACACAGGGCTGCAGTTATGTACGCATATGACTTTGTCCATTGGCCCCCGCCTGCTGTGCTGTTTGTCACCTGACCATCTGCCACCCAATGCCAGACCCCTGTGTGTCTCCCGCCAATATGCCACATACATAACACACAACGGTAGCAGCTGTAGGTGTACAAAGAGACAAACAACACAATGCCATCACACAGTGAGCAGTTACTTAATCCCTGTGTATGTGACCACCTTATGGCACCCACCTTCATCACTGCCAGCTCCACCTGCGCCCTGGCTGGGTAACTCTGCCATCAGGACGTCCAGCGTGTGCCTGGTAGGGGCCTGCAGCTGTTGTGGCAGGGGACCCATAGCCTGGCTGCCAACAGGCCGCTGCATCTCTCCGTCCGTCCCAGCTGCTGGTCCACTGGTCCTGGGGGGTGAGGGATGTTGTCCAGTTGCAGCAGTGTCAGTAGATGTTTCCTGCACCTCTGTGTCCTCGCAGGCCTGAGGCACATCGTCTCTTGGCACATCTGCATCCTCCCCCTGCTCGTCCTCAGGCACCCCCATGCTGCTGTAGTCACCTGTGATGTGAGCAGTAGAGGAGGGCTCAGATATGTATCTACGCAACACATGTATATCCGCCAGTGCTGTGTTTCCCACATACATGCAGGTATGTTGGCATGCATACTGCTCACACACTCCCCTGCTTCCTTCACCAACCCATACATGACAGCCATGTCTCACCTGGGGTACATGTGGGTGCAGTATCCCTGTCTGTGTGTCCTGATTGGCAGTACGGTGCTCATGGACACAGACCCCTACCTGGCCCATCCCATGTCTCTCGCCCTATGCGCCTCTCATGTCACCGTTTAGCCTTGTTTACCCTGTGCTACCACCCACCTCTGCCACCCCCTCTCAGAGTGTGCAGGGCCAGTATATTGGGCATGCGCCCATGGTGGAGAGCTTTTGGCGGTGTGAATGACATACAGGGCTGTGGCCTGTGATGCTGTGCAGTAGACACCTCTGCCACCGTCATGCGTCTGTCTACACACCTGCAGGACTGGGGAGCCCATATGTTACCTATACATGCCTTCATGCACGTCCACACATTGCTACAGGGTACATCAGACACTGTTGTGTGGGTGGGGGCGTGTCTGATTGGCACTACCAGATATGGGAAGGTGGGGGTAGGGGTGGTATGGGAAACATGTGCTAACCGTGTCCTGCAACCTGGGACCACAGCAGGGTTTGTGTTTGGACAGCATACATATATGCCCTATAGGGGATAGGTACAGGGTATGGCGCATGTGACACATAAGGGGTGTGTGCTCACATGGGGCTGCGTGGCGTGCATTGCTGATCACAGGTATGTTGTGCGAGCTACCTGGTAGTGTTGTGTGTTTTTGGGGCAATGACAGCAATATACATGGCAGTGTGTGCAAAAGTCATCCTATGCGTCACAACATAACCAGGGCATGACATCACTCTGCTAGATTGGCACATCAGTCCCAGTCCTATAGCTGTGTGACCATCAACAGTTACGCAGTCACGGGATGGAGCAGATGCGCCATGGTACACAGCAGACCGTGGGGATACCCTCATCCCATTACAGAAACCCGGGAAACACTGGTGCCAATACCATGCATGTGTTGCCCGGACAACATACATCACCCACCCATCTGCTAGCTGCAGGGCATTCCCAGTGTCAATGACTTGGTAACACTTTGATGCCATGCGGAGAACGCACAATGGTCCACACCAACCTTTGTAGCTAGTTTGGACCCTGTCCAGGGGGCCATCATCTGTGCCCCGTGCTGAGATACACCCTCAGGACTGCGCAACTCACCTACAATTTCAATTTGGCCTTATCAACAGTCCATCTGTGACAACCACGACAGCTGTGCAGGATGTTCCTGGCGCTATCTTGCCATTCTGTTTAACTACCGACAAGGGACATGAGGCCACCATAGCAACACAACACATCTCCACACCCCAGGCCGCTCCATGCCCTGCCCCCTGATTCGGGGGCGTTGCAGTCACAATGGCCCAGTGATCAGCAACATCATGTCCCTATCCTGTCCAACAGCATCATTACGTGCAGTCCTTCAACATACCTCAGCTATCCCCCTGTTGACAGACTGCAATCTGTGCCCTCCAAAGGTGGTTTCCTGCTCACCCATCTCTGGCATACCTATACATGCTGGGATTATTGTGGACGTGGAGCAACGACAGCTACAGGGACATATTGACTGTGCTGCACCACTGTACCCCGCCAACATGGCCCCAGGGAGCTCCATGGAGTCGACAACCTCCTCACCCTACTCCCCAGCTACATGATATCTGGCATAGATGATCCCTGACTGGGTTGCCCCCCCCCCCGATCTGAACATCCCCACAGCGTGTGAATCAGTGACTGGCAACCCCCTTGTGGCAGGAATTATTGTGAGGGGCAGCACTGCAACATTGCTTGGATGGTGCAGGTCCAATCTATGACGACCATGGCAGCATGTCGGATCAGGGCTCAGGGCATATGAACCCTTCCACCTGTATCACGGTATTGACCACTGCTCATCACATCCTATCCCCCTATTGCATATGTCCATGCAAACTATCTGTGGGATCATACATCCCTTTAGTGTTGTCTACATGCCCTATGCCTAATACATTGGTCTCTACACACCCATCTGCAATGCACATATCTCTCTCCCCCCTCCATACCCTCCCCCAATGCATATTTAGGGTGTGTGTTCACCTGACACCCCCATATGTAACCTACGAAAACACAGGTACCTTTGCTCATGCGCTATCCAAACATCTTCCCACCACATCATCTCAAGACTCGGGAAGATGTGCTGCAACCTGCTCCCTCCTCATGTTACCAGTATTTCATTCTGTACCTACGCTTCAATATCATATGACACCCATGAGACCCAGTCAGACATGTATACTACATGATCCACTGTTTGACACACCTACACTCCATGTTGGCACCAGACTGTTTGCTGGCAACACACCATGCACTGATCATCCCACACGTCAATGACGTGACCATCATTCGTCAGGTTCCTCACTATTGCACCTTATACCTGTTACAGCTGCCAATGACTGACACAGTCAGGTTACGTCTGGTGGACGCTGTGGATAACCATGTTTTCCCATGCTGAATGAGATACATTGGCTAGCTATTCAGACCTGCACTACCTTTATTAATGTAACTTACACGTTTAACAACACTAATCATCTGTATGCTGCATCCTTGTCATCCCCCACTCACCATACTACACCAGAGAGAGCGACAGCATTGGCGACTATCCCCTCCCCAGAGCTACACACAGCCATCACAGGCTGTGCGTCCCCTGCAGCCCACAGGACCCTTCACCTTTGTACCCCTAGGTGCTGGGATGCAGCACCCCCTTGCATCTGGCCTATCAGCAGCTTATCGCACCTCAGGTAGGCCCTCACATTCTATCCTTCAGGGCCCCTCGACATGGCATCATCAATACCTGTCGACCTCAGCGAGACAACCCATGTACAGGGATCCATGGTATGTCAGGGACCTGTTTGCGGGGATAATATATATCGGGTGGTGGAATATGTACGTGGCACCATTTAGTGGTAACATGTACCTAATCAGTTATGGTACATGTGTGGACATTCTGTACATTGTTTGCATTGGTATCCACATTCCGTACCTTGTCATCTATGAGCTCATGCATGTTGCTTGTACATGGATTAGGGTGTCAGTTAGACACGTTGCTGCTAAATAGTGCGGTGTATGAGGGGATATAGATATGTGACATACTACATAGATATCGAAGATGTACACTCCGTGGGACATTGAGATGGTCACCTGTGGAGGGTGTAGACATGTGGTGTGGCAGATCTACTTATCTATGACTCACACATGCAACGCATCTGCAGGGGCATATGCAGATTACCTTCTCCCATCAACGACCTGTATCATTTGCTGGTCACATAATGGGTTTGGGTATGTTCCTAGCCCCCCATTGACCTCTACCATTGGTGCTGCACCTCCACAGGTCCCCTATCATTGACCGCTGTTGTGTAACATGTCATTTTCTAGGTTGGACATTGTGTATCTGCCTGCTGCTACTATGCACCTACACAGTCGCAGCAGTCAGGTTAGCATTGTCAGTGCTGATATATCACATGTCATCTGACATCGGTTAATGAGTGGTGTGATGTTCCGTGGACAGACTGTGGTGACAAGGACATCGGACAGGGAAACACTATATTGTCCTGTCAATAGAGAGGTACATGCTACAGGTCAGTGATGCATGAGGGCATTCTGCCTTATCATCATCCATGGCGTTGCATGTGTGAGTGTGGGACCTGCATCTATGCTGCACCTGGTCTGTAGTGATCAGAGGTAGAGGTGGTCTACACCTTAATCTAGTGTGTCACCCATGTATTTCCTGTCGGATGTGTCTGTATATCTCATTGCTACCTCCCTGTGCTTGGAACCCATATATTGTGACAAGCAACAGTCATACTGGTCAGAACAGGGTGATGTGTGCCACATGCATGTGCGGCCTGTGCTCAGACCTCACCCAGGCTGTGTGCTGCGACACAATGCAACGCCAACACCCGTGGGGCCAGGATACTGGGCACCGTACATCACAGACATGGGTGTCAGCCATCTTTCTGCACAGTATGTCCTTTGTGGTGACACACGATGAGTGCAAAGGGGGCCATCACAAGATAGACAGGGTGCACAGTGGCACATTGGACTGCAGGACGGGAAGGTATGTTCAGTGTCCATACAGACATGTTCACCAGAACAGGCGCTGACATCGCAGCTGGGTTTTCAAGGGCCCTGACAGAGGGTTCAGCAGCACAGATGGGAGGGTCGTGTAAGTGGGACTCTCACAGCAGTGATCACAACAGGTACTGGCTCACAGGGGTTTTCAGGTCAATATGAGGTGGGGGGGGGCATGCTCTGGATGCATTGTGGGGACCCACACACTCAGTTATGTGTGTGCTGTGGGCTTGGGGGGGAGGGAAATGTCATGGCCAATGGGGCCGGGGAAGGCGTATGTGCATAGTTAACTGCAGTGCCCTGTGACGGTTATTGCAGGAGAGACAGAGCCCCCCGACATGCAACCTGTCTGACAGTGTGAGACTGATGGACCTCTGTGATGCTGTGATTGCGTCATGCCATACATATGTTACTGACTGGGCTGATGACATTGTCGGGCTGCCGTTGGGTGCGATGTCAGGTCTGTGGACACCCTCTCTGGGCTCTGACCTGTATGTTGTTTGCTCATGTGTTTGCCCGGCCCATGGCTTCCCAACATGTCACATCTGAGGTGATGCTTGGGGGATGGAAGGGGTGAGCTGTGCTGCACAGTGCATGTTGTGTGTATCCCTGGGGACATTTTATGCTGGTATGCCTATCCACACACTGTGTACAGCAGAGTTCTACAGTTTGCAGCTGTGAGCTGTGTTCGTGTCAGCTCACAGGTTCGATCACACCTGGGTGTTGTTACAGTGAGCCATGTTGGTTTGTCCATTACATGGCCTGGCCAACCCTGACACCTAACCTTGGTTGACAGGCATACACTGTGGGGACTACCTATTAGCCCTAGCGTACTAAGGGGTTGTAAGGTGCACATGCATAGCTGATAGACCTGCTTCATATTGTCAGTTACAGACGGTGCTACGCATAGACTGTTGCCTGGACATTGTTACACAACAAATTATCAGACGTACCTGCCAGCAGGTGTGCAGTGTCCAGGAGTTCAGGAAGGCCACAGGTGTAAATATCCCCCAGTCGTGCTGCGAGTTCCCGCTCAAGGGGCGATAGTGCACAGATGAGGGGGCCCCCGCCACCTGTCCCCATGGCATGCTGGTGTTCGGCCACCATCACCTGCCGTACACCTCGTTTTATGTTGTAGTAACGTTTTTTCAGACAGTCATAGTCCCTTGGTGGCCCACCCGCCCCAGCCACTGCCAGCCTCACATCCTCCCACACCGCATTCCGATTGCCCACGCTTGTTTGGCTGCTGAGGCGGCCAAACAGGACATCGTAATTTTCAAGGACCATGCTCAGGAGGATGTGGTTTTCATGGTCACTGAATTTCAGCGCCCTCTTCCGCTGAGTAGCTGGCACAGGAGGGCGCTTCCTCTTGCCAGTGTGTCTTTCCATACCCACATCAATTGCTCCCGATGGGCCTGCACGGGCCTCAGGCACCGATGGCACCGGCCCACCCGCCTCTGCAGTACCCTGCTGTTCCTCCCCAACACCAGTCTCCTCATCATGCACACCCTCTCTCTCCCTCTCGCTGCCCCCCTCTCTCTCCATCACCCTCTGTGCTCACCACCCCACACCCAGGCCAGAACACCACACACAACCCTACACACTGCAGAGCAGCCCACCCCACCACACACAGTCGACCCTACCCTGCACACTACACAACAATGCACACAGAACTGACACAGACACACTGATACACCATATACAGTACAAAGCCGTACAGACACACAGATTCCTCTCCCCCTGCAACACCCGTTACCTCTCCACCTCTGCAATAACCCGCCTCTGTCTCTGCACACTCCCTCCGTACGTATAGCACCACCCTCTTCGTTTACCTGTGATACAGTATTATTTATACCATGGTTCCGTCGCTGTTTTCCGTTGCGCATGCGCTGTTGGTCCTTTTTTTCGCGGCGTGGATGTGTGTGTGCGCGCCGCGGAACTGCGTCAGAGCTGTGCATGGCAGTGTATGGGTGCGGCGCACATAGACGCACATGCGTGCATCACACTTACACAGCACGGCGCGGCGGACACGCACGTCCATTGTTGGGCAGCAGAGGGCGGCGCGCTAATCTTCTACGCGGCAGAGGAACGTTGTGAGGCATAAGGAGACGCGCTGACGTGAAAGCACACGAGCAGAGCCGCAGCACAATGGCAACGACGCCTACCATCGGAGCACGGATCGGGGGTTCAATCCCCCGCAGTGCGCAATGAAGCGGCTGGCTCAACCACCATTTTAGGAGGCAAAGCAATAGTGCGCAGCAGAAGGCGGCACGCTAATCATCTACGAGGCAGAGGAACGTTGTGAGGCATAAGGAGACGCGCTGACGTGAAAGCACACGAGCAGAGCCACAGCACAATGGCAACGACGCCTACCATCGGTGCACGGATCGGGGGTTCAATCCCCCGCAGTGCGCAATGAAGCGGCTGGCTCAACCACCATTTTAGGGGGCACACAAACCTCATATTTGCCTTTGCGCATGCGCTGTTGCTGTTCGTCTTCTTTTGCTGCGCCACAGATGTGCGCATGGGCTGTCTTTTTTGCGCGCCGCGGAGCTGCGTCAGAGATGTGCATGGGCGTGCTTGTGTGCGACGCATGCAGACGCATGCAACACGCATACACGCCCCCAGCGCGGCAACCACGGACGCCAGGGAATGCTCTATGGGATGCACATGGGCGTGGCGCACATCCGCGGCGCGCACCGACGCACAAAGGCACAGGCGCACATCACCATACGTGAAATCCATCTACATATCGTCAGGCAGTGCTAGTGCACATTGAGGGTTGTATTGTAGGCGAGTTATACGTTTGGAGAGGCTGACATTTGGATCTGTGCTAGATTATCTGTGTAGTTAATTGTCTATTGCGTTGTACTGTGTGTATTGCGTTGTATTGTGTGTACTGTTTTGTGTATTTCATCCGTGTGTTCCGTTAGTCAGTTGGTGTTTGTGAGTTGGTGACTGTTGTGGGTGCTTTGTGTGTGTGTGTTGTAGTGTGCTTGTGTAGGCCAGCGGCGGGAGGTGATGTCTGGGATATCTGTTCCTGCATGTGCCCTGGAAGGTGAGCAGATGCTGCGGTTGCCGGACAGGGGGGATGGTGTCCATGGGGCTGAGGCACAGGGCATGGGTGTAGTCCCGCAGCAAATCAGACCTGCAGCTGTGGAGGGGGGCCAAGCAGCTGGTGTACGTGCACGGCGCAGGAGACATGCCGAGGTGCAGGCTCGGCAGCCTCGCCTCTACAGGCCCAGGGCCCAGCTCCAGGACATGCGTGAGGACCAGGTCATCTCCCTGTACAGGCTGAGCACAAGGGCTATTAGGGAGCTATATGAGGATCTCAGACCTGACCTCGAGCCCCTAACTAATCGGTCACATGCCATACCGGGTTTAGTTAAGCTACTTGCTGCTTTACATTTCTTTGCCTCTGGCTGTTTCCAACATTCAGTGGGCGCAGTGGGTGGCATGAGCCGCCCCTCCTTCTCACGATGTCTCCACCAGGTACTGTGTGCCATGGTCAGCCGGGTGGGGAATTACATAGCCCTTCCCCACACTAGGCAACAGTGGGGGACCCTGAACCAGGCCTTTGCGGCTGTAGCTGGGATACCACACGTGATGGGAGCTATTGATTGCACACATGTTGCCCTGGTCCCTCCTAGAGACAGGGAGGTGGTGTTCCGCAACCGCAAACACTACCATTCCCTGAATGTTCAGGTTGTATGTGATGCTAATCTTCATATTCTGAATGTGGTCCCACGGTTTCCAGGGTCCACCCATGACTCCTACATCCTGCATCACTCAGCACTCTTTCGCCAGTTTGAGGAGGGACTGTATGGGGACTGCATCTTGCTGGGTGAGTATGTCCACATATATGATGTTGTCTGTAGAATAGATCATTTTCTAAGTTAACATCTGGTAGATCATGAACTATATACTCTCTGTGTGTTAGGCAGCTGAGCTAACGTTCAGCAGACATTATGAACGGGGTGGAGATGTTGACTTGCATGCATCATGATGTGACATGTGACATCTGGTTTAACACAATGCCTGGGGGTGACATGCTGATGTTCTGGGGGACATATGCACCTGTTCAGATGCATGTACATGGGTGTGCATATCAACATGTGTGTGTATTTCACTGGGCCACAGGTGGGCTGCTGAGTGTGTCGCCCATCTCACCCACCTGTGCATTCGTGGCTTTTGAGGTAACTGTGTTATGTCATGTAACATTACTGTGAGGCACAATACAGACACTTATCGCATATCATGTCTGTGTGTGGGGGACAGACCCCTACACTGTACTGTGGTTCCCTGAACATTGTTTGGTGATTGACATGTGTTTGGCTGTGTTTGGTTTTTCGGCACATATGATAGCTGTTCATGACCTTGGCAACGTTGGGTACACATTACCATAGGTAGGGTGATGCATTGGACATGGCCCATAACATGTGTGCATACACACGTGTGGTGTGCATAACTTTGGGACACTGCAGATGGGCGGGACTTCAGCACCATTGTATCTCATTAACCCGCTGTGTCTCTGCCTTTGAGGGATGTGACAGCAAGGCCAGGGGCCAACGTGTGAGCAGGCAGAGAGGTGTGGGTGCCCCATACACAGGTACCTTGCCAGTTCCATTAGTTGTGATAGTTCAGGGCTAATGTGGGCTACAGTGTGCAGATCTGTAGAGCACAGCCTAACAGGGATGTGAACAGGATGGTGACAGTGGACAGGGTGTCCACTGAGATGTTTGGTGGTCAGCATTCCACAGCATATGGCATTAGACTGCTATCTGTCGGTAGGTTGTCCTTAGTGGACACAGTGTTGTGATTTGTTATTTGTTTGTTGTTGTCAAAACCCCTGGTCAGAGGTGTGTTCTGGGTGTGCCCCTACATAGCGCATAAAACCTTAATGTGCTATATAGCTTGTTAACATCTACGTATCACATGTATTCTGTGTGCTGGTGGTCTAGGCTGCCATAGGTGGTTTCCGAGATGCGGACATTGACTGCAGACCAAAACTAATGTGCCACACATAGCAGATGTTTGTTTGCAAAACTGGGACATTGGTGTTATTTTACGTGTCTGTCCAGAATACAGGGGCCCTACCTGACATTTCTATCACCATAGGTCTTCCGTTAAATGTATATTTGTGCTGTCATATGGTTCTCTCAGGATGTGTCATGCATTTGTCTCTCAGGTCCGTACCTGTGTGAATATGTGGTGGTATGCGCTCATGCATTCACATGCATCATTCTCTTTTTGCAGGTGATGCAGGATATGGATGTCGACCCTGGCTGCTAACCCCTGTGCATCAACCACGGACACGTGCAGAGCGGAGGTACAATGAGGCCCACGCCTCCAGCCGCTCTGTCATAGAGCGCACCTTTGGCGTTTTAAAAAGTCGCTTCAGGTGTCTGGATAGGACAGGTGGGGCCTTACAATATGAGCCAATGACT
This sequence comes from Ichthyophis bannanicus, assembly GCA_033557465.1. Lineage (NCBI taxonomy): Eukaryota > Metazoa > Chordata > Amphibia > Gymnophiona > Ichthyophiidae > Ichthyophis > Ichthyophis bannanicus. The sequence continues at coordinate 433,758,369 of CM066037.1, forward strand.
GTTGCAGAGATAATCGTTGCCTGTTGCATCCTGCACAACATTGCTCTCAGGCATGATATCACTGCAGAGATTAATGAGGATCTGGCAGAGGATCCACCGTGCCCCCCTGTACGTGCCAGTGGTGACACACAGGCAGGCACAGCAGTCAGGCAGAGGTTGATTGCTGAGATATTCAGTGGTATGTATTGCACATCCTCACACATATATGTGCTGTTGTGTGCATGTGGGGTTTATAACGGGTGATGTGTCTCAACAGATAGCATCCTGTTCCATGACTGCATAGTCCTTATGCTGAACATTTTACTGTTACAAATGGCCAGGGGTGTGCGATGGACAATGTGGACAGGGCACAACAGTGTTTCTGGTTTGTTTGGGGTTTATGTGTTGAGACACCTTTATGTGTTTTTGGGGGTCACAGTACTAGTTAGTGTCTGTGTATGATAGCAACTGCTGTGCAAACACCCTGATGTCATCCTATTGTGTGTGTGGGGCACGGGGTCATGCATATGATTGGTGTTTCAATGGGGTGTAGAGGGCAACATATGTGGAGAGCTCTCATGCGGAAACCTTGTTTATGTACTATAATCAGGGTCTGCTTGTGTGTGTGTGTCATGCTATTATGGGCTGGCTATGTCTGTATGTTTATTATGTGTAATGCTACATGACCAACATAGCAAAGTACACATGCGCATGACTGCATGCCCATGATGGGATTGATTACATGTCACAGGTGTTGGTAGCACACCAAAACGTAACATACAGTATACCAATTAATGTGGCACATACATGGCTAGGGTTGGGCATATGGACATGGGCATTGTGCAGCCCGGGGTCCATTTAATTGTTGTACACCTATCTAATGAGCTGTCATTCATTGCAGTATTTGCAATGTACACACATACAGATGCGCAGCGGGTCAGATCATCCACGGGTGCATTACAGGGCACTACTGTGGAGCGGCATGTGTTGTATTATTTTTGTATTTTAGCGTTTTGGCATATGATGGGTGGCATATGTGGGTGATACTATCTCAACATCTGCCTCATGGCTCTCGTCCATGGTGTATGTCTGTTTTGTTAGCGGAGTACACAGCCACATATGCCTTGTGTACACTGGGAAGGGATGTTATGTCCATATACACACACTGACCTATGTGGGGGATATGTGGTGCAGGTGCACATGTCGCCTAACCATGGATTAACATTCTCCCTGATAACCAGTGGGATGACCTGGCCCCATCATGGTTTGATGAGAGACAGACATGGGTGTGTTGTCTAGCACACATGGTGCTGCAATAGCCATGTATTTAGGCACATGATCTGCACACAGATCTAGGTAATCCTTGCTGTACGGGATTTACAATGCATAATATTCCTTCACACAATGGTTACAGGGGGTGGTACAGCATATTAACAGGTATCTCAGGTATTTACTGTTGCATAACAAACAACATTTGGCCAGTCATGTACACAGAGAGGGGGTTATGTTGTCAACCTGGCCAACACAGACTGATGGTGTGACCTTGTGATGTGTTTCACACATGGTGGTTGCAGACACCTCCTTAGACAGGTGTGTGGAACAACCGAGGGTGGTGGGGGCAAATGTGTTGTGGAGGGACTGTTCATTGTTTTCATATGTCTACATGCTGCCTCTCCCATGTGGTATATCAGTACAGTGTGAGGGTGAACAGTCAGTCAGTGGGTCAGGTTGTGGGGTCTGCCAGCTGGTGACATTGCGTTGTACTGTGGTTTTCACAGATGGAAATTAACATATATGTTGTGGTTGTTGGTTTCCCTCTCCACAGGTCCCGCTTCATGAGGATGATGTTCCAAGGTACCATTCGCACATGAGGGCCCATCGTCCAGGAGGCTGTGGTCCAGGGTAGGTGGATCTACAGCTACATTGTGTGTATATGGGTTCATGGGGACAATATGTCGCCTGTTATGTGTCATTTAGGCAGCTGATGTTGTACACCTCTCTCCTGACAGCCTCCCTCACCCATGTGTTGGTGTTGTGACCCATCTCCCCATGTGTTTGTGTACAGTATGTTTGCAGGTGCACCTTTTCAGTCAGCTGTGCAGCAGAGTTATATATGTATTTGTTTGTCGTGTTGTGCGGATACTGACTTAGCTATCCTCACCATCATAGTTTGAGCAGACATTAACAAGATATCTGTGCATGTGACTCGGCCCTGATGTTCACAGGTTTGCACTTTTGCACTTACATGCCATGTATTTCAGATGTGCCACTGACGAACCTATACTGTGTATGTGTGTGTGCACTTATGTTTTGAATATGTCTTCCGGCATTGGCCAGGCATGGTACATTATCATGTGCTTTCATGGGTGTAGGCACCTGGGGGGCATCGTGGTGTGTGCTACCTCTACTGTTGTGCTGCTTATCTTGTCATAATGGTCCACATGTGTTGTGAGCTGTGTGCAGCAATGTGTCTTGTATTTTGGGTGACAGCTGTTGAGCAACATTTCTTTATCTCATATGTAGGCATGATGTGGACATGTATGAACAGTTGATGTACATGGTAAATCGACATGTGATGCTGACATTGTCTCCCTTCGGTGTGACCTGATGTGGCTATGCAGTACTTTGGGGAATTGATGATGGATGCACGATGCACACATTGGGTTTGTTTTAACATTGCTAATTGTGTCTTACATCTGGATGTTCCTGTCCTGGGGTTTGTGATCTTCACATGGACATGTTATGTAGCATCTCTGTAGACACACACAGCTGCATATGATGTGTAGCTGTGAGATGCCGGTGTGACATGGGATTTTACATAAACATGTCCATGGGACAGCCGTGCCTGCATTTACATGTACTGTTGGCTGTCATCTACATTTTATTGAATTTACATCTCATGTAATTTGTGACCTTTCTTCACTTTAGTCTGTATATTGTGCATTGTTAATGTTGGCAATCAGTTCTGTTTTTGCGAGGTATCTAACACTACCATACTTATCCTCTCGTGACACAGGGCAGACGACATGACAGAACCATTTCCTACAGGGCATCTGACCTCAACATCCAACGCCTGTTGTGGGACTGACCTTCATCTTCATTTTTCGGGGGAGATGTGACATTGGATGTTTGACCTATGTTGGTGGGACACAGGCCTGTGATGGACATTGTTGCTTTTGGACCTCTGGTTTACCCATGGGAGACCTGTACAACACACAGTGTGTGTGGCATGCTGTGGCTGTGTGTCCTGCAGATTACTGGGACACAGATGGACTTTCATGGACTGTGTCATATTGGATAGTGGCACTTTACTGTGCATGGACAGGGTTTCATGTTTGGTTTTTCAATGATCTTTTGTATGTCAGGGACACCTTGGTTTTGGGACACTGTGCGCATCAAGGACTGACATGAGCTATGTATATCTGACATGCCTACACAGTTGGTTAGTGTATAGGTGTGTCCCATGTGTGTGACATGGCACACATGTTAGGTTAATTGGTGGGTTTCAACATCAGCATACAGCCATGTTTGTGGCATGGGGTCACACATGGAGGGATCCAATTGTCTATGTCCACCTGCCCCACACCTATACAGGGTGCAGGTTCTGCCACATACACCATTTCATGCCCAACAACATCCTTGGTAGATGTGTGGAGAGGGCAGGGGTGATTAGATTCATGTGGGGCATCACTATAACATGTTTGTCTGCAGCTGGTGCCTGTGCTTCTCACTGACTATGTTTGTGAGACACTGCATGCGGACCTATGGGCTCGTTGTGTTTCACTGTAGGCTGTCTGCCCATCATTTTCATGTGGACATGCTAGTTATTGTATATGTTTACTGTACTGACGTGACACTCTGCATGTATGGCCCCGCCTTGCATTGCACATTTCCAGGGTCGAGTTTTACACCCTGCATTGACAACAGTCTCATTAGCCCATTAAATTTTGTGTGTGCCAGTGTGGGTATCCATCGGCCTCCTACACCTCAGCATGTCATGGACCATGCTATAGGTAGGCAAACACTGTCCACCAAACAAAAATATGCAAGGGGACATACTGCACGGTGTTTTGTCTGCATCTTTTGGAGAGTTGTGTGTTTTGTATTCTCTGTGTGTTAATATGTCTCTGCTACCTGTTAGCATACAGTCATTCAGCTCTAGATGATATGTGTGATGTACACTGTGATGCAGCGGACCCTCTGGACAATGTGAAACACATTTTTAGATATTGAGAAAACAAGTTTCAGATGCTATATCCTGAGGGCCCACATAGAGGAAGCAGGAGAGCCAGCCTGGATGCAGGGGTACCACACCTCTATGGGCAGGACTTGGCACCAGTCAGTCACAATTTCAGTAGTGACAGAGCAGACTCATTGAGGGAAATGAGCAGGCCGCAGTGCAGACCAAGGAGCCACTTGGTGAGCAGGCCAGGAAGCAACTTGGGGAGCAGGCCAGAGAGGGGGCCAAGAGGCAACTTGGACAGTGGGCCAAGGGGTGGGCCAAGGTGTAGGCCAGAGACCAAGCCAGAGACAACTACATGGAGCAGCACTTCAGGGAGCCATCAAGGAAGGAGGTGCTCTCCCATCCAGCTGGGGAGACGGCCCTATCCAGGGAGAGGGGCTAAACCACAATCTGATGGAAAGATATGCAGCTGTGAGGGATACTCGAGACAGCAACAGTACTTTTAACACTTTTTATAGTTATATCCAGAGAGAGGGGTGGAAAGTTCAGAGGCCTGGTGAACAGGGTACAGCTGAGAAGGCGCCACCACCAGCTAACTGCCACGGGAGTGGAGGCAGGGGCCGGGGACATCAGCTGCAGCCCTGCCTCAAATAGGTTTCTGGCACACTCTGGAGGAAGAGAGACACAGTGGGATTAGTTGAGCCAGCAGGTATTAGGCCTCACGCCTTCCCTGGAAGAGACTACAGATAGCTCAAGGGTGACACAGTTCTTGCCTGTGATTGTTTGCCTAAACCTAGCACAGGAGAGGAGCAGAGGTGAGGATGTCATCTGTATAATAATGACACCTTGAAGCTGCAAGTAACGGATGATTTGCCCACGACGGATACTGTTGGTGCTAAAGGTTGGGACAGGGGAGCTTTTAAAACCAGGGCAGCTGGACAGCCAGGGTTCTATCCTATAGCCATGAGCCACTGCCCCAAGCTGACAAGCAAGCATTGGAACACGGTTTGGCACACCTTCAGAAAGCCGCAACTCAGGCCCATTGATGCTTCTAATTCTGAGCTCTCACACATGGAATGGCTGCCAGTGGAATCTGGGGGTGAGATGGCAGGAGAACCCATGTCATGCATGTATTGTACAGTGGGGTACTAGAATCTGTTTGATGTTCATGAATGTATGACGTGATAACATGATGCCTTATGATTTAAGTTACGGTGATGATTGACAGTTGTTACATTGACCATTTTGTATGAGTGGATCCTTATTCAAGGATTACTACAGGCCTGTAACTTTCAGAGCCGCATATTTGTAACATATTGCGCAAAGTTGAAATAAATACCTCTTATTTTTTCCCTACACTTGGCTGTGGCGTTACTTTATTCGGAGGTTTGCAACATGGGTGGGCCAAAGGTCCGCTACCTTATGACCCTCACAACTGGCCAACCCTGATCCCCCTAATCGTATGCGACGGCCAGCCTCCGGTGGACACACTATGCCACCACCAGATGGGGCTGCGGGGGACAACACTGAGTCCTTTCTGATGTGCCAGTCAGCCATTATGTGGGAGGATAGACCTATCTTTATGAGGGTGTTTGTCACATGACAACATTGTGCCAGCATATGTTGTTCTCATTTGGGGGTCACCTGTGTTGCATGAGGGCTATGTTGAGGGGGGGGGGACAGGTGATTTGTTTGGGGTCCATGGCTTACAACGCCTAGCTTATACATGCCCTCATATGTTGCTCACACATTGTGGCCAGGCAGCAGATGCTCGGGTATGTGGCCCTGGTACCCAGTGCATATCATGCACCTGGTACACATTAGATTCCATGACACTCAAGTGTGCTCAGGCAAGGACCTTTATGTGGCATGTGTGTTTGTACCTTGCTGATTGTGTTCCCATCGTTGAACAGGGAGGTGCTTACTTTGCAATTCTGATTACACTGTGTACAGTAACTGTGAGGGGTGATCCAAGTAGGGATATGTATTTTACAAACATGGGTTTATTTTGGTACTTGGTCATGCTTACACACATGCACTACAATGTGTACCTTTTAGTAAGTCTTGACTCCTTCTGACTTTGGGACTCCGTGGTTACCTTGACAATGTTCCTCGAGTTAGTTTTCAAGGGCCACATGATCTGGTTTTTTGAAATGAGGCGTGGTTGCCTTGTGTGCAAGACATTTTTGTGAAAACTAGGCTGCTCCTCCTCTCATCGTGCACATTTACACTTGTGTGTACTGAGTTGCTTGCAAGGTCCATGTCCACCTGTGCTCACAACAGTGTACAATGGCAGCTGGGCATGTGTCTGTCCTTTTGCACATCAATGGTTCTTACTGGTTCAACATACAGACCCTGTATTTTGAATATTAGGTCGTCCTTGGGCTCTGTGTGTTCTTTGTGGGTGTGTTTATTGGGACATGTTTCCAATTAGGTTATCCGGTTAGCCCACAACATCAGTGTTATTAAATTGTGATTTAGGTTATGATGACTTGACCATTACTTCACAGCAGGTTCATCACCTCTACACACACCCTTGTCTCTGGTCAGGGTGCAGCAGGGTGTGCACTGTGTGCTGCCTAGCCAGCACATATCATCTGTTACATAGCTTTCTCTCATTATGTTGTTTACACTGCTGTGCACCTGGGGGTGTGATGTGATGATTTTCAACAGGTGTGTATTCACCCTTTTTCATGTGGTTTTCTCTGCTGTCCTGTCCATGATCACTACATTGCTTCACCACGCATCCTCCACTGCCCTTGGTGATTAGTTGCTTTCCTCTTGTTATGTCTGTATATATTTATGGAATTGTTTTGGTCTCACACGTTTTACAGGGTCAGGGGAGCGTTTCATACAAGGGAGTGGGGGGGAATGTTACATGTTGGTCACGGCCATCACCAGGGGGCGCTACAGTGACAGTTTAAACACGGGACATGGGACATACTATGGACATTGACAGATTGTGCACATTGTCATATTTGTATGGGGTGGTTTACGGGGTTGCATTAAGGGTTTCCTGGGACAGTATGTTTGTCATCTATTTTGGAATGCATTTGTGGTCTGTGTTGTTACCAGGACATCTTGGGTGGCTGTGCATGATACATGGGGCATACAGTTTGGGGTGTCGATTGCAGGTCCCTTGCGGGCATTTGGTTCATTTGTTGCTTACAGTACCAGAGGTGGTGGGGGATTGTCTGGTAGTTGTGCCGTGGCCTTGGCAACACAGTCTGTTGTTAGTTTGGGCGTTCTGTGCTTCATGTATGACTTTGTTGGTGAGTGGGAGGGCTTTGTATTGTCTCCTTGCTTCAGGTGCCTGTATGTGTGTTTCTTTCATTATTGGGGTGATGTGGACTGTATATTTTGCATGCTGTATCTACAGCCTGACAAATCATTGCGTGTTTGTGCATGCATCCCTGGTCCCAAATACAGACTGTGATGTGATATGTACCCAGGGGTTCTGCAGGGACATTTGTGCATGGTTTCACTTGGGGGTTTGCCTGTCCTTACAACCGGCATTCGTGTGGTGTGAGGGCCTGTACTATTTCTGACTGCATCTGTTGCTAAAACACACACATTGGTGCTGTTTCCTACCTGTTGCTGCATTAACATTTCTGGTGTTGTTCGTAGGTGTGATTCCTCTGTGTTCTCTTGGATGTGTATGCGTGTCCTGCATGTGTGTTTTCCATTTGTCGGACACTCATATGTTGTCAGGTTTGTGCTGTGGACACATTGTACACCCATCTGGGTTGTGAGCCATGCATCTGTCCATCTTCGGTCTGCCAACTCTTGTGTCATCCTGCCCTGATGTGCATGCAGCTACAACCCTTCCTGCACTCCTACACCTTCCTGCATCTCATCTCTCCATGTTTGCCGCTCCTGTGTTTGTTCTACATATCACCACTAGTCCAGTGTGATCATGATAATTCACAGATCCTGCCATTTCAACCTCCTCTGCTGGACACATCTTCCCATCCACTGTTGCACACCAGCATTATAACATGGTACATTATCCATCAATCTGTACATAGGTACAGCTGCCGCCATTCTGTTTCTCCATCTCTATTGCTGCCTCATAGCCTTGTGGAGATCTTTGTGTTACAGCACCTGTCGTGTCAGTGGTTCTTGTACTTATGGTTTACCTTTACTTTCGGCTCTGTGCATTATTTGGGATACATGTGCACTCACATTTGATGATGTGGTTGTTTATGATGTGCATTGTGTTGGAGCCTAGAGGAACGATACTCTGGCTAGGCTTGTGTCTACATGCCAGCACAACTTGTTGTACAGTTGCATTCTGACAAAAGATGTCACTCAGCCAACCTTAGTGAATGCTCATTTGGGACCATGACCCCTGCACCATCAGGCAATGCCATGACCATTCTGCTACACTGCTGTTCCCTCCTGCATGTCTGCTCACCTACCTAGGATTCCCCAGTATTAGACTGCAGAGTGATCCAGCACTGACTGTGTTTGGACCATGCCCAGCCTCATACTACAGACTGTAGAGCACCCTCCCCGGTGATTTAATTGGTGGACATAGCATTTTAAAATTTGACAGGTGCGTTACCTTATAGTGCACCATATGCATTACCTGGTATTACAATGCTTTCATAGTGCATTTGCAGGGTGGAGTGCTAACAATAACATATAAAATGCCTCCTAGATCAATTTTGCTCATGACAGGTGATGCCTCATCCATCCATCTTCATGGGGCACTGCGGGGGATTGAACCCCCAATCCGTGCTCTGATGGTAGGTGTCGTTACCATTGTGCTGCGGCTCTGCTCGTGTGCTTTCACATCAGCGCGCCGCCTTATGCCTCACAACGTTCCTCTGCCTCGTAGATGATTAGCGCGCCGCCTTCTGCTGCGCACTATTTCTGTGCCTCCTAAAATGGTGGTTGAGCCAGCCGCTTCATTGCGCACTGCGGGGGATTGAACCCCCGATCCGTGCTCCGATGGTAGGCGTCGTCGCCATTGTGCTGCGGCTCTGCTCGTGTGCTTTCACATCAGCGCGTCTCCTTATGCCTCACAACGTTCCTCTGCCTCGTAGATGATTAGCGCGCCGCCTTCTGCTGCGCACTATTTCTGTGCCTCCTAAAATGGTGGTTGAGCCAGCCGCTTTATTGCGCACTGCGGGGGTTTGAACCCCCCGATCTCTGCTCTATCGGTAGGCATCATTGCCAGTGTTCTGCGGCTCTGCTCGTGTGCTTTCACGTCAGCGCGTCGCCTTATGCCTCACAACGTTCCTCTGCCTCGTAGATGATTAGCGTGCCGCCTTCTGCTGCGCACTATTGCTTTGCCTCCTAAAATGGTGGTTGAGCCAGCCGCTTCATTGTGCACTGCGGGGGATTGAACCCCCGATCCGTGCTCCGATGGTAGGCGTCGTCGCCATTGTGCTGCGGCTCTGCTCGTGTGCTTTCATGTCAGCGCGTCTCCTTATGCCTCACAACGTTCCTCTGCCTCGTAGATGATTAGCGCGCCGCCTTCTGCTGCGCACTATTTCTGTGCCTCCTAAAATGGTGGTCGAGCCAGCCGCTTCATTGCGCACTGCGGGGGATTGAACCCCCGATCTGTGCTCCGATGGTAGGCGTCGTCACCATTGTGCTGCGGCTCTGCTCGTGTGCATTCATGTCAGCGCGCCGCCTTATAACTCCCGCGCAGCTTTTCATGGCGATAATGTGCGGGGCGCACATGGGTGCCGCGCACATTGGCGCATATGTAAATCGCGGGTTTTTCTTTTTCGGGCCGGAACGCCCACTCCTTATATGGCACCCGCACACTACCGCGGACCCGCACGTTAGGAATGTTTAGTAAACATACCCCTTAGGATACAAACAGGACAGCAAAGCAACCCTGCCAAGGGCAATGTGGGTGACATCTGGTCTGCAGATACTTTGAATGAGAGGAAACAGAGATAAAGGAGTTAATCTCGCCTTTGTGAGGCTCAATAGGGGACCATGTGTATTTTAGTATCTAAGGGACATACAGAGAAGTACGTCTAGAGTAGCCACCTGACTCCATGTCATAAGGAATAGTTTAGTCCAGTCTAAATTTAACACATTCGCCTGCATGGTATTGCTATTGTGAATGTCTCATAGAGTTTCCTTAGGAAATCCAAAGTACCTAACCCTCTGTACTGGAAAGAATAAGCACTATGTGTATATTTTGTAAAAAATGCATATAAGTGCCAATCCAGGCCCCACTGTGCCAATTATCCTCTCTCAGGAATGCTGACGCATAGAGGAGCATGTTTACTCAAAGGCACGCTGCTTACTCACATTTGATGCCTAAAACAAGCATGGGAGTGGCAGTCGACCCATGCTAGTAAATGAAGGTGTGCCTGGCATGTCTCCATATTATTAGTGTGCACATCACACTGCCCCTGTGCTCATTGTCTTTGGCACAATCAGCACCAGTGCAGTTTATGCGACCCATTTAGGTAATAGTAAGTATACTCATGCTAAGTGCTAATTCATCAGGGAGCACACACCAATAATGCCCACACTACCCATGATGCAGATGCTCTGCCCTTTTTCCACCCGAATCCATGCTTCGTGGGTAGCAAAGGATTTTTAGCATGTGGTACATTTTACCATAGTGCCCTTGGCATGTGCTGAATCCTGTGCTACTCAGTAACACACCTTAGTAAACATGTCCACATTGCATAAATGTAGGTGCCATGTTTGTGTGCGTCTACTTTTTATGAGCATATATCACTGGACAATTGTTAAAAAAAACTTCCTTGGCTGTGTAAAATGCTGTTCTGCAAGCTCAACTCCTTAACTAATCATTCCAATGGGTAATTCCCCCTGGAAGTAATTTTAGAAGGGAATTTTCATGCATATATGCCAATATATTGGTGTAACATGCCTCTTACAAAATCCCCCCCTCCATACCAAGTAGGTGTGTACTTGTACGTGACTCAGGTGTAGGCGTGTTCAAGGGTATAGACTGGATGGAGGATGGATGGAGTTGTAAATATAGGTGGTTTCACTATAGCCATTATTTCTGTAGTTTTTGTGCTGGTATTTTATAAAGACACACAGCAGCATATGCATCTTTAAAAAATATCCTCAAAATTAGTGCCTACTTGCCTTTGACACATAGGTAGCCTGCTATAAAATTACCCTCATGGGGGAAATTTTATGACAGGTTGCCTTGTCAAGGCCAAGCACCTATTTCTAACTTTTATTTTATAAAAACACAGGTATAAACTAGCATAGCTAGATTGAAGCTGCGAACATTTACACCTGCTCAGGAGCAGGGTAGATGCTCACCTATTTTATAAAATGTAAGCGTAAATTGCAACTGTGCCCAAACATCACCCCACATAAGAGCAATGCAAGGGTATTGGACACCCTAGGTGACCTTTCAGTCTTGTGTCCCACTGTGATTTTGATAATGGAACAACAATAATGCTATCCCAACACCACCTCTTACAGAATCCTTCTGTCAAAATGCATAACTAGATATCATACTTTATATATTAAACTTAGTTTTGTATACATATATGTAATAAGGGCAATTTCCAAAATCCATACATGCAGACAATGGGTAGTTTGAAAACTTTCCACTTTCTCTGTGACGATAAAATAAACTTATCTTTGAGTCTGAATGACTATCAAGACATATCGGGCCTGATATTCAGCACCGGCAGCTAGCGCTGCTAAAGCGGCTAGCACTTCAGTGCTGTACTTTAAACTTGGATATTCAATGTAGGAGCCATATCTAGGCTCCAGCACTGAATATTTAGGTTGCCTGGATTGCCAAGAAGCTAACCGGGCAATGGCAATATTCAGACACTGCCTGGTTAGTTTCTGTGGCCAAAGTTAGGCCAGTGTTTCCTGCTTCTGACTTTCATAGCATGTCACTAACCGGGCAATGTCTCAATATCGCCACTGCCCGGTTAGCGACAGGTGCCATCCTGGAAGGTCCCTGGCAGGGTCCAATGCTAACCGATTAGGTTTCATTGAAAATGAGTGGAAAGTCCCCCTGTTATATCGTAAAATGGCTTACCCCGTAGACTTGGAATGGAGAAAAATGATACAAATACATGGATGATTTGGTCCATGAAGATGAGACAAATAAGCTTCAGGAACAAATACTAACCAACACAAAAAGCTTTGCCATGCACATCCCTAGTTACTGTAGGAGATCTGGGACTCCAGGAAAGATTTCCTGGCAATTTGAGGGCTAGACTGTGAGAACCCAGAAGAGACCTGTGAACTTTTGAACCCGAGAGGAAGTGTAATTTTGCCTGTAGGGGGTAATTTTGTAAGGCATTTTCCACAAGTATACATGTATAAAAAGTAGGCATACCAAAACACTGTGCCTACAAAAAGTAGGCATACCAAAACACTGTGCCTACTTTCATGCTGTCTACATGTGTTTTCCCGGACACAGTGTGAGCAGAACAAGGGCAGAGCTGTACTGTACACACATGTTTTATAAAATGCTTGTACACAAATTGAGTTGAGATGAACAAAAGGTAGCCTAATGCAAAGAAGAGATAATGCCTAGTGGAAATTTCCAGCACACAGATTCTAGGGGATGGGAAACCAGCTGGGGACGGCTTTCTGCACATCCTGCACATAGTTAACTGTGTTTTACAAGCACTCTTAGCGCAGCCACCATCTCAGGAACCAGTCAGCTATTTCTGACCTTTTAGCCCAGCTATATCTGATTTTTACCTTGTTAGCTCAGCTATCTTATATCTTACTGTGGTTAGGTAACCATTTGTAACCATCTATGGTTACCTGTATGAAAAGCAGAGTAAGAGTATGTTTCGGGGCTACTTGATACCTGTTAGTGTGAGACAGCCCTACTGCAGTAGTGAATAAAAGTAATCTACCTGTATGTGTGTGTGTCTTATCTTGCTTTCTCCTCAACACTGTTCCAGGACCTCACTATGAGAATCGTTCCAAGACACATGGCACCCCGAATGGGACTATTATAGTCCACCCTTCGACCCCTCTAGATCACTGGAATGCTAAGCATGCACCTAACAAGGTCAGTGCTACCAGGGTAGCTTTCCTGATCCCGAGAGGAAGAAAGGCGATAAGTGGGAAGTCTAGGAGAGAAAGAGTGACAAACTGGTGGGCAGAAGCTCGGACAGGTGACAAATACCATGTGGGGCGACCATTGGGTCAAGCACCTCCCTCGTTCAGAGGCTTGCTAAAATAATGGGAAGTTCTAAGTCTAAGGGGTATGTTTACTAAAGTGCGGTAAACTTGAATAACGCGCGTTGTATGACGTTAACGATCGTAAGTGCAGTATAACGTGCGTAATCATGCGCCAACGACCGTTAACGGCATACTACGCGCGTTAACCGCACGTAACGATCGTAAAGTCCCGCGGCGCGTTAAAACAGCGCAGAAGATGGAGAGTGGGCGGAGAGAAGGGGTCAATGGGCGGAGAGTGGGCGGGGAGAGGCTCCCCTCTCACTAACATGCTGAATTTCTGAGCTCAATTCCAACGCGAATGAAAACCTGCCGTTAAAAGCATATTACAGGGAAGAGAAACCATTTCCGTCAGCAATGTACAGCAAAACCGGGGAAACCTACAAAACGTGAGCAGTGTGATACATGTGCACAGAACAAAAGTTCACATAAAACTTTAAAAATGACCACAAGAAATATTGTAGAAAGTATAATCCTGCTGGGCAACAGTGATAGCAATGGGCAACAATGAAAAACACTCCCAGGAAAGCTCCAAAAAAATAAATGATGTTTGGAAGGGTCTACGCTCCGTAGACCCTTTCAAAAAGCATTTCATTTTATTGGAGCTTTCCTGGGAGTGTTTTTCATTGTTGCCCAATGATATCATTGTTGCCCAGCTCGGTTATGGGTGTTTGCCCCTTTTTTCGAGGTCTGTTTGAGGTTTATTTGCACTTTTGTCTCCATACAAGGTAAATGAGCCCACAGTAAAATTGTGCAGAGCAGGGTTTCTGACTCGTCAGGCCAGTTTTCCTATCTCCAGGGACTGCACTGTCTCTGTGGCCACAGTGTGGTGCAACGGACACAGCCAATACCTGTAAGACCAGAGGGTCACAGGTTCAAATCCCAGCTGGGGCTCCTGCCAACCCAGTCCCCATAGTTTTTCCCACCACTAAACAGTGATAGTAAAGACACTCCTTTATTGCAGAGAACATATGCATGGTTACTATGCCTATATTTTACCACACCAAACACAGACACCAGAAACAGGCACATTACCTAAAGCAGAGTCCCGCAAATGCAGTCCTGGAGGGCCCCACACCATTCCGGTTTCATGCTGCCTCTAATAAAGATGCCTGTGCTGCATAGCTATGCACCACCCCCATGGTATGCAGATGTAGCTCATGCATATTTATGAGGGACAGCATGAAAACCCGAACAGTGTTTGGAACACCAGGACTGGAGTTGGGGAACTCTGCCGTAAAGCAGCAGCCAACAGGGCCACACCCACCCACAGGCCCCATTGGCCAATGCCTCCTGGAGAGGCAAGACATTGGGCCCTGCCTGTATCTCCCAATACTAGCAGTTTCATACCTTAGCAATGCCACCCTACACCTGGGTATATGATACACAGCTATCAAACGTTTCCTATGATAACTGGCAGATATCAATTCCTACGTTAAGCACATTTTGCTCATTGAGCTCCACCATAACAATCATTCTGATGTCTGCGGTGTGTGCTGCAGGTCTGGTCTCTGACAGTGTTCACCACCCTGGGGAGTGACCCCCCAACAGTCTTGTGTACCATATCCATGCCTGTACTATGCCCAGGACTGGTGTGGTGGGTATGGCTGCTGACCACCTCTATAGTAGCACAATGCTGGCATAGGTGTGGGGGTGGCTGTCTGTCTATCCAGTGTGTGGTGGCTGCAAACACCTTCCACAGCCCACACTGCCAGGAATGTTGCCAGTATTGGGCTGCCAATGTGCATAATGAGGAGCAAGGTACCATGGGTATAGGCCGGACAGGGTGGACTGGCCAGGGTGCATCTGCACAGGGCATAGGGCAGTGACAGGCACATTGTAGTGTCCGGCCACCACCTACACAGACAGGGTGACCTCAGTATATCCTGCTGAGAGATCACTCTCACCCTGACTGTGCAGTGACCACAGCATGGCTAGGCACTCCCATAGTGCTATCTAGTATTTCTCTCATGTGATAGATATGGGTTTCCTTTTGGAGCCCAGTCACTGATGTATCTGCTTGCTGTGTATGCTGACATCCTAGTTCTGGGTGCAGGCATCTCCACTGGGCACTAGCAGACTGTTTGCAGCTGGTATGTGTTGTGATGGAGTGGCTTGCACCAGGGGAATATCAGATAGTGGTGGGGTGCAGCATACCATATCCAGGCCTAATGTCTGTCTGCTATTGTGTTATGGATGTGTACAGAGCTGCATTGACAGCCCTGTGGGGTGTCTGTTCCTCAGCAGACCTGGGGTTGATGTTCCCCTCTACTGCCACCTTTGCAGGGAGGTAGACTGTGGATCTTTTGATGGGAGACCCTGTTTGCCACCCTCAGCCCTGGGGGAGGGGGGGTGGTGGTTACATCTGACTGAAACAGACAGAGATGTCCAAGGTGTTCCTGCAGAAACTACCTATCTCACACATTAACACTGCTTTGGACCTGCGCCATGGCCTCTTTCAGCCATGGATGGTGCTGTGGACCTAGTGCTGGGCGCCTCACTGCACCCTCAGGGTGAGCACAGTACCCGCACAATGTGACAGTGTGTAGCTACTCTGTGCCAGTACAACACATGGTCAGTACCCCCTACCAGGCCGAGGTACTGTGGGGGTGCACCTGATCACTTCCCCCCTACCAGGCTGAGGTGCTGTGGGGGTACATTCCCCATGGTGTGTATCTGTGGACGGCTGATTTGCATGTGCAGTGCATCATGGGTGTGACTGGCACAATCCAACCCTGGGTAAATCCAGCACCTGCTCACAGGCTCAGATACACCATAGGCCATCACACGTACATCTGTTAGCATAATGCATAGGTGCAGGACACCCTAAAGAGTCTGTAATATTAGGTGCCCACGCTGGTAAAAACACACGTACCCACGCACGATTGTACGCACACACCAATGCACATACCAACGCACGCAGCCACGCATGTGGCTAGGCACACTGCGAGGGTGTGTTTCTGGCACCACTACTCAATGTAAAGAAAAACATGCCTCCTCATTCCCTATGTAATGTACAGGGTGATGCCTGGGCCAGCCTTCTGCGTTAGGCACACTGGGGACTCGAACCCATGCTGCCTGTAACAGCAGTCAGTACACTAACCATTGTGCTACAGCTCTGTTTCAGTGCTTTGTGTCTGTATGCCTTCATACGATTAACGCGCAGTAACGCGCCACGGCGCCCTGTTACGCTCGTTAGTTTTTGGAACGCGCGTTAGTGGTTAGGATGTCCCGCCCATGTCCTTTTTTGGCTTTCCTTTCACTAACGCGGCTCCTAACGCGATTTGCACTAACGCAATTTAGTAAACATACCCCTAAGAGTCCTGGGACCGAAAGTCCTTTAGCATGCGTCACAAGAAATTGGGGTGGTTTGGGAGGCACAGCCAGCTTATCCCAAGCAATTTTAACCAAATTATACCAGGTTACCTCGCCATCTTATACGGCCAGGAGTATATCCACATGGCCGAGGGAAGTATCCTTTGATCCCTTAGTTCTTTGAAACCTTAGACACATCCTAACGGACCAGAGTACATCAACTTAATTACTATTACATGTTTGAAAATGCTAAGGATTTTTGTTTAGGAAATAACTAAGAAATCAGTTTGCCCTATAATGAGAGAGGGGTACAAAGAAGTAAAACAGGGAAGAGACCGTAGTATACCTTGCCAACTCCTTCTCCTTACCAGGATTCAGAAAATCCCCTAGAGCACCTTCTCTATCTTTTGACCCCACAATCAACACCTGTTGTCCCTGGACCTTCTGGTCTGCCGATCCTACACCTACCTTTCCTCAAAGATTTCATAGAAACAAGACAGCAGAAAAAGACCACATATTCTATCTAGTCTGCCCTTTCATATCAACCGCTACAACAGTCCTTTTTTCCCTTTAGAGATCCTCTGTGTTTGTCCCATGCTTTTTTGAATTCAGAAACTGTCATCATCTCTACCACCTCCACTGGGAGACTATTCCACAGATCCACTACTCTTTCCGTAAAGAAATACATAGAAACATGACAATAGAAAAAGACCACATGGTCTATCTAGTCTGTCCTTTCATATCAACCACTACAACAGTCCCTTTTTTCCCTTTAGAGATCCTCTGTGTTTGTCCCATGCTTTTTTAAATTCAGATACTGTCATCATCTCTACCACCTCCGCTAGGAGACTATTCCACAGATCCATCACTCTTTCCATAAAGAAATACATAGAAACATGACAGAAAAAGATCACATGGCCTATCTAGTCTGTCCTTCCATATCAATCACTACAACAGTCCCCTTTTTTCCTTTAGAGATCCTCTGTGTTTGTCCCATGCTTCTTTGAAATAGTTCCGCATATTACTCCTGAATCTATCCCCTTTCACCCTCATCATATGTCCTCTCATAGCAGAGCTTGCTTTACATCGAAAGAGGCTCTCCTCCTGTGCATTTATGCCAAGGAGGTATTTAAACATCTCAATCATATCACCTCTATCCTGCCTTTCCTCTAATGTATACATAATAAGATCCTTAAGTCTGTCTTCATATGCTTTGTAATGAAGACCACTAACCATTTTTATAGCCACCCTCTGTACCGACTCCAACCTGTTTATATCCTTTTGAAGGTGTGGTCTCCAGAATCGCACACAATACTCCAAATGAGGTCGCACCAAAGACCAATACAGAGGCACTATCACCTCCTTACTTCTGCTGGCTAATCCTCTCCCTATGCACCCAAGCTTCCTTCTAGCTTTCACCATCACTTTTTCTAACTGTTTAGCTACTTTAAGATCATCAGACCAATCACGCCCAGGTCCCGCTCTTCTTTTGTAGACAGAAGTACTTCACTCCCTATATTATATTGCTCCCTTGGATTGCTTCAGCCCAAATGCATGACCTTGCATTTTTTAACATTAAATCTCAGCTGTCAAGTTCTAAATCATTCTTCAAGCTTAGCTAGATCCTTCCTCATGTTATCTACTCCTTCCTGGGTGTCTACTCTATTGCAGCTTTTGGTATCATCCGCAAAGAGGATACCCAACAGCCCTTCCACAATATCACTAACAAAGATATTAAAAAGAATTGGACCAAGGACAGATCCCGTGGCACACCACTGGTAACCTCCTTCTCATCAGAGTGAGCTCCTTTTACCTATACCCTTTGTCGCCTCCCACTCAACCAGATACTAACCCAAACAGTAACTTTAGGGTCCATCCCTAGGGTGCTCACTTTGTTTATAAGTCACCTGTGAGGAACGGTGTCAAAAGCTTTACTAAAATCTAAATACACCACATCTAGGACTCTCCCTCAGTCCAACTCCCTGGACACCCAGTCAAAGAAATCAATCACATTTGTCTGACAAGACCTGCCTCTGGCGAATCCATGCTGCCTCGGATCCAGTAATCCATTGGACTCCAGAAACCTCACTATTTTCTCTTTCAGTAGCGCTTCCAATAATTTTCTCACCATCGAGGTTAATTTAGCCAACGTGTAGTTTTCAACCACATTCAGAATGACCAAATGGATGATGAAATGCTCAAAGAAATCAAGGAAGCTAACAAAAGTTACAGCGCAGTAATAATAATGGGTGATTTCAATTACCCCGGTATCGACTGGGTCAGTGTCACGTCAGGACATGCTAGGGAGATAAAGTTCCTAGATGAAATAAATGACTGCTTCTTGGAGCAGCTGGTTCATGAACCAACCAGAGGGGAAGCCATATTAGACCTAGTCCTTAGTGGAACACCAGATCTAGTGCAAGAGATAAGGGTGTTGGGGCCACTTGGCAATAGTGATCATAGCATGATCGCCTTTGATTTAATTAGTGGAGGAGGGATAGTAAGGAACTCCACAGTACTACCTTTTAACTTTCGAAAGGGAGACTATGATAAAATGAGGAAAACAGTTAAGAAAAAACTAAAAGGAGCAGTTGCACAGGTTAAAGACGTACATCAAGCTTGGGTGTTGTTGAAAAATACTATCTTGGAAGCCCAGACCAGCTGTATTCCACGCTTTAAGAAAAGTGGAAGGAAGTCCAAAAAACTGCCAGCATGGTTTAAAGGTGAGGTCAGAGAGGCTGTTGTTGCCAAAAAAGCATCTTTCAGGAAATGGAAAAAAGAGCCAAACGACGAAACCTGGAAACAGCACAAGCACTGGCAAGTCAAATGCAAGGCATTGATAAGGCAGGCAGAGAGAGAATTTGAGAAGAAGCTTGCTGTGGAAGCAAAAACGCGAAATAAAGACCTTTTCAAGTACATTCGTAGCTAAAATCCTGTGAGAGAGTCAGTTGGTCCATTAGATGATAAAGGGGTTAAAGGAGCACTAAGAGGCGACAAGGCGATAGCAGAGAGACTGAATGAATTATTTGCTTCGGTCTTTACTGAGGAAGATGTAGGGATGTTACCCATGACTGAAGTGGCATTTAAAGGTGCGGAAGAATTGAAGGAAATATCGATACATCGGGAAGATGTCTTACAACTATTAGATAAACTGAAGAGTAGCAAATCACCTGGGCCGGATGGTATACATCCAATGGTGTTGAAAGAACTGAAATATGAGATTGCAGACCTGCTATCAGTAATCTGTGAACTATCATTAAAATCATCTCTAATACCTGAAGATTGGAGGATCGCCAATGTAACACCAATTTTTAAAAAGGGTTCCAGGGGTGATCCAGGAAACTACAGACCGGTGAGCCTGACGTCAGTACCGGGAAAAATGGTAGAAACCATCATAAAGAATAAAATTACTCAGCATGTAGATAGTCACAACCTAATGGGAGACAGCCAACATGGCTTTAGACAAGGAAGATCTTGTCTTACTAATCTGTTATGTTTTTTTGAAGGAGTGAATAAACGGGTGGACAAAGGTGAGTTGGTTGATATTGTGTATCTGGACTTTCAGAAAGCCTTTGACAAGGTCCCTCATCAGAGACTTTTGGCAAAACTAAAGAGTCATGGGATAGGAGGCAGTGTACTATTGTGGATCAGGAACTGGTTAAAAGATAGAAAGCAGAGGGTAGGGCTAAATGGCTAATTTTCCCAATGGAGAAAGGTGAATAGTGGTGTACCCCAGGGATCTGTGCTGGGTCCGCTGCTTTTTGACATATTCATAAATGACCTGGAAAGTGGAATAACGAGTGAGGTTATCAAATTTGCAGATGACACAAAACTATTTAAAGTTGTTATAACCCAAGAGGATTGTGAAAAATTGCAAGAGGATCTTGATAAATTGGAAGACTGGGCATCAAAATGGCAGATGAAATTTAATGTGGACAAGTGCAAGGTTATGCACCTAGGGAAGAACAACCCAAACTATGGTTACACGATGCAAGGTTCCACATTAGGAACCACCACCCAGGAAAAAGATTTAGGCGTCATTGTGGATACCATGTTAAAACCCTCGGCCCAGTGTGCAGCGGTGGCCAAGAGAGCAAATAGAATGCTAGGTATGATAAGGAAAGGAATGGAAAATGAAACAAAAGATATTATAATGCCTCTATATCATTCCATGGTGAGACCGCACCTTGAATATTGTGTGCAATTCTGGTCGCCATATCTTAAAAAGGATATAGCGATTTTAGAAAAGGTTCAGAGAAGAGCCACCAAAATGGTAAAGGGGATGGAAGGATACTCCTATGAAGAAAGGCTAAAAAGGTTAGGGCTCTTTAACCTGGAAAAGAGACGGCTGAGGGGAGATATGATAGAAGTCTATAAATTAATGAACGGAGTGGAACGGGTAAACGTAGATCGATTGTTTACGTTATCAGAATATAGAAAGACTAGGGGACATGCAATGAAGCTACAGGGTAAACTATTTAAGACTAATAAAAGAAAATATTTTTTCACTCAACGTGTAATCAGACTCTGGAATTTGTTACCGGAGGATGTAGTAAAGGCTGTTAGTGTAGCTGGGTTTAAAAAAGGTTTGGACAAGTTCCTGGAGGAAAGGTCCATAAACCATTATTAAGAAGTGACCGAAGATATCAGTGCTTGACCCAGTACAAGCATTGTGGAACTTGTGTCTCTTGGGGAAACTGCTAGGTACATATGACCTAGATTGGCCACTGTTGGAAACAGAATACTGGGCTTGATGGACCTTGGTCTGACCCAGTATGGCATATCTTATGTTCTTATGTTACTTCCGCTTTTGCATAAAGGGACCACATGTGCCTCTCTCCAGACTTCTGGCACCACTCCCGACTCCAACAAGGCATTGAAAAGGTCAGTCAGTGCAGCTGCTAGAACATCCCCAAGTTCCCTCAGTATTCTCGGGTGTATCTCATCTGGTCCCATCACTTTGTCTACTTTAAGTTTAGCTAGCTTCTCACGAACACAGTCTTCTGAAAATTGTTCAAGATGCCCCTCGCTTCTGTTCCTGTTTGTGGGTGTTTTCTGAGGTTCTGCTCCTGGTTCTTCATCTGTGAACACAGAACAGAAATATTTGTTAAGCAATTCCGCTTTATCCTCATCAGCTTCTACATATTCCTCCCCTTTACCCTTGAATTTGACAATACCACGTTTTCTCTTCCTCTTCTCACTAACATATCTGAAAAATGTCTTATCCCCGCATTTTATTGCATTGGCTATTTCCTTTTCTTTCTGAATCTTTGCTTTCCTGACTATTTTGCTAGCTTCTCTAAGTTTTTCCAAATATAGATGCCTGTCTTCCTCTTTCTGTGATCTCTTGTATTTCATGAAGGCCTCCCTCTTTTTCTTTACCTTTTCAGCTACTTCTCCTCCTCTTGTTCTACCAGACTCCTCCTCACCCTTCCAAGTAGTCCCACAGGGGTCACCAGAGGGAGTTTTTAAACACACCCAATCCCATGGAAGCTTGTCAAACCTCGTCACTTAGTTCCAGTACCAGCTATTCCCAAGATTTATCCAATGAATTGTCCGCAGTTTGGACACTAATGGACGGCAATCAGAATGCAGGGTGTACATCCCCTTTTCTACTTCTGATCTCTTAAATTGGAAAAATACCACCCCACAATGGAGAGATGATCCAGAAGGGATAATTAAGATCTTTGAGATATTTTTGTATTCAGGTGGGGCCCTTCTCAACCCATGTGAATGCGACTTCCCCAGGGATACGTGGAGTCCCCTGCCATTTTCTCTGCATGTCTCCATTGTGATCTAAGATATACTTGTCTGCTCCTCCTCCTGGGAAGCGAATGTACAAGATACCAGAGACCTACTGATAAGTTTACCTTACAAGAACCACAAAGTCTCACCTGTAAAAATTCAGTTTGCCCAAAAGTAAGTAAGCTATTTGGGCCATGTACTTTCAGATGGCTAGAGAAAGCTGTCTAAAGACAGAATCCAGGCATAGTAGATTGTCCCAAGCCACAAACCAATAAGCAGTTGAGGGGATTTCTGGGCATGGCTGGTTTCTGCCGAGCCTGAATCCCTGGATTTGGGGAGTTGTCCAAACCTCTCACTGCTATGACATGAAAAGAAGAACCAGAGAAGGTGTGCTGGACTAAGGAAGCCAGTACTTGCTTCAAAACACTGAAACATGTTCTCTCCATGGCCCCTGCCCTTGGCCTTCCTGACTACCGAAAGCCCTTTACCCTCTTTGTCCATGAATAAAGTGGGGTGGCCTCTGGTGTCCTTACCCAAGATCTGGGACTACATAAGTGACTCATAGCCTACTTCTCCTGCCATCTGGACCCCGTAGCCCAAGGAACTGTAGGCTGCCTAAGGACAGTAGCGGCCACTGCTGCTATTATGTGGAAATCACAAGAATTTGTAAGAGACATGACTTGACTGTTGCTGTTCCCCATTCTATCCACTTACTGTTAAATCAAAAAAACACTCAATAATTTTCAAACACTAGACTCAATAGGTATGAAACGGAACTTCTTACGCCAACTAACATTACTTTTGTCAGGACTAATACCCTTAATCCAGCCACTGTTGTCTAACCCAAATGACAGAGAACCCCACCATGATTGTTGCCAAGTTGTGCAACTGGCTGAGAAGCTCCATCCAGATCTCTCTGACATCCCTCTGCATAACCCTGATTTCACTCTCTTTTGTGATGGAAGTTCTCAAATTGTTCAAGGTATTCACTGTATCGGCTATCCTATAGTCAACCCAGATTCTTCTGACTCTGTGTTAGAATATGCAGCACTTCCTTCCAATTACAGCACAAAAGCTGCTGAATTAGTAGCACTCACCTGAGCCTGTGAAATGGTTGCTGATATGACCATTAGCATTTACACTAACAATCAATATGCTTTTGGCATTACCCTACAGGTCAGTTGTTGAAACAATGAGGTTTCCTTACTTCTGCTCGTACTTAGTGCTTTCTTAGATGCCATCCAGCTCCATGAAGCTATTTCCATGAGGCACTGCAAGGGTCACTTCCGCGACTCTGACCCCATTTCTGTAGGAAATTGCATGGCTGACCATGCCGCTCAGGAGGCAACCCTCCTGCCACCACCTGCCTCATTGCCCATACAAGTCCCTGTCCAAATATGTGCAGATGCCCTTTCTTATTTTTTGAACACACCCAGTACTAATGTACCTATGGATACAGTGTGCCTGAATCTCCCTGACGAAGAAGGATTCGAAACACGACCTGTGTCGGGCGTTTGGGCTTGATTTGTGAGAAATAAAGTTTTCCTTCCTTCATACCACGCATTAGCACTGGGTGTGTTCTTCTATTCACGTGGTATCTTGCTTCTATGGTGGACCTCTTTCTTATTTTTTGTACATTAATTTACCTGCTGAAGTCACAACACAGTGGGCTTCATGGGGTTTTGTTCAACAACCTGACAGGTCATGGACCCCCTTAGATAGCAGAACAGCTATCCATACCCCTCCTTTGTTGCAGCTTTGTTACACCAATGAACACACTGGGCTGCCATGAAGATGGCTGAGTCAGTTAACTGCCAGAGTCCATTCTTTAGCAAAGCAGGCTGTTGAGGACTGTCTGCTATGTGCAAGCAGCAATCCAAGAGGGGAACCAGGAGGACCTCTGGGTGCAAAACCATGGACTTTTGTTCCTTTTGAATGATTGCAGACTGATCTAAATCCTGCAAAAAGATTTAAATATGTGTTGGTTATTGACCAGTTAACTTAATGGGTTGAGGCATTTCCAACCACAAATAAGAAAGCCCAACAGGTGCCTACGATATTGTTGAAAGAAATTATTCTACGATATGGCCCTCCTCAAGTTATTGATACAGATTAAGGACCTGAATTCATTAAAAAAATTATTCAGACTCTGTCTGAGGTTTTGGGTTTTACCTGGAAGCTCCATACTCCTTGGCATCCCCAGAGCTCTGGACAAGTTGAAAGAATGAATCAGATTTTAAAACAATTGCTAAAACTCTGCAAGAAAACCAGGCTAACATGGCTAGATGCTTTACCTTTAGCCGTGCTTAACATCTATACTGCTCCAAGAAGCAGACTTAGTTTGCTTGTTTGAGCTGATATATGGGAGACCACCAATACTTTATGGGCCAGAACCAGCCCTCCTCCCCCCCCCCCCCCGTCTTACCTAGTCTTGTGCTGCAAGATTCACATCTTACCTCTTATGTTTTGCAGCAGCAGAAGCAACTTTCTTCCTTTCATAGGTATGCGCAGCAGTTCCAGCCTCTTCCATTAAACATCTTTGCACACTCCTTCCAACCAGGAAATTGGATTCTGGTCAAGACTTCCCACCAGAAGATGTTCCAGTCACCTTGGGAGAGACCCTTCCAAGTTCTGCTAACCACCCCAACTGCAGTCAAAGTAGTCTCCAAAGGATCCTGGATCCACTACACCCATCGTAAGCCCTCTCTATCTCCGCTGGACCAGATGCCCAGATGAGGACAAGAACCAGCTGACATCAGGGCAGCCAAGCCCTAGCATCTGAAGAGGGAGAGGAGAAGGCTCCTGAAGAAAAGTAGCTATCAGAGACAATACGGGGTCTCAGCCTGAACATAAAACTTAAGAGACTGAATTGACTATACATATTTGTCCATATTGATATTCTATGGTCATGTGCTATCCATTAGGGAGAAGTTCCTCTCCAGGAGAAACTCTGGGACTTTCTGCAAGGACTTATAAGACTGAATATATGTATTGCATGCTTTATTTTCTTTCTGCTATTAATTGTTGTATTTTGTGTGTGGTTAGTTAGGATATGGGTAACTCCTACAGCTAGAAGTCCCTTAGATTGATGCTCCCTTATATTATATGTTTAGCCTGCCTACCTAGGGTAAGCCCAGATGTACTGGGGTATGGAGCATCCCGCTGCCTGTGTTTCTCTTACTAGCCTTACCCACTCTGCCCTTATAATATGCTGAAAGTAGAATATTTCCCTGCTACTGCCTCTTGTAATCAGGCTAAGCTTCAGGCCAGCTTAAAGGGTCTCACCACTCCTGTTTGCATTAAGACCAGCTCCCTTTGCATTAAGAACAGCTTCAAATTCTGAAAAGCAAGAAGTTTAAGTTACCATACTGGGCGGCCTCTGCCAATATTTATTTAACATTTCTTATATACCGCCTTTCATGATATCAAGGTGGTTTATATTGAACAAACTGAAATTACATTGAACAGGGCATTAAAACTTGGAGATAACTATTTTACAGGGAACATGGGCAATGGAGGGTTAAGTGGCTTGCCCAAGACCACAAGGAGCACCTGTGGGACTAGAAACCCCAGTCCTTCTGGCCCAAGGTTCTTCTAGTGGGATTTGAATCCCTGACCTTCTGGCCTGAGGTACCTTGCCCCAACCACTAGGCCACTCCTCCCCCCGATACTACTGATGCAGGCTCCACCTCTTTGGATAATAGTCAGGACAACGTTGGCCATTGGGAACAGAACCTGCATGTAAAATTGCTTAAAGAGATAATGTTGACAACTACCCAGAATTGTTGTTTGCTCTCATGTTCCCTCGCACCAACAGGCAGGCATCCCCTTAATAAGCATAGAAGTTGCTTTCTGTGAATACAATGTTACCAGCTTTACCCTGCCCAAACCTTTCAATACCTCCTCTACATTTAACTCCTTGACAAATTTAGGCCGTGAATGTCTCTGCTTCCAGGAGAATGGTAAAGGATCCCGGCATTCCTATTGCTAAGAAGAACCTGGGTGGGGGAGGGGAGGTAGGAGAGATACATGTGATTGCCATCCATATGAAGGTCAAACCATAACAAAAAAAAGATCCAGGAGCCATGGAACACCACTGGCCCCAACAGAATCAATACAAAACAAAGTTGGCAGGTTCCAACCTACAAAAGACCTCCTTGAGAGGAAATATATTTTTGTCAGACAAAACAGCCTCCAGGCAAGAGTATCTTAACTGGAAACCTACGTCCCTTTTAATCAATTGCAGTAAAACATTTCTAACTACTTAGCAGAAATATGTCCATTCATAAGCATGGTGTACTTAGCTGAAATCTCTGCGCAGCAAATCCAAACAACCGTTGTTTTACTGCAATTGATTAAAAGGGACATAGGTCTCCAGTTAAGATACTCTTGCCCGGAGGCAGTTTTGTCCGACAAAAATATATTTCCTCTCAAGGAGGTCTTTTGTAGGTTGGAACCTTCCAGCTTTGTTTTGTATTGATCCATATGAAGGTGGCAATCGAAGGGGGGGGGGGATGAGATGAGCAAAAGGTAGCCTAATGCACAGAGGAGATCATGCACAGTGGAAATTTCAAGCACACAGATGGCAGGGGACAGATAACCAGTCGGGGTGGTTTTATGCACATCCTGCACCTAGCTGTGAGATACAAGCACTCTTACCACAGCCATCATCTCAGGAACCAGTCAGCTATTTCTGACCTTTTATCCCATCTATCTCTGATGCTTATCTCGTTAGCTCAGTTATCTTAGATCTTGCTGCGGTTAGGTGACTTTTACCCAAGCCAACTATCTGCTTTTAGAACTTAACTTGCCCACCTGCACACCTGAAGGGAAATAAATATAGAAAAGTGGTTCTGAATGAAATAACAGGATATGCTTTACTAAGGAAATGATCTGATAAGCACTTGTAATCATTCGTAACCACCTATGCTTACCTGTATAAAAAAATGGAGTAAGAGCATGGTTCGGGGCTGCTCACTTGGTACCTGTTAGAGTGAGACAGCCCTACTGCAGTAGTGAATTGTCTTGTCTTGTCTTGCTTTCTCCTCTCCAGATATCACAACATTGGACTGGGACCCCACTGTGAGAATCGTTCCACGATAGAGTACATGCACATATTTACTCCTTCTTTGGAACCGGTATAAATTTGTGTGAAAGTTTGTGCACTACTGGGGGTCATAGTAACATATAGTAACATAGTATATGATGGTAGATAAAGACCAGTATGGTCCATCTAGTCTGCCCAGCAAGGTGGCAAGAGCAGATACACCTGCCGCTCCGTGCAGGTCACTGCTCCTTTGTTTAGGGATGTACCAACCGCTCCATGTAGGTCACCCCTATTTGATGAAATATAAGAGTTATGTTTATTTTAGTTTTATCCTGTTGCTATAATGGGATCCACTGTGTCTGTCCCATGCCATTTTGAATTCTGCCACTGTATTTTTCCCCACCACTTCCATCGGGAGGGCATTCCAAGCATCCATCACCCTTTCATGGAAAAAGTATTTCTTGACATTGCCTTTCAATTTAACCCCTGCAGCTTCATGTTATGCCCTCTAGTTTTACAGCTTCCCCGTCTTTGGAAGAGGTTTGTTTGTTCATTAATTCTCTAAGTATTTAAAGGTCTGAATCATATCTCCCCTATCCCTCCTCTCCTGCAGAGTGTACATATTTAGGTCTTCAAGTCTCTTTTTATAAGGCTTCTGATGCAGGCTCCAAATCATTTTGGTCACCTTCCTCTGAACCATTTCCAGTCTTTTAACATCCTTTGTGAGATATGGTCTCCAAAACTTAACACAGTATTCCAAGTGAGGCCTCACCAGTGACTTATACAGTGGCATTAGTACCTCTTCCTTTCTGCTGGTAATTCCTCTTTGTATGCAACCCAACATCCTTCTGGCTTTTGCCACTGCCTTGTTGCATTGTTTTGCCACCTTGAGATCCTCAGAAATAATCACACCAAGGTCCTTCTCCTGGTCCATGCACACCAATCTCTCACCCCCTACCGTGTACATTTCCCTTGGATTTCTGCTTCAGAAGTGCATGACACTGCACTTCTTCGCATTAAATCTTAACTGCCAAGCATTAGACCATTCTTCCAGCTTTTGTAGATCTTTCCTCATATTATCCACTCCCTCACGGGAGTCCACTCTGTTGGACATTTTTGTGTCATCTGCAAAAAGACAGACTTTTCCATTCAGTCCTTCAGAAATATCACTCACAAATACATTGAACAGTGCCAGGCCCAGGACCAAATCTTGGGGCGCCCCGCTAATCACCCTCCTTTCATCTGAGTGAGCTCCATTTACCATCACCTTCTGTCGTCTGTCAGTCAACCAATTTCTGATCCAGTTCACCACCTTGGGACCCATCCCCAAACTATTGAGTTTATTGATAAACCTCCTATGAGGAACAGTATCAAAAGCTTTGCTGAAATCCAGGTAGATGACATCCATCGCATGCCCCTGATCTAGTTCTCTGGTCACCCAGTCAAAGAACTCAATCAGATTTGTTTGGCAAGATCGTCCTTTAGTAAACCATGTTGCCTCGGATCATGCAGCCTGTTGGTTTTGAGAAAGTCCACTATTCGCTCTTTCAGGGGCGCCTCCATTACTTTTCCCACCACTGAGGTAAGGCTCACCGGCCTGTAGTTTGTCACTTCATCCATGTCACCACTTTTGTGAACAGGTACCACATCAGTCCTCCAGTCTTGAGGAACTTCTCCTGTTTCTAAGGATCTGTTGAAAACATCCTTTAATGGCCCTGCAAGAACCTCTCTGAGCTCTTTCAGTATCCTGGGATATATTCCATCCGGTCCCATGGCCTTGTCCACTTTCAGTTTTGCAAGTTGTTCTAACACATCATCTTCTGTGAATGGTGTGGTACCTACTTCATTCCCATTTTTATATTTGGGAATCAAAGGTGGTCCTTCTCCAGGATTTTCTTTAGTAAAAACAGGGCAGAAGTATTTGTTTAGCAATTTCGCTTTTTAAATGTCACTTTCCACGAGTCTGTTCCCAGCACTTCTGAGTCCCACAGTTCCACCTCTGATTTTCCTCCTCTCCCAAATATACCTGAAGAAAGTTTTGTTGCCACACTTCACATCTTTAGCCATCTTTTCCTCTGCCTTTGATTTTGCTTTCCTTATTTCTCTTTTTATCTCTTTTAGTTCGATCCTGTATTCCTTTCTGTGTTTCTCTGTTTGCAAGCTTTTGAATTTTGTTAAAGCTGTGTTTTTGCCTTTATTTGAGCAGCCACTTCTTTGGAGAACCACATAGGTTTCCTTCTCCTCTTGTTTTTATTTACTTTCCTTACATATTTATCTGTTGCCCCTTTTATTGCCACCTTTAGTTTAGCCCATTGCAATTCCACTTCCCTTATCCCCTCCCACCCTGCCAACTCCTGCTTCAGGTACTTGGCATTTTACTGAAGTCAGTGTTTTTGAAGTCTAGGACTTTGAGCTTGCTATGATTGGACAGCACCTTGGCTTTTATTTCAAACCACACGGTGTGATGATCGCTGCTGCTCACAGGGGCACCCACCCGGACATTTGACACACTATCACCGTTGATGAGCACTAAATCCAGTATTGAGCTTTCCCTGGTTGGTTCCATCACCATTTGTCTAAGTAACGCATCTTGGAAAGCATCTACAATTTTTTTACTTCTTTCCAGAGTTGCAGAAGGAGTAATCCAATCCACATCGGGTAGATTAAAGTCACCCAATATGATTACGTCCCCCTTTGTGGCTATCTTGGCAATACTTATAATCAATTCGTTATCTATTTCTTCGATTTGAGTTGGAGGCTGTAGACTACACCAGTATGGATGAAAGTGCCATCTCCTCTTTCCAACACAATCCAGAGCGCTTCTTCTTTTCCCCTGCATTTCAGTAGCTTTAATATTGCTTTTGACATATAAGGCTACTCCTCCTCCTTTTCCACTTTCTCTGTCTCTTCTGAATCAGGTGACACCTTCCCATCACTTTTTCCTCTGAGCCATGCAAGGGCAAGCTATGTGTTGGTAGGTAGAGTGCAGTGCTGTAAAATGGGCATGAGTGTGGAGATGGGAGTCATACAGATACTGTATCAGCATGTCCACAACAGGGGGTGTTTCTAGACAGCCCAAGCCGTACAAAGCAGATACCATCAGAGTGTTTGTGTAAAGCACCAGGACCAGGATATGGAGCACTATGCAGATGGTGTGGGTGGAAGGGTGTGTAGTGTGAGTGGGAGACAAAGGTGGCAAACTCTACCATGGCGTAAAAGGGGAAGACATATCGAAGCCACTCACCAGGCTCCCCTGAGGCTTGAGATGTATCCAGAGTGCCCACTCCATCCACAGCAGCAGGGTCAAAGGTGGTCAGAACCCTCTACAGCTCTGTCATTGTCATAGCCTGGCCATCTGATCCCACAGTTCAGGCTTTCTTGACAGTGTCACGCCACACCTGCCTCTACTTTCTCTTCAGGTCCTCTATGTTCCTGTTGTGGTAGATGGCATTTAATTTGCGGCAGATGGCTAGACTTTGGTGCTGCTTTTCATATGATCCCACACATATTCCATTGAATGTTGAGATGCACAAGGATCTCTTCCAACATCATGGTCATCTCCCCCTCAGTGAAGTTGCATTTATAACTGGCAACGTTAGGAGTCATGTCCCTCTTTGAAGTAACACTGGCACAAACACGATGCACATTCAAACTGCAGAGGTTTATATAGCATAGACATCTCTAATCGGAGGTGGGCAGTGGTTTACAAATGGGGTCCCTGGGAACGTTTCTGGAAACGGGGACTAGCGTGGACGTATTTCTCTGCCTATTCCTATCTTGCAACACCTCCACTGGCTTCTGATCCACTGCAGGCTCACCTTCAAAGTACTACTGCTGACCTTCAAAGCCCTTAACAAACTGTCCTCCACCTCCCTCACGGACCTTGTCCACCCTACTCCTCATACGTAGTTGTAGTTCCTGGCAGCACGTAGTTGTACAGAAGATCGTTCGCTGCTAACACACTCGCAATCTCCAACGCAATAACAAAATGCTCCCTTGCGACAAAGAACAGAGCCTTTGTGTTCTACGCACCTACATTCTGGAATGCCCTCCCAACCACTATCAGGGCTATTACTGACCTCGCGCAATTTAGGAAGGCTCTAAAGCACCATCTTTTCCTCCAACATTACTCCCACACCGGTGACATGACACAACCCAGCATACCCTCCCACTCATCAGGATGACACAACCCAGCCCACACACGTCATGTTGACGTAACTATATCCACCGATATAATTACTCAACCTGTAAATAGTTGTCAGATCATTTAATGTTGACATAAACATACCCGTGATACAATTGCTCAGTTTGTACATAGTTTGTATATAGTTATCCCTGTTGAAACCCAAGTTGTAATACCTGTTCTTTGTAAAGTTCAATGTATTTTCAGCCTGCATTGTACAAATTTAATGTAACTTGTAAACCGCACTGATTCCAAAGAACACGGTATAAAAAAGATTTAAATAAATAAATAAAATCTAGGTCCCTGTTGAACATATAAAGGGTGAGCCAGTCAAACCTGCATTTTTGAAAAGGGCGGGAGAGCCGTGAAAGTGGGCGGAGCGAGTTAGCAAGGTTACCATTGTGTCCCCCACAATTAAGCATTTCAGTCGCCATGGAGCAGTGGTCTAAACAACAACGTTCATTCGCTGTGAAAGCGTTTTACCAAAGTGGTAGTTATGCAGCCGCTCAGCGTCGTTTCCGGACGAATTTTCAAATTAATCGAAATAAGCCAGTGCCGTCTGTTAATTCAATCAAATTGTGGGTGACAAACTTTGAAGCAATTGGTGAAACGAGAAGCAGAAGGGGTGGCAGTGCAAGATCAGTGCGAACTCCCGCGAATATTGACCGCGTGAGAGTTGCTGTGGAAAGAAGCCCTCGGAGATCGGCGCGTCGACAGAGTGCTGCGCTTGGCATGGCAAACACGAGCGTCCGAAGAATCTTGAGGTTAGATTTACACCATCACCCGTACAAAATTCAGGTTGTTCAGGCTATGAATGAAAACGATTTTGCAGCTCGACGGCGTTTTTGTCAAACGTTGTTGGACATGTTTGATGAAAACGAGGACCTTGTTCACAACCTGTGGATGAGCGATGAGGCACATTTCCATCTCTCCGGTTTTGTGAATAAACAAAATTTCCGATATTGGAGTGATGAAAACCCTCAACAACTCCATCAAAAACCACTCCATTCAAGCAAGGTAACAGTTTGGTGCGCAATGTCCTCATTGGGAATCATAGGCCCGTATGTTTTTGAAAATGACAGGGAGCAAGCAGTTACTGTGAATGCACAACGCTATTCGGAAATGTTGCATTCATTCTTCATTCCTCAGCTTCGTCAACATGGAATGAACAATGAAACCTTATTCCAGCAAGACGGTGCCACAAGTCATACAGCCCCATGTGAGCATGAATGTTCTCAACAATGTTTTTCCAAATCGGGTGATATCCCGAAATGGAGCAATTTCTTGGCCTCCCCAATCGCCCGACCTCACAGTGTGCGATTTTTTCTTGTGGGGGTACCTGAAGAGTAAAGTCTTTGAACAACGACCTCCAACGCTTGGGGAACTCAAGAGGAGAATCCGGTTGGAAATCGAGAGAATTCCTCAGCGTATGCTCCGTGATGTGATGGGCAGTTTCAGAAATCGCCTACAAGAATGTCTCAATCGGGAAGGACACCATCTTACTGGCGTTATTTTTAAACAGTGAATGTTGTTTCTTAAATGCTTTTTAATGTACATTAAGATAGTAACAATAAAATTTTGAAATATCCATCCGTTTATTTTTTACAGTCATTTCAAAAAATGCAGGTTTGACTGGCTCACCCTGTATATTTAATGTTATGTGACAATGCACACCACTTTGCCTAGGGAGAACATTCCATACCACAAATAGACCTTTTGCACGTCCGTGGGAGACAGGTGCACATGCGCACAATGGAGACATGTACAGGGCGGAGACATGTAATGTCTGCGGGTGATTCCTGGCAGCACGTAGTTGTACAGCAGTACTTAATATATTGCTCCACATTCCCCTGCAAGTGTGTGTGTGCATTTGGAGATTTCCATGGGAATAGCTGCTGTGGTCCAGAAGAAATCATGGAGGACATAAACTCCTGGTTTGTGATGGCCCTACTGCATAGGGCTGACATAGAAAGGAGAAGGGCAGCAAGGAAGTACCCATATCCAAGGTACCCAGGCTGCAAAGCCAGTACCTAGACCTGAGAGATGAACTCTGTGTTACCAGGTTCCCTCCCTCCCTCCCTGCCTGCTTGCTTGCCTCAGTCCCTCTCCGCTTCGGCTTTCAGAGCCGCGAAGGGAGAGCTTCTCCCTCGCGACTCTGTTAAACCCACCGGAGCAGATGGGAAATTTCCCATAAGCCCCAGCGGGCTTAACAGAGCCGTGAGGGAGAAACTCTCCCTTCGCGGCTCTAAGCCGAAGCGGAGAGGGACTGAGGCAAGCAAGCATGCAGGGAGGGAGGGAGTGCTCTGCCGGGCAGGGGGGGGGCCCCGCGGGACACTCGATTCTGCTGCTGCTGCGGCGGCGGCAGCAGCCATCTTTTTTTTTTAAGTTTTAATTTTCCCTGGGCTGATGGGAGGGAGGGAGTTTAGGACTGGTAATGGGCTGGAGGGGGGTTTAGGACTTGAGGTGGGCTGATGGGGTTAGGACTGGTAATGTGCTGTGGGCTGATGGGGGGTTAGGACTGGTAATGGGATATGGGGTTGCTAGGACTGGAAATGGGCTGATGGGGGATTAGGACTTGAGGTGGGCTGATGGGGTTAGGACTGGTAATGTGCTGTGGGCTGATTGGGGGGGGGGTTGCTAGGACTGGAAATGGGATGAGTGGAAGGGGAGGCTTGAAATGCAAATAGCTGATGGGGATGGGGAATTGGAATGGAAATGGGCTGAGTGAAAGGGGGGCTTGAACTGCAAATAGCTGGGAGGGGGCTTGGAATGGAAATGGGCTGTGAGGGGAGGGAGCTAGGACTGGAAATGGGCTGAGTGGGGGGGAGCTAGGACAGGAAATGGGCTGATGGAGGGGCTAGGAAAGGACTGAAAATGGGCTGTTGGGGGGAGCTAAGATTGGAAATGGGCTATCGTGGGGGCTTGGATTGAAATGGACTCATGGAGGGGCTAGAACTGGAAGTAGGCTCATAGGGGACTTGGATTGAAATGGGCTCAGTGGAGGGGAGCTAGGATTTGACATGGGCTGATGATGGGGCTAGAAAAGGACTAGAAATTGGCTGATGGGGGGTTGGGATGGGAAATCAGCTGATGGAGGGACTCGGATAGGACTGGAAATGGACAGGGGAGCTAGGACTGGAAATGGGCTGATGGGGGCTAGGACTAGAAATGGCTGGAACTAGAAGGGAGCTGATTTTGGAGGAGGATTAGAATGGGATGGAGTTGGGAGAGTGAAATGGAGAGGGGAAAAATATTTTGTGTGGGAGGGAAGAAAAATCTACAATTGGCCGGGTATTGGAAGAGTATGTGGGGATTGAGGATGGAGGGGTAAAATTTGAGTGGATGAAATAGGAATGAGGAAAGAGCAAAAGGAGAAAGATTAGTATGTTAAAGCAAATGTAGAGAGAGAATGGAAAAAAAAACTAGAAGAGAGAAGAAAGGACAAATGGACAGCAGATAATTGAGAGTTAGCAGAAGAAACGAAGAAACCAGAAGAAAGTGGCTGGAGCAATTGCAACTGAAAAAAAAATGCACAAAAGGTAGAAAGATATCTCTTTATTTTGAATTTATCAACTGGAATATGTCAGCTCTGGGAAATGTGCATCATTAACGTCTGCGCTTTGTTTAGTAGAAGAGGAAATTAATTTATAGTTTTATTTCTACAGTGTTGTTGTACATTCCAAGTTTGGCTTTTGTGGTTCCCAGTTTAATTATTGTCTTCCTGTTTCTAAATTGTGATTCCTTGTTTGGTGATGGTCTAGGTTCTGCATGTGTAACTGAGCTGAGGTTTTCTGTTTATGTAGTTGCTATTTGACATTGCCCTTGTTCTCTTTCCCCAGTAGATCATGTATTGTTATTCTCTGAAATGTATTGGTTTAATATTTGCAGTGTTGCTTTTTGATAGGTAGAGTCTGGTGCTTTGTGAGTTCTGGTAGTGCTGTTACGATATGGTGGGTTTGCTATGGGTTCTAAATGGGCAGTGTTTGTAGTAGTTCCTAATGTGCCTGGCGGTTGGCACTGGATTATAGTAATGTAGAAATCTTTTAGTATTTCTTTATCCATACCCTCATTAAGAGGCATGTTTACTAAAAGTTAGTGTATGGTAACATTATGCAAATATTTATGCAAATGAGCCCCCTTACCGAGTCTCCGCACATGGCCCCGCACCCTCCTTGGGCCGCCCCTGCTTGGCGTTATTGATATGTGGCCCTCAGGTCTCCATGATGGAGTGAGACCACATACCGTAAACAGAAGGTCTATCATTCAATGAACATGCAAGTCGTGTTAATGCCCAGGGGGAAATAACAGGCACAAAAAGAGCAGCAGCTCTTGCAGAACCAACAGGAAACACAAGGAGCAAGAGTGGTGATGACACAGAGGCTTTATTGGAAGTCCCCAAAAGGAGCAAGAGTGGTGATGACACAGAGGCTTTAGGTCATTTAGAGCTCTTAGGGGTATGTTTACTAAATTGCACTAATGTGCGCTGCGTGATGTTAGCGTGCGCTAAGGTACCTTAGCGCACGCTGTCGCATACGGGGCACTAATGTGCACGCTCATGTGCGCGGCGCGCTAATGTGCGATGAAGGCGGGGAAAGGCTCCCGGAGGGCGGAGGAAGGCTCCCCAGGGGCGGAGAGAAGGGGTCAATGGGTGGAGAGTGGGAGGGGAGAGGCTCCCCGCACATTAACGAGGCTGAAATCCGAGGCAAAAATTACCGCGAGTGAAAACCTCATGTTAGAGCCGATTTAAAGGGAAGAGAAACCATTTCTGTCAGCAATGTACAGCAAAACCAGGGAAACCCACAAAACAGTGATAAGTGTGATACATGTGCACGGAACAAAAGTGCAAATAAACATTGAAAATGACCCCAACAAAATAAAAAAAAAACATAACCAAGCTGGGCAATGGGGATAGTAATGGGAAACATCAGAAAACACTCCCAAGAAAGCACCAAAAAAAAGATATGAATTTTGGAAGGGTCTACGCTCCGTCCGCATACAAGGTGAATGATCCCACAGTGAAATAGCACTGATCAGGGTTACGTCCTCCATTGGACAGGTTTCCTCTGGCATGCCCATGTTCCACAACAGCAGGGCGGGCATGTCGGAATGGGCAACTGGACAGATGCTGGGAATGGGGGTACAGAGGGCTGCAGGCGGCACATGCTGTGGTGCAGCTGGGGCACAGTGCGGACTAGGCAGATGCCTAGGTGGCACATAGGAATGCTGAAACTGTACAGCAGCCAGACAGCAACTGATGAGGGCCCAACATGGGCATGAGCGTGTCTATCACAGTGTCACAGGGGATAGTACCCAGCAGGTACGTCCAAGGGCACAGAACAATGGCAGGCGGTGTTGGGGGGAAGCGTGGACGACTATGCAGGCACCCCGCCCCCAGAACACGCACCATAGGCAGCCGCCTACCTGCACACTGGATGGCCTGAGATTGCGCACCACCAGCACCACCAGCAGAAGGGCATGCAGCATGTTGGCAGAGGGGTACTAGTGGTGGAGGTGGCAGCGGCTGGTGGCCACAGCAGACCATGGCCTAGCCCTGTCCAGGTGGGTGCCGTGCACTGCAACAAACAGGCCCTGTCGGATGTACAGTCATGGACTCCCCAGGGAATACAGCATGTCTGTGGCAACACAGTGGTGCAGTGCACACAACCAGTGTGTTTGGAGACAGAAGGTCACAGGTTCAAGTCCCAGCTATGGTGCCTGCCAACCCAGTCCCCATATTTTTCCCACAACTAAACCGTGATAGTAAAGATGAACCTTTATTGCAGAGAACATAAGCATGGCTCAAACACCTCTATTTTACCCTACAGAGCACAGACACCAGAAACATGCGCATTACCTAGAGCAGAGTCCCCCAAATGCAGTCCTGGAGGGCCACAAATCATTCTCCAATATAAGGCCATGTCAGCATGGTGTCGGAGGGGTACTGGTGGTGGAGGGGGCAGTGGCTGCTGCCCACAGCAGACCATGGCCTAGCCCTGTGTAGGTGGGTGCCGTGCACTGCAACAGACAGGCTCTGTCTGACAAACAGTCATGGTATCTCTGGGGACAGCACCATCTCTGTGGCCACAGTGTGGTGCAGCACACACAGCCAGTGTATTCAGGAGCAAAAGGTCACAGGTTCAAGTCCCAGCTGTGGCTCCTGCCAACCCAGTCCCCTTATTTTACCCATGAAGAAAACATGGTAGTAAAGACGGAAACTGTATTGCTGAGAACAGAAACATGCCTCAAATGCATATATATTACCCCATGGAGCACAAACACCATAAACATGTGCAGTACCCAGAGCAGAGTCTCCCAAAGGCAGTCCTGGAGTGCCAAGCACCATTCAGGTTCCGTGCTGTTTCTAATACATATGTCTGTGCTGCATCTCCATGTACCGCCCCCATGGTATGCAGATGTATCTCATGCATATTCATTAAGGATATCATGAAAACCCGAGCAGTGTTTGGCCCACCAGGACCGGAGTTGGGAACCTCTGCCCCAGTGCAGCGGACAACAGGGGCAGACACACCCGCACCCACAGACCCATTATCCAAAGCCACCTGGAGAGGCAGGGCTTCGGGCCCTGTTTCCTTCCCCGAATACTAGCACTTGCAGAACTTAGCAATGCCACCCTACACCTGGGAATACGGTACACATCTATCAAAAGGTTGCCATGAGTAATGGTAGATAGCAATTCCTAAGTTAAGCACAATGTGCTGAGTGAGCTGCATCATAGCAATCGTTCAGATGTCTGTGGAGTGTGATACAGGTCCTGTGTCTGACAGTGTTTACCACCCTGGGGGGTGACTCCTACAGTATTGCGTGCCATAGCCATGCCTGCACTGTGCCCAGGACTGGTGTGGTGGCCAGGGCTGCCAGAGACCTCTATAGTTGCTTAATGCTGGCATAGGTGAGGGGAGTGTGTGTCCGTCTATCCAGTATGTGGTGGCTGCCAACACCCTCCTCAGCCCACACTGCTAGCACTGTTGCCAGTATCGGCCTGCCGATGTGCATAATGAGGAGCAAGGTACTGTGGGTATAGCCCGGACAGGGCGGCCTGTGCAGGATGCATCTGCACAGGGCATAGGGCAATAACTGGGACAGTGTAGTGCCCGGCCACCACCTGCACAGACAGGGTGGCCACAGCATGTCCTGCTGGGAGGTCACTCTCACCCTGACTGAGCAGTGACCACGGCATGGCTAGGTTCCACCATAGTGCTATGCAGAATATCTGTTAAGTGATATATATGGGTTTCCTTTTCTGGGGCCCAAACACTGACATATCTGCCTGGTGGGTGTGCTCACATCCTCTCCAGTAACATGCACTATGGACTAGCTAGCAGATTGTCTGTATTTAGTATGTGTATGGCTGGAGCACCGTGCAGGGTGCAGCAGCTGGGGGCTCGCTGCTGGTAAATGTCAGATGGTGGTGGGGCAGCTGGGCATTTCAGGCCCTACTGTCTGTCTGCTATTGAAGTATGGAGTGCCCGTAGGTTGTCTGTACCCCAGCTGGACTGAGGTTGATGGTCCCCTCTGCTGCCACCATTGCAGGGCTATAGAATGTGGATCCATTGTTTGGGTATCCTGAGTTCCAGAGGGCAGGTTCGGTGGTACGACACACTCCGCCTATAGGTCCAAACAGCACCTGTCCTCCCTACCCCCCTCCCCTCCCCCCATATATCATGTGGCCATGGCACCCACACAGGATATGCACTATTCCATGGGCATCGTAGTCCACAAGGCCCAGACGTGACTGGGATATACAGATGGGGACAGGTGTATCGTAGGTGTGTCTGATTGGACCACCTATCACACACCGGCACTAATGGGGACCTGTAGCATAGCCTATCTCAGCTAGGACAGGGCACATTATAAAGTGCACTGTCCGCCATGGCACCCTATAATGTCCCCTATAGGGCACCCTATAAGGCGCTCCATAGGACACCTTATAAGGCACCTTATACGGACTGTATCCATTTGTCCTTTTTTCTCTTTTAGGGGTATGTTTACTAAACCGTCTTAATGTGCGCCTGGCGATAGTGTGCAGGCTGCCATAAAAGGAGTGGGCGTTTCAGTCTTAAAGCAGCAAAACGGGAGTATCGCGCGATAAAGCACTGCTGTGCACATGATCGTGCGAAGCGCTGCTAAGCGCGTTACCGCGCGGTAATCTTAAGTAGGCGCACAGACATCCGAACATAAAAACAGAAGTGTAGCACAATGGTTAATACACTGACTGATGATACAGGGGTCATGAGTTCAATCCCCCAGTGTGCCTAATGCATAAGGCTGGCTGAGGCATCAGCTGTGACATGTAAGTATTGTTTCCTGAGGCATTTTTTTTGTATTTTATTTATTGCTGCCAGCAAACACACCCTCACGTGTCGTAACCTAAGGTGCCGCATAAGGCACCCTATAAGGCACCCCATAGGGCACATTATAAAGTGCACTGTCCACCACGGCACCCTATAATGTCCCCTATAGGGCACCCTATAAGGCGCTCCATAGGACACCTTATACGGACTGTAACCATAAGGTGCCTCAGAAGGCGCTTTATAGAGTGCCCTACAAGGCGCCTTATAGGGCGCCTTCTGAGGCACCTTATGGTTACAGTACCCTGAGGGTGTTTTGCTGGCAGCACTAATGTACATTAAAAAAAGACAATGCTTTGGACAGCCCTATCAAAGAACCCCTACTGTGGGTTTGAACGCATGACCTCTGGCTCCACAAGTAGTGAAATAACCAGTGGGCTACAGCTCCATAGCTGCTAGCAAACCCCTGGCTGGCTGCAGAAGGACTGCACATCACCACACAAACAGTCTGCTGTGGTCACCAGGATAGGGTTAACCCACCCATACCCATGATGCACTGCACATGCAAATCAGCAGTCTACAGATGTTCACAAGATGGGGTATGCACCCCCACAGCACCTCGGCCTGGTAGGGGGAACTGACCGTGTGTGGTACTGGCACCTTGGATATATCTGTTTGTCTCAGTCAGGTTTAGCCCCTATGGACCCCTAGGAGGATTATGTACCACCACCCTCCTCCTCCTCCTCCTCCTCCTCCTCCTCCTCCTCCTCCTCCAGGGCTGAGGGGGGTAAACATGTCTCCCACCAACAGATCCACATTCTACCTCCCTGCAATGGTGGCAGTAGAGGGGACCATCAACCCCAGCCCTGCTGGGGAACAGACACCCTACAGGGCAGTCAATGTAGCTCTGTACACATCCATAACACAGTAGCAGACAGACATTAGGCCTGGATATGCTAAGCTGCACCCCACCACTATCTGATATTCTCCTGCAACAAGCCTTCAGCCGCTGCACCCTGCAAGGTGCTCCATCAAGACACATACCAGCTGCAGACAGTCTGCTAGCTAGTCCATAGTGCATGTTCCTGGTGGAAATGCATACACAACAAGCAGATAAGTCAGTGACTGGGCCCCTAAAGGAAACCCATAAATATCACATGAGAGAAATACTATATAGCACTATGGGGGGTGCCTAGCCATGCTGTGGTCACTGCACAGTCAGGGTGAGAGTGATCTCCCAGCAGGACATGCTGTGGCCACCCTGTCTGTGCAGGTGGTGGCCGGGCACTACAATGTCCCAGCCAGTGCCCTATGCCCTGTGCAGATGCATCCTGGCCAGGCCACCCTGTCCGGGCTATACCCATGGTACCTTGCTCTTCATTATGCACATTGGCAGGCCAATACTGGCAACAGTGCAGGCAGTGTGGGCTGTGGAGGGTGTTTGCAGCCACCACACACTGGATAGACAGACACACACTCCCACACCTATGCCAGCATTGTACTACTATAGAGGAGTTTAGCAGCACTGGCCACCACACCAGTCCTGGGCACAGTGCAGGCATGGATATGGTACGCAATACTGTTGGGGGTCACTCCCCAGGGTGGTAAACACTGTCAGAGACCAGACCGGAAGCACACTCCACAGACAGCAGAAAGGTTGCTATGATGGAGCTCAATCAGCAAACTGTGCTTAACGTAGGAATTGCTATCTGCCAGTAATCATAGCAAACCTTTGATAGCTGTGTACCATATTCCCAGGTGTAGGGTGGCATTGCTAAGGTATGCAAGTGCTAGTATTGGGAGATGCACGCAGGGCCCAATGTCCTGCCTCGCATTGGCTAATGGAGCCTGTGGGTGTGGGTGTGTCTGCCCCTGTTGGCTGCTGCTTTACGGCAGAGGTTCCCAACTCCAGTCCTGGTGGGCCAAACACTGTTCGGGTTTTCATGCTGTCCCTCATGAATATGCATGAGATACATCTGCATACCATGGGGGTGGTGCATAGATATGCAGCACAGGCATCCTTATCAGAGGCAGCATGGAACCTGAATGGTGTTTGGCCCTCCATAAGCGCTGAGGATTTACGTTGGGATTTGAGCCCAGACTCTGACTGCCTTAACAGATAAGCATCGAGCTAAGTTTTGAAATGAATTAGGAACATCTGCATAACGGAGTTGTTGAGCTCTGACTCTTCTCATCTCTACAGATTAATATAATTGAAATATTATTGAAATACGTGAGCGAGCTTTTGTTATAAGAACTTTAAGTAACACAAAAAAAGGGGAAAAATAAGTTCAGGTCCTTGATGCAATAAAGGGGAAAGGTACGGTGAAGAGGTTTAACTCTCACATTCCTCCCCGAATTAGTCTGAGACCTGTTCCCCGATCCTGGTGGTATTTTTTGGAATAGTTAATATGTGGAGCAAATAATTTCATTGATTTCTGGATGTTAAATTTGTTCCCACAAACCCGATTAGAGAACATTGTCTAGTGGTACAGTGACATAACTAAGCAGATGCCAACTGACCTATGTGGACAATGTAGCCTGTTGCCTAGGGTGGATGCTTCTTGGAGATTGCACTGGTGGGGCATTCAGGCTAGCTTGCATATTGTGAGCACCAGAGGGTTTGGACAGATTGCGGTTTGCCTTGGGAGACTCCACCTTGGATCTGCTCTGGGGCCAGCCCTGCTCCTTTATTATTCTTTATTCTTTATTCTTTATTAGCAAGACTTGATAAACCGCCCTTGCCGAAGCATCAGGGCGGTGTACAATAAAACAAAGTGGTGGCTGCAGGAAAACATCAAAAAAGGAAAAAGAATGGCAATATCAGACAGGAAAGGAAAGAGAAAAAAGAGTGTCGTAGAATAGGATAGAGAAAGAAGGAGTAAGAGGGTCTGGAGGACAGGACAGAGGGAAATAGTTGTGATCGGTGACATCTGAGTTCTCTATGGAGGGAGGTCGGACTGGGGAGGGCCAGAGCCATCAACGAGCGGGGGAAGGTCAAATGCCTGACAGAAAAGGTGTGTCTTGAGAAGTGATTTAAAGTGTAGGAAGGACGATTCGATAAGAAGAGAGTGCGGGAGTGAGTTCCATAGGGCAGGACAGAGGAAGAAGAATGCG
This sequence comes from Ichthyophis bannanicus, assembly GCA_033557465.1. Classification (NCBI taxonomy): domain Eukaryota; kingdom Metazoa; phylum Chordata; class Amphibia; order Gymnophiona; family Ichthyophiidae; genus Ichthyophis; species Ichthyophis bannanicus. The sequence goes on from CM066037.1 coordinate 433,801,427, forward strand.
GAATGTCGGGTAAGCTCGAGGTGGGCCTGAGAGGGAGAGGGAAGAAAGAGACGGTTACCATGTGCAGAGCGGAGAGAACGTGGGGCAGGCTGGAGATAGATAGTATCGGCCAGGTATTGTGGGGTACTGGTATGTAGGACTTTATGGGTAATAGTGAGAAGTTTATAGATAAAACGAACCTTGATTGGAAGCCAATGTAGAGTGAAGAGAGAGGGAGTAATATGGGCGGTAACGGGAGAGGATGTAATCAAGCGGGTGGCAGCATTCTCGACTAGCTGGAGACGACGTAGTTGGTGGCAGGGGAGACCGGCAAAGATAGAGTTACAGTAATCCAGGCGAGTGATCACAAGAGACATAATGAGTGTAGTGACAGCAGAAGAGGAAAGAAAAGGCCGGATGGATCTAATTCTACGAAGATGGAAGAAGCAGGAACGCACCACAGAGGAAATATGTTGGTGGAAAGTCAGAGAGGAATCCAGGATGAGCCCCAAATAGCGTAGGGTAGAGACAAGAGGAATGGGTTGGCCGGACATAGTGGGTGACAGATCAGGAGGGGAGTTACAAAAGGAGAACCAGATCGCAGAAGACTTGGATGGATTAACGTGAAGAAAGTTTCGTGTGAACCAGGAGGCAACGAGATCAAGGCAGTCGTTGAGTGGAGAGAGATTAGGTGCAGAAATGGAGGTGTGGTGGACCAAAAGAATGTCGTCGGCATAGATATAAATTGAAATTCCAGTTTGTTGGATGAGCAAGGCGAGAGGGGCAAGAAAGACATTGAAGAGAAGGGGGGCAAGGATGGAATCCTGAGGAACACTGCATTGGAGCAGAAAGGAAGGTGAGACGTTAGAGCCCATATGCACAGCAAAGGAATGTGAGGAAAGAAAAGACCGAAACCACTGTAGAACTGTACCTGAGACACCCGAGTCGGACAGGCGTGAGAGAAGGGTGCGGTGATCAACAACATCAAAGGCAGCAGAGAGATCAAGGGATACAACCAGAGAAAGGTCACCTCGGTCGTGAGAGCGGTGAATCTCGGAGAGAAGTGCCAGAAGAATAGTCTCAGTGCTGTGGCCAGGATGAAAGCCAGATTGGCGAGGGTGGAGGGAAAGTGTAGAATCAAGATGGGTGGAGAGCTGGGAAAAGACGAGCTTTTCGAGAGTTTTAGAAAGAAATGGTAGATTAGCGACTGGACGCCAGTTACTGGGAACCGCAGGGTCTAAGGTGGGTTTTTTGAGGAGGGGCCGAACGATAGCATGGGCGTGTGGGATAAGATGAAGTGAAGGATTGAGAAGCCAGGAAGAAGGGAACCTGTGACCTCCCTTCTCATGTCTCGTCAGTGACTCCATATCATCTTCTGCCTCCTGTTAATAATTCTCCTGAACAACTAGTGCAGTCATTCTGCTGCTTATCACTGCCTTTATTCTCTCATCTCACTGTACACCCCTCCTCTGTGTGACTTCTCTACAACTGGCACCTCCACACCTCATTCATTCCACCTTGATGTGCCCTAGGCCTGGGAAACCCTATCTTTGTCAGTGTGTCTTGCTCCTTCTCTGGCCTACAGACCCACCTACAGACCCAACCCACAGGCCTACCTTTTCACTGCTGCTCTTGTACATTGATGCTCACCTTTTCCTTGTGCACTACGAATGTGTCTCCTGCAACACTCTGGCTCCCAGGTTTTGCAATGCTGTTGGCCTTGATTAGATTGTCAGCTCAGCTGAGCAGGCTGACCTCTCTGTGTACTGCCTGCACCTGCCTTGTGGCCCTATACAAAGTATTGGTGGTAGCAATCATGGTAGTAGGCCTCAGTGGAGGGTGAATAGCTGCCTCTCAACTCGCCTTAGTCTCAGCATTGACACCTTGCTCCTGCTGCAGCTACTGACGTATCTGCCATAGTAGTCTGGGCCTGGTTCATCTTGTAGTGCAGAAGCACACTCAGTAGGCCCCACTTCCAACAGACAGAGAAGACACAGCACACAAAATCTCCTCAACTTACCACCCCAGATCTGCAAGAGCAACCAATACTCATGCTTCAGAGCCTTCTCATTTTAAGTCCCCACCCTCTAGAATTCTCTACCCTCTACACTAAGGAACATCAAGTCAATCCAGGACTTCCGAAAGAGTTTAAAAACATACCTATTCCAGGAACACTACGGTCCTGATCCCCAATACAATGCAACGCAGCATCACCACTCGCAAACCCACATGATTTCTCCACCCCGCCTCCCTGAATCTCTCATTTCAGGGACCTCATCCATTCCTCCTATTAACGGCTACCCCACCCCTACCTCTCTTCCAGCACCTACCAACTACATAAATATGTTTTGTAAGAAAGTCCAAACCAAACAGAAAAGGAAAGAGCACCTACTTGCAAAGACCTCAGAGACACAAGGAGCAAGAGGTATGGTGGTCACTTGCGCTTTATTAATATTAAAATACCCCAATGCATTTCGGCAACGCCTTCATCAGGGGGCTGAGAACTGCAAACAACAATAAATAAATAAAAAACATCAATAAGGCCAAACATATAAAATACATACGAATAAAACCAATATTAAAAATATTGGAACATTAAAGATACTAATATATAAGTATAACAAAATATAATGAACCATGAATTAAATAGACATAAGTAAAAAATTAATTAACTCAAAAGATAAAAGCAAGAAGAAGGACAAAAGACTAATTAAAAGTAAAGGGAAAACATATAATCCCAGGAGACATCATTATTATAAAAATACTTACATTTCTAGACATCATTAAAATGATGAAGCACACAAGAGAACAGTTTTGATGACCTGAATCAATCCTATGAAAATAGAGCTAAAATCCATGGACATGATAATTAGCATCTAAAAAAGTCAAACATAAAAATAATAATAATAATAATAATAATTAATAAGGGGAAACCCAGAACCAACAAGTAAAAGACCAGAGAAAGCATAATACAGAAAAATTTAAGAAATAATTAAGAATAAACCGTAAAACAAATAAAATTGTATTTACACCTATGAATAAGTAAACTCATTTCTGCAAGACACATTGATAAAATAAATAAATAGTGGAAAACTCACAATTTTTTATATATATGTACACAAACAAGATTTGTGGTAGGGAAAATGTGCTCTATACAACTCAGTTTGAAAGAAAATTGCTATGTACATACGCATACAGCTAAATGTAAAGAAACACTATTACTGATAAATGGGGCGACGTTAATAACGGTAAACTAATAAATATATTGAAAACAAAAGAACAATAACAACTGATCCTTATTAAAATTATGTGAATGCCTTGGGGGTATGTTTACTAAGATCCCGGTAAAGTGCGGGCCGCGGTAGAGTGCGGGTGCCATATAAGGAGTGGGCGTTTCGCGCTGAAGAAGGAAATGCGTGATTTGCATATGCGCTAAGGTGCGCGGTGCCCATATGCGCCCCGCACTATAGCGCATGAGGTGGCTGCGCGGGAGGAATAAGTGGCGTGCTGATGTGCAATCAGGAGAGCAAAGCTACAGCACAATGGTTAGAATACCGACCAATGGTGCAGGGGTCAGAGGTTCGATCCCCCACAGTGCACCATGAAGACAGCTGGCTGAGGCATTATTTTAGGAGGCATATAAATAATGGCTGGCATAAGGCGGAGCGCTGCTGGGCATAAGGCGGGGTGCTAATGTGTTTTTGAGGCATGTTAATATTGGGAGGCATAAGTGGCGCACTGATGTGAAATCAGAAGAACAGAACCACAGAACAATGGGTAGAACAATGACAAAGGGTGCAGGGATCAGGGGTTCGATCCCCCACAGTGCACAATGAAGACAGCTGGCTGAGGCAACCTGTTAGGGGTAATATTGCTTTAGGAGTACCTTATTGTATATTTGTGGAATTATTATTGCTAGCAAATGCACTCTCAAAGCAGTGTAACAGAACGTGGCCCATAAGTTACCCCAGAGGGCACATGTTAAAATGCAATGTCCGCCATGGCACCCTACAATGTTGCTGAAAGTGTAGCCAAGGGTGCCATATGAGGTAGGGAAAGGTGAGAGCACTGTCTCTGATGGCAGCACTGTGCATTGTAACATATGGAAATCGTAAGTAGGTGTGCTGACCAGGTCTGCCATACGTGATCTAGCAGGGAGGGGCTGCAGACAGGCGCTGGCGACTGATATCAACAGGGGGTCTGAGTTAATCTCATGTTGTAATCAGTCGCAGGGCCTGTCTGCAGCCACTTCCTGCTAAATCAAGAATGGCAGACCTGGGTCAGCCATTCTTGATTTAGCAAGGAGGGACTACAGACAGTCCTTGGCGACTGATATCAACACGGGATCAGAGTTAATCTTATCGTGTAAACTGCCCTATTACCTTTGGAGACTGAAATCAGAAGAGTAATACTGCTCCATGAAATCCAAGCTCTGGGGAAAAAGCCAATACTCCTATGTCATGTATGCTGACAACTGGTCAACACAGTGAATGATGGTGCCGTGGTCATGGGTTGAATGTTCCAGTGAATAAGGTTGGCAGAGGTATGTCATTTTTCTGTGTGCAACTGTACAGCAATCTGTGATGCCATCTTAAAAGAACCACACCCTTGTGCCAGATATTAATGCACCTTTTATGGTGCATCAGAAGGCACATCCTAAACATACATTGTCAGCAAAGGAAAACCTAACTGTCCCCAGAGGCCATGTTGAAAGGCTGTCAACTCCCAAGGCACTATCGTAGGCACCCCATAAGCTGCCTGAATCGAAGGTGTGCCAGAAGATGCCCCAAGGATGTATAGGTGAACTCAGAAACGTTACCCAAGAGCAGTAACATCCCCCAATTTGAATGGCAAGGGAGGTATGTGCCAAACACACACGTAACACAAACACTGCACAGAGCTAAAAAGAAAGACAATACAAAAGTAAAAGAAGTATGTAGATCAGTTGATGGACTGCAGAGATCAGCTCCAGCCCATGTGGCAGCCCTAAAAATGGACAAACATATTCAGGCCAGCTAGAGCCATGCACAGAGTGATGTTAATGTACTATGCTATAATGACAGTGTGTGACAGAGGATGGGAAGATGTGGGCAGCAGAGGAGGCTGAAATGGCAGAATAGGTGAAATATCAGGATGACTGTGGAGTAAAAGTGCTATGCAGAGCACACACAGGAGAGGCAAGCAGGGAGATCTGCAATGCAGGAATGTGTAGGAGGTCAGGACGTGGGTTATCAGCATGCACATCAGGGTAGGATGGCACACAGCTGCCAGACAGAAGATAGACGGAAGGATGAGTCGCAACTCAGATGAGGGTACAATATGCTCACAGCACACATCAGCACAGATATGACTGTCATACAAATGTTAACCACTTTTGCAGGACAAGCATACAAATACAAGACAGCAGAGAGGAAGCACACCGACGACCACTATCACAAATGGCAATGCCTAAACCGGTAGGCCATACCACCAATGTTAGCTCATTAGCAAAGGTTGCATAAAAAAAGAGTGCAGGGCAGTAAACAAAACGCCTGCTGGCTGTCAGAACAAGCAAACACCCAAAAGTAATCATGAGCAAATGCACATGCAGATCTGCTAAGTACAAATCAAATTGCAGTCTGTATTAGGGACCTGGGACACATGCACACACACAATGAAATGTTCTGCAGTGGATACAGCATGCAAAAGAGTGAAAAACTAAACCACAAGGGCAGCAGAGGACGCTCTGTGGATCAGGTGACTAATCTGGATCAGGACAGGAGAAAGTTCAACATGTAATCAGGTGTAACACACGCCACTTGAATCTCAGCAATACCAAACCCCCAGGTGCAGTGCCATGTAAACACCCTAAAGTGAGACACCTATGAAAAAAAGAATATGCGATGGCTATGCAGCACACAGGATGCACCTTGATGTACAGTGAAGAGAGAGAAGGGTGTGTGTAGAGGTGAGGAACCTGGTGGTACCTAATGGTACAGTTAGCAGAACAGAAAAAAAAGGATACAGCACATGTGGGGATCAAACCTGAAAACTACAGAGTAAAAACACATGACTGTAGCAACTCCCAGAAACAGCACACTGAGCACACTGTAACACAAATATCCCAAAGGGAGGGTGTGTATGGCAACCTTTAATACCGAGTGAAGTGACATATGTCTGGCAGATACACAGCTGCCACTGTACAAGGATGTGTGCACAGGTGGCACATGTACATGACCAGCAAATGGCCATAGACAAGTGTCAATGTGCTCAAAGAGTGGAGGACTAACCTAGTGGTAAGAAAACTGGCTTGGCCCCCAAGCAACCACTGATCAATTCACACTAGCACCCCATGTGGCCTAGGGCAAGTCACGTACCCTCCATTACCTTGGAACCAAGACCAGTTAATGTTCATCCAGTGACATTTACAAGAAAACAATGCAGTCTCTGGGTCACAAGGAGTCAGGACTGATACAAAGGCACACATTGCATTGCTTGTTTGTCACCATGATCAATCAGCAAAAGAGACAAATGTCTGTCGAATACATATCTTTATTTGGTTTATACATCACAGATAGTGTAGACAGTGCCATCATAATATCAAGGTGAGCGCATCCCTGTTGAAATTCGGAAACACTTTTAGCAGGGCACAAATCTACCTCCTACAGAAAGGTTACTTGCCTGACCACAAATGAACGGCAGGAGAGATAATGTGCATCCGGTGCATACTATGCACTGGGCAGCAGACCCCCAGCCCCCACCTGCTGCAAATGTGTTATGCACATATGAGTGCATGTAGAGAGTTGGCGCTGCATGTTGAGGACCCAACACACATCATTTGTCCCTCAAAACATATCCATCTGGCAACACAGGAGGCAAACAAACTAAAAAAGCATATGTTGTTACAATGTTTTAATGTAAAAAACACGCTCTGAAAGTAATGATTGAGCTCTCACCTAATGCCTGATCTAGGACTCAAAGCTGCAACAATGTAGACACAAACAATCCTCAAAATCACAATGAGCATATGCTAACAGGTAGCACAGGCACATGAACACAGACAGAATACAAAATAAACGACCCTCAGAAACCTACATATATAACACCATGAAGGAGGTACCCCTGCACCTTTTGTTGAGTAGACAGTGTTTGGCCACATATAGCATGATACATGGAATGCACAATTGAAGAAGTACAACGGTCACCCACACTGCCACACGCAAAACATAATGTGGCAATGTGAGTGTCCCTACCACAGGGCATAACCAGGACCGTGCACATGGGAAATGCAAGGTGTTTACATACATGCAGACTGTCACGTCTGCACAGTAAACAAACACAACAACCAGCATCTGAACAAGGAAATGATGGCCAAACATCGTACACGGAACCACACAGAAGCCATAGGTCCACATGTTGTGTCTCACAAACATAGTCAGTCATATATACAAGCACCAGCCACATTGCAACATGATACAGTGATGCCACACATGCACCTAAACACCCTTGGCTCAGTGAAAACATCAATCCAAGATGGTGGTGTGCTTGAAAGCATTGTTGAGGTAAAACCTGTATCATGTCCAGGTGGAAAGCAGGTGGACATAGACAATACGAGTGCTCCATCGTTGGCCCCATGCCAAAAACATGGTTGTATGCTTGAGTAGAAAGAAACAGATGAGCGTATCCTGGGTGTCATGTCACACCCATGGCCAAAACTCAACAATAGCACAACTGTGTAGGAATGCAACACCTACAGTGTCCATGTCATTCGCTGCTGCACACGGGAGGAACACTGTCCAAAGTCAAAATAGTATGTGCAATCCAACAGGTAAGGTTAAAAGTGTTCCTGCAACTATGGCCATGAATAGTCAAGTGTCACATGTCAATATGCCACAGTCCTTGAAAGTTCATGTGTGTCCTCTACAATGAGCAGGATTCCCTGCAAAACCATCGCAGCAACAGTGCGTAGAACAACTCTGTCATGGGGAAATCAGCAGGTCAAAAGTAATACTGTCCATTGCAGTCATGTGTCCCACTCTCAGAGGTCAAACATCCAATGGCTCACTTTCTCCTGTAAAAGTTCCATGGTGTTGTTTCCTCCAACAGGTGGGTGATGGTGACACCAGATGCACTGCAATAGATGTGTCCGGTATGTACTCTGCCCTGTGTCAGGAGAGGATAAGTATGGTATTGTTAGACACCTTGGAAAAACAGCACACATTGCACACCGTTACACCCTAGGAAATACAGAAGAAAGGGATGCAAAGGCAGACATTACATGATAGCAATACTCAACAAAACATTTTTGGTGACATCATTAATCATAAACACACACACGGGTTGTGATAAGGAAGCTTATCATAGCTCAGGAAGGAGCTATAGAAAAGGTGAAGTGACTCTGAACAAGCAACCTGTCAGTTCTGGTAGAAATAAGAAAACAGAATTTTCTTATAAAAGATTACCAGTCCCAGAATGCACCAGGTTTCCAACAGCCATTAGAGGAGCTGAAGTGAGGGAACGTGTGTTCAATCAGGAGGGCTATGAGGTAATCCCTAAGCACTCATCTCAAAGGGCAGGGTCTGATTCAGCACAGCTGCGCTGTGTTAGGGAGGAGCACTCATCTAAGCAGAATAAAGGTAGAGTTTATTCTACAGAGAATTATCCTTATCCTGAGAATCAGCTTGAGCTTGATCATCAGTTTCATCTGAAAGATCATCAGAAGCAGAAGCCAAACCGGACGGACAGAGAGGGAAAGAAACCCTTTGGAAGAAGGAAGAGAAAAGCCTTTGAGAGGTCTAGAAGAGTCCAGAGCAGTACGTATACTGGGAGGCATTTCAAGGGCCAGCATACACCATTGGACTGGGGAAAGCCAGAGGAATGGTGCTGCAGAGCTAGGAATCTCCAGACGCTACCTGTGAGGGAGACAGCTGCACGTGGAAGGGACCCTAAGACCTGTGCCAGAAGGTATGTGAAGAGAGATCCAGTGTCCAGGGATCTGGATTGGAAGGCTGGACATAAGAACTGGACTACATACTGGCCAGGCTATATAGAGAGGAACTCTAACAGCAATGGAAGCTCAGGTATGAACACTGATCTATGCCCTAGCTATAACCTTGAAAGACAGCAGGGAAACAAGTATTCTCCTGAAAGTGCTCCATTGGGACATTCATCTGTGCCAATCCATGATATTGAACCCATGCTTGTTGAAGAAGGGGGAATGATAGCAGATGAAGAATCTGTTTACATGGACTGCTCTCTGTCTAAATTCCTTTGGTGATTTTCTGTTATAAAGTACAGCAACCATCACAAAGAAATACAAACTTGTTCTTTAATCTACTCAGAAAAGCTCCTGTGTAGGATTTCTGGCCACGCTGTAGAAAGCAAGCCAGCTAAGGGGTTTCAGCTGGATAACTGCTAGCAATTGAGTCTTACCTAATTGCTTGTGAGCTAGGAGAGAATCACTTCTGAATCTATGTGGGAAGTTATCAGAAGTTAACCTGAAAAGAACAGTTTTTTTCTTGCTTTGTGGCTTTTGGTTTGTTGTTTGATATATGCTAAGAAAACATTAGCTAATGCCTGACAAGTTTGAATGTTGTTTTCCTGATTTTGATTTTGTTTTTCCAAGTTAAACACTGGAAGCAAGTAACCTGATTTATGTGCTACCAAGCATATCTGTGTTGGGAGAAATAACCCCATAAATAAATATCTTATTGGCTTTAACACTTGAGCACAACTAAATTATTGTCAGCAGCTGTGTCTGGTGTGAATGAACTGCATTGCCCACAATCCCTTGCAAATCATATAGATATATGCACTTGCCAAGACTGTGAAGATTCTCACCCAGGCAGCCGTCTGACAGGGTGTAACATGGATATGGTCATGTCCATGCTCATGTCACACAGGTGTCTCACAGCTACACACGACATGCATCTGTTTATGTGAACATAGAGGAAACATTACATGCACATGAGACAAATATGAAATCATCAACAGGTAAAGACAGATCGAATTACCCAAATAACAAAGATGCAACCTACCTTGTGTGTGCATCAGGTGTATGTCATCAATCCCTTGACTCACTAAACAGCAATATCAGGTCACAGTGAAGGGAGACAATCACAGCAGAATGTGTAGAATCACCATGTCAAGCCACTGTTGATGCATGTCCACATTATGTTCATATCTGAAATAAAATAAAGGTTAAGAACATAAGAACATAAGAAATGCCATACTGGGTCAGACCGAGGTCCATCAAGCCCAGTATCCTGTTTCCAACAATGGCCAATCTAGGTCATACGTACCTAGCAGTTTCCCCAAAAGACACAGGTTCTGCAGTGCTTGTACTAGGTCAAGCATTGATATCCTGGGTCCCTTTTTAATAGTGGTTTATGGACCTTTCCTCCAGGAACTTGTCCAATCCTTTTTTAAACCCAGCTATACTAACAGTCCTTACTACATCCTCCGGTAACAGATTCCAGAGTTTGATTACACGTTGAGTGAAGAAATATTTTCTCTTATTTGTCTTAAATAGTTTACCCCGTAGCTTCATTACATGTCCCCTAGTCCTTCTATATTCTGATAGCGTAAACAATTGATCCACGTTTATCCGTTCCACTCCATTCATTAATTTATAGACCTCGATCATATCTCCCCTCAGCCGTCTCTTTTCCAGGTTAAAGAGCCCTAACCTTTTAGCCTCTCCTCATAGGAGTAGCCTTCCATCCCCTTCACCAATTTGGTGGCTCTTCTCTGTACTTTTTCTAATAACTCTATGTCCTTTTTAAGATACGGTGACCAGAATTGCACACAATATTCAAGGTGTGGTCGTACCATGGAGCGATACAGAGGCATTATAATATCCTTTGTTTTATTCTCCATCCTTTTCCTTATGATACCTAGCATTCTATTTGCTTTCTTGGCCGCCGCTGCACACTGGGCGGAGGGTTTTAACATGTTATCCACGATGACTCCTAAATCTTTTTCCTGGGTGGTGGTTTCTAATGTGGAGCCTTGCATCGTGTAACTATAGTGTGGGTTGTTCTTTCCTAGGTGCATAACTTTGCACTTGTCCACATTAAATTTCATCTGCCATTTGGATGCCCAGTCTTCCAATTTATCCAGATTCTCCTGCAGTTTTCCACAATCCTCTTGGGTTTTAACAACTTTAAACAGTTTTGTGTCATCTGCAAATTTGATAACCTCACTAGTTATTCCCTTTTCCAGGTCATTTATGAATATGTCAAAAAGTAGCGGACCCAGTACAGATCCCTGGGGTACTCCACTATTCACCTTTTTCCATTGGGAATATTGGCCATTTAGCCCTACCCTCTGCTTTCTATCTTTTAACCAGTTCCCGATCCACAATAGTACACTGCCTCCTATCCCATGACTTTTTAGCTTTGCCAAAAGTCTCTGATGGGGGACCTTGTCAAAAGCTTTCTGAAAGTCCAGATACACTATATCAACCGACTCACCTTTGTCTACCTGTTTATGCACACCTTCAAAAAAACAGATCAGATTAGTAAGACAAGATCTTCCTTGTCTAAAGCCATGTTGGCTGTCTCCCATTAGGCCATGACTATCTACATGCTGTGTAATTTTGTTCTTTATGATGGTTTCTACCATTTTCCCTGGTACTGACGTCAGGCTCACCGGTCTGTAATTTCCCGGGTCACCCCTGGAACCCTTTTTAAAAATTGGTGTTACGTTGGCGACCCTCCAATCTTCAGGTATTACAGATGATTTTAATAAAAGTTCACAGATTACCAATAGCAGGTCTGCAATCTCATATTTCAGTTCTTTCAACACTCTGGGATGTATACCATCCGGTCCAGGTGATTTGCTACTATTCAGTTTATCAAATAGTTGTAATATATCTTCCCGGTGTAGCGATATTTCTCTCAATTCCTCTGCAGTATCACCTTTAAATACCACTTCAGTCTTGGGTAACATCCCTACATCTTCCTCAGTAAAGACCGAAGCAAAGAATTCATTCAGTCTCTCTGCTATAGCCTTGTCTCCTCTTACTGCCCCTTTTACCCCTCTATCATCTAATGGTCCAATTGACTCTCTCACAGGCCTTTTGCTACGAATGTACTTGAAAAAGTCTTTATTTCGTGTTTTTGCTTCCGTAGCAAGTTTCTTCTCAAATTCCCGCTTTGCCTGCCTTATCAATGCTTTGCATTTAACTTGCCAGTGCTTGTGCTGTTTCCAGTTTTCATCATTTGGCTCTTTTTTCCATTTCCTGAAGGTTGCTCTTTTGGCAGCAACAGCCTCTCTGACCTCACCTTTAAACCATGCTGGCAGTTTTTTGGCCTTTCTTCCACTTTTCTTAATGCGTGGAATACAGCTGGTCTGGGCTTCGAGGATAGTATTCTTAAATAACACCCAAGCTTGCTGTAAGTCTTTAACCTTTGGAACCGCTCCTTTTAGTTTTTTCCGAACTATATTCCTCATTCTATCATAGTCTCCCTTTTGAAAGTTAAAAGGTAGTACTGTGGATTCCTTTACTATCTGTCCTCCACTGATTAAATCAAACATGATCATACTATGATCACTATTGCCAAGTGGTCCCAACACCCTTATTTCTTGCACCAGATCTGGCGTTCCACTAAGGACTAGGTCCAGTATGGCTTCCCCTCTGGTCGGTTCATGAATCAGCTGCTCCAAGAAGCAGTCATTTATTTCATCTAGAAACTTTATCTCTTTAGCTTGTCCTGCTGTGACACTGTCCCAGTCGATACCGGGGTAATTGAAATCACCCATTATTACTACTCTGTTGTGGCTTTTGTTAGTTTCCTTGATTTCTTTGAGCATTTCATCATCCATTTGTTCATTCTGGCCAGGCGGTCGATAGTATACTCCCACTGCCATCACCTTCCCCTTCATAAATGGAATTTCAATCCATAGAGATTCTACAGCAAATTTTGTTCCCTGCAAAACTTTAATCCTTTCTGACTCAATGCCCTCTCTAACATAGAGCGCAACCCCTCCACCAATTTGTTCAGCTCTATCATTACGATATAGTTTGTATCCAGGTATCACAGTGTCCCACTGGTTATCCTCCTTCCACCATGTCTCTGAGAGTGCAATCATATCTAACCTCTCATTTAGTGCTATATATTCTAATTCTCCCATCTTATTGTTTAGACTTCTAGCATTGGCATACAAGCATTTTAGAGACTGTATTTTATTAATATTAATCTGGCTATTGGTAGGCATGGGTAATTGGGAATCTTTATGCTCTGTCTGCTCCTTACTCAAGGGCATTTGGGGTACTATACTCCCTTTTGGAACCTCACTGCTTTTGGTAGTATCCTTCAAGGATACCTTTGTCCGAACCATGCGCTCTTGGGTGACTGTCGGCTTTCCCCTATTTTCTAGTTTAAAAGCTTCTCTATCTCTTTTTTAAAGGTTAATGCCAGCAGTCTGGTCCCATCCTGATTAAGGTGAAGCCCATCCCTTCGGAAGAGCCCCCCCTTTCCCCAGAATGTTCCCCAGTTCCTAACAAATCCAAAACCCTCATCCTTGCACCATTGTCTCATCCACGCATTGAGACTCCGGAGCTCTGCCTGTCTTTTGGGTCCTGCACGTGGAACAGGAAGCATTTCGGAGAACGCTATCCTGGAAGTTCTGGATTTCAACTTCCTACCTAAAAGCTTAAATTTAGCCTCCAGAACTTCCCTACCACATTTTCCTATGTCATTGGTACCAACATGTACCAAGACAGCAGACTCCCCCCCAGCACTATCTATGATCCTATCTAGGCGGTGCGTGAGATCTGCTACCTTCGCACCAGGCAGGCATGTTACCAGGCGATCCTCACGTCCACCAGCCACCCAGCTATCTACATTCCTAATGATTGAATCACCAACTATAACAGCTGTCCTGACCCTCCCCTCATGGGGACATGGCCCTGGAGAAACGTCCTCGGTGCGAGAGGGTTTTACATCACTTGGAGGACAGGTCCTAGTTACAGGATCACTTCCTGCCACACCAGGGTGATGCTCTCCTGTCACGTGACCTCTCTCCTCCATGGCAACAGGGATGCTGCCAGACTGGAGGTGGGACTTCAGGACTATATCCCTGTAGGTCTCGTCCATGTACTTCTCTGTCTTTCTTATGTCTTCCAGGTCTGCTACTCTAGCCTCTAGAGAACGGACTCGTTCCCTGAGAGCAAAGAGCTCCCTGCACTTAGTGCATATGTAGGACCTCTCACCAACTGGGAGAAAATCATACATGTGACACTCAATGCAAAAGACCGGAGAACCCCCATCTCGTTGCTGGACCTCTGTCTGCATCTTAGTTTAAAGCTTGTGTTTAGGTCTTTTAAATTCGGTATATAATAAGGATTGGTGTAGATGCTTATACTAATAAAAGCGTATCTAATACCCCTAATACACCCTGTGTACCTGAAGCTTAATTAATCTCAGGTCCTCTGTGTATGACTGATTTGGATTAAGAGCTGCACCTGAGAGCAGCCCCTTTCCTCTAAGATGTGCAGGTACCTATAAAACTACAATTACCCCAGGGGTGGGTGGGTGCTGGGGAGGGAGGGAGGGAGATAAGTCCTATTAAAGAGGGCAGTTACAAGGTACCCTGTCCTGAACCCTCAGCAGGGGGATGGGGGTACCACACAAAGCCCAGTTAGTTGAGAGAGGCAAGGTAAGTACAGCTGAGAAGGCTGAACTAGCACACCACTAAGACAAACAATAAATAATTAAACAAACAGTTAGACAAACAGTAAATAATTAAATAAACAGCTAGAACTCACAGTAAGATGTCCCAGGAGGCAAATATCCACTCACTAGCAGAGCTCTGTAAAAGTACAGCCCTTCTCTGATCAGAGAAAAGCAAACTAAAACAGACTATGCACACGTGGAGAAAACAGGAAGAAGGCTACACAATACCTCAGGGGGAGGGGGGGAGGGGGAGGATTCACTCAGGCAGGCAAGGACAGGAAAAAGGTTTAACAAACAGCAGGTTCTGGGGAGAGAGATTCAATTCAAAATGGCTACCACACAAAGCCCAGTTAGTTGAGAGAGGCAAGGTAAGTACAGCTGAGAAGGCTGAACTAGCACACCACTAAGACAAACAATAAATAATTAAACAAACAGTTAGACAAACAGTAAATAATGAAATAAACAGCTAGAACTCACAGTAAGATGTCCCAGGAGGCAAATATCCACTCACTAGCAGAGCTCTGTAAAAGTACAGCCCTTCTCTGATCAGAGAAAAGCAAACTAAAACAGACTATGCACACGTGGAGAAAACAGGAAGAAGGCTACACAATACCTCAGGGAGAGGGGGGGGAGGGGGGATTCACTCAGGCAGGCAAGGACAGGAAAAAAGTTTAACAAACAGCAGGTTCTGGGGAGAGATTCAATTCAAAATGGCTACCACACAAAGCCCAGTTAGTTGAGAGAGGCAAGGTAAGTACAGCTGAGAAGGCTGAACTAGCACACCACTAAGACAAACAATAAATAATTAAACAAACAGTTAGACAAACAGTAAATAATTAAATAAACAGCTAGAATTCACAGTAAGATGTCCCAGGAGGCAAATATCCACTCACTAGCAGAGCTCTGTAAAAGTACAGCCCTTCTCTGATCAGAGAAAAGCAAACTAAAACAGACTATGCACACGTGGAGAAAACAGGAAGAAGGCTACACAATACCTCAGGGGGAGGGGGAGGGGGAGGATTCACTCAGGCAGGCAAGGACAGGAAAAAAGTTTAACAAACAGCAGGTTCTGGGGAGAGAGATTCAATTCAAAATGGCTACCACACAAAGCCCAGTTAGTTGAGAGAGGCAAGGTAAGTACAGCTGAGAAGGCTGAACTAGCACACCACTAAGACAAACAATAAATAATTAAACAAACAGTTAGACAAACAGTAAATAATTAAATAAACAGCTAGAACTCACAGTAAGATGTCCCAGGAGGCAAATATCCACTCACTAGCAGAGTTCTGTAAAAGTACAGCCCTTCTCTGATCAGAGAAAAGCAAACTAAAACAGACTATGCACACGTGGAGAAAACAGGAAGAAGGCTACACAATACCTCAGGGGGAGGGGGGGAGGGGAAGGATTCACTCAGGCAGGCAAGGACAGGAAAAAGGTTTAACAAACAGCAGGTTCTGGGGAGAGAGATTCAATTCAAAATGGCTACCACACAAAGCCCAGTTAGTTGAGAGAGGCAAGGTAAGTACAGCTGAGAAGGCTGAACTAGCACACCACTAAGACAAACAATAAATAATTAAACAAACCAGGGGTTCTCAACCCTGTCCTCGGGACCCCACTAGCCAGTCGCGTTTTCAGGCTATCCACAATGAATATGAATGAGATATATATGCATTAGAAATAGCCTGCCAAACTGACTGGTTTGTGGCCCTCCAGTGCTGGATTTGGGGACCCCTGCCGTACACCTCTGTCAAGTATGATTGTGAGTGGGCAAGGTACAGATGTCCTTGACATCAAAAGGGTAGATAGAATGTGTCACATCCCTCCTAGTTTCTCACCACCACCAAAAAGTTGTCTAATAGACAATATTTTGGTGGTGGTGAGAGGCGAGGAGGTATGTGACATATTCCATCTAATCTTTTTGATGTCATGGACATCTGTACCTTGCCCACTCACAATCTTAAATGACAGAGGTGTAAGGCCGGGGTCCCCAAATCCAGCATTGGAGGGCCACAAGCCAGTCAGTTTGGCAGGCTATTTCTAATGCATATATATCTCATTCATATTCATTGTGGATAGCCTGAAAACCCGACTGGCTAGTGGGGTCCCGAGGACAGGGTTGAGAACCACTGAGTTAGACAAACAGTAAATAATGAAATAAACAGCTAGAACTCACAGTAAGATGTCCCAGGAGGCAAATATCCACTCACTAGCAGAGCTCTGTAAAAGTACAGCCCTTCTCTGATTTTATCTGAAATAAAATAAAGGTGCCCAACAGTGGTGACTCAGAACACAAGACACATTTCTTCTCACAGCACACAACACATGTTGATAATGCTCATAAGGTAAACAGCACTACGGAAGAGGTAGCACAGTCACAACTGCCCCCCAGGTGCACAGACCCCTCACAGCACATGATAATGTACTATGCCTGAACACTGTCTCATCACACAAGCAACCTATAAACACCCACCCACAAAGTATGCAAAGTTCTGCGTGCCAGCTACAACACATGGCCTGTATGTGCACAAGTGGAGCTTTGTAGATAGAAAGGCCCAGTGAACCTTCAATGGTACCCTGTTGTTGGCTGATGGTACAATGTTGGGGTAGGGAGCAAGTGTAGGCAAACACCAGAAAACATTAAATTACACACACATGCAGGTCTGTTGTACATGTAGCATATAGAGTGTGGCAGAGGACATGCTGAACACAAACACATGGGGATATGTGTGACAACACCAAGAGATGGTTTATGGAGGCTGAAGTGAAAAAAAAAACCACAACATCTGCCCAATATGATAGAGCAATGAAGACATGTTTTCCCCCTAACTGCAGGCACACACAATGTCGCTGTACATCCACCTACCCCAAATCAAAGCATTTTGGGTGATGTTCAGTCACATGCCAATGCAACACAGCAACAGTATCCGCACAAACCATGTCCTGTGCAGTGGGAAACACAAGAGAAGCAAACATGTGTCATGTTCTAGCTGGGCATCACACACTGCACCTTCTTGTCCCCAGCTCTCAGACCCCACAACATCACCTAATGACTGACTGCTCTCTATCACAATGTACAGATCTCTCACATGTGAGAGGCAGCACGGAGGTGTTGGAGGCTATCTACACGTGTCCGTAATCACTCTGTCCCCTCCCGTACCTCTCTGTTGTTGTATACACAGATCAACAGAGGTGTCTGCTACCACCATGTTTGCACCTCACCCCAAAAGCCGCAATATTAGCCCTGATCCACTATATTGGCAACAATGCCCCCTCTCCTTGTGTAGTGTTGTTCCAATGTTGTATGTTAACCCACTGACAATTGCTGAAACACATTTGAAATATGCAGGTGCGCCTCCTGTATCCACTGACCAAATACATATCCTGGTGTGTACATCTCATACCTTGAATAATAGTGACAGCTATTTGTTGATGATGTGCACAAATAGCTGGCAATGTCTGCGTCATGTCAGAAAAACCACCACCCCATGTATGTGTGTAAGCAAACCATGATGGCTGCATGCCATCCCACTGTGTTTCAGTGAAAATGTCCAAGCATGGATAGCCTATATGTGCACCTCAGAAAAATAACTCTCACATAAGTCTGTGTTTCTATGCCGACACAACCCTCCCTTTCTCGGTTCCGCAATCTATTTGTTGATATGGACTGTACTCCCCTGCCCTACTCACATACACAGCCTGTAGCTGACGCATGATGGCATATGTTGAGATAGTATCAGTAAGATATGCCATGTACTCCCAGAAAAACCTGGTCAACCACAAGCCACCCACACATTCAGCGCTCCACCTGCCCACTGTAACGCAACCCTTGCTGATATGCGCCGGATAACCTCTGTATGTGTGTAGATATGCAACCCTGCACTGAAGATCTATTCGCCAACAACAAAATGTAGCAATACTACCCCCCTGTCTGGACAATGCACAGATCCCCATCCTTCAACATGTCCATGTCATGGCTGCGTGTTGACCTATACATTCAGACATACTGTAGGGTGACATTAACACCCCTCACATATAGTTCTTAACATCCTGAGATACTAGAACTAAGCATGTGTCTTGTGCTATGTATGACCTTTTGCGACAAACATAATGAACACACTCATAGCCAGCTGACAGGAGCTTAACAACCATAAAAACACCACAAACGTGTATAATATAAGCTCACCCCACTGGACAAATGACCGCAAACGTGGACTGCCCTCCCACTGTGAACATCTCACCATATGGCTGACACTGTGCTCCACCCATATCATCACAAAACATCATTGGTTTTGCACAACAGCAGCTGCTATCACAAGCAGCCACAAACTGTGAATGTGACCTTCAAAACCTCACACAGGCGTATGACCAACCACCCACATCATCTGCCACCAACTGCTGTTGTGCACTGGCCACATTGTTTGTCGCACACTCATGCCTATATGTGACGTTTGCATTATCAGTCAAATGTTAATGCAGTGTGGCATCCGAATTATATCTTGACATAAACATCAACCTCTATAACCATAACACACATAGGATAACACATGAGTGTGGGTAGGTAATACGTACATGAGAAGATCTCTGCAATCAACCTACGCCTGACTGCTGTGCCCTCCCGTGTGTCACCACTGGCATGTACAGGGGGGCACATTGGATCTTCCTCCAGATCCTCATTAATCTCTGCAGGGATATCGTGCCTGAGAGCAATGTTGTGCAGGATGCAACAGGCTATGATTATCTCAGCAACAGTCATTGGCTTATATTGTAAGGCCCTGCCTGACCTATCCAGACACCTGAAGCGACTCTTCAACACGCCAAAGGTGCGCTCTATGACTGAGCGGCTGGAGGCATGGGCCTCATTGTACCTCCGCTCTGCACGTGTCCGTGGCTGACGCACAGGGGTCAGCAGCCAGGGGCGACACCCATATCCTGCATCACCTGCAAAAGAGAAATGTTGCATGACAATGTGGGAGTTAATGTTCAACATAACTGACAGTTGTTTAGATGTGGGAAACAAGCGCAAAACACATTCTGACAGAAAGATATAACAGCACAACTATTCAGCTCACAAAAATATACATATGCTGACATAAAATGACCACATGGCCTATCGAGTCAGTACACTCATGGCAAATAGTACAACAGTTCCATCTATAACGTTACAGATTGTGTGTGTGTGCAACATGCGCATTGTGATGCAGTTATTGTCCACATCGGCATCACCGCCAATATGAGACTATACCAACGATCCACCTATCACATTTGCAAAGTGTATGTCTGAACAGTTACCAAGGGAAAACATGCTGCCATGTGAGGGAGGCACACACCCAGAACATGTATGCCATGGAGGCTTGGCAAAATGTAAACCATATCACCTATATACATCCTGTCCTGTAAGGGCAACATATCAAGATTTCTTAGTCTGTCTCCTTATGCTGTATATTGCTAACCACAAATTGCTGTAATAGCCATCCTCTACACTGTCTCTATCCTGTGCACATCCTTTTGAAGGTGTGGTCTTCAAACCTGCACACTGTACCCCTCATGACTTTACACCAAGGACATATACATAGGTACAGTACCTTCCTGTGTAGCTGGTAACAATACCACTCTGTATGCACCCACGTAGCCCCCCTGCTTTAGCCATCCCCTTTCCATAATGTTAAGTTACATGAGGATAGGCAGACAAAATGAGGCTAACTTACGCTCATCTACAGTAGCCAAAGGTACTGCACCAACTATATAGTGTTACACCCCTGCTGTGACATAGCCAAGATGCGTGACCATACATATCCACACGAGTGCTCCCAGCTGGAAAGGCCAAAAACATCCATCAGAGATTCCCAGACACCTCCACTGCCTCCTGGGTGACAACTCCAGTACAGAGTGAGTGTGTGAACCCAACACACACATGACAAGGGTTAGTTGTATGGATGAGCAATAACATCAATGCTAAATGACCTACAAACATTAGAGGACAATTAACCATCATGACAGATGTATTTGAAGGGCAACCCCCCCCCCCCTCCAATGTGTGCAGTTGCTACAAACACACACTATGAGGGATCCAGCAACAGCATAGCCATATGCACAGGGGTGTCGTCACATGTACACCATGTGCATGTTATGATCATATAATGTTATGATCCTGATGGTCTATGGTTGTTTATATTTACTGTTACTATACTTCTATAACCCTGTAATAATATAAACTCACAACAGTCCTCTATATAACATATCTCATATGTAAACTGCATATTTTAAACAAATAAAAGGTTGCTACATATGTGATTAAACATAAAGAAATGTAGAAAGACATACATAAGTTACTACTCCGGACATACTCACCCAGCAATATACAGTCGGCATAACGGCCACCCTCAAATTGTGTGAATAGTGCCGAGTGATGCAGGATATAGGAGTCATGGGTGGACCCTGGAAACCTAGGGACCACATTCAGAATATGCAGATTTGCATCACATACAACCTGAACATTCAGGGAATGGTAGTGTTTGCGGTTGCGGAACGCTACCTCCCTGTCTCTAGGCGGGACCAGGGAAACATGTGTGCAATCAATAGCTCCCATCACGTGTGGAATCCCGGCTAATGCCTCAAAGGCCTGGTTCAGGGTCCCCCATTGTTGCCTAGTGTGGGGAATGGCTATGTAATTCCCCACCCGGCTGACCATGGCACGCAGTACTTGGTGGAGACATCGTGAGAAGGTGGGGCGGCTCATGCCACCCACTGCTGCCACAGATGACTGGAAACAGCCAGAGGCAAAAAAATGTAAGGCAGCAAGGAGCTTGACTAAACCTGGTATTGCATGGGACCGATCAGTCAGGGGCTCGAGGTCAGGTCTTAGATCCTCATAGAGCTCCCTAATAGCCCTTGTGCTCAGTCGGTACAGGGAGATGACCTGGTCCTCACGCATGCCCTGGAGCTGGGCCCTGGGCCTGTAGAGGCGAGGCTGCCGAGCCTGCACCTCAGCACGCCTTCTGCGCCGTGCACGCACAGCACATGCCTGGACTGCCTCCACAGCTGCAGGTCTGTGTTGCTGCGGGACTACACCCATGCCCTGTGCCTCAGCCCCGTGGACACCATCTCCCCTGTCCTGCAACCACAGCATCTGCCCACGTCTCAGGACACATGCAGCAACATAAATCGCTGCCATAAACTCCTCCCGTCCCACTACACAAACACACTCTAATACACACACAAACCTCCCTAAACAGTATACAACTTACAAACCACACCAGACAATACACACACAACACAATATAATACCCAATACAAACAACACCAATACAATCCACACCTACAACTGCTTAGACTCTCGTCCTTCCTCTCAGCAACCACACTCCTACTCTTCTTCGCCTACAACCCTCAACGTGGCCAAGGTTTTCACGTTTATTTATTGGTATCTTTTGGGGGGGGTTGCGGGCAATGCGCATGCGCAGTTGATCGCATGCGATGCTCGTGCGTCGCGCGCGTGCACGACTCTACGCATGGGTGTCCGTCTGTGCGTGGCCACACGCGCATGCGCGTCGACGTGCACATGTGCAAAAGGCATACAGACACCCATGCGGTACTCGCCGTAATGCGCATGCCTAATGTTACACATGCGTAGTACTGCGTCACATGGCACATGTGCGTGTGTCCGCGTACGGACACCCATGCGTAGGCGAGCACGCGCACGGCGCACGAGCGCCACGCCCGCCCAACTGCGCATGTGCATTGAAAAACACGTGTCTAAACCCTATAAATAAGTCTGCACATGTGGATCACGTTGAGGGTTGTTAGAGGAGTTACAGTTAGAGAGAGAGTGTTACAGAAAAAGACATAGACAGAGACAGTGGTGGGACTACTGCACAAGGAAAGAAGTAGATTTAGAGGGGAAGACAGCTATAGGGAGAGAGGCTGTGGTGGCAGCAGTTCAGAGGAAGGAGGGAGAGAGGCTGTTTTGGGAGTAGGGCAGAGGAGAGAGGGAGAGAAAGAGAGTTAGGAGCAGTGTAGGTTCTTCTGTTTGTGTTTGAATACTTTAAAGATTTGTTTTATTGTGTCCTGTAGTGTGTCCTGTATTGTACTGTTTTGGAATTCTGTATTGCGTTCAGTGTTTTGTTGTGTGTAAGTGAGTGGTGGTGTGGTGAGAGGAGCGTGTGCAGCATAGGGAGATGGAGAGGGAGAGAGAGAGGGAGAGGGAGAGAGAGGGTGAGGGTGAGGGTGTGGAGGATGTGGGGCAACCTGCTGTGGTTCACACACCCAGGCCAGAGACTGCACATCCTAGGGAGGAACAGGCAGGACCATCTTTTGGACCACAGCCTGCACACTACAGCCAAACTAGAAAAAGAAAAAGGACACCTGTGCCTGCTGCACAGAGGAAAAGAGCCTTAAGGTTCAATGAGAGGGAGAACCATATTCTACTCTCTCATGTAATAGAGAACTATGACCTATTGTTTGGGCGGCTCAGCAGCCGAACCACTGTGGGCACCAGAATGGCAGTGTGGGAGGAGGTGCGTGCTGCACTGTCGGAGGCAGGGGGCCCCCCACGTGATGTAGACAGCCTTAAAAAGAGGTTTTCCGACATTAAAAGAGGGGTGTGCCAACACATGGCAGCTGAGAGACAACATGCTCTGGGCACAGGTGGCGGGGGCCCCTTTATACCATCACTGTCACCCCTGGAACAAGAGCTGGCAACACGATTGGGCCAGATATATCTCCGTGGACTGCCTGAGGCCCTCGACACAGCACATCCGCACGCAGGTATGTATACTAACTGTCAGGTATAAATTCATGTCTAAAATGTCCCTTCAGTACACATCAGTCATCTGCACAGACACTCCCATACCTGTGACCCAATCCACACCATGTTGCAATCCTGGTGGCACATGTGTGTGATATAGCCCTGCCTCACCTGTGTTGTTGACATGTCGTGGGGCAACATTCCAAATGTGTTACTCAACCCATCACTCTCCCCATCTCTCCCAAAAAACTCCACAAACGAGTCATCACCCTACCACCACACCTGTTATTGCCAACCACCGTATGATTGTGAGGGCCATTGATCAGGTTATGTTTGTGTGACATACTATCTGCACAGTGCTACATGTGCTTCACAAAGGGCCACAGGTGCTGGCTATTTGCAGGCTGTGGCCCAATGGGTCACTGGCACACACATCTAGCAATGAGCAGATAGTATGTCAGAGGAAAATATGCCCTACGCATAATCGAACAATGACATACAATATATGGCAAAAACAGGTGTAAGGGTGGTGTATCAGCAGGCATGTGTGGACATATGTTGCACAGATGGGGAAAGGGATGTGATGGGGGACACATGTGGAATGGGACCAGGAACAGCAAGCTGGCAAACATGCAATATGTGCATGGCCACATCTCACACATGTGGCCCAGGAGCAGGTACATGGTGTGGATACACATGTATGGGAGTGTGTACTGGGTCATGTATGCAGCACAAATGCACATACCCACCCCATCATGTCTGTGGTGTCTGTAGCACACACGTATACATATGTGGATGGCTGAAAGATATGTGTGCTCTCTCTGATTGTTCCCAATGCAGGTGACTACAGTGAAATGGGGGCTGAGGAGGAGGAGGAGGAGAAGGAGGAGGAGGAGGTGGTGGAGGAGGAGGAGGAGGTGGACATCACAGTCCCAATTAGTCTGATCGAGGGCGAGGCTGCATTCAAACAGGGGGCAGCACAAGTGCTGCTGATGAGCCCCTGGAGCCACCCGTACCCAGCAGACCTACACTGGGGGCAGTAACAATGGAGGAGAGCCCACAACCCAGGCCGGCAGTAGGCATGGATACACATGACCCTGATGTGATTATGGCGGAGTTGAGGGCCCACGGCGCATCAGCACGTCGCGATGCTGAAGGTGAGTGACACAAGACTGTCACAACCACAACACAAAAACCACTAGTCTCGTTGGTGTTTGTGTGGTGGATGTTGCAACATTACTTCCACAGATGTTACATGTATGGCTCATGTTGATGGTATGGTGGTTCTGGAAAAAGGGTGTGGGGTATAATCGATGATGTAATTTGTCACACAACAGCACAGCCTAAAGTCAGGTGACACCCACAGATGCAGACCTAAGAGGAATGTGGTTTAAGGTCCAGCATGTTGTCAGTTGATAAATACATACATACATTGGCCTTGCAACAGTCTGCCTCATTGCAGACACCCAGATGTCTTGTAAACAACAGGATGACAAGTAACCCATAATCATTTTTAAAAAAGGAGCATAGATAAAGCTATTTAACCTTCCTCTGTGATGTAACGTCACAAAGTCTCTATTCCACACAGTCTGCATCTGCAGGTGAGAAAAAACATAGCATATGCAGAGAGCTTACCAAATGTGTAAGGTCACCCATAGACAAGGATACACAGAGGTGACTCAAGCGTACATAACTTACCTCTGAGTTTGTTTGGAAAACACATACCGCAATTCTACCTGTACGTCACCAAATAAGATAGATTGCAATGCAGACAGACAAGGCCACCAACATGTTCCCTTTCTGTAGCTCAACCAATCAATCACAAGATTGCATAGGTTGTGAGCATGGGCGTCCCAGTGGGATTGCGGGGCTATGTGCCAATACTCTGTGATGGTCCCCATTATCATAAGTGGCAGACGTGCAAGAAGTGTTGTATGTAACCATTCAGTAATTAGTATGACACATGTCTATTAATGAGCATATTGATAAAGAAGGACTGAAACCTTAACAAATTACTGTCCCGCAATGCAAAATGATAGACACATGAGGACCTACAAAAACCTCTGCCCATGTAGAGACCATATCATACACTAGGGGGTATGTTTACTAAAAGCCGCACAATTACGTGCCGCACAATAGCGCACGGAAACGCGGCACTCAAACGCTCAGAAACGCTCTTAAACGCCCCGCAAAAGTGCACGTGGGCCCCGCACAATTGCGCGCCGCACCAACGCACCCCGCACAAGTACCCGGCCCGCAAATGTCCGATAGAGGCGTGGAAAGGCATTCTGAGGGCGGAGGAAGGCTCCCGAGGGGCGGAGAGACGGGGTCAATGGGCGGGGAAGGGGAGGGGAGAGGCTCCCCGCACATGATCGGGGCCAAATTCACAGGTTAAAAATAGCGCGAGTGAAACACTCACGGTAGAGGGCATTTAAAGGGAAGAGAAACCATTTCGCGTCAGCAATGTACAGGGAAACCGGGGAAACCTGCAAAACGTGAGCAGTGTGATACATGTGCACAGAACAAAAGTGCAAATAAAGATAGAAAAAGACCCAAACAAAAATATTAAAAATAGGAAGGCAGCTGGGGAACCCCGATAATAATGGGCAAACATAAGAAACACACCCAGGAAAGCTCAAAAAAAATGAAATGAAGGTTGGAAGGGGCTACGGAGGGGAGACCCTTCCAAAAACCATTTCCTTTTTTCTGAGCCTTCCTGGGAGTGTTTGCTATGGTTGCCCATTAATATCACTGTTGCCCAGCTTGGTTATATTTATCCCCAGTTGTTCGTGGTCGGTTGAGGGGTGTATTTGCACTTATGTCACCAGACATGGTGACGGAGCCCACAGTACAAATGTGCAGAGCAGGGTTTTTGACTCTGTTGGTCAGGTTTCCCACCCCCAGGGACTGCACTATCACTGTGGCCACAATGTGGTGCAGCGGACAGAGGCAGTACCTCTAGGACCAGAGGGTCACAGGTTCAAATCCAAGCTGGGGCTCCTGCCAACCCAGTCCCCATATTTTACCCACCACTAAACAGAGATAGTACAGACACTCCTTTATTGCAGAGAACATAAGCATGGTTCACACACCCATTTTGTACCCAACACCGCACACACACCATAACAATGGGCATTACCGACAGCCGAGTCCCCCAAATGCAGTCCTGGAGTGCCACAACGCAATCAGGTCATATGCTTTTCCAAGATACGGACATGCCAGCATGTTGGCGGTAGGGTACAGGTGGTGGAGGGGGCAGTGGCTGCTAGCCACAGAAGACAGTGGCCGAGCCATGTGCAGGCTGGCACGTCCACTGCAACATAGGCCCTGTCGGATGTACAGTCATGGACTTCCCAGGGAATTCAGCACATCTGTGGCAACACAGTGGTGCAGTGCACACAGACAGTGTGTGCAGGAACAAAAGGTCACAGGTTCAAAGCCCAGCTGGGGCTACTACCAATCCTGTCCACATATTTTCCCCACAACTAAACCATGTTAGTAAGGGCAATCCTTTATTGCTGGGGACATACGCATTGGTCATACGCCATCTTTTACACCACCAAGCACAGACACCATGACCAGGGGCATTACCTAGAGCAGAGTCTCACAAATGCAGTCCTGGAGGACCACACACCATTCAGGTTCCATGCTGCCACACATACAAATAACTGTGCTGTATATCTATGCACCACCCCCATGGCATGTAGATGTAGCTCATGCATATTCATGAGGGACAGCAGGAAACCCCAACCAGTGTATTGCAAACCTGGACTGGATTTGGGAACCTCTGCCGTACAGCAGCAGCCAACAGGGGCAGACACACCCACACCCACAGGCCCCATTGGCCAATGCCTCCTGGAGAGGCAGGACATTGGGCCCTGCGTGCAGCACCCAATACCAGCACTTGCATACCTTAGCAATGTCACCCTACACCTGGGTATATGGTACACAGCTCTCAAACGTTTGCTATGAGTACTGGCAGATAGATATCCCTACGTTACGCACAGTCTGCTCTTTGAGCTCCATCATAACAATCTATCTGATGTCTGCGGTGTGTGCGTCAGGTCTGGCCCCTGACAGTGTTTACCACCCTGGGGAGTGACCCCCAACCGTACTGCATACCATACCCATGCCTGTACTGTGCCCAGGACTGGTGTGATGGGCAAGGATTCTGAACCCCTCTATAGTAGCACAATGCTGGCATACGTGTGGGAGTGTGTGTCTGTCTATACAGTGTGTGTTGGCTGCAAACACTGTCCACAGCCCACACTGCCAGCACTGTTGCCAGTTTGGGCCTGATGATGTGCATAATGAGCAGCAAGGTACCATGGGTACAGCTCAGACAGGGTGGGCTGGCCAGGATGCATCTGCACAGGGCATAGGGCACTGGCAGGGACATTGTAGTGGCCGTCCACCACCTCCACAGACAGGGTGACCTCTGTATGTGCTGCTGGGCTTTCACTCCACCCTGACTGTGCAGTGACGGCAGCATGGCTAGGCACCCCCATAGTGCTTCATAGTATTTCCCTCATGTGATATATATGGGTCACCTGTTGGGGCCTAGTCACTGATGTATCTGCTTGTGTGTGTTGCCATCCCAGTTGTGGGTGCATGCATTTCCAGTGGGACTAACCAGCAGACTGTTTACTGCTGGTATGTGCCCTGCTGGAGTGCCGTGCAGTGGCTGATGGCTTGATGCAGGGGAATATCAGATGGTGGTGGGGTGCATCTTAGCATATCCAGGCCTACTGTCTGTCTGATATTGTGGTCCGGGTGTGTGTGGGGCTGCTTGGACTGCCCTGTAGGGTGTCTGTTCCCCAACAGGACTGGGGTTGATGGTCCACTCTACTGCCAACATTGCAGGGGGGGGGGGGGGAGATAATCTGTTGATGGGAGACCCTGTTTGCCACCCTCGGGGGGGGGGGGGGGGGTGTGGTGGTGGTGGTTGGTGGTACATGGCCCACCTAGGGGTCCGTGGGGGTTCCCCTGACTGAGACAGACAGAGATATCCAAGGTGTTCCTGCAGAAACTACCTATCTGACTGATTACGACTGATTTGGAGCTCTGCCATGGCCTCTCTCAGCCATGGAGGGTGCTGTGGACCTGGTCCAGGGCGCCTCATCGCACACTCAGGGTGAGCACAGTTCCCGCACAATGTGACTGTGTGTAGCTACTCTGTGCCAGTTAAGCACCCGGTCAGTACCTCCTACCTGGCCAAGGTGCTGTGTGGGTGCACACGGACACGTCCCCCTACCAGGCCGGGGAGCTGTTGGGGTGCATTCCCCATCTTGTGTTCATCTGTGGACAGCTGATTTGCATGTGCAGTGCATCATGGGTATGGGTGGCCTAACCCTATCCTGGTTACCACAGCAGACTGTCTGTGTGGTGACATGCAGGCTCTCTGCAGCCAGCCAGGGGCTTGCTGGCAGCTATATAGCTGTAGCCCAATGGTTACTTCACTGCCTGTGGAGCCAGAGGTAATGGGTTCAAGCCCACAGTGGGGCTGTTTGATAGGGTTGTCCAAAGCTTTTTTTAGATTTAATGTACATATGTTGCTGCCATCAAACACACCCTCAGTGTACTGTACCCATAAGGTGCCTCTGAGGGTGCTTTATAGGGCGCCCTATAGGGCACCTTATGGTTGCTGTCCATATAAGGTGCACTATACATTATCCTGTGATGCAACATATATGGTGCCCTATAGGGGACATTCTAGGGTGCCTTGGCGGACAGTGAACTTTAACATGTGCCTTATGGGCCGCCTTATGTTAACACGCTTTGTGAGTGCGTTTGCTAGTAGTGATAACTGAAATAAAAATAAATTGCCCCCTACAGCACTCATCCCCATAATATGCACTGCCTCAGTGAGCCTTCTTCATTGGGCACTGTGGGGGATTGAACCCCTGATCCCTGCACCATTGGTCAGTGTCTTAATCATTGTGCTGTGGCTCTGGTCCTGTGCTTGGGCATCAGCGCACTGCCTTATGCCGCCCAAGATTAACAGTGCACCTCCTTATGCCGCCCAAAATTAATATGCCTCCTAAAGCACCTTTACCCATTAAAATTAATGCCTCAGCCAGCCCTTTTTGTTGCACACAATGGGGAATTGAACCCATGGCAGCTGCACCAGCTGTCAGTGTCTTAACCATTGTACTATGACTCTGTTCCTTTGTGTGTGCATATCAGGGCGCCACTTAGCCTTCCCACACACTATTTTGCACGGCGCACATTAGCGCGCCGCGCAAATGTGCGATCGCTTACTCCCGTTTTTTTTCTTTTTTCTGCCTGACCCGCCCACTCCTTATATGGCACAGGCACACTACCGCGGCCCCGCACGTTAGGAATGTTTAGTAAACATGCCCCTAGGTATCCTGACACCATTAGCAGGATTAACAGATCACCATACCCCACCTATCAAACTGCAACACTGAGAATATTCCACAAAGACTTTACAGAACATATTGGGGAATGAAAAATATTGTCAAGGTCAAATAAGAATATCATAAACAAAATACCTCAGCACACTTACAAAATCAGAACATACATCATCATAAAACAAGCAACCACAATTCGCATACAGTAAGCCAATCATTGTACTTGGAGCCACAAAAGGCAAACATGGAATGTAATACTTCACTGTAGACGTAACTCTATAAATGAAATGGGAAGTAGTGATATACAAATCTATGACCAATCAGTACAGTGATACATACATTGTCCCTTGCACCAAACAAAGTAAACAACCTAATGATGCACATTCTGTACAGCTTCCCTATGCTATGTCAATTGTAAAGACCCACAAATATATTTTGCTACATTTTGTGCATGTTTTTCCAGTTGCAATTGCTCCAGCCACGTTCAGCAGGCCTCTTCATGAGTTGTGCTCACTCACCATCGTCTGATGTCTATTGGCTCAGACTGCTCTATTCTACTGTTTTCTCCGCTCTACATTTTCACATTAGCTTTAACATACCCATCTTTTCCCTGTAGTAATTCCCTCAGTTCCCTCACTGTCGCTCACGTTTTCATCATGGCATTCTCAAACCCCACCTACCCTCACAAAAGCAAGTCTATTCTAGAGGTATCACCCCCTCCCACACAACACGTACATACTTCTCTGGATTAACGTGTCCCAGCACCATCACATTCTATTCATTCCCCAACATCAGCTCCCTTGCAGTTCCTGTCTCAGCCAGCATACAATTCTGTCTAGTCCTTGCACCAGGCACTTTCAATGACTAGCTCAGCCATCCAGATAAAGTGGAGATCCCCTCATCCGGCCCTCCTCAAGACAAAGTACCCCATCAGGCCATACATAGCCATGTCCTACAACAAACATCAGCCCATGTCAAACCTAATTCCCCGTCACACGGCCCAACCCAAGACTAAGGCACCCCATGAGGCTACACCCAGTTCAACCACCTCAGGGAGACTATTGAACACCACGCACCCACAACAGTCAATTCCTGTCATACCATCCCCCAACAGCTCATGTGCAGTCCTATCACAAATACTCCAAGACCCCTGAACCATACATGGACCCTCATCCCACAGCTCATTACTGGTCTCAATCACCTATAGTTCATTAAGGGTCCTTGCCCCCCCCAAAAGCCACCTCACGCCCCACCCTCACTAAAAACCCATATCCTGTCCTAACCCAACACAACCCACAGCCCTCCACACGTCACGTCACGTCCTGACCCCCACCCCCCCATTGGCTATGTGATGTTTTGCCACAATCAACTGTTTTATTTCAATGTTGCTGCAGCAGTAGCAGAATGGAGTTTCCCGGGGGGGGGGAAACCCCTCTGTCCGCTGTGCCCCTCTGCAGGGCCACACATTATGGAAAGGGTACATTGTCTGCATTGCGTCTCCTTTAAGGCAACGGGCCTATTGATACGCTGTCCATCACACCCCTGTGTCCAAAGGAGCCTAGTCGACATTTCCCAAGAGCACCTGTGGCCTAAACAGAGACGGAAGGCAGACACTCTCCCTTTACAGATCATAAAATACTTGCAGAGAGGATAAGAGAACAGAGGGGGACCTACAGAACACTCCATTCTGCCATTGCTGGCGCAGCAGCGGCAGTAGGCAGATTGTAAATTCGTTTTTGGAAGGGTGCAGAAAACAACAATGTTCCTTGCGTGCGAACCCCTGGAACGGCGTGCCCTGTGCAAATACATACGTGAGCAAAGGAGGGCTTGGCCCTGTATTGGACTGACACACGTAAGCACATAGATAAGCTAAATACCTATGTGTCTTTCTAAAAGACTAGCCAACCCCCCGCTACCACCCCTGATGCCTACTGAAATTAGAAACATACCCCGCCAACTCTGGCTATCACTGTCCTTCACCAGTCAGTACCACCAGCTGTGGTTTCCTCAACATACCCCGTCATTGTTTGCCTGGGTTTTGTCCACCTCTGATGGCCCCCTCTGTTGCTCCCCCTGCTCTGTCTGAACCCTCCAAATTTGTTCCAAGGTCTACAAGATCTGATCCCCAAACCCTCCTCAGTGTTACACAAGGTGCATATGAACCTCTCAGGTGTCACACACGTGCAGCAGCAGTGCACCTGTGCAGGTAAGGTGTGATATCCCTGTGCTGACATTCCATCCCACTGAGTCAATAACACATCTCCTGTAACCTTTGCATATTGTGTTTATCCCTCTAAATGTGGCCTCACCTGTGCAGACTTTTCTAGACCTTCCTCTGTTCATCACTGCTGCTGGCCAGCTGAGGTTTTTGTGCCTGCGGCATGCTGCACCTCCCCTACACGATGGATATGTGATAGCTCTCCTTGCCCAATCCTGTTGCTACGTCAGTAGTATGTGGGTGTGTCTGCAGAGGCTATAGACCGTTGTGTTGGCCTCACACATCTACGTCCTGTAAAGTGTCCTCTGGGTTTTTATGACATGTACTACTATGAGAATTATGTATCCTACCCCTATCCATGTTTCTACGTGACTCTGCCCTATCACATTATCAATCGTGTGGGATATGCATGACATGTTTCTGTATGACGGTGTATTAGTGGAGAGGTATCTCATAGACCACCCTGTGTCCCATTCACAGGCAATCGACGTGTTCTGGAGAGGATTCGCAGTGCTGTGGAGCAGAACACGAGGGAGGTTTGTGCTGAGCTCCGCCAATTAAATGAGGGGGTCAGAGCCATGCCCCTCACTCGCATGTGTGAGGCCCTTGAGGGCATGCTTGATGTTATGCGGCGAGCTGCACCTGCACCACCACCACCAATGTATCCGGAAGAGGGTATTGCCCCGCGAGGGGGAGGGGCCCGACGTGGCAGGCGTGGGCGACCACGTCGTTGCTAACCTATGATTATATCCACATTTACAGCAAGAAAGCATAGGTTTCTCTCTGTTGCACTGCTCAGTTGGAGCAACTATGTACATAGTTCACCCTGTTTTGGAGGGTTCTTTTGGGTTATATTTACAAAGCTGACATATGCACATCGTATGTTGTGTGTGTGTCATGTAAACCGCTTTGGTGGAAATCTGAACATTATTATAGACATGTTTGTATAAATACTTAAATATGAGAGAAAAGCTGTGACAATAAACAGCTGTCATACACTACATACACTGTGTGTTTCCAATGAGTGTCCATGTGGTCCCGTGTGTATCTTTGAAATGGGGGGGGGGGGCCAGACCATATGACCTGCACCCAGGTCCCGTGCTGCAGCTACTTTGGCACAGGCAAGTACTATTTTCATGATGCACACATATGCAATGTGTCACGTGCACATTGTGTCACCACAGCCTCTGAGCTGCAGCGGCCCAGTGTGCACAGACATCCATGTAGAACAGGGGTGGGGAACCCTGGTCCTGGAGAGCTGCAGACCAGTCAGGTTTTTGGGATATCCCTAATGAATATGCATGAGATATATATGCATTAGAGATATCCTGCCAACTTGACTGGTTTGTGGCCCTCCAGGGCTGGATTTGGAGACCCCTGCCTTACACCTCTGTCATTTAAGATTGTGAGTGGGCAAGGTGCAGATGTCCTAGACATCGAAAGGGTATATAGAATGTGTCACATTCCTCCTCGATTCTCACCACCACCAAAAAGTTGTCTAATAGACTATATTTTGGTGGTGGTGAGAAGTGAGGAGGAATGTGACACATTCTATCTAACCTTTTTGATGTTTTGGACATCTGCACCTTGCCCACTCACAATCTTAAATGACAGAGGTGTAAGGCAGGGGTCTCCAAATCCAGCCCTGTAGGGCCACAAACCAGTCAGGTTGGCAGGATATCTCTAATGCATATATATCTCATGCATATTCATTAGGGATATTCCGAAAACCTGACTGGTCTGCGGCTCTCCAGGACCAGGGTTCCCCACCCCTGATGTGGAAACAGGGGGACTATGTTTTAAATTGCCTGTTTAGTTTCCATACTCATCACCGTGTGCAACCCCTCATACACCAAACATTGGTGGCATATGTGTGACCCTTGCCCTTGCCTATATCAGTGATCACATGCCTTCCACCCCACCATAGGGATGCATGTGACAGATGCAGAAATGGGTGGCATGCATATGTTGTCTGCTCATATATGTGGAAAAATGTGGTTCAGCTATGCCCATCCCTGTGACATGTACGTCTCTGGGACAGCCGCTACGTTGCAACATATAATGCAGCACCCTGGTATCAGACACCTACACACATGGTCCTCCAGACAAACTGCATGTGGAGCCAATTGAGGTAGCAGACGCATGTTTACCCGTCCAGAACATATCTGTCCGCACACATATCACATGCTGGCATCCATAGTCTTATGCTAAGTGAGACACGTGAGCATTACAAGGTCTGTAACAAAATAGTTTAAGATTTTAAAACAAAAGGGAAACTATACACATGTGTAGGGAGGGGGACAATACCATCACCCACCCCCCCAAACCACACCCTCCCCGCCCCTCACACACCCACCCGCCCTGAACAAACTCCCACACACTACCCCCCACCCCCACATGAGCCCCACCCTCCCTCAGCATGCCCAGTGATAGAAGACAGGGCAGCACAGGGCACATGTGTGGACGTCACTGGCACCATCACTGACGCCAGTGACGCCATTCAGGGGGTGGTTGCCGACATGGTAGACGTACCACCTCGGCAACCACCCTCTCAATTACTACTGCCAGCCACTGCTGTGAGTGACACAGTTGGTGGAGACGTTGCTCCATCGCATCCAGGGCCACTGACAGGTTGTCCACGCATCTGCCACCACACACACACATTGTCGCTGGTGTCTGTGTGGTGGCATCTGCGTGGCCCCTGTGTGGGGCCCTGGATGGTGGAGGCAACTGGTGTGGCTGGGGGGAGCCCACAGTGCCCTGTGGTGCCCTGTCTTCCACATCACTTTCCCACACCCCTGCTGGCCACCCCTCCCCCCCTGACCCCTCCCCACCATCCCCCACCCCCTCCACATCACCTACACCCTCTCTCCCCCCTGCCTCCCACCCAAACAACCCTTCCCGATGCCCATCTTGCCCCTCTTCAGCGTCGTCTGCTGCTGCTGCTGCTGTTGGCGCCTCCACCACCACCTCCTCCTCCTCCTCTGTGGTGTCCAACACCACCACCTCCACATCATGTGGGGTTGTTGGTCGCCTCAACAGGTGTGCAGAGGTGGTGGGCTCATCTTCAGGGACATCACCATCTGTGGAAGATGACAGTCATGAGCACTTTGTTATGTCTGACATGTAGCACTTCTACAAATGCAGGCGCCACACAGGCGTCTGGGACAATGGAACATCTGTTACTGATCAGCCACTTTGTAACTATTCAACATCACCCTGTTGGGAGCTCTCACCCTGGAGGCGCTGGAGGTAGGTGCCATGGTGGAGGCGCAGCTCCCTGCCCTTCTTCCGGAGATCCTCGACCTGTGGATGTGCAAGGAAAAGGTGGGGGCATTAGTGACTGGTCACCTTCTGCTGGGTCGCCCACACAAACACACATCAGTGTGGCCAGCGTCTTGCTGCTCCTGCCCCACTGCTGTGTGTGTGTGTCATGTATAGCATAGTTCATCACCTGTCACCGGGGATCTCCATGGGCAACAGGCATATGTCATCACATGTGGTTAATGTTGGTGGCAAGGGAGCCTGTGTGTCAACGCTAACCCGCATCCTTTGGGAAAGTCTGTGGCAGCATCCCACAGTGTGCATGCGCTGCCTTCCCCCCTGTCCAACATGTCTCTCTCCAGTAGAGTATACAGCTTACACAGGGCGGAACAGAGAAAAAAATAGTGGGAGTGTGACAGGGACAGAGAGAGAGAGACACACAACCCACAAGGGGAGATGGGTGGGTTGGGATTACCTAATGCTGCTGTTCCTGCAGAGCACCTCTTACAGGGGATTAACTATGCTATCGCCGGCTACACGCAACACATGGGCAATCATGTGGCAAAATCGTATATGTAAATGCTAGAAAGGTCGCACCAGTGTGCTGAGGGTCTGTGGGTGGCCTCTTCTTCCACACATGTGTTTATAGGATCCTGTGGGAGTGGCAGATAGGAGTGGTTGACATATTGGAGATGTTTGGCAAAGCAGCCTGACCAACCAGGGCATGCCTGGAAGGGCCCTCATTCAAGCTTACGTGGAGCGTGAAAGGCAGACCAGGTATTTGCTTCAAGATATGTTGTTCATAGCTACAGAATGAACGTGAGCGCAGGGGTCTGCCATGACTGTCACATTGACATTGTGCACACGCGCCACCAGTGAATGGTGGTATCTAGGGTAGATAACGGGAAATACACTGAGCAATGCAGTTGGGTAGCGATCGTTGTGACACTACTGTACCCACATGCTATCAATATGAGACTCTGCATAGTTGAGGGGACATTTGCTGTAGCTGGGTCCTCTGCAGATGCAATGCCACACTGCATTCGCAGTGCAAGGTAGGAGGCGTCCGCACGGAATTTGCATCATTCGACTGTGTACAGGCTACAGGTAATTACAACTGTTGTTGCAAATGAAAGGAGGAATCCACCTTAGGCATGCTGTGTGTATGCGCCCATGGGAGGACCTGCTCATGTTCAAACATTGTGTGGTGTGGATGAGGCTAGAGAGCTAGCGATTCACTGATACGTCTTGCTGATGTGATTACAAGATGGTATTTCATTTCCAAGGTCACAACCCTTTGGCGATGTAGTGTTGGTGGCCTCAGAGGCTGGTGGAAAACGCTACCCTGCCAACACAGTGCGATCCCATGGCCCTGGAGGTGTTGTACGGGCAGGTCTTGTATGATGCAGGTCTCTCATGATACCCAATAGGCGTAAATGGGATGACATGGGTTGACCAGAGATAGACTCAGAAGGAGCTGCAATGCCACATCAATGGACTCGGGCACATTCAGTTTGGGGACCATTGTTTGCAGAATAATGGGGTAAGGCATAAACATGTTCATCCACGGAGGACAACAGGGGTTACATGCCTTTTTTTAACAACACATCAGATGACATGTACAACTGATGGCACAGGATTGCCCTGTGGAAGGTTCTTGGAAGCACAAAGGACATCATGCGCATCCTGACCGAGGGGAGTGTCAACGCAGGTTCAGCCATCAGTAGCCAGTCTCTCGGGTGCAGAGAGGTGGGTTCCATATGCCATACATTCCCGTCCTCCAGCGGAAAACATAATTGAGCTAGCCCACATACAGGGGAGAAACCAGGGTCATATGTAGAATCCTAAGGTATTACAACTGTTGTTGCGAGCGTGAGACTATGCGGATAATGTAGCCTCGGTCCCTCAGGGGTTGCAATAGGCTATATGCAATCCAGGCAATGTTAGATAAGGCATATAGACATGTCTGCCCCCAGTTGAGCTGGACAACATCCCTCGCTTGATAGCTATGAGCTTGTATTAGTGTATAGAACCATGAAGGTTTTGCATATGATGGACGTGCAAAAATGTTGGTTTGATACAGTACATTCATTTTCAGAAACATTCTTAATTATTCTCTTTTCTGATACAGCACATTTAGCCTCAGCATCCATCTTTAGAGGGCCACCCATTCTATGGCAAGCCTGCGTGGCTTCCAAGAATCTCTCTGCTAGCATGGTTGCCTCTCCAAGATTTTGGCAATTTTGCTGTATAAGAAAAACATTCAAATCTTTAGGTACCCCAAGCATAAATTGTTCCAGCATTATAATATCTAATAACATTTCTACTGTCTTTTGCTCAGGCTCCAACCATTTTACAGCTAAACTTCTGATTCTCTGACTCAGAGCCCTGGGTGTCTCACCCACTTTCAATGTAACAGCTCTAAACATTCGCCTATACTCTGAAATAGACAACCCTAGGCGATCTCTAATAGCTGCCTTTACATCCTTATAAATCAAAGCCTGGGCTGCTGGCATTGCTCTGTAAGCTGCAAGTGCCTCTCCAGTTAATGAGGCTGCCAGCCTTACTGCCCACTGGGTCTCTGGCCATGCTAAAGCCTGTGCCACTCTTTCAAAAGACTCTAGAAAATCATCAACATCATCATCTGGAGTTAATTTCCCAAAATTAAATGCCCCAATCCCTTGATTGAGTCCCACATTGTCCACATGTGGTGTACCAGTACTAACTACTGGTCTTGCATCTGTTCCACTTTGGCTCTGCAGCTGAACTAGAGCTTGCACCAGATCAAGCACTGGTTTCTGCTGTTCCATTAAGGCCTTCATAGCAGTGTCCTGGGCCTGCTGTGATAGCTCCTGCTGCTTGCTAAATTGGGCTGCCATCCACTGAGCCATCTCCCTCGGATCCATCTTGACCCCTGCAAGAAATAAAGAAAAAAAAAAAAAAAAAACCAAAGAGCAGCACCTTCCAACCAGGTGTGTTTTTTTCAACTTTTTTTTTTTTTTAATTACCCCCTGTGCTTACACACATCCACCACTAGACATGTCCAGGTATATATTACCTTGTCTCAGTGATGAATCCAGCTTTGCACAGGGTCTTTTCATCTGGGACAGCTTCCTGGAACAACCACTTCTCCTCCAAAGTGCAGATGTGGGAAAAATCTTCTTTCAGCTTCAAACTTGAATTTTATTTGTAATCCACAACAAGTAAACCCTCTTGGTGCAAAAGCAATCCGAAAAACTACGCCATTTGTCAGACGGCTGCCTAGGGTGAGAACTTACACAATCTTGACGATGCATATATTCATATGATTCTTGCAAGGTATTGTGGGTAATGTAGTTCTTTCACTCCCAAACACAGCTGAAGACAATAATTGAGTTGTGATACCAGTGGTAAGGCCAATAAAATACTTCTTTTATTGATGGGGTTTAATTCACCCAGCACAAATATGCTTGGTAGCAATATAAATGAGGTTACTTGCTTGCAGTGTTTAAATGGATAACAAAGTCACAAAGCAAATCAGAAAAACAACCTTCAGCTTGTCAGGCAATTAGTTAATGTTTTCTTAGCAAATAATTACCAAATAAAAAGGCACAAAGAAATAAATGAACTTTGTTTGTTAGGTTAACTTCTGCTTATTTTCCACGCAGATCCCAGCAGTGATTCTCCCTTGCTCACATACATAATCAGG
This sequence comes from Ichthyophis bannanicus, assembly GCA_033557465.1. Classification (NCBI taxonomy): domain Eukaryota; kingdom Metazoa; phylum Chordata; class Amphibia; order Gymnophiona; family Ichthyophiidae; genus Ichthyophis; species Ichthyophis bannanicus. The sequence continues at coordinate 433,840,350 of CM066037.1, forward strand.
TGCAGCTTTAATTACTATCAATTGACCAGCTGAAAGCCTTTAGCTGGCTGGCTGCTACTGTGTGAACCCAAATCCTGCTTTAAGAGCTGTTTGCAGTGGAAATAAAGAACAAAGTTAGGTTTCTTTGTGATGGCTGATGTGTTTGCTCACAGAAAGCTAGCAATAGCATTTAGATAGAGAACAGTCCATGTAATGAATAGTTTCATCTGCTGTATCTCCCCCTTCATCAATCAGCATAGGGTCACTATCATACATTGGCACAGACGAGTCTTTCATTAAGGCACTATCATGAGAAAGCTTATTCCCTTGCTGCCATTCTCTATTATATATAGGGTCTGGATCAGTGTTCATACCTGAGCCTCTCCTGCTATCATAATTCCTCTCTGTATAGCCTGGCCAGTATGTAATCCAATTCTGATGTCCAGCCTTCCAATCTTGATCCCTGGACACTGGATCTCCTCTCACATACCTTCTGGCCTTGGTCTGAAAGTCCCTTCCACGTGCAGTCTTCTCTCTTCCAGGTAGCCACTGGTGATTCCTATCTCTGCCATTCCATTCCTCTGGCTGACTCCAGTCCAATGGACTCTGCTGGCATTTGGAATACCTCCCAGTATAGGTACTGCCTTGGGTTCTCCCAGACCTTCCAATGGCCTTTCTTCTCTTCCTTCCAGAGAGTTTCCTTCTTTCTCTATCTGCTTGGCTTGGCTTCTGTTTCTCCAGGTGATGCTTAAACCTGTAGCTGGGCTGGAGCTTGTAGCCGTTGCTGAAGCTCTCCCTGAAGCTCTTTCTGTAGCTGTTATCTGAAGAATAAGCTCTATTCTTATTCTGTTCTAATGTGTGCTCCTCCCTAACACAGCGCAGCTGTGTTGAATCAGGTCCTGCCCTTTGAGATGAGTGCTTAGGGATTACCTCATAGCTCTCTTGATTGCACACACGTTTTCTCACTTCAGCCCCTCTCATGGCTGCTGGAAACCTGGTGCATTCTGGGACTGGTAGTCTTTTATGTGAAAACTCTGTTTTCTTACTTCTACCAGAACTGACAGGTTGCTTGTTCAGAGTCACATCATCTTTTCTATAGCTCCTACCTGAGCTATGATAAGCTTCCTTATCACAATATTCATGAGGGACAGCATGAAACGCCAAACAGTGTTTGGCACACCAGGACTGGAGTTGGGAACCTCTGCCGTAAAGCAGCAGCCAACAGGGGCAGACACATCCACACCCACATCCACAGGCTCCATTAGCCAATGCCTCCTGGAGAGGCAGGACATTGGGCCCTGCGTGCATCTCCCAATACTAGCCCTTGCATACTTTAGCAATGCCACCCTACACCTGGGAATATAGTACACAGCTATCAAACGTTTGCTATGATTACTGGCAGATACCAATTCCTACATTAAGCACAGTTTGCTGATTGAGCTCCATCATAGCAACCTTTCCGCTGTCTGTGGAGTGCGCTTCAGGTCTGGTCTCTGACAGTGTTTACCACCCTGGGGAGTGACCCCCAACAGTATTGCGTACCATATCCATGCCTGCACTGTGCCCAGGACTGGTGTGGAGGCCAGGGCTGCTAAACTCCTCTAGAGTAGCACAATGCTGGCATAGGTGTGGGAGTGTGTGTCTGTCTATCCAGTGTGTGGTGGCTGCAAACACCCTCCACAGCCCACACTGCCAGCACTGTTGCCAGTATTGGCCTGCCAATGTGCATAATGAAGAGCAAGGTACCATGGGTATAGCCCGGACAGGGTGGCCTGGCCAGGATGCATTTGCACAGGGCATAGGGCACTGGCTGGGACATTGTAGTGCCCGGCCACCACCTGCACAGACAGGGTGGCCACAGCATGTCCTGCTGGGAGATCACTCTCACCCTGACTGTGCAGTGACCACAGCATGGCTAGGCACCCCCATAGTGCTATATAGTATTTTTCTCATGTGATATTTATGGGTTTTCTGTTGGGGCCCAGTCACTGACTTATCTGCTTGGTGTGTATGCTGACATCCCAGTTCTGGGTGCACGCATTTCCACCAGGAACATGCACTATGGACTAGCTAGCAGACTGTCTGCAGCTGGTATGTGTCTTGATGGAGCGCCTTGCAGGGTGCAGCAGCTGCAGGAGAATATCAGATAGTGGTGGGGTGCAGCTTAGCATAGCCAGGCCTAATGTCTGTCTGTTATGGATGTGTACAGAGCTGCATTGACTGCCCTGTAGGGTGTCTGTTCCCCAGCAGGACTGGGGTTGATAGTCCTCTCTACTGCCACCATTGCAGGGAGGTAGAATGTGGATCTGCTGGTGGGAAACCCTGTTTACCACCCTCATCCCTGGAGGAGGGTGGTGGCACCTAATCCTCCTATGGGTTCATAGGGGCTAAACCTGACTGAGATATACAGATACATCCAAGGTGTGTCTGCAGAAACTACCTATCTCACACATTAGCACTGCTGGGGACTTGCAGCATGGCCTATCTCTGCTGTGGACCTGGTGCTGGGCGCCCCACCTCACCCTCAGGGTGAGTGCAGTACCTGCACAATGTGACGGTGTGTAGCTACTCTGTGCCAGTACCACACATGGTCAGTTCCCCCTACCAGGCCGAGGTGCTGTGGGGGTGCATACCCCATCTTGTGATCATCTGTAGACTGCTGATTTGCATGTGCAGTGCATCATGGGTATGGGTGGGTTAACCCTATCCTGGTGACCACAACAGACTGTTTGTGTGGTGACTTGCAGTCCTTCCACAGCCAGCCAGGGGTTTGTTAGCAGCTGTAGCCCACTGGTTACTTCACTACCAGTGAGGCCAGCAGTCATGGGTTCAAACCCACAGTGGGGTTATTTGATAGGGCTGTCCAAAGCATTATCTATTTTTAAAGTACATTAGTGCTGCCAGCAATAACACCCTCAGCGTACTGTACCCATAAGGTGGCCTCAGAGGGTGCTTTATAGGGCGCCCTATAGGGCACCTTATGGTTACTGTCCATATAAAGTGCACTATACAGTAAGCTATGGAGCGACTGGTAGGGTGCCAGTCCATATAAGGTGCCTTATAAGGTGTCCTATGGAGCGCCTTATAGGGTGCCCTATAGGGGACATTATAGGGTGCCGTGGCGGACAGTGAACTTTATAATGTGCCCTATGGAGTGCCTTATAGGGTGCCTTATGCGGCACCTTAGGTTACGGCACGTGAGGGTGTGTTTGCTGGCAGCAATAATTAAAATGCCTCAGGAAATAATACTTACATGTCAAAGCTGATGCCTCAGCCAGCCTTATGTATTGGGCACACTGGGGATGGAACTCATGACCCCTGTATCATCAGTCAGTGCCTTAACCATTGTGCTACACTGCTGTTCCTCCTTGCATTTCAGCGCACCTACTTAAGATTTTCATGCGTTTAAATGCACAGTGCTGCCATCAAAAACAGTGCTATGACCTTGCTGTGCCTCAATGCTGGCATAGGTGTGGGAGTGTGTGTCTGTCTATCCAGTGTGTGGCGGCTGCAAACACCCTCCAAAGCCCACACTGCCAGCTCTGTTGCCAGTATTGGCCTGCAAATGTACATAATGAGGAGCAAGGTACCATAGGTATAGCCCGAACAGGGTGGCCTGCCCAGGATGCATCTGCACAGGACATAGGGCAATGGCTGGGACATTGTAGTGCCCGGCCACCACCTGCACAGACAGGGTAGCCACATCATGTTCTGCAGGGAGATCACTCTCACCCTGACTGAGCAGTGACCACGGCATGGCTAGGTTCCCCCATAGTGCTATATGGCATTTCTTTCATGTGATATTTATGGGTTCCCTTTTGGTGCCTAGTCACTGATTTATCTGCTTGGTGGGTATGCTAACATCCCAGTTCTGGGTGCATGTATTTCCACCAGGAACATGCACTATGGACTAGCCAGCAGACTGTCTGCAGCTGGTATGTGTCTTGCTGGAACACCTTGCAGGGTGCAGCAGCTGAAGGCTTGTTGCAGGAGAATATCAGATAGTGGTGGGGTGCAGCTTAGCATATCCAGGCCCAATGTCTGTCTGCTATTGCTTTATGGATGTGTACAGAGCTGCATTGACTGCCCTGTAGGGTGTCTGTTCCCCAGCAGGACTGGAGTTGATAGTCCCCTCTACTGCCACCATTACAGGGAGGTAGAATGTGGATCTGTTGGTGGGAGACCCTGTTTCCCACCCTCAGCCACAGGGGGGGGGGGTGGTGGTGGTGCATAATACACCTATGGGTCCATAAGGGCTAAACCTTGACTGAGAAATACAGATGTATCCAAGGTGTGTCTGCAGACACTACCTATCTCATACATTAGCACTGCTGGGGTCCTACAGCATGTCCTATTTCTGCTGTGGACCTGGTGCTGGGCGCCCTACCTCACCCTCAGGGTGAGTACCATACCTGCACAATGTGACGGTGTGTAGCTACTCTGTGCCAGTACCACACACGGTCAGTTCCCCCTACCAGGCTGGGGTGCTGTGGGGGTGCATACCCCATCTTGTGATCATCTGTAGACTGCTGATTTGCATGTGCAGTGCATCATGGATATGGGTGGGTTAACCCTATCCTGGTGACCACAGCAGACTGTTTGTGTGGTGACATGCAGTCCTTCTGCAGCCAGCCAGGGGTTTGCTAGCAGCTATGGAGCTGTAGCCCACTGGTTACTTCACTGCTTGTGGAGCCAGCAGTCATGGGTTCAAACCCACAGTGGGGTTATTTGATAGGGCTGTCTGAAGCATTGTCTATTTTTAATGTACATTAGTGCTGCCAGCATAACACCCTCAGGGTACTGTAACCATAAGGTGCCTCAGAGGGCACCTTATAGGGCACCCTATAAAGCGCCTTCTGAGGCACCTTATGGTTACAGTCCGTATAAGATGCCTTATAAGGTGTCCTATGGAGCGCCTTATAGGGTGCCCTATAGGGGACATTATAGGGTGCCTGGGCGGACAGTGCACTTTATAGTATGCCCTCTGGAGTGCCTTATAGGGCGGCTGATGCGGCACCTTATGTTACAGCACTTTGAGAGTGTGTTTGCTAGCAACACTAATTAAAACAATATTAAATTGCCTCATAATGCAATATTACACATAACAGGTAGTGCCTCAGCCAGCCTTATTCATTGGGCACAATGGGGGATTGAACCCATGACCCCTGCACCATCAGTCAGTGTCTTAACCATTGTGCTACACTGCTGTTTCTCCTTGCATGTCAGCGCACCTACTTAACATTTTCAGGCATTAAAATGCACAGTGCTGCCATCAAAAACAGTGCTATGACCTTGCCGTGCCTCATAGTGCACCCTATATGGCGCCCTATAGGCCACCCTTTAAGCAACATTGTAGGGTGCCGTGGCGGCCAGTGCACTTTAAAATGTGCCCTCTGGGGTACCTTATGGGGTGCCGTATGCAGCAACTTATGTTACAGCGCTTTGAGGGTGCGTTTGCTAGCAGCAGTAATTAAAATAAAATTAAAATGCCTCATAATGCAATATTACACATAACATAACAGCCAGCATAATTCATTGGGCAAAGTGGGGGATTGAACCCATGACCCCTGCACCATCTATCAGTGTCTTCACCATTGTACTGCATCCCTGTTTCTCTGTTTGCACATCAGCGCGCCTGCTTATGCTTCCCACGCGCGTTCCTCATGCGCTAATGTGCGCGGCGCACATGAGCACGCAATAATCCCGGTTTGCTAGGTTAAGACTGAAACGCCCACTCATATGGCATCCTGCACACAAGCGCCGGGCGCACATTAGGACGGTTTAGTAAACATACCCCTAAGACTTGTACAAAGACAAATCTGAGCTGAGGGAACAACTCTTACCTGCAATTACGCAAAATTATAGTGCTTGAACAGCTCGAAAAACGCGGCCCACTCTAGCATCTGATTTTAAAGCGTCAAACAGCACGTGCAACGTAACACGGCATGACGTCACCATAAAAGCATCAGTGAAAATTATATAAACATTGGTAAAAAAAAAATATATATATATTAATACCGTAGACAATGCACGATTAAACAATACAGGGAGAAAAACTTGTGTAGAGCCATAAAAGCATAATAGATACGAATGGATAATCATAAATAGATGAATGTATATATAAAAAAGGGTATGCATATACAAAATGGATCTATAACATATGATACTAACAATGGATGATAAATTCATGCCGAAATGTGCCTTTGGCAGTTAAATAATCAACATATCACAAATCCTAGTTGATTAATCCAATTGTAAAATGTACAATGTACTCGAGCCATGGGGTGCTAAAACCTCATAATATAGCATCAACATAAAAAGAACGGACATCCATAAGAAAGGATGTGTCAAATGACACAGGATGAAATAAGAGTATATTATTAGTATATGGAAAAAAGAGATACTTGGCCCAGGTTTGGATCCCACTCGCATGTGTTGTACAGAGAACCAGATAAGCAGGAACAGGATAACAGATGTACAGACAGTGCGATATGAGCTGACATTTGTGATAAGTCACTGGGAGTGAAAACTGCAAACACAGCATAAAGTACTAAGAATATAGAGAGGTGGGTGGAAGGGAATATAGATTATAATAGCTATTGTGAGGATTTGATAAGGAATATGACTAGAACCTGAGAACAAAGAATTAAGCTGACTCCCGAAACACGTAAGCATATGTTGAAAAATGTATATAAGATGTACTAGGGAAAAAGGGAAGGGAGCAGACAGTAACTGAAGCTCAGATGAGTAACGTTGCCTCTGCTCAGTAGGACCATCTTAAAAGGTGTTAGACTTATTTGCTGCACTATAATACTAACTTGCTTTTGCATGCCTTGTTTTATAAAAAAGCTGTATTTAAATTACAGACCGGTTGTCCTGCTTAATTAAATTGAATGGGTTGAAACTTATATTGAGGTGTCACGCAGCAGTAAAGACAAAAATCCTCAATATAGGTAAGTGGGAAATGGGAATCTGTCCCAGCATTTAGCTCAGCAGGAACAGTCATTGATATTCTGGTGGAATACTATTAGAAACAGAAACATGATGACAGAAAAAGATCACATGGCCTATCTAGTCTGCCCTTCCATATCAACCATGACACAGTCCCCTTTTTATAGAAATATAGAAACATGACAGAAAAAGACCACATGGCCTATCTATTCCGGGGGGCTTAAAAAGGCCCATTGAATGGCAATGGTTCTATTGTTGTTAAGTACTGTCAAGTCAGTGGTGACCCTGGTGACCCTCTGGATAGTCGACTTCAACTTTGTTCGGTCTTCAGCCAAGCGGCTCATTGTTGATAGAATGGTATCCATAGCTGCTGTTATTGTATTGATCCCTCTCATTGCCGGCCTTCCTCTTTTACAGCGACCCTCTACATTGCAAAGCATTATGTCTTTCTTCAATGATCTCTCTCTTCCTGTCTATCTTTTTCACTGTCCAACTTTTGCATCCATATGACATTATTGAAAATACCATGGCCTGGACAAATTGAATCTTTGTATGGGGAGAGACATCTCTGCTCTTGAGAATCTTGTCTAGGTCCTTCATAGCCATTTTACCAAGAGCAATACATTGTCGGATTTCTTGACTGCTAGTCCTTTCTTTATTGCTTCTAGATCCAAGCAAGTTACAATGGTCAACTATTTCAATTTCTTCTCCATCAATGATGAGCTTAATGACTTTGCCAGTTGTCAGGATCTTTGTCTTCTTAACCTTAAGGTGCAGATCCATTTTAAGACTATGTTCCTTGATCCTGAGAGGCAAATCTTTCAGATTGTCTTCACTTTCAGCCAGTAATGTATTATCATCAGTATAGCGAAGGTTGTTGATGAGTCTTCCACCAATCTTCACACCTGGGTTGCCTTCATACAGTCCTACTTCTCTGATGATTTGTTCTGCATATAAATTAAAGAGGTAGGGGGAAAGTATGCAGCCTTGTCATACACTTTTGTTGATTTTAAACCATTCAGTTTCTCCTAGTTCCTTTCGAACTGTTGCTTCTTGATCAATGTAAAGGTTGAGCAAGAGAACGATCAGGTGTTCTGCTATACCCATGCTTCTTAATGTGGCCCAGAGTTTCTCATGGTTTACACAGTCAAAAGTCTTGCTGTAGTCAATAAAACACATATGGATATTCTTTGGTATTCTTTTGTCTTTTCAAGGATCCATCTCACATCCATGATGATGTCTCTCATTCCTTGCCCATTCCTGAACCCTGTTTGCCCTTCAGGCCATTCTTGTTCCAGGTAGGTTGTAGTCTCTACTGAATAATCTTCAGTAGAATCTTGCTGGAATGGGGGATCAGAGCGATTGTGCAATCAATTTCCACAGTCAATCGGATCACCTTTCTTTAGTATTGGTATAAACATAGATCTTTTCCAGTCAGTTGGCCATGAATTTGTCTTCCAGATTTCCTGGCAGAGCCTTGTAAGTAGGTTAACAGCTTCATCCGATTGCTGTAATAAATGGGAATGCCCGGTGCTTTGTTCTTTGATAAGGCTTTCAATGCTGCTTCGACTTGTTTTTTAATCACCAATGGTTCCTAATCATAAGGTACAGATTGAAACAGCTGTTGGTCCACTTGCTCTGTATATTCTTTCCACCATTTCTTGATCTTCTCAGCTTCATTCAACACAGATCCTTGAGCATCTTGTAGCATTCCAATTCGAGGCTGGAATTTTTTCTTTAACTCTCGTAGCTTTAGAAAAGCCGATCTTGTTCTTCCTCTAATAATTTCTATTTCCTTGCATGTGTCACTGTAGTACTTCTCCTTCTCTTGTCTTGCTGCATGTTGGAAATCTCTGTTGAGTTCTGCAATGGGTTCCTTTTTGTTTGTTGTTGTTTTCAGAGCTCCTTTTGTGGGGTTTTTTCAGAGCTCTGTCTTTTTATGAGTCATGGGGATTTGAGCATAATAGTGGGTTGTTTTCACTATACTGTGGGCAACCTGCGGATTGGTTGTAATTTCGCCAACAAACCTCTAATAGGGTGGCATCAACCAATAGCTCATTATTGTGATTTGATTGGAAGTTGGGAATGTTTCCAGTTCATAGATCTATCTAGATTGGATGGAGTTTTTATATCAGGCTCCTCAATGGGTAATGTTAATCTATGGGAACTCTTTGGGGGATACTGCGGATTAGTTATAATTTCATTATCAAACCACTCATTGGGTGGCACTAATCAATAGCTTAGTACTGTGTTGTGATTGGAAATCGTACGTGTTTATGGTTTTAGACTTATAGGGATTGGATGGAGTTTTGCACTATCAAGCTCCTCATTGGACAATGTTATCCAGTGGGAACTCTGGGGGAGATTTAAAGGTGTGTGTGTGTGAGTGGAGTTTAATCGGGCACTGTGAAAGTGGAGTATCTTCTAAATAAGGGTAAGTTGTCAGATATATCTTGTACTTTTTGATTTATGGATTGCAGTATCTTATGAACTGTTTCATTTTTGGACAATTAAATTGTAAGCTCCGATGAACAGAGACCATCTTTTATATGCTGTGCTGTGTACGCCTTGTGGTGCTATGTAAATGATTAGCAGTAGTAGTAGAACAGTGACTGCTCATTCTGATGATACCGTGATACCAGCAAAACTGACAGCAACTGTCAAGATTGGACCAGGAGATGGAGCTGACACAGCGTTATGAAGCTAAGTGATTGTTCACTATACTCCTTCCAGTTTATTGTTGCCATCTGTTACATCATTGCTTGTACATTTTTATCCAGCATGGGTGATATACTGCAGTGGCATTACTGCAGTCAGTGAGTTAAAAATAACAGTGGATAGCACCTTTATTCTGTATACACCAATAGAGGGCAATGATGATGTAATTACTGGGCAGATAGATGCCTATATCACCAATAAGACCACACGTTGAGCTCTCTGGTGTTTTCAAAATTTTATTTGATATTGTACTGAAAATAGTATTTTGGGTCGTGTTTTGTCGGTAATTTTGGCACATGCAAATACAAAAATCATGTACAAACATACCAGTCCACAAAGATACACATACAAAATAGAGATTCACAAAGAAAACTGATAAACATACAAAACAGAGACACCTCTCCCCTCTTCCCCCACACACAATGAAAGCAGATACAGATAGGTATGCACTGCATACACACGTAGAGTGGTTGGATGGAATACCATCAGTCATGCTCTGCATGCTTTCCCCACTTGTTCATTTTGAACCAGAAAAGATTGTTTATTGTTCAACAGTACAAAATTGGGACACCTCTGTCTCAATGTTTGTTCTTTCTGAATCAGAAGATAGATTAGATATCACTTACAGACAGACATTTTCTTTTTCAGTACATAACACCAAGAACTCTAATCTTATAGAGTCTGAGTTCTTATTTACTGGTAGGAAAGCAAAACATATCAAATAATGATAGCTTTTTTTTCTAATTAAACTCCTTAATGAAGGCAATTTTATAACAAGTACCCTATGTTTGGAGGTCAAGAAGGTGCTTATTTTCAGCCTATTTCATAAAGACATATAGGAGCCTATATGGTTGTCATGCTAGTCTACTTGGATATGTGGAAATAAGGGTCAACAAACAAGCTGTAGGTGATAACTTTTATTGGATTAGGCAAACCTTTGGGAGTTATCCTCTTTTCATAAGGTTAGTGCTCAAAGCCTCTGAAGAAAATACTAACAGAGTGGAAGCAATAAAGATAAATTTTCTGAGATTTATTTATTTACATTCTCTTATATACCATGCTATTCTGCATCAGTGTGGTTTACATTGAACAAACTGAAATTACATTGAACAGGGCATTATAACTTGGAGATAGCTATTTTACAGGGAACATGGGCTATGGAGGGTTAAGTGGCTTGCCCAAGACCACAAGGAGCACCTGTGGGACTAGAAACCCCAGTCCTTCCAGCCCAAGGTTCTGTCCTCTAGTGGGATTTGAACCCCTGACCTTCTGGCCTGAAGTACCTTGCCCCAACCACTAGGCCACTCCTCCACTGCTCTTTACTTAGTGGTTAAAAATATGCACATAGGTTTCAAAGCACATGTACCCTGTGTAGAATTTTATGAGAAATTATGTATTACAATGATACAGGAATAGACAGGGCCAGCCCATTGACTAGGGGAACTAGGCGGTCACCTAGGGCGGCAGACCCTGGTGGATGGCATTGCTAACCCAACCCCCTGGGAAATGGCAGCTGAACTGCTGCTTCAGCACCATGGAGGGCTTTTAAATGCCCATGCACGTGCACGCAGTTCCAGCCTGCTGCTCCTCCTCGCCCTTCATCGAAGGGGGTGCAGGAGCATCGAAGGGGGTACAGGAGGTGCAGGCCATGAGTGTACATGCATGCAGGCACTTTATGGCCCGACATTCACTGAAGTGGCAGTTCAGTGGAGTGGAGGAGTGGCCTAGTGGTTGGGGCAAGGTACTTCAGGCCAGAAGTCAGGGGTTCAAATCCCACTAGAGGACAGCAACCTTGGGCTGGAAGGACTGGGGTTTCTAGTCCCACAGGTGCTCCTTGTGGTCTTGGGCAAGCCACTTCACCCTCCATAGCCCATATTCCCTGTAAAATAGTTAACTCCAAGTTATAACACCCTGTTCAATGTAATTTCAGTTTGTTCAATGTAAAACACACTGATGCAGAATATTTATTTATTTTTATTTTATTTAACACTTCTTATATACCGCGCTATTTCTCATAGCGCGGTATATAAGAGAATCTAAATAAATAAGTTCAGTTGCTGCCATTTCAGCACAAGATGGGGGCAGCATGGGGGACTGGACAGAGGCACAGTCTTCTGTGGAGTGGGCGGCAGACCAGAGGATCTGCCTAGGGCAGCAGAAATCCTTGTGCCACCACTGAATAGTACATGTTCAACAATAATAAAACTGACTGAAGAAACTTGCCAGTTAAACTGAACACAGAGGCATATCCAATACCCTTCCTGCACATACTGACCATGGCCAGCTTGAACAAAAAGAATTGCTTAGTAGAGCCAAACACCTAATAGCAGAAGTCTACTCTAACAAAGGATGGTCCTTGGGAACTGATAATGACTGAAGCAGGAACAAAAACTCTGTTTTGCATAAAGTAATTAAAACAATTTCCAAACTAAAAGAAGTGTGAGGATAGCCTTACAGATAACAAAAGAAAACCATTTAAAAAACCTGGCCAAGCCTGACTGAAACAAAAGGACTGGAATGTTCCAGCAAATCTTATCTGTCATGATAACTAAAGGTCAAATACTGATGCCCTTTTGATGTAATGATCTGAACATTCCTGAATGTGGTGTTATCTGAGCACCTGGCCTGCAAAGAAACATGTGACCAGCTGAGCTAATCTAGACTATCTTTCCACCTTCCCCTCCATCTCAAGAAGGAGAAAGAACTAGTCTCAACTTGTGTAATGTGATCAAACAACATGTGCCCTTAACCTACAGACTCAAAAGAAAATCATAAAGATTCATCCTCATTCCCAATTTTTCTTTCACTGGTTATTCACCTGGAAAGAGGGCAAGGTGTGCTTTTCCTGTTCCTCCTCCCCTTGCTCAATCCTCTCTGCAAGCAAGAATGCCTTCTCTGCGAACTACAAGAATCACCACCAACCCTCCCTCTGCAAGCAAGAGGAAATTTATTTTTATTTATTTGTAATTTCTTCTATACTGCACTATTTATCATCAGCGCGGTTTACATATAACCAAAGATGTACAATGTGTAACAGTCTTAACATTGACATTTACAGAGAACAGGGAAATAAAACATGGAGAACAGGGAGAACTATCTACACTGTGTACAAATTAGAATACAGATTGACATGTTTGTCTTTAGGGGAAGATTGACGTGGGGAAAATTTAAATGCAGTGATTAGGGCATAGGGTACATTCCTTTGTGGGGGTCGCAATGGCTCAGGATAAAAGGGTTAGGTGATGTTGTCAAGAGTGGAGAAGTGTTATAAGAAGAGATGGTGTTTGATTGCCTTCCTGAACTGGGGTAGGTTGGTTATGGCACGGATATCTGCAGGGAGGGAGTTCCAACAGGAAGGTGCGTAAAGAGAAAAAGCACGGTTACTCGTTGTCTTTGAGCATTTGGTGATGGTCTTTGGTAGAAGTAAGGTGTTGCAGGCTATTGATCTTCTCGCTCTGTTGGGGGGGGTGGTTGTAAGAGGTCTGAGAGTGAGGTGGATGTGCATCTGTTGACTGCTTTGAATGTAATTGTTAGTGCCTTGAAGGTGATTCTGAGGTGGACAGGGAGCCAGTGCAAATCCTTTAAGATGGGGGTAATATGGTTTGCTCTTGATGCTCCGTAGAGGGTTCTAGCTGTGGTGTTCATCGTGAGTTGGAGGGGTTTAAGCGAGCTCTTGGGGAGGCCAAAAAGGATGGAGTTGGCATAATCAAAATGAGGCAGTATGAGAGCTTGAAAGACAGTTCTGAAGTCGTTTGGTTCCAGAATCCGTTTCATCTGTTGTAGGACCCGAACTTTGTGGTAGATTGCCTTAACGGTATTGCTTATCTGGGCATGCATGTCAAGGCGCTGGTCAAGTATTATACCCAGGTATCGAATCATCATCTTGGAGATGAGTTCAGCATTGTGAACCTTGAGTGATGAGGGTGGGGAGAACGTCTGGTCTCTGCTGATAAAGAGAACCTCCGTCTTTTTGAAATTTATTTTGAGTTCTTGAGTTTGTAACCAGTCTGTGACAACGTCGAAATATGCTGAGAGTTGGGAGAGGTCAGATTGGAGTGTGGATATTGGGGTGAACATTAGGACATCGTCAGCATATACTAGACAGTCGATATTAAATGATCGGATAAGGTTGCAAATCGGTTGCATATAGATATTGAACAGTAGGGCTGAAAGTGATGATCCTTGTGGAACCCCTTTCTCTTGTGGGAAAGGGGCTGATATAGATGAACCAGAGTGTACATATTGCATTCTATTGTTGAGATATGAGGCGCACCAGGCGAGGGCATTCCCGTGGACATCCTTATCTGCAAGGCAAGATAAGAGTATCTTGTGGCTGACCGAGTCAAAAGCAGCCACGATGTCGAGAAAGATGAGCACAAAGCCTTGCTTAATGTTGTCAAGCCCAATGGTGAGAGTGTTAAATAAGGTTGTCAACAAAGTTTCCACTCTGTGTGACTCTCTGAATCCGTGCTGGCAAGCGTCAAGGGGGGCGTTTGTCTCTATGTGATGGGTCAACTGCTGTTGAACTATTTTTTCCATGATTTTGGCAAGGAGAGGGATGCTCGATATTGGCCTGTAAGATTCCATTTTTGCGGGGTCAAGCTTATTGTTTTTTAGCAGCGGTCTTATTGATGTTTGCTTTAGGTTCTGGGGGAATGTACCGGAGAGGAATGATGTGCCTATTAGTTTAGCCAAAAAGGACTAAGTTCGGTCCAAAGAGATTTTATCCAGTGCGCGGTACATGGGTCGTCTGGTGCAGTGGTGGTGTTTATAGTCGAAATGGTGTTTTGGATATCCTTTGCAGTTGGGGGAGAGAAGGAGATAATGATATATTGATTTTTTGCTGAGCTTGATGGGAGGGAGGGGGTGGAGATATGTTGGGTATCTAGGGCCAATGGTAAGAAAGCTGGGAATAAGATTGGTGGGGAGGTGGATGAAGAGGGGGGTATAGAAGATTGGCCTGGGGGAGGAGCTCTTACGGGAGTGGTAGAATGACTTGATTTGGCTCGTAGGTAGTTTGCATAATCCTGTGGATGTGGGAGGTTGAGTTGGTAGGGTGAAGGTTCTTTTGATAAGGTTTTGACAATATTGAAGAGCTCATGTGGTTTGTTAATTGAGTGTTGTAAGATCCCTACGTAGTATTGCTTCATTTTTGTGGACACAGCAGCTCTGTGGGTATCCAGATAGGTGATGTATGTGTCATAGGATTCACTTGTCCTAGATCGGCGCCAACGTTTTTCAAGTTGTCGAAGTCGGCGAAGGGATGCTGTTAGATCGGGTGAATACCAGGGTGCCTTCTTTCTTTTGCTGGATGTTTTGTTGCTAGATGGTGTATCAATTACAGCATTAAGACTCTGGTTCCACAAGGATAGCATGTCATCTAGGTTTTGTTCGGGTGGTTCTAGGAGAGGCTGTGCCCTTTCAAGGATCTCTTCTTTGATGAAAGGAAGGTAGCGCTTGGAAGTAGTAGCAAGTGGTTCGCTTGAGATATGAGGGTTATAGGTCATGGAGTGAGAGGGCAGAGAGAATCTAATCAGACTATGGTCAGACCATGGCACTGAGCTTATTGAGAGATTGAACTTGTGTGTAGAAATGGTGGCTACTTGTGGTGCAAATATAAGATCCAGCATGTTTCCCTTGACATGAGTGGGGGAGTCTACGACTTGGGTATAGCCTAGTGAATTAAGGGCATCGAGAAAGGCCTCGGATTGGTTAGCTTGAAATCTCCCAACAACCAGTTTGCTGTACGTGGTTTGGTTGGGTTGCAAGCAAGGTCAATGATTAAGGAGAGGTCATCTGGTGCTGGGGAAGGAGTTCTGTAAAACAGGTTGATGGTACAGTGTTTGTTAGCTAAAGAGATGTAATCGAGGTGAGGGGTGCTATTGGAGGTAATTAGTTGGAAATTTAGGTTGTCTTTGGTAAGGATAAGTGTTCCTCCACCTCTCCGGTCGGATCTGTGACATGAGTGGATAGAATAATTAGGGGGTACATATTGATGGAGGAGAACCGAATCTGAGGCAGACATCCATGTTTCCGTAATGCATAGGATGTCGAGGTTGTAGGTGGCTAGCATTTCTGTTATGGCAGGCCATTTCTTGCGGATGGAATGGGTATTTATGAGAGCACATTTAAGGTCAGAAGGTGGGGTGGGTGTCTCCTGCTGAGGGGGGGTAGGATTGTTGGAGGGTGACATAAATAAGGTGAGGGTATAGCTTATGTTGAGGTCTCTCTGTTTGGTGGTGAGGGGGTGCATGATGTCTTCTCCATGAACATTGAAGAATTGGGATGTGGCTATGGGAGGGGGTAAGGGCTTGAGTGCTATGCATTAGAGGAAGTAACATGCAGCAGCAGGCAAGGGTGTATGAGAGCGTGGTTGTGGTGGGAGGAAGCATTGTGGATGGGTGTTGTCTGTGCACAGTTACTGTTGGGTGGGGCTGGATTGGTTAGGCTGATTCCACGGGTTGAAGTAGTTTGTGGGGTGTAGTAGTAGGTCTTTAATAAGTATAAACTCACTGCTTGACAATGTGCAGGTATTTGAGACAATGTAGCAGCGAGCAAACAATGAAACAATGTAGCAGCAAGCAAACAACGAGACAGTGAAATAGTAAGACAGAAATAACTATCTGTATCAGAGCTGTATGGCAATTTGACAATGAGAGAATAACATCGTAGCAGCAAGATGGTAATACTACATATGGTTACACGCACTGGTTTTGTATACAACACTTGAATATAGATTGTATTAGAAATCTGGAACCCAAGCTGTCAGCATTTGTCAGATCCGATGGTGTGAGATAATACTTGCGTCATTTGGGCCTATGGGCTTGCAGATCAGTCTCCTGGTCGCTCCTGTGATTATTTGCTAGCACGTGGCCTCAGGTTGGGCCTCCGCCTAAGGGCCACACCAAAGGGCCCTCTGGCAAGGCCCTCAGGCGCAGGAACGCCTGGCGCGGGTGCGTCCGATAGCGCTGCTTTTAAAGATGCCTCCAGCTGCCCCGATTGGGCAGATCTCGTCCGGGCGGTGCGATGGTGTCCCTCTCACTCAATCCCCCGCTGGGGAGAGCAGCCTCTGTGTCGGCGTGAAGCATAAGGAAGCACGCGCCCGATAGCGCTGCTTTTAAAGATGCCTCCAGCTGCCCCGATTGGGCAGATCTCATCCGGGCGGTGCGAAGGAGTCCCTCTCACTCAATCCCCCGCTGGGGAGAGCAGCCTCTGTGTTGGCGTGAAGCAAAAGGAAGCACGCGCCCAATAGCGCTGCTTTTAAAGCCTCTGTGTCGGCGTGAAGCAAAAAAAAGAAATCACTACAAAGCCATCTCCAGAAATAACCAGCAACAGAACAGCAACAGCCTGGCCAGGAGAAGGACATCTGGACCCAGAGTTTGAGCATGCTTGCCATTCACAGTAAGTTCGTATTAATCCAGTATAATAAACAATTCAGGATTTAAACAGTTCTCCTGATGCATATTCTTCTCACATAAGATCCCCCCCCCCCCCAAAAAAAAAAATGTTTATTTTATTTTATTTTATTTTTTTGGCGCATAGCCCACTTGCCATCCACCATATGCGGCCCCGGCATTGAAAATCCGGTTCACACCACACAACACGGAAGCTGCAGGAGCTAGCCGGGTAGCAGCGATTTTCGATGCTACCCACTTAACCCTTGCGCCAGAAAGATAGGCGAGGAAAAACCTCACCTGTAAGGCACAGAGGGCTAAGCAGGCAGCATCAAAAATTCCTGCTACCCAGCTAGCCCTTTCCTCCGCCCCCACTCCGCCCTGGAATGCACCCAACACGCCCCGATGCTAACTGCATAGCATATGGATGCGTTGGGGACTTATCCGGGATTTTCGAAAGGCATTACCCATGTAGGTGCCTTTCAAAAATCCCGGATAAGGCATTTACATGGGTAACTAGGGCAGTTACCTATGTAAATGCCTTCGAAAATGCCACCCATAATAAACATAAAGGGGGCTATTTTAAAATGAAAATGGGCAGACAGGTGTCCAAATCACAAAGACTTACCCAGAGGTGTTTTAAAATCTGGTTCAATAGACATCCTCAATGTGAGGACATCTAAGTCATGAAGGGGAGTAATGGAGGCGTGACCAGGACGTGCACTCTTGATTTCAGAAATGACCAGCATGTCCCCATCCACTAGCAGGACCGTCCATGTCTATTCCTGCAACAGGGCATGAATAGGCACCAGAAAAGCTCTTGTTCTGCCTTCCAGACACCTGGAGGGCATAGAGAAGAAGATACTCTGATATCTCCTATACTTTCCATGGTGATAACAAAAACTGCAGGGAAAAACAGACATGTCAGTTTGGCACACTGATGCATATCCTGCATGCAAAATATCTTGCAAGAATATGCATTCAGCATAGGATAGGCATCCCCGTCTCAAGTGTTTGTAGCGGGGAAGTCTATGAGGCCGTCCATTTCAGAACATCCTAGTGCTTTTTGATGACAAGTACTGTGTCTTTCTGCCTTCCCTTTTCCTCTTGTCCAGTTCAGAGAACAAGGAAAGATTTGTAGAAAATATTAAATAAAAATATTCTAAAGAATATAAGTATGAATGTTTATTCTTATTTGCCAAGGCAAAGAGAGAAGTTACATGTCCGAGTAAACAAACCATCAGAGCTAGTAAGTTCCTTGATCTTAGAGTAAAGACAGACAATACAGTTGTGGTCAACATTATTGGCACTCTTGCAGTTCATCCCCTTAATATCCAATATCTCCTTAAAAAAAATGGCCAGTGAAATGGCTTTGGACTATATATGCACACATATTTGACACATAAAAGAATCAAATAAACAAGACCAATTAAAAAAGGAAATAGCGTAAAAACTGGGACATTGCCAGACATGATTATTTGCTGAACTTCTATGCAATTGGTGTTTGCCACTCAATAAGTTAAGTTTATTCTTTTAATTTTTAGCTATTTTTATTATTTATGTGTTACACTTTTGTGGTGGTTGAGCATACACTGGCGATTTTTCACCTACATAAAGATTAAAAAGGAAAGTTTGTTTTTGAAGAGGTTATCTCCTTTCAGAACAAAAATTCTGACAAAAATCGTTAAAAATTTTACATTTTCTAGTTGGCTCTTATCTAGTGGTCTGACCTTATTTTTGTAGTGTAGTAGTAGTGCTGATTACTGGCACCGTTATAAACAATTCAAATCAGTTTGAACAGAAGAACCACATTCCCACTGCAGTAAAATTAGACCTACCTGTAATCAATGGCAATCAACTCACATGACTTGAACCAACCAATGAATGATGGTTCTAATGTTTAAAATGGCTACATTCATTCCCTGTTCCATTTTCACAATGGCAAAGACAAGAGAGCTTCCTGAGAACATCAGAAAAGCCATTATCACCAAACATCTAATTTCAAAGTGGTACAAGGCCATCTCCAAAGACTTTAGGATTCCTGTGTCTACAGTTTGCAATGTTATTAAGAAGTTTTCTGCTCATGGAACTGTCAAGAACTTCCCAGGACATGATGGGGAGATGAAAAATTAATCCAAGAGGTCTTTGAAGATTAGTGCAAAATGTTGGAAAAACACTACGTACAACATCCAGAGATCTTAAGACTGACCTGGAGCAATCTGGAGTGGTGGTTTCAACCTGCACCCTATGCTGTACACCAAACAAAGAAGGACTTCATGGATGAAGGCCAAAGAGGACCGCACTGCTCAGATAGACATAAAAAGGCACACCTGATCTTTGCCCAAACCTACCTTGAGAAACCACAATCCTTCTGGGAAAATGTTCTGTGGACAGATGAAACCAAACTTGAGCTCTTTGGCAATGCAGACCAGTGATACATTTACAGGTGAAGAAATTAAACTTATAAGGAAAAAAACACTCTTCCTACAGTTAAATATGGTAGAGGTTCCATAATGTTGTGGGGATGTTTTGCTGCCTCAGGAACTGGAGGCCTGGAACATATTAAAAGAATCATGAAGTCAGAGGACTACCAAAGTATTTTGGAGCGAAATGTGCTACTTAGGGGTATGTTTACTAAACTGTGGTAATCGTGAATAACGTGCGTTATGTAACGTTAACGATCGTAAGCGCAGCATAACGCGTGTTATGCTGCGCTTACGATCGTTAACGTCATATAACGCGCGTTATGATGCGCTAACGATCGTAAAGCCCCGCGGCGTGGTAAAACAATGCAGAAGGTGGAGAGAGGGTGGCGAGAAGGGGTCAGTGGGCGGAGAGGGGGCGGGGAGAGGCTCCCCTCACACTAACGTGCTGAATTTCAGGGCTGAATTCCAACGCGAATGAAAACCTGCCGTTAAAGACACATTACAGGGGAGAGAAACCATTTCAGTGTCAGCAATCTACAGCCCAGGCAGGGAAACCAAAAAAAAGTGATAAGTGTGATACATGTGCACAGAACAAAAGGGCACAGAAACACTGAAAATGACCCCAACAAACTGGAAAAAAACAATAACCAAGCTGGCCAATAGGGTATCAATGAGAAACATCAACCCCTCCCCCCCCCCAGAGTAAGCTCCATAGAACAGATATAAATCATGGAAGGGTCTATATTCCGTCCCCATACAAGGTGAATGGGCCCACAGTGAAATAGCACTGCTCAGGGTTTTCCCCACCATCGGACAGGGTTCCTATGGCGTGCACATGTCCCGCAACATCAGGGCGGGCATGTCGGAATGGCAACTGGACAGATGCCGGAAAAGGGGATACAGAGGGCCGCAGGCGGCACATGCTGTGGTGGAGCTGGGCCACAGTGCGGACTAGGGTGATGCCTAGGTGGCCCATACGAATGCTGAAACAGCAGAGCAGCCAGACAGCAACTGCTGAAGGCCCAACATGGGCACGAGTGTGTTTCCCAAAGTGTCACAGGGGATAGTACCCAACAGCTACCCCCAAGGGCACGGAACATTGGCAGGCGGGGCTGGGGGGGAGCGTGGACGTCGATGCAGGCACCCCTACCCCAGAACCCGCACCATAGGCAGCCGCCTACTTGCACACTGGATGGCCTGAGACTGCGCACCACCAACTCCATCAGCAGAAGGGCATGTCAGCATGATGGCTGAGGGATACTGGTGGGGGCAGTGGCAGCTGGCCAGAGCAGACCGTGGCCTAGCCCCTGTGTAGGTGGGTGCCATGCACTGCAACAGACAGGCCCTGTCTGACCAACAGTCATGGTATCACCAGGGAATGCACCATCTCTGTGATAACATGGTGGTGCAGTGCACAAAACCAGTGTATTCAGAAGCAGAAGGTCACAGGTTCAAGTCCCAGCTGTGGTTTCTGCCAACCCAGTCCTCATATTTTACCCACTACTATAACGTGCTAATACAGACAGAACCTTTCTTGCAGATGACGTAAACATGCCCAAAACACCTACATTTTACCCTACAGAGCACAGACACCATAAACATGCACATTACCTAGAGCAGAGCCTCCCAAATGCAGTCCTGGAGGGCCAAACACCATTCAGGTTCCATGCTGCCTCTGATAAGGATGCCTGTGCTGCATTTCTATGCGCCACCCCCATGGTATGCAGATGTAGCTCATGTATATTCATGAGGGACAGCATGAAAACCCGAACAGTGTTTTGCACCACAGGACTGGAGTTGGGAACCTCTGCCGTAAAGCAGCAGCCAACAGGGGCAGACACACCCGCACCCACAGGCCCCATTATCCAAAGCCTCCTGGAGAGGCAGGACTTTGGGCTCTGCGTGCATCTCCCAATACTAGCACTTGCATACCTTAGTAATGCCACCCTAAACCTGGGAATATGGTACACATCTATCAAAAGGTTGCTATGATTACTGGCAGATAGCAATTCCTAGGTTAAGTACAATTTTCAGAGTGAGCTGCATCATAGCAACCTTTCTGATGTCTGTGGAGTGTGCTACAGGTCTTCTGTCTGACAGTGTTTACCAATCTGGGGAGTGACTCCTACAGTATTGCGTACCATAGCCATGCCTGCACTGTGCCCAGGACTGGTGTGGTGGCCTGGGCTGCCCAACACCTCTATAGTAGCACAATGCTGGCATAGGTGTGGGGAGTGTGTGTCTGTCTATCCAGTGTATGGTGGCTGCCAACACCCTCCACAGCCCACACTGCTAGCACTGTTGCCAGTATTGGCCTGCCAATGTGCATAATGAGGAGCAGGGTACTGTGGGAATAGCCTGGATAGGGTGGCCTGGCCCGGCCGCATCTGCACAGGGCATAGGGCAATGGCTCGGACATTGTAGTGCCCAGTACCACCTGCACGGACAGGGTGGCCATAGCATGTCCTGCTGGGAGGTCACTCTCACCCTGACTGAGCAGTGACCATGGCATGGCTAGGTTTCCCCCATAGTGCTATATAGCATTTCTCTCATGTGATATTTATGGGTTTCCTTTTGGGGCCCAATCACTGACTTATCTGCTTGGTGTGTATGCTGACATCCCTGTCCTGGGTACATGCATCTTCTCCAGGACCATGCACTATGGACTAGCTGGTGGACTGTCTGCAGCTAGTATGTGTCTTGCTGGAACACCTTGCAGGGTGCAGCGGCTGGAGGCTTGTTGCTGGAGAATATCAGATAATGGTGGGGGGCAGCTGAGCATTTCCAGGCCTGCCGTCTGTCTGCTATTGTGTTATGGATGTGTACCGCTCTGTCTGTTCCCCAGCATAAGAACATAAGAACATAAGAACATAAGAAATGCCATACTGGGTCAGACCGAGGTCCATCAAGCCCAGTATCCTGTTTCCAACAGTGGCCAATCTAGGTCATACGTACCTAGCAGTTTCCCCAAAGACACAGGTTCTGCAGTGCTTGTACTAGGCCAAGCATTGATATCCTGGGTCCCTTTTTAATAGTGGTTTATGGACCTTTCCTCCAGGAACTTGTCCAAACCTTTTAAACCCAGCTATACTAACAGCCCTTACTACATCCTCCGGTAACAGATTCCAGAGTTTGATTACACGTTGAGAAGAAAATATTTTCTCCTATTTGTCTTAAATAGTTTACCCTGTAGCTTCATTACATGCCCCCTAGTCCTTCTATATTCTGATAGCGTAAACAATTTATCCACGTTTATCCGTTCCACTCCATTCATTAATTTATACACCTCTATCATATCTCCCCTCAGCCGCCTCTTTTCTAGGTTAAAGAGCCCTAACCTTTTTAGCCTCTCTTCATAGGAGTAGCCTTCCATCCCCTTCACCAATTTGGTGGCTCTTCTCTGTACTTTTTCTAATAACTCTATGTCCTTTTTAAGATACGGTGACCAGAATTGCACACATATTCAAGGTGCGGTCGTACCATGGAGCGATACAGAGGCATTATAATATCCTTTGTTTTATTCTCCATCCCTTTCCTTAGGATACCTAGCATTCTATTTGCTTTCTTGGCCGCCGCTGCACACTGGGCGGAGGGTTTTAACATGTTATCCACGATGACTCCTAAATCTTTTTCCTGGGTGGTGGTTTCTAATGTGGAGCCTTGCATCTTGTAACTATAGTGTGGGTTGTTCTTTCCTAGGTGCATAACTTTGCACTTGTCCACATTAAATTTCATCTGCCATTTGGATGCCCAGTCTTCCAATTTATCCAGATCCTCCTGCAGTTTTCCACATCCTCTTGGGTTTTAACTACTTTAAACAGTGTTGTGTCATCTGCAACTTAGATTACCTCACTAGTTATTCCCATGTCCAGGTCATTTATGAATATGTCAAAAAGTAGCGGACCCAGTACAGATCCCTGGGGTACTCCACTATTCACCTTTTTCCATTGGGAATATTGGCCATTTAGCCCTACCCTCTGCTTTCTATCTTTTAACCAGTTCCGATCCACAATAGTACACTGCCTCCTATCCCATGACTTTTTAGCTTCGCCAAAAGTCTCTGATGGGGGACCTTGTCAAAAGCTTTCTGAAAGTCCAGATACACTATATCAACCGACTCACCTTTGTCTACCTGTTTATGCACACCTTCAAAAAAACAGATCAGATTAGTAAGACAAGATCTGCCTTGTCTAAAGCCATGTTGGCTGTCTCCCATTAGGCCATGACTATCTACATGCTGTGTAAGTTTGTTCTTTATGATGGCTTCTACCATTTTCCCTGTGACTGACGTCAGGCTCACCGGTCTGTAATTTCCCGGGTCACCCCTGGAACCCTTTTTAAAAATTGGTGTTACGTTGGCGACCCTCCAATCTTCAGGTATTACAGATGATTTTAATGAAAGTTCACAGATTACCAATAACAGGTCTGCAATCTCATATTTCAGTTCTTTCAACACTCTGGGATGTATACCATCCGGTCCAGGTGATTTGCTACTATTCAGTTTATCAAATAGTTGTAATATATCTTCCCGGTGTAGCGATATTTCTCTCAATTCCTCTGCAGTATCACCTTTAAATACCACTTCAGTCTTGGGTAACACCCCTACATCTTCCTCAGTAAAGACCGAAGCAAAGAATTCATTCAGTCTCTCTGCTATAGCCTTGTCTCCTCTTACTGCCCCCTTTTACCCCTCTATCATCTAATGGTCCAATTGACTCTCTCACAGGCCTTTTGCTACGAATGTACTTGAAAAAGTCTTTATTCGTGTTTTTGCTTCCGTAGCAAGTTTCTTCTCAAATTCCCGCTTTGCCTGCCTTATCAATGCTTTGCATTTAACTTGCCAGTGCTTGTGCTGTTTCCAGTTTGTCATCATTTGGCTCTTTTTTCCATTTTCTGAAGGTTGCTCTTTTGGCAGCAACAGCCTCTCTGACCTCACCTTTAAACCATGCTGGCAGTTTTTTGGACTTTCTTCCACTTTTCTTAATGCGTGGAATACAGCTGTCTGGGCTTCGAGGATAGTATTTTTAAATAACACCCAAGCTTGCTGTAAGTCTTTAACCTTTGGAACCGCTCCTTTTAGTTTTTTCCGAACTATATTCCTCATTCTATCATAGTCACCCTTTTGAAAGTTAAAAGGTAGTACTGTGGATTCCTTTACTATCTGTCCTCCACTGATTAAATCAAACATGATCATACTATGATCACTATTGCCAAGTGGTCCCAACACCCTTATTTCTTGCACCAGATCTGGCGTTCCACTAAGGACTAGGTCCAGTATGGCGTCCCCTGGTCGGTTCATGAACCAGCTGCTCCAAGAAGCAGTCATTTATTTCATCTAGAAACTTTATCTCTTTAGCTTGTCCTGCTGTGACACTGTCCCAGTCGATACCGGGGTAATTGAAATCACCCATTATTACTACTCTGTTGTGGCTTTTGTTAGCTTCCTTGATTTCTTTGAGCATTTCATCATCCATTTGTTCATTCTGGCCAGGTGGTCGATAGTATACTCCCACTGCCATCACCTTCCCCTTCATAAATGGAATTTCAATCCATAGAGATTCTACAGCATATTTTGTTCCCTGCAAAACTTTAATCCTTTCTGACTCAATGCCCTCTCTAACATAGAGCGCAACCCCTCCACCAATTTGTTCAGCTCTATCATTACCCGATAGTTTGTATCCAGGTATCACAGTGTCCCACTGGTTATCCTCCTTCCACCATGTCTCTGAGAGTGCAATCATATCTAACCTCTCATTTAATGCTATATATTCTAATTCTCCCATCTTATTGTTTAGACTTCTAGCATTGGCATACAAGCATTTTAGAGACTGCATTTTATTAATATTAATCTGGCTATTGGTAGGCATGGGTAATTGGGAATCTTTATGCTCTGTCTGCTCCTTACTCAAGGGCATTTGGGCTACTATACTCCCTTTTGGAACCTCACTGCTTTTGGTAGTATCCTTCAAGGATACCTTTGTCCGAACCGTGCGCTCCAGGGTGACTGTCGGCTTTCCCCTATTTTCTAGGGTCCCCTCTACTGCTGCCATTGCAGGGAGGTAGACTGTGGATCTATTGGTGAGTGATCCTGTTTCCCACCCTGTGCCCCAGAGGGTGGGTTGTGTGGTGGTATATGATCTGCCCATGAGGTCCATACACCCCCCCCCCCTTCACCTACAGCAGGTAACCATGGCACCAACACAGGATATGCACTATTCTGGGTGCATCATTGCCCATAGGGACTAGACATGACCGGGACATACAGCAGGGCACAGATGTATCCTAGGTGTGTCTAACGGAACTACCTATCACACACTGATGGGGACCTGCAGCATGGCGTAGTTCAGCCATGAATGGTGCTGTGGACTTGGTACTGGGCGCCCCACCTCAACCTTAGGGTGGGAACAGTACCCGCACAATGTGACTGTCTGTGGCTACTCTGTGGCAGTACCACACACAGTCTGTTCCCCCTACCTGGCCGAGGTGCTGTGGGGGTGCATACCCAGTCTTGTGCCCATCTGTCGACTGCTGATTTGCATGTGCAGTGCATCATGGGTACGGGTGGGTTAACCCTATCCTGGTAACCACAGCATACAGTTTGTGTGGTGACGTGCAGTCCTGCAGCCAGCCAGGGCTTTGTTCACAGCCTTATAAGTTGTCCTATAGGGGACATTATAGGGTGCCTTGGCGGACAGTACACTTTCTAATGTGCCCTATGGAGTGCGTTATGGGGTGCCTTATGCGGCACCTTAGGTTATGCCACCGTGAGGGTGTGTTTGCTGCCAGCACAAATTAAAATACATGTCAAATGCCTCACCAATCACAACTTAAATGTAAAGGGTGCTGCCTCAGCCAGCCTTATACATTAGGCCCACTGGGGAATCAAACCCATGACCCCTGTACCATCCGTCAGTGTTGTAACCATTGTGCTACAGCTTTGTTGCTGTGATTGTATGCCTGCGCGCCTTCTTAAGATTAACGCGCGGTAACATGCTCTGTAGCGCTCATTAATTTATGGCGCCTTGTAACGCGCGTTCTCGGCGCGTTCTCGGCAACGATGTACCGCCCATGTCCTTATTTGGGATTTCTGTCTCTAACGCGGCTCCTAACGCAAATCGCACTAACGCAGTTTAGTAAACATACCCCTTAGTGTCAGAAAGTTAGGTCTGGGTCAAAAGTCATGAGTCCTCCAACAGGACAATGGCCCAAAATATACATCTAAAAGTACAAAAGAATGGTTAAAAAGGAAAAATGGACTGTTTTAAACTGGCCAGCAATGAGTCCTAATCTCAATCCAATCAGGAACCTTTAGAAAGAGCTGAAATCTGCCATTGGTAAAAGGAATCCTGGAAACATTCATAAACTAGAAGAAATTTTACAGTTGAAGAGTGGGAGACACTACCAGCAGACAGATGTATGAAACTTATAGATGACTACAAAAACTGTTTGGAAACTGTCATCACTGCCAAGGGGCCTGCAACCAAATATTAGTAAAGGATGCCATTAATCCTGTCCAGGTCATATTTTTTTTTCAAAAATGACTATGTCTATGTTGCACATACATCTTTTTTGTTGTTGTATACCTTTGAACATGCTATTAAAATATTATGATGACATACAGTTGGAATACAGTCAAACCTCGGTTTTCATGATTAATCCGTTCGAAAAAGTCTGACTAAAACCGAAACGTATGAAAACTGAAGCAATATTTACCATAAGAAATAATGTAAATCCAATTAATCCGTTCCAGACACCCAAAAATATTCACAAAAAATACATTTTATAGAGAATAACTATATTTTTACATACAGAAAACAATGAGAAATAAATATAAATGACTAATGAAATGGATAAATGAACATTTAACATCACTGAAAGCAAGCTAAGTACAGTACTGTACAGTACAGTATGTTAGCATCTGGCCTTAGCCACCCCTGACAAGCTGCTGTGCCCAGCTCTCTTCGGAATCACATTGGATTCAACCCATTAAAATACCTTTACATTATCTGCTCAGTGCTTCAGAATGGCAGAAAATCTTAATGATATAGCTTCAGACGTACCCTGCAAGAGAAAGAACTGCCTCCCACATTCATGCAACATCTCCTGCTTACGTTGACAGCTTTTCTTCCCTGCTACCTCCGAGCCTGAGGGGGTGCTCCAGAGAACGGGCAGGCGGTGGACGAGATCGGGGCCTTCCTCTCTGCGCAATCCTTGCCTCTCTAACTCTGACCAGGCTCGAGGATGTGTTTCATTTACGTGCTCAGTTGGCTTTCGCTTCTCATCACGCTGGCGATCGGTGAGTCCGGGGGGCAGTGCTGCCGGGACCGGGCGGGCGTTCTAGCAGTGTATACAGACCGATGTGCAGCGCGAGGGTGTATGTATTTACAGTACGTACTGTACTTTACAAAAACCGAGGCGATGTACGAGAACCAGGACAAAATCTCAGTCAAAAAAGACGTTGAAAACCGAAGCGATGTATGAAAACCGGGACAAAATCTCAGTCAAAAAAGACGTTGAAAACCGAAGCGTATGAAAACCGGGGCAAATGAAAACCGAGGTTTGACTGTATTTCCAATTATTTCTCAAGATATTGTACACAATACCTAAAATGCAAGAATGTCAATAATCTTCCCTGTTGAGAGTACAGTCCGAGGCAAAGAAGCTCGCATCCCAGAGATGAATGCATGGCTGCATGGATGGTGTCATCGAGAGCATTTTGGTTTCCTTGAAACATGTTCCAAGGGCTGCAGAGCAGAGATGCTGTCCATCTGTCCAAGAAGGGTCAAAGTGTCTTCAGAAGCAGACTGGCTAACCTACTGAAGAGGGCTTTAAACTAGATTCATTGGGGATGGCTGAAGAGAGCCCCCAGGTAAGTGAAGAAAGCCCCCATGTAAGTGAAAGTTAACATTAACCTCTGTAGAAATGGGTAATAGGGGCGACATCTGGAAAGAGGTGTATATAAATGCCCATAGCATGGGAAATAAGATCTCAGATGTTGAGGCTTTAATGGAAGAGGCTGACTTGGATTTAATGGCAGATACGGAGACAAGGTTCACGGAAAACCATGACTAAGATGTAATTATACTGGGCTATACTTTATTCAGGAAGGACAGGGTAGGAAGAAGGCGAGGTTGAGTGGCACTATGTGTAAAAAATAATATTAAAGCTATAGAACTGCAGAGCTTAAAAGGAAGAGATGAGGCACTGTGGGTTAAACTAGAAAAAGGGAAAGCAAAATCCATTGGCATTGGAGATATATACAGATTCATCTAACAGGGCAGAGAAGTGGACACAGATTTAATAGAAGACATACACAGTATTGCCATTGTACAGGACAAAGGGCCCCCACACAATGAAAGAAGAAGTGCTACTCATAAGTGATTTCAATATGCTGGATGTTGATTGGCACATCCCTGCTGCGGTGTCATCTAGGAATAAGGAGATCCTGGATTCTCTACAAGGAGAACTATTCAGGCAACTGGTAACAGGACCCACATGTGAAGTGGCCTTATTGGACTTAGTGCTTACCAACGAGGAAAGTGTTTCCGATGTTACAGTGGGCGATCATTTCGCATCCAGTGATCACCAGATGGTGTGGTTCAGTATTAGGACAAGGGCTGATAAAATCTATTCAAAATTGAGGATCTTAGACTTTAGGAAAACTAACTTTGCCAAGATGGGACAACACCTCAAAGAGTCGTTAAATGGATGGGAATAGCTGGAGGATGTAGAAAACCAATAGGCAACACTGAAAGGGGATAATATAAGGGCAACAAACCTTTTTGTTAGAAAGGTAAATAAATGTAAAAGGAAAAGGAGGCTGCTATGGTTCTCAAAAGAAGCAGCTGAAAAGGTGAAGAAAAAGAAAGAGGCCTTCAGGAAATACAAGAGATCACAGAGAGAGGAAGACAGTTATCGATATTTGGAAAAGCTTAGAGAACTAGCAAAGTAGTCAGGAAAGCAAAGCTCCAAGCTTCAGAATACACTTTCCAACCTGCACGGACTATAAAAAATTCTACAATGTAAACTAGCTATATTGTTCCGAACTCTTATATATAACATTAATGCACTTTCAAGATAAATATTGAGCTAGATGCTACCTTCCTTTTTTCACCATGGACTTGGCTCTTCAGCTGTCACCAAAAAATGCCGCGCATACGGGATACTAATTCCCCCATGTTTTATATGGGAGGGTATCGTACTGAGAGAAAATTTCCTTAAAGGAACATCCACCTTCTCCTATTGGCATGAATGCCAATCAATCTGGGCATTCAACCCCGTAGGATGTACTGCTTGTAAGTTGAATATCCATCTTTGTTCTTGAAAAACTAATTGTTGTTCTCTCGAACGACCCTTCACCCCTACCTTAACTTGTTCTATACTGAAACACCGAAGGTCCTCAAAAGCATGATGTAATTGAAGACAATGTTCAACCATTGGGGCCTCTCTCCTCTGACACTTTAATCTGCTTCGATGTTCCTGCATTCTAACACTCAAGAGGGCGGATCGTTTTTCCCACATAAATTAATTGACAAGGGCAAAATACCCCATAGACCACATGAGTGAACTGACATGTAGTAAAACTTCTCACAGGGTATTCCTTTCCTCTATAATGAAACGTAGAAACTTCCAAGGTGACTGAACAAATAGTACAACTACCACATTTATGATGACCTCGAACAGATGAAATATCCCTTTGTACAAGGGGTCGCAATTCTGTTGGACTAAGAATCTCCTTGAGGTTTTGGTGCCTTTTCCAGACACAACGAATGTGTTTGACTTCCAGTCCTTGAGTATGTTGCAAAACATTGTTGTGGCGTCGCATGATGTTCTGTATTTTATAACTGTAGGGGGAATAGGATGTTATTAAATTAACATAATCATCATCTGTACATGAATTTTGTGAATGAGATAGTAATAAATCCCGATGATTATATAGAGCTCGTTTATAAGCATGAGTTACTATAGATTGCGGAAACGGGAGGCCATTCTTAAGGTTCTGTGGATGAGCACTAGAATAATGTAATAAGGAATTTCGGTCTGTAGGTTTACAATAAATAGATGTAATCCAGGTTCCCTCTCCTTTAGTAACTGAAACATCTAAATACGTGATATTAACAGTATTCCAAACATGGGTAAACTCTATATTCTCATCCCGTTCATTCAACCACATTATAAAGGAAGTCAATTCAGATTCTTGACCATCCCAAAACATAAAAACGTCATCTATATAGCGACGCCATAATCTAATGTGGTGATCAGGATTTGCTGTAAATATCCACCGCCGTTCGAAGTCATCCATGTATAAATTTGCAATTGATGGAGCGAAAGTAGCACCCATCGCTACTCCAGATGTTTGATGATAGATGTTTCCTTCAAAAGTGAATTGATTTTCATAAAGGATCAGATCTACCAACTTCCCCAAAAAATTCTGTAAAGCCTCTGATAAATCTCCCCTTCTCGTCAAAACTTCCTGAACTATTGCATTAGCCGCCTTTTGTGGATGTTGAGTCCCGCACGTAAGACGTCATTTTAGATACCAAAGGGCGAAGAAACGAATCCAAATATACTGACAAGGGTTCCAATATCGAGCCCTTGGTAGACACAATGGGTCTACCAGGAGAGTGATGAAGCCTCTTATGTACTTTTGGAACCAGATAGAACTTTGCCAGCGTTGAACTAGCCGGGTTCAGGAACCTCCACTCCTTGTTGGTAATAAACTTATCCCGTAATGCCTGAGTCGTTAATTCAGTAATATATTTCTGTAGGCGATAGATTGGATCATCTTGCACCTTAGTATAAACCTTGTGTCTACCAAGGGCTCGATATTGGAACCCTTGTCAGTATATTTGGATTCGTTTCTTCACCCTTTGGTATCTAAAATGACGTCTTACGTGCGGGACTCAACACATTTTTTGCAACTTTTATCTCAATATGCGTGGTTGACGAGTGTTCAAGACATCAAGTTAGTGACATTAGACGTTACATCGTTGTATACGAGCATCCCACAAAAGGCGGCTAATGCAATAGTTCAGGAAGTTTTGACGAGAAGGGGAGATTTATCAGAGGCTTTACAGAATTTTTGGGGGAAATTGGTAGATCTGATCCTTTATAAAAATCACTTCACTTTTGAAGGAAACATCTATCATCAAACATCTGGAGTAGCGATGGGCTCCATCAATTGCAAATTTATACATGGATGACTTTGAACGGCGGTGGATATTTACAGCAAATCCTGATCACCACATTAGATTATGGCGTCGCTATATAGATGACGTTTTTATGTTTTGGGATGGTCAAGAATCTGAATTGACTTCCTTTATAATGTGGTTGAATGAACGGGATGAGAATATAGAGTTTACCCATGTTTGGAATACTGTTAATATCACGTATTTAGATGTTTCAGTTACTAAAGGAGAGGGAACCTGGATTACATCTATTTATTGTAAACCTACAGACCGAAATTCCTTATTACATTATTCTAGTGCTCATCCACAGAACCTTAAGAATGGCCTCCGATTTTCGCAGTTTCTCCGGTATCGCCGGAACTGTTCAGAGACATCAGATTACAAGAAACATGCGAAGTGTTTGACAGAAAAATTTCTGACAAGGGGATATCCACAATCTAGTAACTCATGCTTATAAACGAGCTCTATATAATCATCAGGATTTATTACTATCTCAGTCACAAAATTCATGTACAGATGATGATTATGTTAATTTAATAACATCCTATTCCCCCTACAGTTATAAAATACAGAACATCATGCGACGCCACAACAATGTTTTGCAACATACTCAAGGACTGGAAGGCAAACGCATTCGTTGTGTCTGGAAAAGGCACCAAAACCTCAAGGAGATTCTTAGTCCAACAGAATTGCGACCCCTTGTACAAAGGGATATTTCATCTGTTCGAGGTCATCATAAATGTGGTAGTTGTACTATTTGTTCAGTCACCTTGGAAGTTTCTACGTTTCATTATAGAAGAAAGGAATACCCTGTGAGAAGTTTTACTACATGTCAGTCCACTCATGTGGTCTATGGGGTATTTTGCCCTTGTCAATTAATTTATGTGGGAAAAACGATCCACCCTCTGAGTGTTAGAATGCAGGAACATCGAAGCAGATTGAAGTGTCAGAGGAGAGAGGCCCCAATGGTTGAACATTGTCTTCAATTACATCATGCTTTTGAGGACCTTCGGTGTTTCAGTATAGAACAAGTTAAGGTAGGGGTGAAGGGTCGTTCGAGAGAACAACAATTAGTTTTTCAAGAACAAAGATGGATATTCAACTTACAAGCAGTACATCCTACGGGGTTGAATGCCCAGATTGATTAGCATTCATGACAATAGGAGAAAGTGGATGTTCCTTTAAGGAAATTTTCTCTCAGTACGATACCCTCCCATATAAAACATGGGGGAATTAGTATCCCGCATGCGCGGCGTTTTTTGGTGACAGTTGAAGAGCCAAGTCCATGGTGAAAAAAGGAAGGTAGCATCTAGCTCAATATTTATCTTGAAAGTGCATTAATGTTATATATAAGAGTTCGGAACAATATAGCTAATTTACATTGTAGGATTTTTTATAGTCCGTGCAGGTTGGAAAGTGTATTCTGAAGCTTGGAGCTTTGCCCCCCTGAAGAAACGAGCAGTGAAACGTGGAAGCGCTTTGGTTAGACGTTGGGAACAACTTCTGCTTGGACTGTATTGAACCATCACAAAGTTTCAGAAAACGATTATAACTTCTACTATCAGATAAGCGCTGTCTTTTAAGAGTTATGCTTGAGAGAAATATAATAGACTACAGTGGTCAGCGATAACATCTGATGGATCACCTATTGTTTCTGGGAGTCTCAACAGATTGATTATATCACGGAAAATACTACAATTGGATGAAAATTTTTTTTAATACAATTGAATAATATTATAAATAAAAATAAGAAAAACTATAAGGATAGACAACAGAGTAAGGTCATTGATGCTAAGAAGACAGTCCATCCCAGCAAGTCTGGCTGGACAAATGCCTCGTAACAGACCTTGTTGCATCCTAAAATAGTTTTTCTCTAGCAATATGAAGACTGAACTCATGATTTAGAATTGAGCTGAAAATTCATATAGTTATTATTCATAGTTAGGGGTGGGAGGCAGCTGAGCTTTTCCAGGCCTACTGCCCTATGTGATGTGTACAGATATGCAATGATCTCCCTGTGAGGTGCTCACTCCCCTCTACTGCCACCATTGCAGAGATGTAGAATGTGGATCTGTTGGTGGGAGATCCTGACCCACAGGGGAAGGTTGGGTGGTGCTACATAATCTGCTTTGGGGTCCGAACACCACCCTTCACTTATAACATGTGACCATGGCACCCACACAGGATATGCACTATTCTGGGTACATCATAGTCCACAAGGCCTAGACATGATTGGGAGATACAGGTGTGTCTGAAGGAACTACCCATCACACACTGGCAATGATGGGAACCTGCAGCACAGCCTATCTCAGCCATCCCATGTACTGCGGACCTGGTGCTGGGCCCCCCACTTCACCCTCAGGGTGAGCACAGGAACCACACGATGTCACTGTCTCAAGCTACTCTGTGCCAGTAACACACACGGTCAGTTCCCCCTACCAGGCCGGGGTGCTATAGCGGTGCATACCCCATCTTTTGATCAGATGTAGGCTGCTGATCTGCATGTGCAGTGCATCATGGGTACGGGTGGGTTTACCCTAGCCTGGTAACCACAGCAGACAGTTTGTGTGGTGACCTGAAGTCTTTCTGTAGCCAGCCAGCAGTGTGTTTGAAGTTACAGAGATGTAGCCCACTGGTTACTTTGATGACTGTGGAGGCAGAGGTCATGGGTTCAATTCCTTGTTGTTCCCTTCTGTCCAAGGCAGATATTTTGCTTGCCTGTGACAGTCATATCTTTGCAGATCTGTGCTGCCAGCCCATAGTACCCTCACCACAGTTGGCAACAATCCTTATAGGGCGTTACAAGGCACCTTATTAGGCACAGTACAAGGCGTGTTATAAGGCACGTAAGAAGGTACATTAGAAGGCATCCTATGAGGCACAGTAGAAGGCACGTTATAAGGCACCTCATTAGGCACAGTACAAGGCACGTGCCTTGTACTGCGCCCAATAAGGTGCCTTATAGCGTGCCTTGTACTGTGCCTCATAGGATGCCTTCTAACGTGCCTTCTTACATGCCTTAAAACGCGCCTTATCTGACACAGCTTTAGTGCTGCCCCGCCCACTCCTTTATATGGGCATCTGTTTCATCAACGCGGAACCTAACGCAAATGACATTATCGCAGTTTAGTAAACATACCCCTTAGAGAGTTGTAGGGTGGAGTATCTTGGCTTAGGGATGGGAGAGAGAAGTGGTTGTTGTAGGTGTGTTGTGTTGCTCGAGAGTGTCAAAGTGGAGGGTATATAGATGAGTTTTGAGGTTCTTTCTGAAGGTTTGTAAGTCGCTTTGTTCTCTGAGGTGGTGAGGGAGGGTGTTCCAGAGGTTAGGGGCCAAGTAGGAGAAGGCCGTGTTGCTAGTTATCTGTCTGGATTTCCTAAAGTCACTTGGAATCGTGAATTTGTTTTTCTTTCTGTTGCGTTGGTTGCAGTTGTTATTTTCTTTGGTGATAAGTGTGGAAAGGTACGATGGGGAAATGCAATTGATTAATTTGAATGTTGTGACAAGGATTTTGTATTTTATACGACTTTGTATAGGTAACCAGTGGAGTGCATAGAGAGTTGGAGTGATATGTTCCGTGGAGTTGGTGTTCGTCACTATTCTTGCAGTCACATTTTGAGCTAGTTAGAGGCGTTTTAAGCCCTGTTTTGTGATGCCTTGAAGAATAGTATTAGCATAATCGAGGTGTGGAGTAATCATTGCCTGGGTAACTGATCTAAAATCATGAAGATGGAGTAGGGGACAAAGTTGTTTTAATAGTTTGAGTTTATAGTATATCTTTTTAGTTATTTACGCAATGTGGGATGTAAAGTTAAGGGAACGATCAATGATTACCCTTAGGTATTTCACTTTGTTTTTAACCAAAATGTTAATGTCGTTGATTCTAATTGCTGTGGGGGGAGAGAAGCTCTGGACTTTTTGTTACGAACATGGCATCCGTTTTTGTGAAATTGATGTTGGGGATGTGGTTCTCTAGCCATTTCATGACTTCCGCGAAGCAGTCAGCAAGTAATTGGGTTGGTGGGTTTGAGGTGTCTCACGGTAGATAAATCATTATGTCAACCCAGCCATACTCCCCCCGCCACCCTCTCCTCCTTCCCTCCGATCTCTGAAGAAGAAACCGCACTCCTTCTTTCCTCCTCCAAACCCACCACCTGTTCATCAGACCCTATCCCCCACCCATCTCCTACGTTCCATCTCTATCACCATTGTCCCCTCCATCACTCATATCCTCAACCTTTCTCTCTCCACTGCAACTGTCCCCGTTGACTTCAAACATGCTGTTGTCACACCCCTCCTCAAGAAACCCTCACTTGATCCCACATGCCCCTCTAACTATCGACCCATCTCCCTCCTTCCCTTCATATCCAAACTATTAGAACGAGCAGTCCACCGTTGCTGCCTCGACTTCCTCATCTCCCACGCCCTCCTGGACCCACTACAATCCGGCTTCCGTCCCCTACACTCCACTGAAACGGCACTCACAAAAGTCACCAACGACCTGTTCCTGACCAAATCTAAGGGCCTCTATTCTATCCTCATCCTTCTTGACCTTTCTGCTGCCTTTGATATCGTTGACCACAACCTTCTCCTCACCACCCTCTCCTCGCTTGGCTTCAAGGACTCCGTACTATCCTGGTTCTCCTACCTCTCCCATCGCTCATTCAGTGTATGCTGTGGTGGCCTCTCCTCCTCCCCTACCCCGCTCCAGGTAGGTGTACCTCAGGGATCTGTCTTGTGCCCCCTCCTTTTCTCTCTCTATACCCAAGGCCTCGGAGCGCTTATCTCCTCCCATGGCTTTCAGTACCATCTCTATGCCGACGACTCCCAAATTTACCTCTCTACAACTAATATTTCTCCGGCAACCCAGTCCAAGATCTCTGCCTGTCTCTCGGACATCGCTGCCTGGATGTCTCATTGCCGATTGAAACTGAACATGGCCAAGACTGAACTCCTTGTCTTTCCACCCAACTCCTCCCCCCCACACTTCCCCCCTCTCGGTCCAGGTGGATGGATCTACTATCCTTCCTGTTCCCTCGGCCCGCAATCTAGGGGTTATCTGACACCTCTCTCTCCTTCTCCGCTCATATCCAGCTTGTAGCTAAGACCTGCCACTTCTTTCTCTACAACATCAGCAAAATCCGCCCCTTTCTCTCTGAACACACTACGCTTATCCACTCCTTAATCTCCTCTCGCCTCGACTACTGCAACCTACTCCTCGCTGGTCTCCCCGTGAGCCACCTCCTTCCCCTTCAATCTATACAAAATCATGCTGCTCGACTAATCTTCTGCCAGCCTCGCCATGCCCACATTACTCCTCTTCTCAAGTCACTTCACTGGCTCCCTGTCCTATTCCGCATCAAATTCAAGCTTCTCCTGCTGACCTATAAATGCATTCACTCTATGGCCCCTCAATACCTCTTATCTCTCCCTATGTCCCCGCTCGAAACTTGCGCTCCACCAACAAATTACTTCTATCAATGCCTTTCACCCACACCACGAACTCCCGACTGTGCTCCTTTCACCTTGCTGCACCATACGCCTGGAACAGCCCACCTGCACCTGTGCGCCAGGCGCCCTCCCTGGCCTTCTGCAAGTCCAGGTTGAAGACCCACCTCTTCACCGTTGCATTCAGATCCTGACTTCCATCCTCATCTTACCCTAACCCCCATCAACATTTACGACCAAACTATAGACCAAACTGTACCACACCGTACCTTCCACAGAACTGACTAATGCTCTGTACTCTTCTAACTAGATTGTAAGCTCCGATGAGCATGACTCTGACGGGCAGGGACTGTCTCTTGTATGTTGGCTACCTCTTATAGGTTAGCTGTGCAGCGCTGCATGCGTGGCGCTTTATAAGTGCTAAATAGTAGTAGTAGTAGTAGTCATCCATGTAAATATGGTAATATACGCGGAATCTTTTAAAAATGGAACAGATGTAGATTGAATATAAATGTAAAAGAGTAGGGCAGAGCCTTGGGGAAGAGCTTGTTCTTGTTTGTAGGTATTAGAGGTTAGATGTTCCATTCTAACTTCCTGGGTTCAATCAGATAAGTATGAAGAGAACCATTTTAGGACCATATCTTTGATCCCTATCTGCTGAAGTCTGTTTAACATTCTTTGATGGTTGATGCTATCAAATGCTGCAGTGATGTCAAGGAAAATGAGTAAGAATGCATGCTTTGTGTTATCAATGCCTCTTGCAAGGGTGTCAATTAGGACTGTTAGGAGTGTTTTGATCCCATGAAAAGGGCGAAATCCGTATTGCTGTTCATCCAATGGGGCAGAGGCGCTAATATGGTCCTGTAGTTGAGTTTGGACAGTTTTCTCCAATAGTTTTGCCATGAGTGGGAGGCTTGATATTGGTCTGTATGAAGTAGGGGCGTTTATGTCAGATGTTTCGTTTTTCAGAATGGGGAAGATTTGCACGTGTTTCAGTGTGGGTGGTACGTACCCATTCGTAACTGAGAGGTTGATAATAGGGATGATAAATGAGGATAGTTCAGCGAAGGATGCTTTTATCCAGCTTACAGGGCATGGATCATGACAGGATGTGGTGGTGTTTAATTTGGTGAAGATATTTTTGAGTACGTCTTTGGTTAAATAGTAGAAGGTAGACGAAGGTGTGATATGGAGAGGGTATTCTGTTGGGTTGTTCAATTCAGGAAGTGTCTTATGTTTTAGTTTGTCCATATAATAGTTGGCTAGGATCTGAGGCGCTATTACATGGTCGTTTGAGATTTTATTAGCAATATTGTTAGTTAAAGACTGAACAATTCCAAAGAGTTCTCTGAGTTGGTTTAATGACTTATTTAATAAGTTGGAGTAATGATTTTTCTTAGCTGTATTAATACTTTCTTTGTAATACTTTTTCTGTATAGTTTGAGAGAATTTAGGTAGATGGATTGGTGGGTTTTGGATTTTGATTTTCTCCATTTACGTTCGGCTTTGCGCATTTCTGCTCTTAGTTGATTTATTTCTGGTAGGAACCATGGCACATTATGATGTGTATGTCTTTTACTATGTAGGGTGTGGGATGAATTTGAGATGGCAGCATTAGAGATCATGGTGTTCCAGTTTATACACTGTGAGATAAAAAGTACCTTCCACAAAGCAATCAAGAACAGATGAGAATCAAAACTCATAACCTTTACAACAATTTTGAAAATATTCCAAATATATTCAATACCTGCTGTGGTTATTAATCTGGTTACACCTTCATATCATCTAATCTAATCTAATTGTATATTTTAGGAAAGTACCTTAACTTTTAATTCCTGCTTCTGTATATTCAAGCACTCCAATTGAATATACAAGCATGATAATAATGTGGTTTCTTATTTTTTTGTTACTTTTCAACTTTCTTCAGACTCTAATGTAACCCTTTATCTACATATTCCTGTTGATCCTTCCCATCTAAAGCTCTGCAGGCATAGCTCCCACTGCTGGACAGGAGAAAATAGATGCAGTACAGCTTTGTTCGGTCTTACCTTTGGATGAGTTATATAATTGTATGGAAACAGAGTTTGTTTAATTTCCTGTTTTTCTTTCCCTCCCCTTGTTCTCTTATTTGTCAGGTAGTTACTAAAAATAACTAAAATAACGTGTGTTTTTGTGCTGCAAAAATAAAAAAGAAGAAAATACAAACTTAGGGGTATGTTTACTAAACCACGCTAACAGTGCGTTTTGGTGCCCCTGCACGCGTGCGCGCCCCCCGCACAAGAGCGGGGCACGTTGATGTGCGATAGAGGCTTGGAAAGGCATTTCGAGGGCGGAGGAAGGCTCCTGAGGGGCGGGGGGACGGGGTCAATGGGTGGGGAGTGGGAGGGGAGAGGCTCCCCACACAGGAGCGGGGCTGAATTCCGGACAAAAAAATACCACGAGTGAAACACGTTAGAGGCGATTTCAAGGAAAGAGAAACCATTTCCATCAGCAATGTACACCAAAACCGGGGAAACCTGCAAAACGTGAGCAGTGTGATACATGTGCACAGAACAAAATAGCAAATATAAATTGAAAATGACCACAACAAATGCCAAATAAATTATAATCCAGCTGGGCAACAGTGATATTAATGGGCAACCATAAAAAACACTC
Source organism: Ichthyophis bannanicus (assembly GCA_033557465.1). Lineage (NCBI taxonomy): Eukaryota > Metazoa > Chordata > Amphibia > Gymnophiona > Ichthyophiidae > Ichthyophis > Ichthyophis bannanicus. The sequence goes on from CM066037.1 coordinate 433,880,107, forward strand.
CCAGGAAAGCTCCAAAAAAAAGAAATGATTTATGGAAGGGTCTACGCTCCGTAGACTCATTCAAAAATCACCTATTTTTTCTTTTTGAGCTTTCCTGGGAGTGTTTTTTTTATGTTGGCCATTGCTATCACTGTTGCCCTGCTTGGTATTGGTTTTCTTCCCCTTGTTTGGAGGTTATTTATTAGGGTTATTTGCACGTTTGTCCCCATACAAGGTAAACGAGCCCACAGTAAAATTGTGCAGAGCAGGGTGTCTGACTCGTGCGTCCAGTTGTCCTATCTCCATGGACTGCAACATCTCTGTGGTCACAGTGTGGTGCAGCAGACACAGCCAGTGCCTGTAGAACCAGAGGGTCATAGGTTCAAATCCCAGCTGGGGCTCCTGCCAACCCAGTTCACATAGTTTTACACACCACTAAACAGACACTCCTTTATTGCAGAGAACATAAGCATGGTTTCAACACCTATATTTTACTTTACACTGCACACAAACCATAACAATGGGCATTACCTACAGCCAAGTCCCCCAAATTCAGTCCTGGAGTGCCACAACTCAATCAGGTTATATGCGTTTTTCCAGATAAGGACATGTCTGCATGTTGGTCGAGGGGTACAGGTGGTGGAGGGGGCAGTGGCTGCAAGCCACAGCAGACAGTGCCTTAGGCGTGTGCAGGCTGGCACTGTCCACCACAACAGACAGGCTCTGTCGGATGTACAGTCATGGACTCCCCAGGGAATGCAGCATACCTGTGGCAAAACATTGGTGCAGTGCACACAGACAGTGTGTGCAAGAACAGAAGGTCACAGGTTCAAATTCTGGTTGTGGCTCCTGCCAAACTAGTCCCCATAATTGTACCCCTCTAAAAACTTGCAGTAAAGACTGAACCTTTGCTGGTGAGAACCTAAGATTGTTTTAAAAAGTCATATTTTACCTTCAACAGTACACACCACATAAACATGTGCATTACCTACAGCAGAGTCTCCCAAATGCAGTCCTGGAGGGTCACTCTTCATTCACTTGTTATGCATTCTCCAATATAAGGCCATGTCAGCATGGTGGCAGAGGGGAACTGGTGTCAGCTGTCCACAGCACACCATGGCCTAGCCCTTTTTAAGTGGGTGCTGTGCACTGCAACAGACAGGGCCAGTCTGACAAACAGCCATGGATCCCCCTGGGAATGCACTGCCTCTGTGGCAAGACGGTGGTGCAGAGCACACAGGCAGTGCCTTCAGGAGCTGAAGGTCACAGTTTCAAATCCCATGTGTCAGCCCTGGCAACCCAGTCCCCACAATTGTCACACCACACAAATGTTTTAAAACTAACAGAACCTTTAGTGCAGATAATGCAAACATGGGCAATACATCTATATTTTCTCTGAAAGAGTACAGATATGAGAAACATGTGCATCACATAGAGCAGATTTCCCCAAATGCAGTCCTGGAGTGCCACAAATCATTCACACCTTATGATGTCTCTAATAAAGATGTCTTTGTTCATTTCCATGTGATGGTCCATGGTATGCAGATGTATCTCATGCATATTCATTAGGCACAGTTGGAAAACATGATCAGTGTTTGGTCCACCAGGACTGGAGTTGGGGACCTCTGCCCGAATGAACCGGCCAACAGTAGCAGAAATGACCACACCCACAGGCTCCATTACCCAAATCCTATTGCACAGGCATGATATTGGGCCTTGCATACATCTCACAGAACTAGTAAGTGCACACCTTAGCACTGTCACCCTAAACCTGGAAATACACTACACATATATCAACATGTTGATGTGATCAGTGGCAGATATCATTTCCTATGTTAAGCACAATATGGTTATTGAGCTGTATCAGACCAATATGTCTGATGTTTGTGGAGTGTGTCTCAGGTCTGGTGTCTGACAATGTTCCCCACCCTGGGGTGTGATACCAACAGTATTGCATACCATAGCCATGCCTGCACTGTGTCCATGACTGCTGAGTTGACCTAGACTGCAAAAACTATCTATAGTAGCACAGTGATGGCATAGGTGTGGGATTGTGTGGCTGTACATCCAGTGTGTGATGTTTGCAACACCTTACTCAGCGCACAATGTTTGCACTGTGTCCAGTGTTAGCATGCCAATGTGCATAATGAGGAGCAAGGTATTGTGGGTATACCTCCGACAGGCTGGGCTGGCCAGGATGCATGAGCACAGAGCATAAGGCAATGTATTGGGCATTGTAGTGTGCGTACATCAGCAGCACGGACAGGGTAGCCCCTGCATGTCCTCCTGGAAGGTCACTCTCACCCTGACTGAGCAGTCACCATGGCATAGCTAGGTTTGCCATAGTGGCAACAACATCTCTCTCAAGTGATATCTATGGGTTGCCTTTTGGGGCCCAATCACTAACTTAACTGCTTGGTGAGTGTGCAGGCATCCTAGTTTTGGGTGCACACATTCCCTCCAGTAATATGCACTATGGAGTAGCTAGCAGACTGCTTGCACCTAGTATGTGTAAGGCTGGCACACCTTGAAGGGTGCAGCGGCTGCAGCTTTCCTGTGTTTACTGCTGGGGAATGTCAGATAGTGGTGGTGGGCCGCAGAGCATTTCCAGGCCTGCCGTCTGTCTGCTATCACCATATGGATGTGCACAGAAATGCATGGACCGCCCTGTATGTTGTCTTGCCTCTGCTGGACCTAGGTTGACAGTTCCCTCCAGTAGCACCATTGCTGTAATGTGGATGTGTTGGTTGGTGATCATGAGTTCTAGTGGTCAGTTTGGGTGTTGCCACAAAATCCGTCTATGGGTCCGAGCCGCATACCCCCACCCCCACAATCACAAAACTAATGTGGCCATGGCCTCCACACAGGATATGTCCAATGTGGGTGCATCAAATTGCTCAAGGGCTAAACGTCACAGAGAAATAAGAGATTGACACAAGTGTATTTGGCAGTGCATCTACAAGACCTACCCATCACACACTGTCACTGATGTCGACTCACACCATAGCCTATCTCAGCTAAGCCAGGTGCTGTGGACATGGTGCTGGGTGGCCCCTCTCACTCTCAGGGTGAGCACAGGACCCGCACAATGTGACGGTCAGTACCAACTCTGTGTCAGTAACCTACATGCTCAGTAATCCCTACCAGGCTGTGGTGGGTTTGGGGCTGCATAACCCATTAGGCTGTTATTTGTAGACTGCTGATTTACATGTGAAGTGCATCATGGGCATGTGTGTTTTAATCCTATCTTGGTAAACAAAGCAAACTGGTCATGTGTTGGCCCTCAGTCCTACTGTAGGCAGCCAGGGGTTTGTTAGCAGCTATGGCAGTGGATCTGAACCAGTCCTCCTTGAAACCCTAGGCAAGTCGGGTGTTCAGGATAGCCCTAATGAAGATGCATGAGATATATATGCATTACAGATAGCCTGCTAACCTGAGTGGTGTGTGGCCCACCAGGGCTGTATGTGAACACCCCTGCCCTACACCTCTGTCATTAACGATTGTAAGTGGGCAAGGTGCAGATGTCCAAGACATCAAAAAGGTTAGATAGAATGTGTCACATGCCTCTTTGCTTCCCACCACCACCAAAATATTTTATATTATACAACATCTTGGTGGTGGTGAGAATTGTGGAAGTATGTGACACATTCTATCTACCCTTTTCATGTCTATGACATCTGCGCTTTGCACACTCACACTCCTAAATGACAGAGGTGTAAGGCAGGGGTCTCCAAATCCAGACCTAGAGGGCCACAAATCCGTCAGGTTGGCAGGATATCTCTGATGCATATAGGTCTCATGCATATTCATCAGGGCTATCCTGATCACCCGACTGGCGTAGGGGTTCAAGGAGAACTGGTTCACAACCACTGAGCTATGGAGATGTTGCCCACCTGTGACGTGACAGCGTGTAGAGCCATAAGTCATGGGTCTGATCCTACCATGGGGTAATTTGATATGGCTTTCTGAGGCCTTTTCCCTTTGTAATGTCATTTGGTGCAGCCACCAACAACACCCTCAGTGCTGTAGCCTGAAGCTTCCTCAAAAGACCCCTATAAGGTGGCTGAAATTGAACATTAGAAGGTGCTGTGGCGTACCGTGCACCTCATATTGTCCTCTCTGGAGTGCCTCATAGGGTACATGATGTGGCACCCTAGGTTATTGCATTGTCCCAGTGTGTTTGCCTTCAGAACAAAAACAATAACCAAAGGCCCCACAAACCACTGCTGATATTAGAGAGTAATGTCCCAGCAAGTCATATTGATTAGGGCAACTGTGTGAAGGAAAACACGAGTTCTGTACCATAAGGAGGCATGGCAACTAATGTGCTATACCTCTGCCACTATGTCTGTATGTCAGCACACCTACTTACGATCTACGTGCATGTCCGTCGCATGCCAACCTCCATCAGCTCATTATGTGTGCTACGCAACCTAATGTGGATGTCAAATGTCCAGATCCAAATGCCCCCCCCCCCTTATGCCATCCGGCACATCATTGCTGGGCTCACATTGAGATGAACTATTGAACATGATCTATTGGGGCACATATCCCCATATCACCAGGGTGACTGGGAGCCCACTCTGATGTGCTCTGTGGACTCCTGTGGATAGGGAGGTTTGTTTTCTTCCCTAAGCACAAACAACCATATCACCAGGGTGACTGATAGGCCACTGTGATGGGCTCTCATGACCCCTGGGGATAGGGAGGCTGTATTAAATTGTCTAAGCACACACAACCATATCTCCAGGGTGAATGATAGCCCACTGTGATGGCCTCTCAGGACCCCTGGGGATAGGGAGAATGTATTGAACTTTGAAAGCACACAGACCAATATCACCAGAGTGACAGGTGACCCACTGTGATGGGCTCTATAGTCTCCTAGGGATAGGGTGGATGTATTAAATTGTCTAAACACACACAACCATATCACCAGGGTGATGGATAGCCCACTGTGATGGGCTCTCATGACCCCTGGGGATAGGGAGGCTGTATGAAACTGTTTAATCACATACAAACATATCACTAGGGTGACTGATAGCCCACTCTGATGGGCTCTCAGGACCCCATGTTGTATTAGCAGTTGTATTGTCAGTCAGTGCAATGTGAAAGTCATAGTACCTCACATCATACAAAAGCCTAAGAACCATTGTGGAAGTGTTGATAAGTTCCAGTCCCAAGTGTGTAAACACGATAAGATCATAAAATATTTTATTTGTTTTAAATAAGTGAAACACAGCAGTGTATATGCAAGTTGTGTTGCGCATGTGCGCAATTCTTTCCGCCAAACTGAGCGTGTATTTGCGGGGCGCATTTGGACGTCATATGTCGCTCAACTGCGCCAGTTGCGGGGCGCATTTGCACGTAAAATGTCGCTAAACTGCACCAGCTGCGGAGCACAGTTGGACGTATTACGTCGCTAAACTGCGCCAGTTTTGGGGCGCAGTTGGACGTCATACGTCGCAAAACTGTGCCAGTTGCGTGGCGCAGTTGCACGTAAAACATCGCTAATCGGCGCCAGTTGCAGGGCGCATGCGCATGCCTGACGGTGCGTGCAATCAGGTGATAATATCTCAAAATGGCGACCAGAACAAGAAAGCCCGCTTTCACACCTCGTGAGCTCCGCCAGCTGGCTCAGCTCATCGCTGGCAGGCAGGACAAGCTCTTCCCTGGGGTCACCAGGTACAGGGACATGGCCAAAGTCCGCAGGGCCTGGGAACGGCTCCAAAGACGTTTTAATCGCAATGCAGAATTCCCAAGGGAGGTAAGTGTATGGGGACAGGTCATTACAATCACATATATATAGCCTGTGTTCATTGCAGATGTCCATGCTGTTGTGTTTAGGTAGTGTGTGTCAGCAATATGCAGCAGCTGAACATACATTCCATATTGTCTTTGTATCAGATGTGAGTGATTTGCCCTGTACCCAGGTGGTGATGGACATGGTCACAGAGGTCATGATGCTATCCTTGTGAATTGACAGCTGCTGCTGTGGACGTGCAAAAACATACTGTAATGAAGCAAGCCCATAGATCAGCTTAAGTAGATCAAAACTACATCATATGGATATGGTGGGATCTGTACCTGCAGGGAAACACCTTTGGTCCACCACAAGGGTTGGTTAAACGTAGCATAAATGGTATGTCAGTCACCCTGGTGATACGGGTTTTGGTGCCAATGTTGTTCAATACATCCCCCTATCCCCAGGGGTCCTGAGAGCTCATCACAGTGGGCTATCACTCACCCTGGAGATATGGTTGTGTGTGCTTAGACAATTTAATACATCCACCCTATCCCCAGGAGTCCAGTGAGGCTATCACAGTGGCCTATCATTCACCCTGGAGATATGGTTGTGTGTGCATAAACAGTTCAGTACATCCACCCTATCCCCAGGAGTACAGTGAGCCCATCCAAGTGGGCTATCATTCACACTGGTGATATGGTTGTGAGTGATGAGACAATTTAATACATCCACCCTATCCCCAGGTGAATAGAGAGCCCATCTGAGTGGGTCACCTGTCACCCTAGTGATATGGTTGTGTGTGCTTAAACAGTTCAATATATTCTCCCTATCCCCAGGAGTTCAGTAAGTCCATCACAGTGGGCTGTTAGTCACCCTGGTGATATGGTTGTGTGTGCTGAAACAGTTCAATACATCCACCCTATCCCCAGGAGTACAGTGAGCCCATCCCAGTGGGCTATCATTCAGCCTGGTGATATGGTTGTGTGTGCTTAGACAATTTAATACATCCACCCTATCCCCAGGTGAATAGAGAGCCCATCAGAGTGGGTCACCTGTCACCCTGCTGATATTGGTCGGTGTGTTTTTAAAGTCCAAAACATTCTCCCTATCCCCAGGGGTCCAGAGAGCCCATCACAGTGGGCTATCATTCACCCTGGAGATATGGTTGTGTGTGCTTAGATAGCTTAATACATCCACTCTATCTCCAGGAGACTAGAGAGCCCATCAGAGTGGGTCACCTGTCACCCTGGTGATATTGATGTGTGTGCTATCAAAGTTCAATACATTCTCCCTATCCCCAGGGGTCCTGAGAGCCCATCACAGTGGACTATCATTCACCCTGGAGATATGGTTGTGTGTGCATAAACAGTTCAATACATCCACCCTATCCTCAGGAGTACAGTGAACCCCACGCAGTGGGCTATCATTCATACTGGTGATATTGGTCTGTGTGCTTTTAAAGTTCAAAACATTATCCCTATCCCCAGGGGTCCTGAGAGCCCATCCCAGTGGGCTATCATTCAGCCTGGAGATATGGTTGTGTGTGCTTAGATAGCTTAATACATCCAGCCTATCCCCAGGAGAATAGACAGCCCATCAGAGTGGGTCACCTGTCACCCTGGTGATATGGTTGTGTGTGCTTAAACAGTTCAATACATTCCCCCTATCCCCAGGAGTCCAGTGAGCCCATCACAGAGGGCTGTCAGTCACCCTGGAGACATGGTTGTGTGTGATGAAACGATTCAATACATTGTGGTGGCGAAGCTAGCCCAGTGCCTATGGAAATAGAGAAAACACTAGCAGTTTCCCCCAGTCAGAAGGAAAGTGCAGGGAATTGTCACTTTAAAAGTGCAGCTAAGAATGAAAAAAACCTGTCCAAAGCTGCTGTCCTAAGGCCACGCCCCAGCTCCATGGTAACTGAGGGTGGCAATCTAAGACAGCTGGGGGCGGGGTGGAAAGATACAGGCCAGACCCACTCATATAAGCCCCAGAGAACTGGGAGGAGTGAAGCAAGAAGGAGAGCTGAGTCTGATTCAGAGGCGGAGTCTGGGAAGGAACCTCAGTCTGAGCATGAGCATCAGCATTACACGAGGAAGAGAGATGGAAGGGCTAATCTATGCAGGAACCAGCATGGCCAAGGAAGTGGCAGTGAAACAGTGCTGAGGAGAATCCTAAAAGGAACTGCAAGTAAAGATTTTAGCCAGGAGTCTAGAGAAAGGTTCTCAGACACCATTTTGAGGGAAGAGTATCCCCAAAGCCAGCTCCAGAGTTTGGACTGGTACCAGGGCTATAGGAAGCCTGCAGTAGGTTCAAAAACCCGGAGGTTTAAGCCAGGAGAGATTGCTGGGAGTGACTCAATCATAAGGGCTTACCAGGAGACGCTGAGTCCAAGAATCTCACCTCAAGAAGGGCTGGTAAGAAAACCTCTTAACAGAGAAAGCCTGAATGCTTTAAAACTGTTGAAACGTTTGGTAAAAGATCAGGAATTACCTTGCTTTGATAGCAGCTCTGAGTCCCGAGAGAGGTCTCGAGGGGAACAGCTGATTAGGTTGTTCAACGAAGCTTGTGATAAGGAAGCTTATCATAGCTCAGGTAGGAGCTATAGAAAAGATGATGTGACTCTGAACAAGCAACCTGTCAGTTCTGGTAGAAGCAAGAAAACAGAGTTTTCACATAAAAGACTACCAGTCCCAGAATGCACCAGGTTTCCAGCAGCCATGAGAGGGGCTGAAGTGAGGAAATGTGTGTGCAATCAAGAGAGCTATGAGGTAATCCCTAAGCACTCATCTCAAAGGGCAGGGCCTGATTCAAGACAGCTGCACTGTGTTAGGGAGCAGCACACATTAGGAAAGAATAAGAATAGAGATTATTCTTCAGATAACAGTTACTACAAGCTCCAGCCCAGATTCAGGGAGAGTTGGAAGAACAGCTTCAGCAAAAGCCACGCAGATAGAGAGAGAAGGAAACTCTCTGGAAGGAAGAGAAGAAAGGCCATTGGAAGGTCTGGGAGATTCCAAGGCAGTACTCATACTGGGAGGTATTCCAAAAGCCAGCAGAGTCCATTGGACTGGATTCAGCCAGAGGAATGGAGTGGCAGAGATAGGAATCACCAGTGGCTACCTGGAAGAGAGAAGACTGCACGTGGAAGGGACTTTCAGACCAAGGCCAGAAGGTATGTGAGAGGAGATCCAGTGTCCAGGGATCAAGATTGGAAGGCTGGACATCAGAATTGGATTACATATTGGCCAGGCTTTACAGAGAGGAATTATGATGGCAGGAGAGGCTCAGGTATGAACACTGATCCAGACCCTATCTATAATAGAGAATGGCAGCAAGGGAATAAGCATTCTCATGATAGTGCCTTAATGAAAGACTCATCTGTGCCAATGTATGATATTGACCCTATGATTGTTGATGAAGGGGGAGATACAGCAGATGAAAATACAGTTTATATGGACTGTTCTCTATCTAAATGCTATTACTAGTTTTCTCTGAGCAAACACATCAGCCATCACAAAGAAACCTAACTTTGTTCCTTATTTCCACTGCAAACAGCTCTTAAAGCAGGATTTGGGCTCACACAGTAGCAGCCAGCCAGCTAAAGGCTTTCAGCTGGTCCATTGATAGTAATTAGGGCTGCACCTGATTGTGTGTGTGAGCAAGGGAGAATCACTGCAGAGATCGGCGTGGAAAATAAGCAGAAGTTAACCTAACCAGCAAAGTTTATTCTTTACTTTGTGCCTTTGTATTTGGTAATTATTTGCTAAGAAAACATTAGCTAATTGCCTGACAAGCTGAAGGTTGTTTTCTGGTTTACTTTGTGACTTTTTGTTATCCATTTTAAACACTGCAAGCAAGTAACCTCATTTATAGTGCTATCAAGCATACATGTGCTGGGTGAATTAAACCCCATCAATAAAAGAAGTATTTTATTGATCTTACCACTTGGTTTCACAACTGAAATTATTGTCATCAGCTGTGTTTGGGAGTGAATGAACTACAATACCCACAATACCTTGCAAGAATCATATGAATATATGCATCGTCAAGATTGTGTAAGTTCTCACCCTAGGCAGCCGTCTGACAAAATGGCGTAGTTGGCAGGATTGCTCTTGCACCAAGAGGATTTACTTGTTGTGGATTACAAATAAAAGTCAAGTTTAAAGCTGTAAGAAGATTTCTTTCCCTCATCTGCACTTTGGAAGAAAAGTGGTGGTTCCAGGAAGCTGTCCCAGAGGAAAAGACCCTGTGCAAAGTGGGATTCATCACTGAGACAAGGTAATATGTACCTGGGCATGTCTAGTGGTGGATGTGTGTAAGCACAGGGGGTAATTGAAAAAAAAAAAAAAAAAAAAGTTGAGTTGAAAAAAAAACCACACCTGGTTGGAAGGTGCTGCTCTTGGGTTTTTCTTTTTTCTTTTCTTACAGGGGTCAAGATGGATCCGACGGAGATGGCTCAGTGGATGGCAGCCCAATTCCGCAAGCAGCAGGAGCTGTCACAGCAGGCCCAGGACACTGCTATGAAGGCCTTAATGGAACAGCAGAAACCAGTGCTTGATCTGGTGCAAGCTCTAGTTCAGCTGCAGAGCCAAAGTGGAACAGATGCAAGACCAGCAGTTAGTACTGGTGCACCACATGTGGACACTGTGGGACTCAATCAAGGGATTGGGGCATTTAATTTTGGGAAATTAACTCCAGAAGATAATGTTGATGATTTTCTAGAGTCTTTTGAAAGAGTGGCACAGGCTTTAGCATGGCCAGAGACCCAGTGGGCAGTAAGGCTGGCAGCCTCATCAACTGGTGAGGCACTAGCAGCTTACAGAGCAATGCCAGCAGCCCAGGCTTTGATTTATAAGGATGTAAAGGCAGCTATTAGAGATCGCCTAGGGTTGTCTATTTCAGAGTATAGGCGAATGTTTAGAGCTGTTACATTGAAAGTGGGTGAGACACCCAGGGCTCTGAGTCAGAGAATTAGAAGTCTAGCTGTAAAATGGTTAGAGCCTGAGCAAAAGACAGTAGAAATGTTATTAGATAGTATAATGCTGGAACAATTTATGCTTGGGGTACCTAAAGATTTGAATGTTTTTCTTATACAGCAAAATTGCCAAAATCTTGGAGAGGCAACCATGCTAGCAGAGAGATTCTTGGAAGCCACGCAGGCTTGCCATAGAATGGGTGGCCCTCTAAAGATGGATGCTGAGGCTAGATGTGCTGTATCAGAAAAAGGAATAATTAGGAATGTTTCTAAAAATGAATGTACTGTATCAAACCAGATGACACAGTGGAATAGAAAGAAATGTTTCAAGTGTGGGAAATTGGGACATTTAGAGAAGAGATGCCAGACACACACTAGCTTAATGGGTCTGGATTTAAAACAACCCAAGGAAGGATTTCTTTTGATGGTTGATGTGCAAGGAATTACCACAAATGCATTATTAGACTCTGGGGCAGACCAGAGTATGATGTCAAAAAGGCTTTGGAAGAAGATAGAGGCCCAAGAAAGATTTGTGCCTAGAACCCCTGAAAGCCAAGTTCACATCAGATGCGTTCATGGTGCTGCAACATCATATCCCACCTATAGGCTTAAGGTTAAGTGCCTGGGGGAACAAGAGGAAGTCCTATTAGCAGTAGTGCCTAGGCTACCCTTTGATTTGGTCCTAGGAAAGGACTGGCCAAGATTTAAGCAGGAACTAGTGAAAGGGCTAGGAAAGAAGGAGGGAGAAGGTTTAATAATGGAAATGGCTCCCGGGCCTTTCTTTGGAAGTCCTCAGTCCCTAGCTAAAAAGATGGTTAAGCTTCCAGAAGGCCAAACTATGGGTAATAAGAGGGGCCTTGTATCCACCCGCTCGCAGGCTAAGTTAGAGAGCCAGCAGAAGGAGGAGGGGGAGCAGGCAGTGTTATTAGGAGATTTACCCTCTCATGATGATTTAATAACCCCATCATCTGGTAAAGTAAGAAAGTTGAAAGCACAAAAGCGGCGTGAGAGACTTTGCAGAGCACAGGGTAGGGCTGAGATGTTAGCTGGTCAAAGTTTACCCTGGGTGCCAGCTGAGTTGGTGGCAAAGTTTCCTAACTTTCCACAAGAGCAGCGAGCTGATCAAGCTCTCACCCGAGCTTTTAAGTATGCTCAGGAGGTCAGGGAGGAATTGCCCAGATTCAGACTAGATAATGACATATTATATAGAGAGAGTCAGGACCCCAGAAATGGTGCCATACGTAAACAATTGGTGGTACCCACAACTTTCAAAGGGCTAGTACTTAGACTAGCACATGATCATCCAGTGGGAGGTCATAAAGGTATGCAAGGAACGCTGGATCAAATACTTGTGCGTTTTTACTGGCCAGGTATCTTCAAAGAAACTGCCCAGTTTTGTGCTGCATGTCCAGCGTGTCAGCGAGTTACAGCGGCTCACCCACCGGTGGTGCCATTGATCCCCATGCCAATCATCACAGACCCAATTGGTCGCATTGCCATGGATATTGTAGGCCCATTAGTTAAAACGCCCCGAGGTTTCCAATACATCCTAGTTATGGTAGATCAGGCAACAAGGTTTCCCTGGGCCATACCATTGAGGAATGTTTCTGCAAAAACAATAGCTTTAGAGCTAGTAAAATTGTTTTGTGAAGTGGGATTCCCAAGAGAGGTGTTGACTGACCGAGGGTCCAATTTTGTATCCAAATATTTGGCCCAGGTCTGGGATGCCTTTGGCATTCGTCACGTGAAAACCTCAGCCTACCATCCACAATCAAATGGTTTGGTGGAGAGATTCAACCAAACTCTCAAACAAATGTTGAGAAGGGGGTTAGCAGGAGAGGTAAAAGAATGGGATATGTTATTACCCTTTGCCTTATATGCCTGCAGGGAAAGAATTCAAGTGTCCCTAGGTGTAACTCCATATGAGTTGATGTATGGTAGGGCTCCACGGGGTTTGTTGGATATTTTGAGGGAACAATGGATTGATCCTGAACCAGGAAGTCAGGAGGTGCCACTGTTTCTACGTGACTTGAGAGCACGTTTGAAAAGGACGTCGCAGGTTGCTGAGAGGAACCTGCAGGACAGTCAAGTTCGCCAGAAAGGGTGGTATGATAGAAAGGCCAAAAGCCGCCAATTAAGCATTGGTGAAAAGGTTTTGGTTCAAGTAGCAGGAACTGCTCCAAAATTTGAGGTTCAGTGGAAAGGGCCATGGGAGGTTGTTAGACAAGTAAGCCCAGTGTCTTATATGGTAGAAAATGCCAGAGGGCGTAGGCAGACCTACCATATTAATGTACTTAAGTCTTGGAGGGAGAGGCCTGTAGATAATGACCTTGAACCCAGTCAGGAAGTAAGTGAGCTTCAAGAAGATAACACTCTCGTAGGTATTACGGACTGTAGAGAAGAAGTTTCACCAGTAAAACCAGTCCGTAATAACTTAAGCAGGGGGGTATGTGATAAGGAAGCTTATCATAGCTCAGGTAGGAGCTATAGAAAAGATGATGTGACTCTGAACAAGCAACCTGTCAGTTCTGGTAGAAGCAAGAAAACAGAGTTTTCACATAAAAGACTACCAGTCCCAGAATGCACCAGGTTTCCAGCAGCCATGAGAGGGGCTGAAGTGAGGAAATGTGTGTGCAATCAAGAGAGCTATGAGGTAATCCCTAAGCACTCATCTCAAAGGGCAGGGCCTGATTCAAGACAGCTGCACTGTGTTAGGGAGCAGCACACATTAGGAAAGAATAAGAATAGAGATTATTCTTCAGATAACAGTTACTACAAGCTCCAGCCCAGATTCAGGGAGAGTTGGAAGAACAGCTTCAGCAAAAGCCACGCAGATAGAGAGAGAAGGAAACTCTCTGGAAGGAAGAGAAGAAAGGCCATTGGAAGGTCTGGGAGATTCCAAGGCAGTACTCATACTGGGAGGTATTCCAAAAGCCAGCAGAGTCCATTGGACTGGATTCAGCCAGAGGAATGGAGTGGCAGAGATAGGAATCACCAGTGGCTACCTGGAAGAGAGAAGACTGCACGTGGAAGGGACTTTCAGACCAAGGCCAGAAGGTATGTGAGAGGAGATCCAGTGTCCAGGGATCAAGATTGGAAGGCTGGACATCAGAATTGGATTACATATTGGCCAGGCTTTACAGAGAGGAATTATGATGGCAGGAGAGGCTCAGGTATGAACACTGATCCAGACCCTATCTATAATAGAGAATGGCAGCAAGGGAATAAGCATTCTCATGATAGTGCCTTAATGAAAGACTCATCTGTGCCAATGTATGATATTGACCCTATGATTGTTGATGAAGGGGGAGATACAGCAGATGAAAATACAGTTTATATGGACTGTTCTCTATCTAAATGCTATTACTAGTTTTCTCTGAGCAAACACATCAGCCATCACAAAGAAACCTAACTTTGTTCCTTATTTCCACTGCAAACAGCTCTTAAAGCAGGATTTGGGCTCACACAGTAGCAGCCAGCCAGCTAAAGGCTTTCAGCTGGTCCATTGATAGTAATTAGGGCTGCACCTGATTGTGTGTGTGAGCAAGGGAGAATCACTGCAGAGATCGGCGTGGAAAATAAGCAGAAGTTAACCTAACCAGCAAAGTTTATTCTTTACTTTGTGCCTTTGTATTTGGTAATTATTTGCTAAGAAAACATTAGCTAATTGCCTGACAAGCTGAAGGTTGTTTTCTGGTTTACTTTGTGACTTTTTGTTATCCATTTTAAACACTGCAAGCAAGTAACCTCATTTATAGTGCTATCAAGCATACATGTGCTGGGTGAATTAAACCCCATCAATAAAAGAAGTATTTTATTGATCTTACCACTTGGTTTCACAACTGAAATTATTGTCATCAGCTGTGTTTGGGAGTGAATGAACTACAATACCCACAATACCTTGCAAGAATCATATGAATATATGCATCGTCAAGATTGTGTAAGTTCTCACCCTAGGCAGCCGTCTGACAAGCTGCAGAATCTGATTGCTCTGAATGTGAGTCAATGGAAGTTGGAGAAGGTGATAGTGAATTAAGTCAACCTGATCAAGAAATGGAATGTGATTTATCCATAAGGGTAAAATGAGAATCTTCTGAGTTATAAGCTTAAAGAGATTCCAGTTTGTTTTATGTGCATGTATGTTCTGAAAAGGAAAGAAAGTTTTAATTAGTGTGGCTGCTGTTTTAAAAGCAGGAGGCTTGTTAAGGAGGAATGCCTAAAGTCTCTAGAGCAACTAATTAAAACCCTGATTAAGTTGAAGCAAAGAAGAAAAGTTTATTACATGAGTATTGCTGTATGAAAGTCTTCAATGGACAATTAATTGCAGTAAAGGACTGTGAACTGAAACCTTTATTTTGAAGAAAGCAATCATTGCCTTGTTGAAGCAAGCAAGGGCAATTGATATCTGTGCAAAGTTTACCAACCTTTTATTTCCTGTGGAAAAAGTCTTTACATGTGTTATGCCAAGCTTCCTTAGAAGTTCCTGTTAAACAAGGGAGGCGAATAAAATTTCCTGTGTTGCTTTCAAACCTCGGCTAAATCTCTTTATTACAACTACAATCAAATGCTCAAGGAACTACAACTCCCAGAGGCCTTTGCCCTAGGAGTTCATATTAAATAAATATTGAAAGTACAGCCCCCTTTCCTCGTCAGGCAACAGCCTAGGCGGGGGAAGGTGGCGACAACATCCACCCTATCCCCAGGAGTACAGTGAGCCCATCCCAGTGGGCTAACATTCACACTGGTGATATGGTTGTGTGTGCTTAGACAATTTAATACATCCACCCTATCCCCAGGTGAATAGAGAGCCCATCTGAGTGGGTCACCTGTCACCCTGGTGATATGGTTGTGTGTGCTTAAACAGTTCAATATATTCTCCCTATCCCCAGGAGTTCAGTAAATCCATCACAGTGGGCTGTCAGACACCCTGGTGATATGGTTGTGTGTGCTGAAACAGTTCAATACATCCACCCTATCCCCAGGAGTACAGTGAGCCCATCCCAGTGGGCTATCATTCACACTGGTGATATGGTTGTGTGTGCTGAGACAGTTTAATACATCCACCCCATCTCCAGGTGACTGGAGAGCCCATCTGAGTGGGTCACCTGTCAACCTGGTGATATGGCTGTGTGTGCTTAAACAGTTCAATATATTCTCCCTATCCCCAGGAGTTCAGTAAGTCCATCACAGTGGGCTGTCAGTCACCCTGGTGATATGGTTGTATGTGCTGAAACAGTTCAATACATCCACCCTATCCCCAGGAGTACAGTGAGCCCATCCCAGTGGGCTATCATTCACCCTGGAGATATGGTTGTGTGTGCATAAACAGTTCAATACATCCACCCTATCCCCAGGAGTACAGTGAGCCCATCCCAGTGGGCTATCATTCACACTGGTGATATGGTTGTGTGTGGTTAGACAATTTAATACATCCACCCCATCCCCAGGTGAATAGAGAGCCCATCTGAGTGGGTCACCTGTCACCCTGGTGATATGGTTGTGTGTGCTTAAACAGCTCAATATATTCTCCCTATCCCCAGGAGTTCAGTAAGTCCATCACAGTGGGCTGTTAGTCACCCTGGTGATATGGTTGTGTGTGCCTAACCAGTTCAATACATTCTCCCTTTCCCCAGGAGTCATGTGACCTGCGTAAGGTGTGTTGTCTGTTATCCTTTTGCAATGGTGTATACAGCTGTGAGATGTGCTAGGACATCCAACCCCCAGGGGGCCAGAGACCGGATTGCAATGGTGGGTATTGTGACAAGGCAGAGCTGTCAGAGCACAAGAAAAAGGCTTTTAAACAAACTTTTTCCTCTGAACCTGCCAGGAATACAGGGCAGCTGAGGGTTAAAACCTCAGCGCACAGAGTTGCAGGGCAGGAGAGAAAAGAAAGGGAGCCCGATCAGCAAGATCAGCCCGAGCAGCAGGATCAGCAAGATCAGCTGGATCAGAGAGGAGATCAGACGAGGAACGCAGAGAGCTACAGGAGGAAGGAAAAAGGCAGAATAGGAACTTACCTTTGGCAAAGCCAGAAAAAGGGGACTCCAGGAGTGCAGATACAGCCTTGGAGTCAGGCATTCTTGGCAGAGGAACAGAAACAGAATCCTTATCCAAAAGGGGCCGAGCTCAGAGCAAGCAGGACCAGCTGGGATCCAATTACCTGGACCATTGCCAGCCACCTTGCAGAGAGAGAGCCACGTCTCTGGGGAAACAGCCGAGAATCCTCCCAGGAAGGGATTGCCCTCAGGAGAAGCTGAACCAGGTCAGAAAAACTTATAAGCCTTTTAAACAGAATATAGAGTCTGTGTCAGACAGAGACAGAAGTAATTCCTCTGATAGTTTACCTTGCAATATTGGCAGTGAACGTGGTAGAACTTGTAAGCTAGAAGCCAGCACAGGTGCACGTCAGCTAGCTCATAATTGGCAGCAGCGTGATTCAAGCACCGATACTGAGCTGGAGGAATGGGAGATAGGTAGAGTCCCTGAAAAGCCTAGTTACAAGAAACACGTAGTTCCTCAACAGGGAATAAGGTACAGGAAAAAGGAAGAAGGAAGAAATCCTTATGCCCAGCTCTTTAAGAGGCTGAATAAACAGGTATCCTTACAAGACTGCAGGACAGGCAGTGAGAGGGGAGGGTAAAGCAGACATAAGCCAGGAGCTAGGCAGGTGCGAGTGTATTGGTGCCGCACTTGGTGTGTTTTCTTTTGTGTCATTTCAGCAACAACGGGATGGAGCCCGCACACCTGATGTCGTGGGTAGCGGAGAGGTTCCAGCAGCAGGAGGCGAGAGCAGCGCAGACACAGGAACGCATGGCGGAGATGTTCCAGGCGCAGCAGAAGCCGGTGATGGATCTGCTGACTTCATGGATTGGAGAACAAAAGGAGACGACTCAAGTACTGAGAACTGTTTCTAGTTCATTAGGAACTAATGCAGGACTTGGACAGTGTGGTCAAGGAAGGTGGTCATTAGGACCAATGTCTAAAGAAGTCGATATAGATGACCATATCGAAGTCTTTGAACGCATTGCTATCATGAGCGGATGGCCAAAAGAGCATTGGGTCATCAGATTCGCTACTTCCCTAACGGGAGAGGCATTAACAACATACAGAGAGATGCCCAATGATCTGGCTACTGATTATGACGCTGTGGTCAAAGCCATAAGAGAAAGGCTGGGCCTAACACCGGTGGTGTACCGTCGCCGTTTAAGAGGGTGCAAATTAAACCCGGGCGAGTCACCACAGGCTTTATGCCATAGAATTAAAGCGTTAGCGCATAAATGGCTTTCACCAAGTAACAGGAGCCTTGACACTATTATGGATGATATTGTACTAGAACAATTTCTGGAGGCAGTCCCTAAAGAAGTACAATCTTTCTTGGTTCTACAGGACTGTAGAAGCACTAAAGATGCCATCACGCTAGCCGATCGCTTCTTTGCGGCAGAGGCAATAAGACAGCGGGGGATGGGTGTTTCAGAACAGTCAGTCCTGAGAATGCCAGTAACAAAGGGAAGAACTATGGTGGGAGAGTGTCCATCTAAGAAGCCCTTGTTTAAAACTGGGTGGGAAGAACGTAAATGTTTTCTTGCGGTCAACAGGGACACCTGAGAAGAAATTGTAAAGCTAAGCTAGCACTAGTGACTACTCCTTCCAAAAAGGTGGGGGAGGGATTCTTATTAGCAGTCACTGTTAACAACGTCCAGATTGAAGCGCTGTTAGATTCTGGCGCTGACCAGTCAATGGTCTCAGAGAAATTCTGGAATGAGATAGGAACCCCGGATGAGTGCCCAGAAAGACACCCTGAAGGAAAGATTAAAATTCGCTGTGTACACGGTGCGGATAGGCCTTATCCGGTGCACACAGTGGTGGTGGACGGTCTAGGGGTAAAGAAAGATATCCCAGTAGTGGTGGTGCCTAACTTACCCTATTCCTTAGTTCTAGGTAGGAATAGTCCACAGTTTAAGGAAGGCCTAGTACAAGCGTTAGCCGTCAAGGACGAAGCTGACCTTCTTATAAAAGGTAAAAACTCAAGGGGACGTAAAGAGGATCAGGACATATCTCCCTCTAAAGAAAGAGGTGGTATAGGACTAGTATCTACATGCGCCCAAAGTAAAGACCGTCACGAGGATCAAAATTCTGTAACAGATCCCTTAGCAGAATTACCCTCACATAGTGGGTTGATAACTCCCTCTCGGGAGCATGCAAAACTTAAGAAGGGGGAAAATCGCAGGGAGAAACAGTGCAGGTCCCGTAGTCGGAGGGAACTAAGGGCAGGACAGGAGTTACCCTGGGCTCCGGCCCAATTGGTAGCAAAATTCCCTTCATTTCCCGATGAACAAAGGCAGGATCCAGCCTTGACCTATGCTTTTGATAAGGCTAATAAGAAAGCACGGTCATTACCCTATTTTCACTTAGTTAGAAAGGTGTTATATAGGGAAACCTTGGATCCACATTCTAAAGGTACCAGGAGGCAATTAGTAGTGCCCAATACCTTTAAAAATTGGATTTTGCGTTTAGCGCATATCCATCCCTTAGGGGGCCACGAAGGAGTAGAAGGCACCTTGAAACAGCTTTTGAGTCGTTTCTATTGGCCTGGCGTTTATCGCGAGACCACAAAATATTGTAGAGCGTGTCCCGAATGCCAGAAGGGCACCCCCTATAGGCCAGTAAAACCACCCCAGAGATCTAAAAATCGATGGGTAGAACCCGCTACGGAAGAGATAGAGAGACCCCAGTTTCGAAGAAATTTAGGAGCCTGGGTACAGCGTACATCTCAGGTAGTAGGCGAAAATCTGACCTCCAGTCAAGGGAGGCAGAAAAAAGATTATAACCTCCGCACCAAACCTAAGCGTTTAGAAATTGGTGAAAAGGTCATGGTAGTGATACCGGGTCGCAAACCAAAGTTTGAAAGCACCTGGAGGGGACCCTGCCGGGTTATCAAACGAATAGGACCCACCACTTACACAGTAGAAACCAGGAGGGGGAAGCAACAAAACTTCCATGTGAACGTTTTAAGGCCCTGGCACGAACGGGTAGCATTAGCTCGTTTAGCTACAGTTCCTGATCACGAATTTAGCTACAGCCACCAGAGAAGGATTCTGGGCTGTTCTGAAAGTTTTCAGACAGCACGGAATATCTTAAATGGGGGGTTGTGTGACAAGGCAGAGCTGTCAGAGCACAAGAAAAAGGCTTTTAAACAAACTTTTTCCTCTGAACCTGCCAGGAATACAGGGCAGCTGAGGGTTAAAACCTCAGCGCACAGAGTTGCAGGGCAGGAGAGAAAAGAAAGGGAGCCCGATCAGCAAGATCAGCCCGAGCAGCAGGATCAGCAAGATCAGCTGGATCAGAGAGGAGATCAGACGAGGAACGCAGAGAGCTACAGGAGGAAGGAAAAAGGCAGAATAGGAACTTACCTTTGGCAAAGCCAGAAAAAGGGGACTCCAGGAGTGCAGATACAGCCTTGGAGTCAGGCATTCTTGGCAGAGGAACAGAAACAGAATCCTTATCCAAAAGGGGCCGAGCTCAGAGCAAGCAGGACCAGCTGGGATCCAATTACCTGGACCATTGCCAGCCACCTTGCAGAGAGAGAGCCACGTCTCTGGGGAAACAGCCGAGAATCCTCCCAGGAAGGGATTGCCCTCAGGAGAAGCTGAACCAGGTCAGAAAAACTTATAAGCCTTTTAAACAGAATATAGAGTCTGTGTCAGACAGAGACAGAAGTAATTCCTCTGATAGTTTACCTTGCAATATTGGCAGTGAACGTGGTAGAACTTGTAAGCTAGAAGCCAGCACAGGTGCACGTCAGCTAGCTCATAATTGGCAGCAGCGTGATTCAAGCACCGATACTGAGCTGGAGGAATGGGAGATAGGTAGAGTCCCTGAAAAGCCTAGTTACAAGAAACACGTAGTTCCTCAACAGGGAATAAGGTACAGGAAAAAGGAAGAAGGAAGAAATCCTTATGCCCAGCTCTTTAAGAGGCTGAATAAACAGGTATCCTTACAAGACTGCAGGACAGGCAGTGAGAGGGGAGAAAAGCAGATACAAGATCTCCTCCACCATTTAAGAGCATTAGACTCGAATAGGCCAGAGAGCCAAGGCGCTCAACTCAGCGACGAAGAATCCATGCAAACTGACATCCCATTGTCTGATCACAGTAGCTCTGAGATGGAATGCGGGATTTGCCAGTGTGACTTTTAAATGTACAGCTTAAACAGAAGCAATGTTTTAAGGCTGTTTTAAAAGCATGTAGAGAATAGAGTTTAAAGTACAGACAGGAAGTTGTCTGACTGCTGATACTAGTGAAGTGCATAATTCTAAGGCTTGAAGTGAATTATCCATGTGAAGGTGGAACAGGAAAACCACGCTTGTTGGAAGTTCTTTATTGAATGCCTTGAATGAGTATCGCTGTTAAGAAAGTCTACAGTTGTTTGGACTACAGTAACCTGAGAAGTATCAGGGAACATTTGTACAGGACTTTATTTGCTTTATCCATGTTGTTATCCTTGAATATCTGTTCTGGGGTGAAGAAAACCTGCTGGGAACAATAAACCTATTGTTTACCTTCAAATTGCTTTGGCTGTGATCACTGGGCCTACAACTACAATTTTGCTCAACCAGAGAACAGCGATAACAAAGTAACATATACGACGCTGTAACCAAATACACTGCGTCACAAGTTGGTGTAATTGGTAAGACGAGGCGTCACAGTATGTCATTTACATATTGTGGTAGGTTATGGCAGGTAGGTTGTACTTCTCCCATAGTCTGTGACGTCACCATCTCATTGCACATGTCTTTTGAAGTATCCAGATGATATGCTTGGTGCAGATGTCTATGTGTGTATCAGTAAACCATCCCCATGAGCTAGGAGATGTGATTTTAGAGACCAGTAACAGTGCCATGTCCCCCTTACTTTATGCAGAGTTAGGTCACACATCTTCCTACCTGCTACAAATCCATAACCTTACAGCAGATGAACAGCACTGATGGTTTGGGAAGGAAACTGTCACCTGTTGTGGTCGGACATCACACCCAGAAACACCCACATGAGCACAGGTGGCAATAGCATAATTTGGTTGTTTGGCCCCTGTGCATGCTTTTGCACAACACACATGCTGTCAGCATACAAGGCCCAGGTCATAGTCACATAACAACAGAATATAGGCCATACCGGGTCATTCCCACGTCCTTCACACACAATATGTTCTCAGCAACAGTGTCATAACTAGGTTTTACGTAGCTTGCAGGTTCACCATGAGCGACACATTACACAATGTTTCTAGTGGGTCAAACATTGATATCCTGGGCCCTGCAAAAACACAAATGTCATGGTAGTCGCCCCTGGCAAGGTCAATAGGGCCATCCACACAATGTTTCATTTAGGGACAAAGCATTGACGTTTGCTAGGATATAATGTTGCCATTGGGTTTATTTTCCAGGACGTGTGTATCTTATGTCAAAAGAAATGGCTTCAAAAGGTCAAATACGGGGTTAGGGGGGTTAGCATGTACAACATCATTGTCATTCACAATGTGGATGGTCATGCAATGTCATGCAAGGGGGCCTCAGGGTACTGCAATGATGTGTTCAGGGTGGCAGGCACAATGCAGATAGGTGACACTGCACACATGTCCAGAGACACAGCTACGTATGCAGGTGGCACTGGGAACAGAAAATGGACCAGCACAATCAGGACTTAGTCCTAACATGTGGGTGTCATCAGTACCGACAGAGACTGTGTGCAAACAGTCTCCAGTGTCCAATAGTAAAGCTATTGTAAGCAACCCACAGCACCTGTGTACGGTCAGCTTGCCTTTACCAAATGGCTCTCCCCAATTAATGGCTTCCCACAGATCCAGCAGCTCATTGTACCTGGGCTTGCAGGAAAAAAAATATTGTAGTGAGACTCCTGTGGCACTGTCATTTTGTTTCTCTATATTGTTACAAATATCCCGTAAAGTAGAAATTCCAAAAGGTCAACACCACCAACACAATGAATCTCCTGGGGTGAACAAAACCCCACTTTGAAAGATCAGCCCCGGTTTGACATTAGGCTTTGATGCCACATCAACCAAGGGAAAGCCCCCCAGGGCTACAGAACATATGTTGATAATGTGCAGGTATTGTCTCAGTCACTGCCAAACATGTTTGATGTTTAGATTGCTAATGGCTATAGCAGTATATGTCTGATTGTATGGCCAGGGGGATGTTAGCCAAGAGTGGTTTGCAGGTCAGATCATCCAAACTTAGTACCCTCTTCCCCACCAACGTGGCCTTGTACCCAGACGTGTCATCAAGGCCATACTCTTCCTCCTGTGCATATCAGGTAACCAAGCACAAAACTTTCAATTTCAGAAAGGGAAATATCCCTCATGAACAGTGTACTGTCTCTGCCATTGCCCTTGAGGTGCACGCTCCAGCCATACAAGCCAAGTGGCAGTACCTAGCCCCCGAAGCCACTATTGAACTCCATGATGTTATAGATCCCTCATCCTGGTCCAAGAAACCTGTTCCATTCTCTGGCCACCTGGCGTTGGCCAGTACTCATACACAGACATCATCAGTGTTGTTTGATCAGAGAAATGTGGCCATTAAACACAATCAGCCAGGTCACCATGCGGCATCCATGACCCTCGTTCCAACACAGACCCTGCAAAGTGAAACAACGGTTGGTGAAGCAATTGCATGAGTGGCATTGACAAATGCAGCGTGGGGGCTGCTGAGTACTGGTATCTACACACCGATACCATGACATAACGATACTGTGGCCAATTGGTATCAAGACATCACTTTACCTGAGCCTCCAAAAAGAGTTCACAAACAGTCACCTGAGGGGTTTGATGACTGTGACAGCTCAGAGGGTAACGATATACCTCTCAAGGACAAGGCTGCCTCTCCCAAGAGGAGAATGTCCCCTGCAAAATATATATTATTCCGGGATCTCAACACACATGTCGTTGGGGGCATCTGCATGTCATTACTATCAAAATGTGAGCACAGGCCACGGGATATATAGATTCCCCAATATTAACCAACTCCATAGGGGCCAGACATTCTGCAAGTACAGCAGATTCTAAGGATTCTCATTTTGAGAATGTGGAAGATCCCTCCTATCACCTCTGCACAATCCAACATGTGCCGCTGTCACCTGGTCTGCAGGAAGGAAACCTCCCAAATCACTCCATCATGGTTGAGTGTGCTAGGAGGAGACGTAAACGGTACAAACATGACGCTACCAAACCTCCTATTTGGGACTGTACTACTTTAGTTGTCAGTGGTCGATGTGTCGTCCAATCATTCAAGCTGTCAGACATGACAGGTGCCTATAACCTGTACATGGGAATGTTCCTGATGGAGGCTCAAATAAGATATACTATTGATGACTTCACATCTCGTACATCATAAAGGCCACCACTAAAAAGCACCTGTTAAGCATGTCCTGCAAATTTCATATGATGTGATCAGTGCAGCGTCTGACTGTGTGTCATGCAAAGGCAGAGTCCCTGACATTGCTATTGGGGCAAGGACATCAGGCTGGCTGCAAGTCTCTCACCTGCAACAATGTGTGCAGGTGAACTGTTCAACATCCCCTGTACTGTTGACAAATGTAGTCTTATAAACCAGCAGGTCAATTTGACTTTAACAAATGCTTAAAATATTGTAGATTCTGCAAAGATGAGAGTTGTAGAAAAGCACTTCCCCTTCACAAATGAAATGATACGACAGTCCTATGTGCATTACGTCCAATCTGCAGTACAAGCTTGTAAAAAGGGTCAAGAAGCTACTATGCAACAAAAGCAAACAGCTTGTTAAGAGCAGCAGACACAGCAGCCTCAGCGCCTACAGTGCTTTTGCCTCTGTGATGGAGTACCTGCCCTCCCTGTGTGAGACCATGCCGGTCCTAGGCGGTTGCCTAGACCCGGGATAGCCTGGAGTTGTGGTAAATAAAGGACACTGTAGTCGTGATCCAAATGAAATTAAAGTTGGGTTTTATTCCCCTTCCCTTGAGGATGTCGTAGAATAAGGGACAACATAAAGAACGGTTGTTTTCACCAGGGTAAAGGATGTTTAACCAATAATAATCATGCTTCTTTCCAGCAATAAAGTCCAACACTTTTCAATGTGCAAAATACAGTTTCTTTCTTGCTCTTTCCATTTAACAAAGACTCTCTATTTCATCAGTCACGCATACAGCACATTCCATCGGTTCAGGGATATTTTCTGAGCTATTGCTCTCCCATTGCATAGGGCTAGGACCTGCCCTGTATAAGGACACTGAGCCCCTATGAAGCTGCTCTCTGTATCTTGCCCTGGGGAAACCTCAGTTGCCACCCGTTGGAGCTGCTTTTGTAAGTCCCAGATATCAGGAGCTGTGCTGGGGATTTCTTCCCATGGCTTGGGCCAATAAGAGTTCCCTTGCCGGTTATAAGCCTGGCTTCTATCCCGGAGACTCCCTTTTCTCCCCTTAGCAGAAACAGGGTACTTATCTTTTCCTTTGGAGAAGATGGTCTCAAACTCCTCTGTCTCCAGCCAAGGCTTTCTTTCTGCCCTGCAGCCTGCTCTTCTGTGAGAACCCTGGTTACGATGTCTGGCTGAGGGAAACTCACTTCCTGCTTCCTGTGTGCTTCTTTGGATGTGACCTCTGCCTCCTGTTAACTGGACAGTTTGCCTTGGTGTGAGGACCCCTCTGCCTGGGAAGACCTTGCTGCAGTTTTGCTTATCCCACCTGGGTTTGCCAGCCTGCCTTTCTCCAGCCCTGGTTCTCCAAGGTAACATGTCTTCCTGCAATTGCTTGGGATTTCTACTCTCACCTTCTCTCCAAGCCTGCCTGAAACAGCAGTCAGAGTTCCTTTGGTCTCTGCTTTCCTCCTGGCATTCAAGCTCCGGCTCCCGCCCTAATCCAGGCTCCAGCTTCCACTGCCAATGCTCATTCTGCTGCTTCCAATTCTCTTTCTCCTTTCCAATCTGCTTCCCACTCCAACTCTCTTCCTCCTCCTTGTTCCCCCCCTGTGAGATTTCCCACCTGCTTTTATCTCTCAGCTCATCTAACGTGGAACGTGAGTCTGAGTCCAGGTGAGCCTGATTGGCACTCTCAATTCTTACTGCGTCACTAAAACCCTGTGGAAAGTTTGTTTTCCTTTTCCCTGCCTCACTGCACTGTGAATGCTGCAACTGCACCCGTGGCTGCAAGGTAAGCTCTTCTTCCTTTTAATTTCTTAATATTTCAGGGTCTGTGTTTTCTAACTCCTGACAGGTAAGCCCTTCCTTCACCTTGTCCTTTAGTGTGTCAGGCTTAGTACTGTCTGGCTCCTGACAAGTAAGCTCTTCCTTTACACTGTTCTTTAATGTTTCAGGCCTAGTGCTGTCTAGCTCCTGACAAGTAAGCTCTTCCTCTGCACTACCCTTTAATATTCCAGGTTTTGTGCTGTCTACCTCATGATATATCCCCCCTCTTAAGCTATTTCGGGCTGGGGAACATATGTCCTTATAGCACGAAATACAGGTTACGACAGCCGCCTGGACCGGCCGCTGTACCTTGTGATAAGGAAGCTTATCATAGCTCAGGAAGGAGCTATAGAAAAGGTGAAGTGACTCTGAACAAGCAACCTGTCAGTTCTGGTAGGAATAAGAAAACAGAATTTTGCCATAAAAGACTACCAGTCCCAGAATGCACCAGGTTTCCAACAGCCATTAGAGGAACTGAAGTGGGGAAACGTGTGTTCAATCAGGAGGGCTATGAGGTAATCCCTAAGCACTCATCTCAAAGGGCAGGGCCTGATTCAGCACAGCTGCGCTGTGTTAGGGAGGAGCACTCATCTAAGCAGAATAAAGGTAGGGTTTATTCTACAGAGAATGATCCTCATCATCTTCATGATCAACTTGGATATCCTCATCCTCAGTTTCATCTGGAGGATCATCAGAAGCAGAAGCCAAACCGGACGGACAGAGAGGGCAAGAAACCCTTTGGAAGAAAGAAGAGAAAAGCCTTTGGGAGATCTAGAGGAGTCCGGAGCAGTACGTATACTGGGAGGCATTCCAAGGGCCAGCATACACCATTGGACTGGGGAAAACCAGAGGAATGGTGCTGCAGAGCTAGGACTCTCCAGACGCTACCTGTGAGGGAGACGGCTGCACTGGGAAGGGACCCTAAGACCCGTGCCAGAAGGTATGTGAAGAGAGACCCAGTGTCCAGGGATATGGATTGGAAGGCTGGACATAAGAACTGGACTACATACTGGCCAGGCTATATAGAGAGGAACTCTAACAGCAATGGGAGCTCAGGTATGAACACTGATCTATGCCCTAGCTATAACCTTGAAAGACAGCAGGGAAATAAGTATTCTCCTGAAAGTGCTCCATTGAGAAATTCATCTGTGCCAATCCAGGATATTGAACCCATGATTGTTGAAGAAGGGGGAATGATTGCAGATGAAGGATGTGTTTACATGGATTGCTCTCTGTCTAAACTCCTTTGGTGATTTTCTGTTACAAAGTACAGCAACCATCACAAAGAAATACAAACTTGTTCTTTAATCTACTCAGAAAAGCTCCTGAGTAGGATTTTTAGCCACGCAGTAGAAAGCAAGCCAGCTAAGGGGTTTCAGCTGGGTAACTGCTAGCAATTGAGCCTTACCTAATTGCTTGTGAGCTCTGAGGGAATCACTTCTGAATCTATGTGGGAAGATATAAGAAGTTAACCTGAAAAGAACAGTTTTTCTCTTCTTTGTGGCTTTTGTTTGTTGTTTGATACACTGCTAAGAAAATATTAGCTAAAGCCTACAGAAAAGACCAGTTTGTTACCAACCAGGTCTTATTTCTTTTGCTTTGATTGCCTGACAAGTTCAAATGTTGTTTTCCTGATTTTGTTTTTCCAAGTTTAACACTGAAAGCAAGTAACCTGATTTATGTGCTACCAAGCATATCTGTGTTGGGAGAAATAACCCCATAAATAAATATCTTATTGGCTTTACACTTGAGCACAACTAAATTATTGTGAGCAGCTGTGTCGGGTGTGAATGGACTGCATTGACCACAATCCCTTGCAAATCATATTGACATATGCACTTGCCAAGACTGTGAACATTCTCACCCAGGCAGCCGTCTGACAACCTGCAACTTCCCAACTGCCACTGTCCGCTCTTGCCAGGGTTTCAGGACGTTGATGTGATACACCTGACGGCGTCCCTTGTCTGTTTCGACCACATAAGAGACTGGTCCCTTGCGATCTATTACCGTGTAGGGCCCCCTCCACAGAGCTTCAAATTTCGGCCCCGGGTCTGCTACCATCACAACTACCTTATCCCCAATTATGAGCTGACGGGGCTTTTTCCCCCGGTCGTAATATTTCTTCTGCAACCGTTAACTACCCTGTAAATGCTGTTCTGCCGCCTGTGAGGCCCTCTGCAACTGCGACCTAAGTTCCTGTAGGAACTGCGGTATTCCTACTTCCTCTCGTTTTGGCTCCACCCACTGATCCCTTAAAATGTCAAGTATGCCCCCTGGAGCTCGGCCGAACATTAGCTCGTATGGGGAAACTCGTAATGAGGCCTGTGTGCACTCCCTGCTTGCATACAAAGCAAATGGGAGCATAATATCCCAATCGGCCAGTTTCCCGTCTAATCCCCGCCTTAATAATTGTTTGAGGGTCTGATTAAACCGTTCTACCATCCCGTTGGCCTGGGGATGGTATGCTGATGTTTTCAAGTGACGGATCCCGAAGGCATCCCAGACTTGGGTCAAGTATCGGGATAGGAAATTGCTCCCCCTATCTGTTAGCATTTCCTTCGGGAACTCTACTTCACAAAATATCTTGATAAGTTCCCCCGCTATTGTTCTGGCTGAAATGTTCCTTAGCGGTATAGCCCAGGGGAACCGGGTGGCCTGATCCATGATGACTAGGATATATTGGAACCCTCTAGGGGTCCTTACTAAGGGACCGACGATGTCCATCGCCATCCGTCGTATAGGTTCGGCTATAGTGGGTATTGGTATCAAAGGCACCCCCTTAGGTCTTGCGGCAGAGACCCTCTGGCACGCAGGGCATGCCTTACAGAAACGCTTGGTTTCCTGGACCACACCTGGCCAGTAGAAACGGGCCAGTACCTGGTCTAGGGTACCTACGACCCCTTTATGTGCCCCTACCGGATGGTCATGGGCAAACCTCATCACTGTTGCCTTAAAAGGAGTGGGTACTACTAGCTGTTTCCTCACAGCCCCAGTCTGTGGATCATTACTTTCCCTATACAACTCCTCTTCTAGGAAAAACCTGGGAAGAGCATCTCCCTCGGACTGGGCATATTCAAAAGCGCGCCTTAAGGCAGGATCCGCTTTTTGTTCCTTTGCAAATGAGGGAAACTTTTGTACTAGCTCTTCGGGTACCCAGGGAAAACCTATCCCCTCTCCTGCCCCTGCCCTTAGCTGGGCCCTATTGTGGCGCTCTTGCCTCTTATCACCCTTACTTTTCTTAACTACTTTCTTTGGAGGGTTGATCAAACCTTCATGGCTGGGTAGTTCTCCTAGCCCTTCCTCTAGGGGTGTATTTTCTTCTTCTTCCTGCAGTGCAACTTCTTCCTCCGAAGGAGGGTCACTATCCTCCTCGGGTTCAAAGTTCTCCCGTGAACTGTGGGCCTGGGACCTTGTGGACACTAGTCCCCTTTTCTCTTGCCTGCCCTCCCCTATGCCCCTATAAAAATGTGGCCAATCTTGACCTAAAACTATGTCATAGGGTAAATGGGGAATTACTTCTACTAGGAGCTTCCTATATGTGCCTAGTGCTTTTACTAACACCCTATATTGAGGATAAGAGGTGGATGACCCGTGTATACAACGGATCTTGCTATTGCCTTCCGGCTGATTCAGGGGAACTGCCTCACTGTCCTGTAGAAAACCCCAAACTTTTTCTGACACCATTGTTTGTTCAGCTCCTGAATCTACTAAAGCCTTGGCCAACACCCCCTGCACTTCCACCTCAAGGCGAAAGCCTTCTTGCTTGTATTGTGCTTTTTCACCCATTAGTGCTGTGCGCTCTCTGCATTCATACCTCTTGTGACCCCTCCTCCCACATTTAAAACATATTATGCAAGAGTCATGCGCTATACCTTTATTTCTACATTTTTCTGTAGTTGGTATGCTCAATCCTGGGTCTTTCATAACTCTACCAGAGTTTGCCATGCCACGCGAGCCGCTAGCCCCTCCTTGGGATCCATGGGCTACCTGAGCCTCCATGAATCTCTCTGTTAGGAGAGTAGCCTCGTCCGTCGTCTGGCAGTTCTGTAGAGTGAGGAATGACCTTACCTCTACAGGCACAGCTTCACAGAATTGCTCTAACACAAGCATATCAAAAATACTTTCCATTGTCTTCCCTTCTGGCATGAGCCACTTCCATACAAGGCTACGAATCCGCTGGCCTAGTGCCTTCGGAGTTTCACCCTGTTGGATCTTCGTAGCTCTCAACATTCTACGGTATACCATAGGCGACAGGCCTAGCCTATCCCGTATGGCTGCTTTCACATTGGCATACTCATTAGCCTGGGCGGCCGGCATAGCCTTGTATGCCGCTAGGGCTTCTCCCGTCAGGGAGGTAGCTAGGCGAACCGCCCATTGTTGCTCGGGCCAGCCTGCACCACGAGCTACACGCTCAAAGGCTTCCAGAAAATCGTCTATATTGTCTTTTCCTGACCACTGTCCAAAAGACAAAATGCCACATGTCTGTGGGCCTACCCCACCAAAGTGTCCTTCGGTTTTCCTTTCGGCTTGCCGCTCCTGCAGTACCGCCTGCAACAAGTCCGTCAGCGGCTTTTGCTGTATCTGCATGGCGGCTAGGACTTGTTCTTGGCACTGCTGGGCAAGTTTGCGTTGCTTCTCAAACTGGAGCCCCATCCACTTCAGGATATCCGCTGGAGACTCCATGATGGCAACCTGCAATAATCAGAGAGAGAAAAAAAACCCCAAGTGCGGAACCTCTCTTTTTTTTTTTTCCACTGCTCCCCCACTGAGATTTTCAGTCTCTCCGATACCTCCTCAGAATCCCACCCTGGCTGTCCCAGATACTATTACCTGATTCAGGTGGTGATTCTGGCCTTGAGAAGGTCTTTGACTGCTCCCGGTTCCTGGGGTTGTCTGGGTGTGGTTCCACCTCCGTCCTGGTTGCATCCTCTGGCGCTGGTGACTCCGTCCCTCTTACACGGTGTCCTCTTTTTTGGCATCCAAGAACTATGCCATTTGTGAGACCATGCCGGTCCTAGGCGGTTGCCTAGACCCGGGATAGCCTGGAGTTGTGGTAAATAAAGGAAACTGTAGTCGTGATCCAAATGAAATTAAAGTTGGGTTTTATTCCCCTTCCCTTGAGGATGTCGTAGAATAAGGGACAACATAAAGAACGGTTGTTTTCACCAGGGTAAAGGATGTTTAACCAATAATAATCATGCTTCTTTCCAGCAATAAAGTCCAACACTTTTCAATGTGCAAAATACAGTTTCTTTCTTGCTCTTTCCATTTAACAAAGACTCTCTATTTCATCAGTCACGCATACAGCACATTCCATCGGTTCAGGGATATTTTCTGAGCTATTGCTCTCCCATTGCATAGGGCTAGGACCTGCCCCTGTATAAGGACACTGAGCCCCTATGAAGCTGCTCTCTGTATCTTGCCCTGGGGAAACCTCAGTTGCCACCCGTTGGAGCTGCTTTTGTAAGTCCCAGATATCAGGAGCTGTGCTGGGGATTTCTTCCCACGGCTTGGGCCAATAAGAGTTCCCTTGCCGGTTATAAGCCTGGCTTCTATCCCGGAGACTCCCTTTTCTCCCCTTATCAGAAACAGGGTACTTATCTTTTCCTTTGGAGAAGATGGTCTCAAACTCCTCTGTCTCCAGCCAAGGCTTTCTTTCTGCTCTGCAGCCTGCTCTTCTGTGAGAACCCTGGTTACGATGTCTGGCTGAGGGAAACTCACTTCCTGCTTCCTGTGTGCTTCTTTGGACGTGACCTCTGCCTCCTGTTAACTGGACAGTTTGCCTTGGTGTGAGGACCCCTCTGGCTGGGAAGACCTTGCTGCAGTTTTGCTTATCCCACCTGGGTTTGCCAGCCTGCCTTTCTCCAAGGTAACGTGTCTTCCTGCAATTGCTTGGGATTTCTACTCTCACCTTCTCTCCAAGCCTGCCTGAAACAGCAGTCAGAGTTCCTTTGGTCTCTGCTTTCCTCCTGGCATTCAAGCACCGGCTCCCGCCCTAATCCAGGCTCCAGCTTCCACTGCCAATGCTCATTCTGCTGCTTCCAATTCTCTTTCTCCTTTCCAATCTGCTTCCCACTCCAACTCTCTTCCTCCTCCTTGTTCCCCCCCTGTGAGATTTCCCACCTGCTTTTATCTCTCAGCTCATCTAACGTGGAACGTGAGTCTGAGTCCAGGTGAGCCTGATTGGCACTCTCAATTCTTACTGCGTCACTACAACCCTGTGGAAAGTTTGTTTTCCTTTTCCCTGCCTCACTGCACTGTGAATGCTGCAACTGCACCCGTGGCTGCAAGGTAAGCTCTTCTTCCTTTTCATTTCTTAATATTTCAGGGTCTGTGTTTTCTAACTCCTGACGCCCTTCCTTCACCTTGTCCTTTAGTGTGTCAGGCTTAGTACTGTCTGGCTCCTGACAAGTAAGCTCTTCCTTTACACTGTTCTTTAATGTTTCAGGCCTAGTGCTGTCTAGCTCCTGACAAGTAAGCTCTTCCTCTTGCACTACCCTTTAATATTCCAGTTTTTGTGCTGTCTACCTCATGACACCTGGTCCTCCAGGGAAATAAACTGACTGCAATCACAAGAAGATTATGACACATCACCCACAGATGTAGCCAGATAACATCACAACCCTGGACTGTGTCCATCATAGCAGAGGGTATAGGCATCATGCACCTTGCTGTCCGCCTCCAACAATAGTGGCCACATTCATTTAGCAAACCTCACCTCACATAATTCCTAAGCTAACACATCGTCTAAGTCAAAGAGCAATGGAAGAGGTATCTCATCTCTAACATGGTTGTGGCTTTGCAAACCACAATATCCTCAGAAATATAGAAGAAGGAGGTCACAGACACATCTGACATCTTAGAGAACTGAACCAGTTTCTGTTCCTGAGGACATTCCAAATGACCTTGGGAACTAACATAATTGTTAATCAACACAAGCAGATATGCCTGTGTTGTTTACATTACATTGATGCGTACAGAAATCTTCTTTGGCCACAAGCACACCGAAGGTCCCGTTGTTCACCCCATCAAGGACACCACGAGCTCAAAAATGTTTTCCCCACACCCGTGCCTCAACACTCACAGTATTCACAAAGTGCATGTCTGTGTTTGCTGGCTTGGTCTGTCCCAGGGGTTTATTTTGGTGGCCCTACGTGGACGACTGCCACATCCTGCCACAGTCACAAACACATGTCCAGGCATCTCTCCCTTCCACAATGCTTGGAGGTCAATATGTAGGCCCAATCAGCTACCTGTAACGATCTTGTCAGACTCCTACCTGAACCCTGCAGTTCATAGGTGCAAGGCTAGATAGCAGACAAACAAAGACATACGTCACTCAGCCTCACTGTCCTGGCATTGTGCAACGTGTTGGGACAAACATACAACAAACGCATCTCTCACCTCAAGAAATGCATGAGTTGCTGAGTCAAATGGCATCTACGGTGCTTGTGGATCTGTACACCTGTCTCCATTTGAGACCAGCCCAGTGGTCACACTCTCTGCCTAGTGAATGCAAGCAACAGGATATGTCTCAGATGTGACAGTAAATGGAAACCCCATACCCTGTGTCTTGAATGGTGTTGTAGAGCACAGACACTGATGAAGGGCACAGTCTCCAACAAACCCCTCCTCAGATAGCATTAACAATAGATGTGCCTAAGTGGCCTGTGCTGCTCAGGTTCAGGACACCTCCATCCAATGCACCTGCATATGTCACTAGAGTCAGTTCCACAACAAGCTGTTTGCGCTCTGAGCAATTCAGCAGGATATTAATGTCTGCCATTCACTCCTACAGACCAATGGACTCTGACATGGCGGCGACAGTCAAGTAGTTATGGTCTAGGTAAACTAACAAAAAAGATAGAGCTCTGTGTGACTTTGTAACGAAGCTCCACAACTGTGTGTGTTTGCAAAACAGCAGCAGATCCATTTCCTGCCAGTACAGTTCCCTGGGAATCAGATCTCTTAGCCATACAAACTATGTTGTGTTGTGCTGCTGCACACATGTTTTTGAAACAGTTACCTAGTCTGTTGAGTAGTGCAACTCTGGCCAACTCAAGTGGCATAGAACTTTACACGTTGTCACGGGGTTCCCGGTGACACAAAGATTTTACGCCACTATGTAGAGACGTTAATGATCAAAGAGACCAGGTGGAGGGAAATAAAGGCTTTTATTCCCTGTTTAAAGCAAGGTTCAACTAAGAGATAATTCCAGATAACAGAAACAGTCCTTTGTCTTAAAAGGTACCAATATTCACTGAGCACTTAACTGTTACTTCACAGTTAAGGCAAGTTTTTCCATAGTAGCATTCAGTATAAGAAACATTAAATTATATTTCACTTATTCTTCTATGGTATGTGGAGCATACAAACTTTGGAGCATAGGCAGTGCACCAATCACATTCCATTAACTCTGGCATAGGTGAGGGAACAGTGCTGGGATAATCCACTTCCATAGATTCTTCTCCCCTGTACTCATTCAAGGAGTGTTCACTGTCCCTGTCTATCTCAGCATGGTAGTTTAAAACTTGGGAGTCTGGCTTCCTATAGCCAGGGATTCTCAAGGCTGGTGGTAGTTTACTAAACCAGTCTTGATTCTTGTATCTCATAGAAGGAATACTTGTTTTAGTAGAGCTTTTAGTAGCACAATTATCACAGTCAATATTTAATGCCTCATACCTTGGCTTTGGTGAGATAAAATCCACAGTGCTTCTTTTTCCTGCACCTCTCCTTTAGTAGCTGCACTTCTGCCTGCCAACCGGATACCGAGATGTGCTTCTAGGCAGTGGAATAAAACTGCTGTTGGATTCTCCTCTCACTCTGGGTAAAAGCTCCTGTTGCCTGTAAAAGTGCTTTTCCCTCTGAACAGGTGAAACTGGGTAATGATCCTCTAGAGATAATAAGCTTCTGTCAGAACCTTTCTCTCTGGTTCTTGGCTTTCCTCTCTCTATTCTAACTCCAGGCAGAGTATAGGAACTAGGCGTGGCAGACGCTCTCACCTTGGGGTAACTTCCACCAAACTCCCCTTGTACAACAGGATCAGTTTGGGCCTTCTGGCTTCCCACCTTGTGAGGTCTGTTTCTCCTCCAGCTCCCAGCTTTGCTTCCTTCACAGCAATCAGGCTTATCTCCTTGGTAGCCTCCAGGCTTCTCTGCTGTTTCTCCTTCTCCTTCTTCTACTACCAGCTCTACTCCTTCCCTGTTCTCTTCCTCTTTCTCTTTCTCTTTCTGTCCAGAAGCATTCTGCTCTGGCTTATAAAGTGAACGGTTACTGATGACTTCCTGGTTCCCTTTCAGCTGCAGGTCATCAGAGAGCCTAGGTTCATTAAGTGCGGCATGTCTGTTCCTGCTCCCTCTAGCTGTGCCTGGGGGTAACTGCACATCTAGTTCCTCTAAAGAAACAGGATTTCTTTTCTTCAAAACAACTTTATCAGTGCCCACATCATGACACATCCCCCCTCTTAAAATATTACGGGCTGAATGACCCTCATTACAGCACGTAATCCTAGACATGGCGTCGGCATTCTCATGCAGCTTCCCTGCTCTGTGTTGCACTTGGAATTCATACGGCTGCAATGCCATGTACCATCTGGTTAATCTGCTATTATTATTGCTCATCTGGCTCAACCATTTGAGCGGGGCATGGTCGGTGATGAGGGTAAACCTCCTTCCCATGAGGTAGAACTTCAAAGCTTCAACAGCCCATTTGATAGCTAAGCACTCACGTTCAATCGTCGAGTACTTCTTCTCGGCTAGTGACAGTTTTCTGCTTAAAAACATGACGGGATGTTCAGCGCCCTCCTGCATTTGTGAAAGGACGGCCCCTAGACCAATTTCTGATGCGTCTGTTTGGAGTAAAAATGGCTGATGAAAATCCACCCCTCTTAGAATGGGAGCTCTACACAGCTTCTCTTTCAATATCTTAAAGGCAGTCTCGGCGTCAGTTGTCCAGGCTAGCGTGTTTGGGGCATTTTTCCGCAACATCTCTGTGAAGATGGCGCTTTCTTCAGCGAAATGTGGGATGAAGCGCCTATAGTACCCTATGAGCCCTAAAAAGCTCCTTAGTTGCTTTTTATTCTGGGGTGCGGGGAAACTGCGCACACTTTCAATTTTGTCAAATAAAGGACGGACAGTACCCCTGCCTACTACATGTCCTAAGTATTTAACTTCACCTGCCGCAAACATGCATTTTCCTGGATTTAAGGTTAAACCAGCTTGCCGCATCGCGTTTAAGACTGCTTTTACTTGGACTAAATGCTGGTTCCACGTGGCGCTATGGATAACTATGTCATCCATGTAAGCTGTCGCATACTCCTGATGAGGTCGTAAGACTATATCCATAAGCCTCTGACAGGTCGCCGCGGCTCCGTGTAGCCCGAAAGGCATGCGTCGGAACTGAAACAGGCCAACTGGTGTTGTAAAGGCTGTTTTTGGACGTGCCTCTCTGGTCAGGGGAACCTGCCAGTAGCCTTTTGTCATATCTAGTGTGGTGAGATATTTAGCTTGACCCAGCCGGTCTAGAAGCTCTTCTATGCGTGGCATCGGATACGCATCGAAGGTGGAAATGTCATTGACCTGTCGGAAGTCAATGCAAAAACGCATTGTTCCGTCTGGCTTAGGGACGAGGACAATAGGGTTGGACCAAGGGCTTCGGGACTCTTCTATCACTCCCATCTCCACCATATCTTGTACTTGCGCGATGACCTCTTGTCGTTTGGCTTCGGGCAAACGATATGGTCTTTGCCGGACAATTTTTCCAGGAGGAGTGAGGATTTCGTGCGCAACCAAGTTCGTCTCGCCAGGCACGGATGTCAACACATCACTAAATCTCACCAACAGGCTGAGCAGTTGTTGCCTCTGCACTATCGAGAGTTCCTCGCCAACACGTAACTCCGGACTGGCTTTACAGTCGGACAACAATGGGCCCAAATCTTCCTCTATTGGCTTTTCCCCTACAGCTACCAAGCTTCTCATCTCGGTTTGCCCCGTGGAGCCAAATCCTCCGCTCCCTCGGCTGGTGGGGCTTATGATGGACACTTCCTCTAGAGGCGGGAAG
Source organism: Ichthyophis bannanicus (assembly GCA_033557465.1). Classification (NCBI taxonomy): domain Eukaryota; kingdom Metazoa; phylum Chordata; class Amphibia; order Gymnophiona; family Ichthyophiidae; genus Ichthyophis; species Ichthyophis bannanicus. Next base: position 433,917,085 of record CM066037.1, read on the forward strand.
CCGACTCGCTCACATATGAGCTGAGCTATTCTCTCTCCAGCTTTTACTTCAAAATCTTCCTTCGAAAAATTAAATAACAGGACTTTTATTATGCCCCTGTAGTCGGGGTCTACTACCCCAGCGCCAAATCAATAAAATATTTGAGGGCCAATCCTGAGCGGGGCGCAATCCTACCATAACATCCGGGTGGAATCTCTACTTGGATGTCGGTGCTAATCAGCGCCTTGCCTCCCTTAGGGACTAGGTGATTTTCCGCACTGTATAAGTCATACCCTGCGGCCTGTGGAGTGGCTCGACAGGGGCTTCGAGCTTCCGGTGAGGTTTTGCAAAACTTTAAGACAAATTTTTTTTCTGCTTCCTCGGATACCTTCCGGTTTTGGCTCTTAACTTTCCCTAAAAGGGGAGTGGGGACCACCCTACCCTTGAAAGGAGTACTTTGGGACACGAGAACTTCTCGTGGGTTTAAACCTTTTTCTTGGCCCTTCTCAAATTGTGGCCAGTCCCTACCAAGGACCAGCTCTTTGGGCAATCTAGGGACTACTGCTATCAGCATAATTTTTTCTATTCCCAGACCTTTGACCAGCAATTTGTACACGGGATACAAGGTAGCAGCGCCATGTACACACTTAATCTTTACCTGACCTTCTGGACGGTCTGGGGCGGACGCAGCTTGCTCTTGAATGGTAGACCAGAGCTTGCGCGAGATCATTGCCTGGTCCGCACCAGAGTCCAGTAAGGCTTTGGCTGCTACTCCCTGCACCGTGACATCTAGTACAAAACCTTCTGACAATAAATGTTTATGCTCTCCTATGAGAGCGGTACGTACTCTACATTCATTCATGACATGTCCCAACTTCCCACAGTTAAAACATCTCTTAACAAGACTTTTCTCCGTCTTTTTATCACACTTTACATTAGGTGTTTTGGACCGGTAGAGACTTCCTGAGACTGGATTGAATGTCGCTATGGCTGTCTTAGCTACCCCGTCCGTAGGCTGGGTAACTAATTCGGCCTCCAAATACCTCTCTGTCAAGGCAATCGCCTCCATAGTTGAGCGACAATTCTGGAGAATAAGGAAGCTCTTTATTTTACCAAGTACTGCAGTCATGAATTGCTTGAGAACTATCATATCCAATAATGAATCTATGGATCTTTCACTGGACCTTAGCCACTTTTCAGCCAAGCGCCTCAGACGATGACCCAATGACTTAAGCGTTTCGCCTACTTCAAGCCGGGCTGCTCATAGCCTGCGGTTATAGATAAGTGGGGTCAAGCCCAGGCGTTCCCTGATGGCTTTTGTCACTTCGCTATAATCTGCCGCTAGCGCAGCGGGCATTGCCCTGTAAGCTGACAGTGCCTCTCCGGTAAGGGACACTGCCAGTCTGATGGACCATTGGTCCTCTGGCCAACCCACAGAAAGGGCAATTCTTTCGAATGCGTCCAGAAATTCATCTGGATCGTCCTTTTCCCCTAACTTCCCTAAAGTCAGAGTGTCATAGGACCCTAGTCCTACCAGACCATGGCTCAGTCCTGAGCTCTGCTTTATGAGTCCAGCGGCTGCTTCCTGTGTCTTCTGTTGATGGCTCATCCAAGTCTCTAGCATCTGCAGGACTGGCTTTTGCTGCTCCTGCATCGCCAGGATAGCGCGCTGCTGTGTCTGCGCAGCCAGTTCAGCCTGTTTACTGAATTGGGACGCCATCCAGTCCAATAGGTCACGTTGCTCCATCGCGATGATCCCTGAAAAGAAACAAACAAAGAAAAATCAAGTGTGGCTGCACACAAAAAGAATCAGCGCTACACTTCCTTCTCGTTTCCTTTTTTTGTTTTGTTTTTTTTCCAAATTCTCCCTTTTTAAACTGACACTTGTATCCAAACAAGTTAGGCATTTCTACCCATTACCTGGTAGAAGTGTAGACTCAGGCTCTCAGCAACGGTGGTGCGGCCTCGCGTCGTAGCACCCTCCAGGAACTCGTTCTCCGTTCCGGATTTGCTGCGGTCCAGTCCACTTTCTCCAACTCCGATCCGGCTCTTTTCAAAGGTCCAGTCCGGATTTTCACTCCGATCCAGTTTCCTTTTGGTACTCCGGTCCAGGTTTTCCGATACTCCGGTCCGGGTTTTCCTTTAACTCCAGTCCAGGTTTTTTTTGGGGGGTTTTTTTTTTTTTTGGTTTTTTTCAAGATGAACACTGGCAATTTGTTTCTATATTTCTTTGCTGTATCTCTTAGGATTATATCCACATCCTGCCAACTACGCCATTTATGTCACGGGGTTCCCGGTGACACAAAGATTTTACGCCACTATGTAGAGACGTTAATGATCAAAGAGACCAGGTGGAGGGAAATAAAGGCTTTTATTCCCTGTTTAAAGCAAGGTTCAACTAAGAGATAATTCCAGATAACAGAAACAGTCCTTTGTCTTAAAAGGTACCAATATTCACTGAGCACTTAACTGTTACTTCACAGTTAAGGCAAGTTTTTCCATAGTAGCATTCAGTATAAGAAACATTAAATTATATTTCACTTATTCTTCTATGGTATGTGGAGCATACAGACTTTGGAGCATAGGCAGTGCACCAATCACATTCCATTAACTCTGGCATAGGTGAGGGAACAGTGCTGGGATAATCCACTTCCATAGATTCTTCTCCCCTGTACTCATTCAAGGAGCGTTCACTGTCCCTGTCTATCTCAGCATGGTAGTTTAAAACTTGGGAGTCTGGCTTCCTATAGCCAGGGATTCTCAAGGCTGGTGGTAGTTTACTAAACCAGTCTTGATTCTTGTATCTCATAGAAGGAATACTTGTTTTAGTAGAGCTTTTAGTAGCACAATTATCACAGTCAATATTTAATGCCTCATACCTTGGCTTTGGTGAGATAAAATCCACAGTGCTTCTTTTTCCTGCACCTCTCCCTTGGTAGCTGCACTTCTGCCTGCCAACCGGATACCGAGGTGTGCTTCTAGGCAGTGGAATAAAACTGCTGTTGGATTCTCCTCTCACTCTGGGTAAAAGCTCCTGTTGCCTGTAAAAGTGCTTTTCCCTCTGAACAGGTGAAACTGGGTAATGATCCTCTAGAGATAATAAGCTCCTGTCAGAACCTTTCTCTCTGGTTCTTGGCTTTCCTCTCTCTATTCTAACTCCAGGAAGAGTATAGGAACTAGGCGTGGCAGACGCTCTCACCTTGGGGTAACTTCCACCAAACTCCCCTTGTACAACAGGATCAGTTTGGGCCTTCTGGCTTCCCACCTTGTGAGGTCTGTTTCTCCTCCAGCTCCCAGCTTTGCTTCCTTCACAGCAATCAGGCTTATCTCCTTGGTAGCCTCCAGGCTTCTCTGCTGTTTCTCCTTCTCCTTCTTCTACTACCAGCTCTACTCCTTCCCTGTTCTCTTCCTCTTTCTCTTTCTCTTTCTGTCCAGAAGCATTCTGCTCTGGCTTATAAAGTGAACGGTTACTGATGACTTCCTGGTTCCCTTTCAGCTGCAGGTCATCAGAGAGCCTAGGTTCATTAAGTGCGGCATGTCTGTTCCTGCTCCCTCTAGCTGTGCCTGGGGGTAACTGCACATCTAGTTCCTCTAAAGAAACAGGATTTCTTTTCTTCAAAACAACTTTATCAGTGCCCACATCATGACAACGTCCATCATTTGCAAATCATGAATGATTCCAGACACCTCTCGCAGCTCAGAACTACTAAGCAAGGAAAGAAGTCGCCCTCAACTGGGTACAGTAATTCGTATATGGCTGACATGCCATCACATTGTCTGCATACACCCCATTGCAACCCCTGAGGGACAGAGGCTACATGAGCATCAAAGGCCCACGCAGACAACAACTGGTGTCATACACTGTGAAACCACATATGACTCAGGTGTAACCACTGTATGTGGGGTCAGCTCCAGATGTACTGTTGCAGGATGTGGGGATTGAATGGCTTAATGTTCCCCCATCTCAGCAACACAGAGACTGTCTACTGATGGCTGTAACTGCTTTGCCCCTTCCACATTTCTGAAAGTGCATGATGTCCGTTGTTTGGCCAGCAACCTTCCACAAGGCAATCCTGTGCCATCAGGTGGATGTGACATTCTTTTTTGGGCAAACATCAGGTCTGCAACCTCTTCTGTCATGCGTATATAAACATGTTTGTGACGTACGCCATTACTCATCAATCAATGGTCTCCAAACAGAGTGACTCTGAGTCCATTCTAGTGGCATTGCTGCACCATCAAAACCCATCACTGGACAACCGATGTCATCCCAGCCTCTCATATGCCATAATCATGAGAGACCTACATCCTGCAATACTTGGACATACACCACCTCCTGAGGCATGGGTACCCCATCTGTTGCCAGGGCAGCGTATGCTGCTACACTCTGAGCCCTTACACACTACATCCTTAAGGTTTATGACTGTGGAAGTAAAAGAGCATCTTGCAATCACATCAGCGAGTCATATTAGTGAATGAAAATGTACAGTGCCTTATGCACCACACACAACGTTTCACCATGAGCATGTCATGCTACGGACACAGGCACACATCTTGCCTAAGGTGGATTTCCTCTGTCATGTGAAACATGATTTGTAGTTATCTGTAGTCTTTCAACAATTGCTTGCTGCAAATGCAGAGAGGACGCTTCATACCCTGGACTGTGCATGAGCTGTGGTTTCCCATCTGCACAGTACCCAACAACAACGAATGCCCCCTCAACTATTCTGGCTCTCTGAGTGTTTGAATTAGGGTACAACTATCTCCAACCAACTGGAACACTCTGAGTGTTTGAATTAGGGTACAACTATCTCCAACCAACTGGAACACTCAGTGTATTACCTATTAGCTAACCTAAATAACAACATTCACTGTTGATCCATGTAGACACTCACAATGTGAGACTCATGGCAGAGTCATGGTATCGCATACATTCCTTTACATATTAGCATCATGTTTTTGAGGTAGCTACCTGGTCCTTGTTACACGGGCACCGTAAGCTCATATAAGGGCTCGTGCAGGCGTTCTGTGGTTGGTCAGGCTGCTGTGCGAAACCTCCCTCATACGTACAACACCCCTAGCTGCCTCACCCACAGGATTACCGACCAACATGGGAGGAGGTTGAGGCCCTCCACAGCACCTGAACACTCGTGTGATCCTTTCCTGCCATCCACATCTACGTTTTTCCCACATGTGTGACTTTGTCCTGCTGGTAGCTGTTGATAGCATAGTTAATTGTCTGTAGCATGTGATGTCCTAGCACAGCAGTATGACGTAATCACAACACATCCATCTCCACCTGTGGGTTGTGTCTCTTTCTCCCACTGTCCCAATGTCTCCCTCCCCCCCCCCCCCCTCCTGGTGTGAGCAGAATACACTACTAGAGAGAGGCATTTTGGACAGGGACAAGCCATTAGACACGCACCATGGGATTGTGTCAGAGGCTGTCATATGGACCACGGACTAGCAGTTTTTCTACAGGCTCAGTTGGGAATGTTGTTGGGCACATGTGACAACACATTATTTTGCGCCCATGGATATCCCCTGTGACACATGATGAATTATGCTATACATGACACACACATCAGTGGAGCTGGGCCATCAGGACCATGGCCACACTGTTGTATGCTTATGTTGGCCACCCACCAGAGGTGAGTAGTCACTCATGCTCACACCCATTCTTCTCATACCCACAGGTCGAGGATCTAAGAAAAAAAGGCAGGGAGTTGCGGCTACACCATGGGCCATACCTCCAGCGCTTCCAGCGTGAGGACCCCACAGATGGTGATGGCAGCGAGGACCAACCATCCACCTCCGCATATACCCTCCGGAGACCCACCTCCCGTGCTGCTGTGGAGGAGGTGGTGGTGGTCACCAGCGAGGAGGAGGCGGAGGGGCCAGAGCCCGAAAGAGTGGAGGGGGGCATGGAGGATGTTGGGCTGGAAGGGGTGGTTGACAGGGTCGCAAGGGAGGCAGAGGGTGCGGGTGATGTTGGGGGGGGAGGTTTTTGTGGGTGGTGGGGAGGAGTCAGGGGGGGAGGAGTGGCCGCAGGGTTTGTGGGAAAGTGACCAGGAAGACAGTGCAGCACAGGGCACTGTGGGCTCCCGCCAGCCATGGCCGGTGCCTCCGCCATCCAGGGCTCCACACACGTTGCACGCAGATGCCACCACACAGACGCCAGGGACTATGTGTGTGTGTGGTGGCAGATGCGTTGCACACCTGTGTGAGGCCCTGGATGCTCTTGAGCAGCGAGTGCACCGTTTGGTGCACTTGCAGGAATGGATGGCGGGAGCCATTGAGAGGGTGGTTGCTGACGTGCAGCATCTGCCATGTCGGCAACCACCCCCTGAAGGCCATCACAGGCATTATTGATGGTGCCTGTGATGTCCACACATGTGCCCTGTGCTGCCCTGTCTTCCAGCATTGGGCATGCAGGGGGAGGGTGTGGGTCATATGTGTGTGTGGGGATGGGTGGGGGAGGTTGATCGTTGGGGGGTGGAGGGTGTGATTTGTTGGGGCAGGGTGTGGTGTATTTTCCCCCTCCTCACATATGTATATAGTCCCCTTTTTTTGGTGTGTTTTAAAATAAATATGTTTGCTTACATTCAAATGGTCATGTGTCTTACTTGGCATAACCCTAGGGATACCAGCATGTGTGTGGACACGAATTTGCAGGATAGGTAAACATGGGTAACATACATGCATTTTATGGGGATAACCATGTGTGTAGGTGTTGGATCCCAAGGAGGTGCATTTGATGTCCCAAAGTAGCGTGCATCCCATGGACACACATGTCACAGAGATGGGCGTCGGTAAACCAACTTTGTAAGCATACATCAGACGCCAACAGACGCATGACACCCATGTCTGTCTTTGCAACATGCATGCCTAGGGGGGGGGGAGCAGCCATGTAATTAATGTTGTAGGCATGGGAAATGGTCACATATATGCAAGAAGTGTTGGCTGTATGATGAGGGCAACACGGTGATGGATCAGAACACTCAACATGTAACCTCTGCAGATTCCCCCCTTGCAACATGTGTGTGTGTGTAAAACGCACGGCTTCTGCCCTGGCGCTGTGAACACACAATGTACACGTCACCCATGCCATATGCTACCATCTGTGGAGTAATACCTGGGACTGCAAACAACCCACCAGCAAGGGGACTGGGTGAATACCATACAGTCAGGGACATGACATGCATTTGCACATTACATTGGGGAACACACAGACACACATTTGAATCACACAGTGTATATAGTGTATGATATCTGTTTATTGTCACAAATATCATTTCCTGTTTTCCTTAACGTTTGTACAAAACATTCTGGATTACTGATTTACCTACCATCTGCATGGTCTACATGGCACAGACACATCTGCCACTTTTCATATCTATGCTCATTACATATAACCCAAAATTAAACTTTCAAAACAAGGAAAACTACATACATAGGTGATCAACATGATCACTGCAACATGGTCAAAGATATGTATTGCTGGTTTACATGATGATGTACACATAACTTAGCAACGACGAGGACGACCACGCCTGCCACGTTGCAAACCCCCCACCCGCAGTGCTACACCCTCTTCTGGTGCCATTGGTGGTGGTGGTGGATGTGGGGGTGGTGGTGCAGGTGCAGCTCGCCTCATCACATCCAGCATGCCTTCAAGGGCCTCACAAATCCGAGTGAGAGGCATTGCTCGTAGCTCCCCACAGATCTCCCTCGTGTTCTGCTCCACTGCACTGCGGATCCTATCAAGCACCCGTCGATTGCCTGTGGGTGGGACACAGAGTGGTCTATGAGTTAACTCTCAGGTAATCCTCCATCTTACACAAACATGTTACACAAATACAACAAGATTGTTACTGTGATAGGGATTACTCGAATATACACATGGATTGGGTTAAGCTTCATCATTTTCACAGTAGTATACGTCATAGAATCGCAAAGGACACGTTACAGTACTGTGATGTGGTAGGCAAAGACAAGGACCCTCAGTCTGCGTTGACACACCCACATACTGCAGACGTAGATTGTGTATGGGAGATGGAGCATGCACCAGAGACAACAACCACAGCTGCAGAGCAGCAGTGGTGATCAGAGGTAGATCTAGGAAAAGCATCCCAGGTGAAGCCACAGTTTGAAAAATAAACACAATTTTGAAAGGTTACAGGAGATGTGCTATTGAGTCAGAGGGATGGAGTGTTAGCACAGGAGTATTACACCTTACATACACAAGTGCACTGCTGCGTCACGTGTATGATACCAGAGGGGTTCATATACACCTTGTGTAACATAGATGATGTTTTGGGATACAGTTCCTTTTGCCCTTTGAAAAAGATATAGAGGCATTAGACAGAGCAAGGGGAGCAAAAGAGGGTGCATCAGAGGTGGACAGAACCCAGGAATGCTATGACAGGGTTATGTTGCATAATCCACAGCTGGTGGTACGCACAGGGGAAAGGTGGTGATACCCGGAGTAGGGGGGGGGGTGTTTCTCTGATTTTGTTAGGCAGCAGGGGTGGTAGCTGAGAGTTGCCTAGTGTTATGATTGAAACATATGTTTTCAGTGGAACTATGTGATTGTGTGTGTGATTTCCAAACAGGACAGGCACATTCAATGAGCAAGTCTGTATTTGCACAGGGTCCGGCGTTCCAGGGGTCCCCATGCAAGGAACATTGTGGTTTTTTACGACATTTCAAAACAACATCCACAACCCTGATACTGTTGCTGCTGCGGCAGCAGTGGCAGAATGGAGTGTTTCACGGGGCTCCCTCTGCTTTCTGATCCCCTCTGTATGGGTGTACAGATTTGTAAAGGGAGAGTGTCTCCCTTGTGTCTTTGTTTAGGCCACAGGGGCTAATGGGAAATCTCCCATCTGCTCCTTTATACACAAGGGGCTGATGGATAGCGTATCAAGAGACCCTGTGCTCTGAATAGAGACGCAATGGAGACAATCTCCCTTTTCTATAATGAATGGTCCTGCAGGGGGCCACGGTGGTCAGAGGGGGCCCCCCGTGACACTCCATTCCGCTGCAGCCACAGCGGCAGAGGCCAAACCCAGGTGATGTTGTAATGAAGTCACATAGGTGATAGGGGGGGGGGGCAGGACATGACGTGAGGTGGCCTGTGGGTTGGGGGGGGGCTAGGGGTTGTTGATGACGGGTTATGACCTTAGATGGCCTTGGGGGGTGGGGCTAGGAGCCGTGATGGACTATGGGGGTTGGAGACTAGTCATGGTTTGTGGGGTGATGGGGCATGTATGGAAACGGGGTGATGGAGTAGCTGGGATAGGACTGGACATGGGCTGTTGGGGGAGATAAGAATAGATAATGATTGTGTTGGGGGCTTTGTTTGCAATAGCCTCATGGAGTGGTTTGACCTGGATGTAGCCTCATGGGGAGAGTTAGCCTGGTATTGGGGTATGTGGGGTGGAGGTAGGATTTTACATTGGCTGATGATGGGTCTAGGAAATGAGTGATTTACGGCTGATGGGGGTCCCGGTTTGGAAAGGAGCTGATGAGGAAATGTGATCAGCAAATGGTTAGGTGAGTTAGGCATGGAAATGACCTGAGGCAGGGACTAGACGGGAATTGATGCTGCCTGAGGTTGTAACTCGAAGGTAGCTGATGTTGTGGACGGATTAGAATGGGATGGTGCTGGGAGAGTTAAAAGGAAAGAGGTAAATAAAGTGTGTGTGGGAGGAATGTTACATCTACAATTGGCTGGTGTATGGGAGGGGACGTGGGGTTTGTGGATGGAGTTATAAGGATTGAGAGCATGACATAGGAATGAGGGGAGAACTAAAGGTGAAGGATGGATATGTTAGAGCAGATGTAGAGAGAGAGTATGGAGAGAAAACCAGGGGCTAAAAGAATGAACACATGGACATCAGACGATGATGATTTAGCACAACTAATGCTGACACCTACTGAGAGTGGCTGCAGCAATTGCAACTGCAAAAACATGCACAGAGGGTGGAGAGATATTTGCTGCTTTACATATATTAGCAGTAATATGGAAACATTGGGAAATGTGCATCATTTCAGTATATGCTTTTTTTGGTACAAGGGAAAATTAATGTATCAATGTACTGAGTTGGCATAGATTTATATACCACTTTGTCCTAATTAATGTCTAGGTTTATTCCTACAGTGTTGTATTACATTCCATGTGTGACTTTTGAGACTCACAATTGTATTATTGCTTTACTGTATGTAAATAGTGATCCCGTGTTTGGTGATGGTCTATGTTCTGAATGTGTAACTGAGCTGATGTATTGTGTTTTTTTAATCCTGTTTGACATTGTAAATTGTTCTCTTTTCCCTGTATGTTCTTAAATGTTTAGGTGGACTATTTGCAGTGTTTCAGTTGGATAGGTGGGGTATGGTGATTTGTGAGTCCAGGTAATGCTGTCATAATACGGGTGGTTTGCCATGGTGTGTACATGGGCCTCGTTTGTTGTAGTTCCTAATGTGTCTGGCAGTTTGCATTGCAAGATAGTAATTTAGCAATCAGTTAGTCATGCTTTATCCATTTGCTCATTAGGAGACATGTTTCATACAAATTAATGTTTGTTAACATACAACAATTGAAAATATGCCACTTATGGTAATGGGGACCATCACAGAGTATTGGCACATAGCCCCGCAATGTCCCTGGGATGCCCCTGCTCCCAAACTATGCAATTAGGTGATTGATTGGTTGAGCTACAGGAAGAGGACATGTTCATGGGCTTGTCTGTATGCAATGCAGTCTATCATATCTGTTAACATACAGGCAGACTTGCGTAATGTGAGCTTCCAACAAACCCATAATTTAGTTAGGTCACATCGTGTCACCTCTGTAGATCCTTGTGTATGGATGAATTAACACATGTGGTCAGCTCTATTCATATGCTTTGATTTATTCTCACCTACAGATGCAGACTGTGGGGAATGGAGGCTCTATGACGTTACATCACAGAGGGTGTTTAAATGTGTTTATCTATGCTCAGATTGTTTGATGACTATGGGTCAGTTGTCATCGTGTTGTTTAAAAGACATCTGGGTGTCTGCAATGAGGCTGACTGTTGCAAGGTCAATGCTTGTATTTATTTAGTGGCTGAGAAGGTGCTGGACCATCAACAACATTCCTCTTAGGTCTGCATCTGTAGGTGTCACCTGACCTTAGGCTGTTCTGGTGTGTGACACAATAACATCATCTATCATACTCCATACCCTTTTTTTTACCCACAAATACATGCCATCTACATGAGCCATACATGTAACATCTGTGGAGGTTATGTTGCAACATCCACCACACAAACACCAACTAGAGACTAGTGATTTATGTGTTGTGGTTTTGACAGTCTTTTGACACTCACCTTCGGCATTGCGACGTGCTGAGGCGCCGTGAGCCCTCAACTCCGCCATCATCACATCAGGGTCAAGTGTATCCGTACCTGCTGCCTGCCTGGGGTGTTGGCTGCCCTCCATTGCTGCAGCCCCCAGTGTAGTTCTGCGGGTGACGGGTGGCTCCTGGGGCTCATCACCAGCACTTGTGCTGCCCCCTGAGACAGCAGCCTCGGCCTCCACAAGACTCATTGGGACAGTGATGTCCACCTCCTCCTCCTCCTCCTGCACCTCCTCCTCCTCCTCCTGGGCCCCCATTTGACTGTAGTCACCTGCATTGAGAACAATCAGAGACAGCCCACATATATTTCATCAATCCACATATGTATACGTGTGTGATACAGACACCACAGACATGATGTGGTGGGTCCGTGCATGTGTTCTGCATACAGGACCCAATACACGCTCCCATACGTGTGTGTCCCCACCATGTACCTGTTCCAGGGGCACATGTGTGTGCTGTGGCCCTGCACAGATTGCATGTTTGCCATGTTCCTTTTCCTGGTCCCATTCCAACGGTGTTCCCCATCCCATCCCATTCCCCATCTGTGCAACATATGTCCACACATGCCTGCTGATACCCCACCCTTACACCTGGTTTTGCCATCCACTGTATGTCTGTGTTGGATTATGAGTAGGGCACATTTATTTCAGACATACTTTCTGCTCATTGCGACATGTGATTTGCAGTGATCCATTGTGGCACGGACTGCAACTAGCCAGCACCTCTGGCACACTGAGAAGCACATGTAGCACTGTGTAGATAGTATGTCACACAAACATGACGTGATCAATGACCCTCACAATCATACAGGGGATGGCAATCACAGGTGTGGTGGTAGGATACTGACTCGTGTGTGTGGGCTTTCTCTGGACAGATGGGGAGAGGGATGGGTTGAGGGACACATTTTGAATGTTGCCCCCAGACATCTCAACAAAACAGGTTGTGCAGGGGAAAATCACACACATTTGCCACCAAGATAACAACATGGTGGGGATTGGGTGACAGGTATGGGAGTGTCTGTGCAGATGACTGATGTGTACTGAATGGTACTTTTGGACATGAACTTCTACCTGACAGTTAGTATACATACCTGCGTGAGGATGTGCCGTGTCGAGAGCCTCAGGCAGTCCACGGAGGTAGATGTGGCCCAATCTTGTTGCCAGCTCTTGTTCCAGGGGCGAGAGAGATGGTATAAAGGGGCCTCCGCCACCTGTGCCCAGAGCATGTTGTCTCTCGGCGACCATGTGCTGCCGCACCCCTCTTTTAATATCGGAAAACCTTTTTTTGAGGCTTTCTACATCACGTGTGGGGCCCCCTGCCTCAGACAGTGCAGCACGCACCTCCTCCCACACTGCCATTCTGGTGGCCACAGTTGTGCGGCTGCTGAGACGCCCAAATAATAGGTCATAGTTCTCTATGACATGTGAGAGAAGAATATGGTTCTCCCTCTCATTGAACCTTACAGCTCTTTTCCTCTGTGGACCAGGCACAGGTATCCTTTTTCTTATTCCAGTTTGGCTGTACTGTGCAGGCTGTGGCCCAACAGATGGTCCTGCCTGTTCCTCCCTAGGCTGTGGAGTCTCTGCCCTGGGTATCTCAACCACACCAGGTTGCCCCACATCCTCCACCCCCTCAACCTCACCCTCACCCTCTCTCTCCCTCTCCCTCTCCATCTCCCTATGCAGCACACGCTCCTCTCACCGCACTACCACTCACTTAAACACACCAAAACACTGAACACAATACAGAATACAAGAACACTACAATACAGGACACAGTACAGAACAGAATAAAAAAGGAAACCTTTAAAGTACACAAGCCCAAACCAAAGAACCTACACTACTCCTAACTCTCTTTCTCTCCCTCTCTCCTCTGGCCTACTCCCAACACAGCCTCTCTCACTCAAACTCTCTCAAACTTTCTCTCTCCCTCCTTCCTCTGAACTCCTCCCACCACAGCCTCTCTCCCTATAGCTCTCTTTAACTCTCAATCTCCCTCTTTCCTGTGCACTAGTTCCACCACTGTCTCTGTCTCTGACTCTCTCTATAACACTCTCTCTCTAACTCTAACACCTCTAACAACCCTCAACATGAGCCACGTGTGCATGCTTATTTATAGGGCTTTTGCAAGTTTTTTTCTTTGCACATGCGCAATTGGGCGGGCATGGCGCTCGTGCGCTGCGCGCGTGCTCGCCTATGCATGGGTGTCCGTACGCGACCACACGCACATGCACTAAGAGATGCAGTACTACGCATGTGTAACATTACGCATGCGCATTACGGCGAGTACCGCATGGGCGTCTGTGTGCGTTTTGCGCATGTGCAGCTCGACGCGCATGTGCGTGTGGCCACGCACAGATGGACACCCATGCGTAGAGTCGCACACGCACGCCACGCAGGAGCATCGCATGCGAACAACTGCGCATGCGCATTGACCGCGAACCCCAAAAAAACACCTATAATTAAACATGAAAACCTTGTCTACGTTGAGGGTTGTAGGCGAGGAAGAGTAGGAGTGTGTTTGCTGAGAGGAAGGAAGAGAGTCTAAGCAGGTGTAGGTGTAGATTGTATTGGTGTTGGTTGTATTGGGTATTGTATTGTCTTGTGTGTGTATTGTCTTGTGTGGTTTGTAAATTGTATACTGTTTAGGGAGCTTTGTGTGTGTGTTAGAGTGTGTGTTAGAGTGTGTGTGTGTAGTGGGACGGGAGGTGTTTATGGCGGCGATTTATGTTGCTGCATGTGTCCTGAGACGTGGGCAGATGCTGCAGTTGCAGGACAGGGGAGATGGTGTCCACGGGGCTGAGGCACAGGGCATGGGTGTAGTCCCGCAGCAACACAGACCTGCAGCTGTGGAGGCGGTCCAGGCAGGTGCTGTGCGTGCACGGCGCAGAAGGCGTGCTGAGGTGCAGGCTCGGCAGCCTCGCCTCTACAGGCCCAGGGCCCAGCTCCAGGGCATGCGTGAGGATCATCTCCCTGTACCAACTGAGCACAAGGGCTATTAGGGAGCTCTATGAGGATCTAAGACCTGACCTCGAGCCCCTGACTGATCGGTCCCATGCAATACCTGGTTTAGTCAAGCTCCTTGCTGCCTTACATTTCTTTGCCTCTGGCTGTTTCCAGTCATCTGTGGCCGCAGGGGTGGCATGAGCCGCCCCACCTTCTCACGATGTCTCCACCAAGTACTGCGTGCCATGGTCAGCCGGGTGCGGAATTACATAGCCATTCCACACACTAGGCAACAATGGGGGACCCTGAACCAGGCCTTTGAGGCATTAGCCGGGATACCACACGTGATGGGAGCTATTGATTGCACACATGTTGCCCTGGTCCCGCCTAGAGACAGGGAGGTAGCGTTCCGCAACCGCAAACACTACCATTCCCTGAATGTTCAGGTTGTATGTGATGCAAATCTGCATATTCTGAATGTGGTCCCTAGGTTTCCAGGGTCCACCCATGACTCCTATATCCTGCATCACTCGGCAGTATTCACACAATTTGAGGATGGGCGTTATGGCGACTGTATTTTGCTGGGTGAGTATGTCAAGATTAGTAATCTATGTATGTCTTTCCACATTTCTTTATTAATAATCACATATGTAGCAACCTTTCTTTGGTTGAAAAAATTCAATTTACATATGAGAAATGTTATATAGAGGACTGTTGTGAGTTTACATTATTACAGGAGTATAGAGGTATAGTAACATTCAAACAAATTAACCATAGACCATCAGGATCATATCAGCATATGATCATAACATGCACATGGTGTACATGTGATGACACCCCTATGCATATGGCTATGATGTTGCTGGATCCCTCATAGTGTGTGTTTGTAGCAACTGGGCACATGTGATGGGGGGGGAGGTTTGCCTTTCACATACACCTGTGATGATGGTTAATTGTTGTCTAATGTATGTATGTAATTTAACATTGATGTTAATGCCAATCCATACAACTAACCCTTGTCATGTGTGTCTTAGGTTCACCCACTCATTCTGTACTGGAGTTGACACCCAGAAGGCATTAGATAACATGAGGTGGTGTCTGGTAATATCTGATGGATGTTTTGGAGTTTTCCAGCTGGGAAAACACGTTTGCATATGTATGGTTACGCATCCTGGCTATGTCAAAGCAGGTGTGCAACACAATATAGGGGGTGCAGTACCTTTGGCCACTGTAGATGTGCGGAAGTTAGCGTCAGTTTGTTTAGCAATCCTCATGTAGCTTAACATTATGGAAAGGAGACGGCTAAAGCAGGGTGGCTAAGTGGGTGCATACAGAGAGGTAGTGGCAACACCTACACAGGAAGGTACTGTGCCTATGTATATGTCCTTGGTGCAAACTCATGAGGGGTACAGTGTGCAGGTTTGAAGACGGCACCTTCAAAAGGATGTGAACAGGATGGAGACAGTGCAGAGGATGGCTATTACAGACATTTGTGGTCAACACTATACAGCATAAGAAGACAGACTACCAAATCTGGATATGTTGACCTTACAGGACAGGATGTATATTGGTGATATGGTTTACATCTTGCCAAACCTCCATGGCATATATGTTCTGGGTGTGGGTCTCCCTCAAATGACAGCATGTTTTTCCTTGGTTACTGGTCAGACATACACTTTTAATATGCGTTTATTGGATTGGTGGTATAGTTTCACAGTGGCGGTGGTGCAGATGTGGACTCTAACTGCTTTACAATATGCATGTCCCACACACACACGATCTCTAAAATTATAGATGGAACTGTTTTAGTATTTGCCATGGGTGTACAGACTCAATAGGCCATGTGGACTTTTTATGTCATTATCTGTATATTTTTAGGAGTTGAATAGTTGTGCTGTTATCTCTTTCTGTCAGAATGTGTTTTGCGTTTGCTTCTCACGTGTAAACAAGTGTCAATTATGTTGAACATGAACTCCTGCATTCACATGCCACATTTCTTTCTGCAGGTGATGCAGGATATGGGTGTCGCCCCTGGCTGCTGACCCCTGTGCGTCAGCCACGGACACGTGCAGAGCGGAGGAACAATGAGGCCCATGCTTCCAGCCGCTCAGTCATAGAGCGCACCTTTGGCGTGTTGAAGAGTCGCTTCAGGTGTCTGGATAGGACAGGCGGGGCCTTAAAATATAAGCCAATGACTGTTGCAGAGATAATCATAGCCTGTTGCATCCTGCATAACATTGCTCTCAGGCACGATATCCCTGCAGAGATTAATGAGGATCTGGAGGAAGATCCAACGTGCCCCCCTGTACGTGCCAGTGGTGACACACGGGAGGGCACAGCGGTCAGGCGGAGGTTGATTGCACAGATCTTCTCATGTACGTATTACCTTTCTTCCCACAATCATGTGTTATCCTATGTGTGTGATGGTTTTAGAGGTTGATGTTCATATAAAGATATAATTTGGATGCCACAATGCATTAACATTTGACTGAAAATGCAAACGTCACATATAGGCATGAGTGTGCAACAAACAATTTGGGCAGTGCACAACAGCAGTTGGTGGCAGATGATATGGGTGGTTGTTCATACGCCTGTGGGAGATTTTGAGGGTCACATTCGCAGTTAGTGGGTGCTTGTGATAGCAGCTGCTGTTGTGCAAATTAAATAATTTTTTCACATGAAATGGGTGGAGCACAGTGTCAGCCATATGGTGATATGTTCACAGTGGGAGGGCAGGCCATGTTTGGGGACAGTTTTCCAGTCAGGTGTGTTTATATTATACAAGGTTGTGCTGCTTTTGTGGTTGTTAAGCTCCTGTCAGCTGGCTGTGTGTGTGTGTTCATTATGTGTGTCACAACATGTCATACATAGCACAATACACATGCTTATTACTAGTTTGCCAGGATGGTATTAAGTATATGTGAGGGGTGTTGATGTCACCCTACAGTGTGTCTGGATGTCTAGGTCAGCACGTAACCATGACATGGATATGTTGAAGGATGGGGACCTGTGCATTGTCCAGCCAGGGGGGTAGCATTGTTACATTTTGTTGTTGGGGAATAGACCTTCAGTGCTGTGTTGCAAATCTACACACATACAGAGGTGATCCGGCCAAGATCAGCAAGGGGTAGGTTACAGTAGGCAAGTGGAGCGCTGAATGTGTGGGTGGCTTGTGGTTTATCTGGTTTTTCAGGGAGTACATGGCATATCTCACAAATAATATTTCTACATATGCCATCATGCGTCAGCTACAGGCTGTGTATGTGTGTAGGGCAGGAGAGTACAGTCCATATCAACAAATACATTGCAGACCCGAGCAAAGGAAGGTTATGACGGCATACAAACACCGACCTCTGTGACAGCTATTTTTCTGAGGTGCACATATAGGCTATCCATGCTTTGACATTCTCACTGACACACAGTGGGATGGCATGCAGCTATCATGGTTTGGTCACAAGCAGACATGGGGGTGTGGTTTTTCTCACATGACACAGACATTGCCAGCTATTTGTGCACATCATCAGCACATAGCTGTCAATAATATTCAAAGTATGAGATGTACACACCAGGATATGTATTTGGTCAGTGGATACAGGAAGTGTGCCTGCATATTTCCAATGTGTTTCACCAATTGTCAGTGGGTTAACATACAACATTGGAACAACACTAAACAAGGAGAGGGGGCATTGTTTGCAATATGGTGAATCAGGGCTAATATTGCGACCTTGGGATGAGGTGCAAACATGGTGGGAGCAGACACCTCTATTGATCTGTGTGTTGTGATAAGGAAGCTTATCATAGCTCAGGTAGGAGCTATAGAAAAGATGATGTGACTCTGAACAAGCAACCTGTCAGTTCTGGTAGAAGCAAGAAAACAGAGTTTTCACATAAAAGACTACCAGTCCCAGAATGCACCAGGTTTCCAGCAGCCATGAGAGGGGCTGAAGTGAGGAAATGTGTGTGCAATCAAGAGAGCTATGAGGTAATCCCTAAGCACTCATCTCAAAGGGCAGGGCCTGATTCAAGACAGCTGCGCTGTGTTAGGGAGCAGCACACATTAGAACAGGATAAGAATAGAGCTTATTCTTCAGATAACAGTTACTACAAGCTCCAGCCCAGCTCCAAGAACAGCTTCAGGGAGAGCTCCAGAAACAGCTTCAGAAAGAGATACAGAGACAGCAACGGCTACAAGATCAAGCACCAGTATCACCTGGAGAATCAGAAGCCAAGCCAAGCAGATAGAGAGAGAAGGAAACTCTCTGGAAGGAAGAGAAGAAAGGCCATTGGAAGGTCTGGGAGATTCCAAGGCAGTACTCATACTGGGAGGTATTCCAAAAGCCAGCAGAGTCCATTGGACTGGATTCAGCCAGAGGAATGGAGTGGCAGAGATAGGAATCACCAGTGGCTACCTGGAAGAGAGAAGACTGCATGTGGAAGGGACTTTCAGACCAAGGCCAGAAGGTATGTGAGAGAAGATCCAGTGTCCAGGGATCAAGATTGGAAGGCTGGACATCAGAATTGGATTACATATTGGCCAGGCTATACAGAGAGGAATAATGATAGCAGGAGAGGCTCAGGTATGAACACTGATCCAGACCCTATCTATAATAGAGAATGGCAGCAAGGGAATAAGCATTCTCATGATAGTGCCTTAATGAAAGACTCATCTGTGCCAATGTATGATATTGACCCTATGATTGTTGATGCAGGGGGAAATACAGCAGATGAAACTATTTACATGGACTGTTCTTTATCTAAATGCTATTGCTAGTTTTCTATGAGCAAACACATCAGCCATCACAAAGAAACCTAACTTTGTTCTTTATTTCCACTGCAAACAGCTCTTAAAGCAGGATTTGGGCTCACACAGTAGCAGCCAGCCAGCTAAAGGCTTTCAGCTGGTCCATTGATAGTAATTAGGGCTGCACCTGATTGTGTGTGAGCAAGGGAGAATCACTGCTGAGATCGGCGTGGAAAATAAGCAGAAGTTAACCTAACCAGCAAAGTTTATTCTTTACTTTGTGCCTTTGTATTTGGTAATTATTTGCTAAGAAAACATTAGCTAATTGCCTGACAAGCTGAAGGTTGTTTTCTGGTTTACTTTGTGACTTTTTGTTATCCATTTAAACACTGCAAGCAAGTAACCTCATTTATAGTGCTATCAAGCATACATGTGCTGGGTGAATTAAACCCCATCAATAAAAGAAGTATTTTATTGATCTTACCACTTGGTTTCACAACTCAAATTATTGTCATCAGCTGTGTTTGGGAGTGAATGAACTACAATATCCACAATACCTTGCAAGAATCATATGAATATATGCATCGTCAAGATTGTGTAAGTTCTCACCCTAGGCAGCCGTCTGACAGTGTACAACAACAGAGAGGTAAGGGAGGGGACAGAGAGATTACGGACACCTGTAGATAGCCTCCAACACCTCCGTGCTGCCTGTCACATGTGAGAGATCTGTACATTGTGATAGAGAGCAGTCAGTCATTATGTGATGCTGTGGGGTCTGACAGATGGGGATAAGAAGGTGCAGTGTGTGATGCACACCTATAACATGACATATGTTTGCTTCTCTTGTGATTCCCACTGCACAGGACATACTTCGTGAGGATGCTGTTGCCGTGGTGCATTGGCATGTGACTGTACATCACCAAAAATGCAGTGATTTGGGGTAGGTGGTTATACAGAGACATTGTGTGTGCCTGCAGTCAGGGGAAAACATGTCTTCATTGATCTATTATATTTGCCAGATGTTGTGATTTCCTTTTTTTCACTGCAGCCTCCGTAACCCATCTCTTGCTGTTGGCACACATATCCCCATGTGTTTGTGTTCAGCATGTCCTCTGCCACACTCTCTATGCTACATGTACAACAGAACAACATGTGTGTGTAGGTTTCTGATTTTTGGTGTTTGCCTACACTTGCTCCCTACCCCAACATTGTACCATCAGACAACAACAGGGTATCATTGCATGTTCACTGGGCCTTTATGTCTACAAACCTCCACTTGTGCACATACAGGCCATGTGTTTCAGCTTGCACGCTGAACTTTACATACTGTGTGGGTGGGTGTTTATAGGTTGCCTGTGTGATGAGGCAGTGTTCAGGCATAGTACATTATCATGTGCTGTGAGTGGTCTGTGCACCTGGGGGGCAGTTGTGATTGTGCTACCTCTTCCTTAATGCTGTTTACCTTTCAAACATTATCAACATGTGCTGTGTGCTGTCAGACGAAATGTGACGTGTGTTCTGAGTGACCACTGTTGAGCACCTTTATTTTATTTCAGATATGAACATAATGTGGACATGCATCAACAGTGGCTTGACATGGTGATTCTACACGTTTGGCAGACATTGTCTCCCTTCACTGTGACCTGTTATTGCTGATTAGTGGCTCAAGGGATTGATGACATACACCTGATGCGCACACAAGGTAGGTTGCACCTTTGTTATTTGGTGAATTACATCTGTCTTTACCTGTTGAAGATTTCATATTTGTCTCATGTGCATGTGATGTTTCCTCTATGGTCACATAAGCAGATGCATATTGTGTGTAGCTGTGAGACACCTGTGTGACATGAGCATGGACATGACCATATCCATGTGACACCCGTGTCTGTGTTTACAATGAATGATGTCTTAAAAAAGGTATTGTTTTGTATTGCTATCATGTCATGTTTGCCTTTGCATCCCTTTCTTCTGTATTTCCTAAGGTGTAATGGTCAGAAATTTGTGGTGTTTTTCCAAGGTGTCTAACCATACCATACTTATCCTCTCCAGACACACGGCAGAGTACATACCGGACACATCTCTTACAGTGCATCTGGTGTCACCATCACCCACCTGTTGGAGGACACAACACCATGGAAGTTTTTAAGGAGAAATTGAGCCATTGAATGTTTGACCTCTGAGAGTGGGACACATGACTGCGATGGACAGTATTACTCTTGGACTGATGATTTCCCCATGACAGAGGTGTCCAACAAACTGTCGTTGCGATGGTTTTGCAGGGAGTCCTGCTCATTGTAGAGGACACACATGAACTTTTAAGGACTATGGCATATTGACTATGCATGCCAAGAGTTGCATAAACACTTGACTATGCATGCCCAGAGTTGCATAAACACTTTTAACCTGACCTGTTGGATTGCAGATACTATTTTGACTTTGGACACTGATCCCCCCGTGTGCAGCAGCGACTGCCATGGACACTGTAGGTGGTACATTCCTACACAGTTGTGTTATTGTTGAGTTTTGGCCATGGATGTGGCATGGCATCCAGGATACGCTCATCTGTTTCTTTCAACACAAACATACAGCCATGGTTTTGACATAGGGCCAACGATGGAGCGCACCTATTGTCTATGTCCACCTGCTTTCCACATGGACATGATACAGGTTTTACCTCAACAATGCTTTCAAGCACACCACCATCTTGGATTGATGTTTCCAATGAACCAAGGGTGTTTACGTGCATGTGTGGCATCACTGTATCATGTTGCAATGTGTATGGTGCTTGTGCATATGCCTGACTATGTTTGTGAGACACAACATGTGGGCCTATGGCTTCTGTGTGGTTCCATGTAAGATGTTTGGTCATCATTTCCTTCTTCACATGCTAGTTTTTGTGTTTGTTTACTGTGAAGACGTGACAGTTTGCATGTATGTACAAACATTGAATTTCTTGTCTGCGCGGTCCTGGTTATGCCCTGTGGTAGGGACACTCACATTGGCACATTATGTTTGGAGTGTGGCAGTGTGGATGTCCGTTGTACTTCTTCAATTGTGCATTCCATGTATCATGCTATATGTGGCCAAACACTGTCTACCCAACAAACAGTACAGGGGGACCTCCTTCATGGTGTTATATATGCAGGTTTCTGCAGGTAGTTTAGTTTGTATACTGTCTGTGTTCATGTGCCTGTGCTACCTGTTAGCATATGCTCATTGTGATTTTGATGATTGTTTGGGTCTTCATTGTTGCAGCTTTGATTCCTAGATCAGGCATTAGATGAAGATCTGAAACATTACTTTCAGAGCGTGTTTTTCACATTAAAACATTGTGTCAACATATGTTTTTTTAGTTTGTTTGCCTCCTGTGTTGCCAGATGGATATGTTTTGAAGGACAGGTGATGTGTGTTGGGTCCTCAGCATGCAGCGCCTAATGTCTACATGCACTCATATGTGCATAACACATTTGCAGCATGCAACAGAAGGTGGGGGCTGGGGGAATGCTGCCCAATGCCTAGCATGTACCTGATGCACATTATATCTCCTGCCCTTCATTTGTGGTCAAGCAAGTTACCTTTCTGTAGGAGGTGGATTTGTGCCCTGCTAAAAGTGTTCCCGTCTTTTACCAGGGATGCGCTCACCTTGATATTATGATGGCACTGTCTACACTTTCTGTGATGTATAAACCAAATAAAGATATATATTTGACAGACATTTGTCTCTTTTGCTGATTGATCATGGTGACAAACATGCAATGCAATGTGTGCGTTTGTATCAGTCCTGACTCCTTGTGACCCAGAGACTCCATTGTTTTCTTGACAATGTCACTGGATGTAGATTATCTGGTCTTTGGTCCAAGGTAATGGAGGTTACGGGACTTGCCCTAGGCCACATGGAGTGCTAGTGTGTATTGATCACTGGTTGCTTGGGGGCCAAGCCAGTTGACTAACCACTAGGTTAGTCATCCACTCTTTGAGCACATTGTCACATGCATGTGGTCATTTGCTGGTCATGTACATGGGCCACCTGTGCTCACATCCTTGTACAATGGCAGCTGTGTATCTGCCAGCCATATGCCACATCACTGGGTATTAAAGGTTGCCATACACACCCTCCCTTTGGGGTATTTGTGTTACAGTGTGCTCAGTGTGCTGTTTCTGGGATTGGCTGCACTCATATATTTTAACTCTGTAGTTTGCAGACTTGATCCCCACATGTGCTTTATCCTTTTTATTTCTGTTGTGCTAACTGAACCATGAGGTACCACCAGGTTGCTCACCTCTACACACACCCTTCCCTCTCTTCACTGTACACCAAGGTGCATCCTGTGTGCTGCATAGCCATCACAAATTCTTTGTTACATAGGTCTCTCACTTTATGGTGTTTACATGGCAGTGCACCTGGGGGTTTGGTATTGGTGTGATTCAGGTGGTGTGTGGTACACCTGATTGCATGTTGAGCTCTCTCCTGTCCTGATCCAGATTAATAACCTAATCCACAGAGCGTCCTCTGCTGCCCCTGTGGTTTTGTTTGTTCCCCTTTTGCATGCTGTATCCACTGCAGAACATTTCATTGTGTGTGTGCATATGTCCCAGGTCCTAAATACAGAGTGCAATTTGATCTGTGCATAGCAGATCTGCATGTGCATTTGCGCATGATTACTTTTGGGGGTTTGCTTGTCCTGACAGCCAGCAGGCGTTTTGTGTACTGCCCTGCACTCTTTTTGTATGCAGCCTTTGCTAATGAGCTCACATTGGTGGTGTGGCCTACCGGTTTAGCCATTGCCATTTGTGGTAGTGGTCGTAGGTGTGCTTTCTCTCTGCTGTCTTGGATTTGTATGCTTGTACTGCAGAAGTGGTTTACATTCGTATGAGAGTCATATCTGTGCTGATCTGTGCTGTGAGCACAGTGTACCCTCATCTAAGTTGTGAACCATCTTTCCGTCCATCTTTTGTCTGCCAGCTGTGTGCCATCCTACCCTGATGTGCATGCTGCTAACCCACGTCCTGAACTCCTACACATTCCTGCATTGCAGCTCTCCCTGCTTGCCTCTCCTGTGTGTGCTCTGCATAGCACTTTTACTCCACAGTCATCCTGATATTTCACCTATCCTGCCATTTCTGGGTCCTCTGCTGCCCACATCTTCCCATCCTCTGTCACACACTGTCATTATAGCATGGTACATTACCATCCCTCTGTGCATGGCTCTAGTTGGCCACGATATGTTTGTCCATTTTTATGGCTGCCACATGGGCTGGAGCTGATTTCTGCGGTCCAACAACTGATCTACGTCCTTCTTTTACTTTTGTATTGTCTTTCTTTTCTTTTCTGCTCTGTGCAGTGTTTGTGTTATGAGTGTGTTTGGCACATACCTCCCTTGCCATTCAAATTGGGGGATATTACTGCTCTTGGCTAACGTTTCTGAGGTCACCTATACATCCTTGGGGCATCTTCTGCCCCACCTTTGATTCAGCCAGCTTATGGGGTGCCTACGATAGTGCCTTAGGAGTTGACAGCTTTTCAACATGGCCTCTGGGGAACATTAAGGTTTGCCTTTGCTGACGAGGTATGTTTAGGCTGTGCCTTCTGATGCACCGTAAAAGGTGCAATAATATATGGCACAAGGGTGTGGTTCTTTTAAGATGGCAGTACAGATTGCTGTACAGTTGCATACAGAAAAAGGACATACCTCTGACAACCTTATTCACTGGAAATTTCAAACCATGACCCATGCACCATCATTCAGTGTCTTCACCAGTTGTCAACATACATGACATTGGAATCTTGGCTTTTTCCCCAGACCTTGGATTTCCTGGAGCTGAGTTACTCTTGTGATTTCAGTCTCCAAAGGTATTAGGGCAGTTTACAAGATACGATTAACTCTGATCCCCTGTTGATATCAGTCGCCAGGGCCTGTCTGCAGCCCCTCCCTGCTAAATCACGAATGGCAGACCTGGGTCAGCACACCTACTTATGATTTCCAGACGTTACAATGCACAGTGCTGCCATCAGAAACAGTGCTCTGACCTTTCCCTGCCTCATAGGGCACCCTATATGGCGCCCCATCGGCCACACTTTCAGCAACATTGTAGGGTGCCGTGGCGGACACTGCATTTTAAAATGTGCCCTCTGGGGTAATTTATGGGGCACGTTATATTACACTGCTTTGAGAGTGCATTTGCTAGCAGTAATAATTCCACAAATAGACTATAACGGCCTCCTAAACCAATATTACCCCTAACAGATAATGCCTCAGCCAGCCGTCCTCATTGAGCATTGTGGGGGATTGCACCCCTGATCACTGCACCATTGGTCAGTGTTCTAACCATTGTGCTGTGGCTCTGCTCTTCTGCTTTAACATCAGTGCACCACTTATGCCTCCCAGTATTAAAATGCCTCCAAAAACATTAACGTGCCGCTTTATGCCCAGCAGCGCGCCGCCTTATGCCGCCCATTATTTATATGCCTCCTAAAATAACGCCTCAGCCAGCTGCCTTCATTGTGCACTGTGGGGGATGGAACCCCTGATCCCTGCACCATTGATCACTGTTCTAACCATTGTGCTGTGGCTCTACACTTCTGCTTTAACATCAGTGCACCACCAGTATTAAAATGCCTCAAAAAACATTAGCGTGCCACTTTATGCCCAGCAGCGTCCCGCCTTATGCCGCCCATTATTTATATGCCTCCTAAAATAACACCTCAGCCAGCTGCCTTCATTGTGCACTGTGGGGGATCAAACCCCTGCACCATTGGTCAGTGTTGTAACCATTGTGCTATAGCTTTGCTCTCCTGCTTGCACATCAGCGCAACACTTATGCCTCACGCACAGCCATCTCAGGCGCTAATGTGCGGGGCCCACATAGGCGCCACGCACCTTAGCGCATATGCAAATTCCGGGATTTCTTTCTCAGCACGAACCGCCCACTCCTTATATGGCACCCGCACTCTACCGCGGCCCGCACTTTACCGGGATTTTAGTAAACATACCCCTTATTGTTACAGCTACTAACATGCACTGCTGCGTTAGCATGCGCCAGTACCATTCATAAGCATTATTTTACTGCAGTTCCCATTTTATGCAATGGGACCAAGTAGCCTGTGCTAACACACGAGCACATCTTAGTAGCTGTTACATTGTAAGCCCTCCAGGAACAGGAAAATATCTACCGTACCAATTTATCACACTGAACTACTACTGAAAAGGAGCGAGTTAGATGCAAATAAATAGATTTACAAGCATCCCTGGTTTCGGTTGCCTCCTTATCACGCTCATCCTCCCTGTGGATATACTGTTTGCTTTATTTATTTACCACTGCCCAGCATTTGTATTCTGCACAATACCAAATATGTTGGCAGAGCATAATTCACACACATAATAAGATAAAAACGTGTGATGGAACAATTGCTTTCACCCTGGCTGTTTTAAAAGACCCATAAAAACTGTGCATGACTGTGTGTTTGATTAATCCATGTTCTTTGAGTTCATGAATATCAGCCTTGCAAGAGTATACAGTATTACTGACCTTTAGTGGTAATATTTATTTATTTCACATTTCTTTTATACGGCTATTCATAGTATCATAGCAGTTTACATGGAACATTGCGTATATAATATAGTTACTCTTATCTGCTATACATTCAATTTGTGGAACCATGCTGAATTTTTGGTAAAGATTTTCATAACTTTGGAGCCTCATCATCTTGTCCTCTGTGCTTCCTATCAGTAAGGATGGTGTTCATATTAGAGGTATGGGCTGATATCCCCCCACTCTCCACTGCATGTAGCAGCCAGATCCCCATGCTGCTAATTGCATAGTTCTAGTAGTGTTCTCAGCATCTGACAGAGCCAAGTACATAATGATAAATCTCCCACAAAGGCACACCCTGAAATAGCTTATGACTTCATCTCCCTTCCCTTGCCAAAGGAACCAATATAATATTTTAATGGGTCAAAACGTTTGCTGTACTAGAACTCACACTTATAAATGTATTTATTTGCAGTGTGATGTTATGTATGATTAATCATTTATTGATGTCTACAAAATAGGCTTATGAGATGTGCCAAGTCGTATTTTATGATCAAGTAGTTTTTATTATAGCCACCCTTGTGTTGAGACGTTACTCATGTGCAGATTATGGCAAGGTCATTTTCAGTGGCTGATCCATTCCTATGGAATAAACTTCTAGATGTCAATTTTCAACAGAACATCTATGGAGCAATGGAAAGTACTTAATCTAAATGTTTCAAAATATTCATAAATTTAGCAATTCTATATATATAGGAAGCACCACTGAATATCTAGGTATATACAGAGGTTCTGCTATATGCTGAATATGGGCAACTTCAGTGCTTCTACACATACCTTACATACAGAAGATCACTGCTTATACATTTTGCTCGGCCGCCAACTTTATAACCACTTTTCTGTGTCTGAACTAAATGTATAAACTCTGGGCCCAATTTTGATCTGGGCAATGCTATGCACCGCATCGGCGCATAGCCCACTCCCCTCCCATCTAACCTGGATTTTCCGTGCCAGGGTCATATGCAGCCCTGGCATCAAAAATCTGTGTTTCACTGCACGGTTTCCCTCATGTGTAGCATTGAAAATGGCCTGCATCTGCACAACCCGGAACGTCCCCAACACGCCCCAATGCTAACTTCATAGCATCGGGGCACATAAGGGACAAACCAGGGAATTTTCAAAGGCACTACCCAAGTAAGTGCCTTCAAAAATTCTCTGTTAAGGCATTTACATGGGTAACTAGGGCAGTTACCCATGTAAATGCCTTTGGAAATTGGTCCCCTAATGTACAGCAGCACTTATATATTTAGGGCCCGATGTTTAAAGGGATTAATCCCCTTGGCTGGGATATTCAGCGGCATTAACATGGTTAGTGCCACAGAATATCTAAAGATGCCACCACTGCATGTATTACTACTACTATCACTGATCATTTGTATAGTGCTACAAGCATACGCAGTGCAGTACAGACATGTAAGAGATGGTCCCTGCTCATCAGAGTTTACAATCTAGTCAAGACAGACAACACAACAGCTGAGGACTAGGATATGTCTAGAGGAATGGTAAGGAAACACATAGTTGGAAAGTAGTAGACTACGCAGATCAAGATCCAAAAGCAGCCTCAAAGAGGTGAGTTTTCAGTACGAATTTGGAAAGGTGCAGAGATGAAGCCTGAAAGACTGACTCAGGTAGTTTGTTTCAGGCATATGGAGCAGCAGGGTGGAAAGATCAAAGTCTGGAGTTGGAAGTGGAAGTGGAAGAGAAGGGCACAGATAGAAACAATCTGCCAGAGGAGCAGAGTTCCCAAGCAAGGGGTGTAAGGAGAGATAAGTGAGGAAAGGTAGTGAGGAGCAGCCAAATGAATGTCATTAGGAGAAGTTTGAACTGGATACGGAAATGGATAGGAAGCCAATGATGCAACTTGAGAAGAGGGATAATATGAGCATGACGAAGCTGGCAGAAGATTAGCCACGCAGCTGTGTTTTGAAAAGACTGAAGGGGAGAGAGATGATTCAGAGGGAGACCAGCAAGGAGGAGGTTGCAAAAGTCTAGATTGGAGGTGACTAAATAGTGGGTAAGGGTCTTAATGGTGTTTTCAGAAAGGAAGGGGCAAATTTTGTTGATATTGTACAGAAAAAACGACAGGATTTAGCTTTCAATTGGATATGTGTGGAGAAGGAGAGGGAGGAGTCAAAGATGATTCCAAGGTTGCGAGCCAAGGAAACAGGGAGGAATAGAGCACAGAAATAGAGGAGGGTTACTGACAATCCTCCAATGGTTGTCTGTAACCCAAAATGAAACAGCCACTTATATTGCAAGTTCTTTTGCATGAAATTGCAATGATCTTGTGGAATTCACATCATTCCTATAGGGTGATCTGAGAGATATCATTGTATCTCTCTACATTATGATTATACCACCTGAAGGAACCAGCAAGCCTCACTTTTGCCATCAATTTCTTTCTCCACAAGATTTCTCCAGCTAGCATTGGAAAGTTCTGGAGGCAGAGCAGAGGTGGCACCTGGCAATAACCAGGCAGCGGCACAGCGAAAGTCAGGAGCAGTAAAGGCTAGCCTTTCACAGCTGAAGCTAACCGAGCAGTGGCTGAATATCACCGCTGACTAGTTAACTTCATAGCAAACCGGTCAACCCAGATACTCAATGCCAGGGCCAGGTTATGGTCCCAACATTGAATATCCAGGTCTAAAGTTCAACGGTGGCAGCTATCCGCTTTAGCGGTGCTAGCCACTGCCGCTGAGTATCAGGTCGTTAATTTATATTCATAGGAGGTAATTTTATATGAAACCATGTAATGTTACACACCATCAATGCACATAAGTCATGTATGTTAAATAACTTGTACACGTGGATGGGCCTTTATGCGTTACTTAAGCCAGTTGCTATTTTGTAATTTATGCATGTCAGGCCAATGGCATGTACTTTCAGTGTGGATGTGTATAGGGGTGGGGCTCAAATCTACATGCTAAGTGCAGGCGTTTACACCAGCTGCCTGCTTTTCTTTATAAAACAGGCTTAAGTGTCACAGCTAGGGGGTGCTGTGCATCACCTGCTGGCTAGCAGATAGCTTTTGTGTTGCTGCTACAAATCATTATTGTCGTGGGACGGCTCACATAGTGGGGTCCCAGTCCAGTTGCTGTGATATCTGGTAAAGAGAAAACAAGAGAGGACAAGACACAAATACAGGTAGATTACCTTTTTATTGACTATCGTGGTAGGACTTGCTCACTCTAACACAGGCCAAGTGAGAAGTCCTGATACAAGCTTTTGTCATTTTTATACAGTTTTCTAGATTGTTGCACGTGTTTATCAGATCAGCTGCTTAGCAATGTATATCCTGTAATCATTATCAGGACCACATTTCCATGCTTATTTTCTGCTAGGCATGGATGGATGAGCTAGGTTGTAAAAGCAGATAGCTGGCTGGTTAAAGGTTAACTAACTGCAGTGGGACCTAAGATAGATAAACTAATAAGACAGTAGTCAGAGACAGCTGAGGACCAAGGGATCAGTAATAGTTGACTTATCAGAAAAAGCTATTCTCAGAAAAGGTTGGTTCCAAGAAAAGGCCAAAGAAAACCTGTCTTCTTAGAAGTAGCTGAATATCAAAAGGTCAATGATTTATTTATTTCCAGTCTCTTTTATACCGCACTATTTAACATCAGTGCGGTTTACAATGAACATAGAACTACACATTTCCATGGGTACTTTGTGTTTACAATGAACATGGGTTTAAAACTTGGATAACAGGGGGTAACTATTTACAATCTTGTAACAAGGTGGGGTTCGCATCATTTTGTCTAGTCGTGGGAGTTTTGTGTTGGACCTGTGGATGGGGCTGATATGGCATTGTCTATCGGGTAATGCAGGAGGAAGAGGTGGTGCTTCAAGGCCTTCCTGAACTGGAATAGGTCAGGAATTGCATGGATGTTGGGAGGCAGGGTATTCCAGCATCTGGGCGCGTAGAATTTGAAGGATCTGCTTGCTGTTGACTGGGTACATTGGGTTATTGACTTTGGGACTGTCAGTGCATTGAGTGCTACTGATCTTCTGGACCTGTTAGTGGGAGTGGTCTGGATCAATTCAGATAATGATGAAGATGACAGCCTGTGAATGGCTTTGAATGTCAGCAGTAGGGTTTTGTACTTGAGTCTGCTATGTATCGGGAGCCAGTGGAGGTGCTTCAGTATG
This sequence comes from Ichthyophis bannanicus, assembly GCA_033557465.1. Classification (NCBI taxonomy): domain Eukaryota; kingdom Metazoa; phylum Chordata; class Amphibia; order Gymnophiona; family Ichthyophiidae; genus Ichthyophis; species Ichthyophis bannanicus. The sequence continues at coordinate 433,947,896 of CM066037.1, forward strand.
GGCGTCACATGGTCATTCCTGGATGCTCCGTATAGGACCCTCGCTGCAGTGTTCATTGCAAGTTGCAGTGGGTTTAGAGTGGTCTGGGGGAGCCCATGTAAGATCACGTTAGCATAATCAAAATGTGGTATGATCAGCGCCTGGTAAATTGTCCTAAAGTCTTCTGGTTCCAGCAAGGCTCGTAGAGGTCTGAGGGATCATATCTTATGGTACACTGCCTTAACTATATTGCTTATGTGTAGCTTCATATCCATCCTCTGGTCTAAAGTGACGCCGATGTATCTGATCGTGGGTTTGGTCTGGAGATCTGCTTCCCTGACACTTAAAAATGGTGGTGTGGAGAAGTTTAGATTCCTCGTAATGAAGAGTACTTCCGTTTTTTTTGTGTTGGATCCTGAGGTTTTGGGTTTGGAGCCAGTCGGATACAGCGTTAAAGCAATTTGTTAGTGGCGAGAGGTCTGGGTTCTCCGTTGAGAAAGGCATGTATAGCAACACGTCATCTGCGTATATCAAGCAATTGACACTGAAAGACCAGATCAGGTTGCATATAGGCCGCATGTATACATTGAACATCAGGGCCGAGAGGGAGGAACCCTGCGGGACACCCTGCTTCTGGTGGAAGGGATCTGATGAAGTTGCCCCGGAACGCACGTGCTGCCATCTGTCAGAAAGGTAGGACTTGCACCAGTCCAGTGCTTTATCAGTGATCCCCTTTAACCTGAGACGCTCCAGCAGAAGCTCATGGCTTACCGAGTCAAACGCAGCTGCAATGTCCAAGAAGATGAGGACAACCCCCTGACGAATGTTGTCGATTCCTGTTATTATGTTGTTGATGAGTGTGGTAAGGAGTGTTTCAACTCCATGGGCCTCTCTGAAGCCGTGCTGGCAAGGGTCCAGTGGTGCAGAGGTTTCGATGTGTTCTTGAATTTGCATCTGGACTTCCTTCTCAATTATTTTTGCTAGCAAAGGTATGCTCGATATCGGTCTGTATGAGTCTGCCTTCTGGGGGTCAAACTTGCTGTTCTTTAGTAAAGGTCTTATGGACGTGCGCTTTAGGGATTGCGGGAATGTACCTGCTGCAAAGGATTGGTCCATGATTTTGGCTATAGTGGGGCTAAGGTTAGATCGTAGGTCTCTAATCCAGAATGCAGGGCAGGGGTCGGTTTGAGCCGTGGTCGTGTTGATTGCTGCTATGGTGTCCTCAATACGCTGCTTGGGAGGTGTGGAGAAGATGGTGAGAGGAGTTTGATAGCTCGGTTTGAAGGATACTTCAGGTGCTGGGGTGATGCTGGTCTGGCATAGCTTGGATAGTAAGTAGTTCGCAAATTCTTGAGGGTGGATCCCGGTTGTTTGCTCAGCGGCTGGCTCCTTTGTCAGGTCCTTGACAAGGGCGAACAGGTCGTGTGGTTTGCTCAGTGATCGTTTTAGCGTGTCCGTGTCGAAGCGCCGCATGTTTGCTGTTATCGTTTCGCGGTGCGCTGTCAGGTGGGAGATATATGCTCTTTGATCGTCAGCTGTGTGTGAGCGGCGCCAGCGTCTCTCCAGTTTTCTTAGGAGGGTGAGAGAGGATTTCAGCTCAGCAGAGTACCAGGGTGCGGATGCTCGCTTCCCAGGAGGTTTGGTGGATGGCGGACATAGTGCAAGTGAGCTGAATGTTTCATTCCATTCAGAGACCAGAACTTCAGGATCGTGTGCTGTCGAGGTGAGTAGTGGGTGCACTGTGCTTAGTATCAGTTCATTGTTGAACGTCTGAAATCTTCGCATTGGAGCCTTGGAGTGGCCGCGGACTGTTCTGGCTTCCTTCTGGTTGTGTGTGGGCATGGGAATTTGGAATATGATCAGCTTGTGGTCAGACCAGGGAACTGCAGTAATTGATATCTCAGGGGACATGGGTGAGTTGAGAGTTGCCTGGGGAGCAAATATCAGATCCAGGATGCCTCTTTTACATGGGTAGGTTCCTTGATCAGTTGTTTATAGCCTAGGTTCTTAAGTGTTTCGAGAAACGCTGAAGTGTGGGAGTCTTGCAGGGAAGGTAGATTGAAGTCTCCTAGAATCCAGTTCGGGGTGTGTGGGTTCTGAGTATTGGATGCAAGGTCGATTACTGCTGAGAGAGCGTCTAGGTCTGCTGATGGGGCCCTGTATAGGAGGTTGATGGCACGGCTCTTGTTTGCTATCATGATTGCATCAAGGAGTGGCGTGCTGGTCGCGTTTCTCAGGAGGAACTGGAGGCCCGACTTGGTGACGGCGAGCACTCCTCCCCCTCTCTTACTGTCTCTATGGCACGTATGGCATGAAAAATTGGGAGGAAGGAGCTGGTTGATGAGGACATTATCGTCACTGGTAAGCCATGACTCTGTGATCAAGAGCATGTTGAGGTTATGGAGTAGTATTAAGTCAGAAATGACTGGCCATTTCTTGCGTATAGATCGGGCATTTATGAGCGCACATCTTAGGGGTTGCAGTAGGGAGTTCTCCGCATGTTTTGTTTTCTTGTTGTGTTGTAGTGCTATGTGTATAAGATGGTGATGGAGAGTGCGGGTGGCTTCCCCTGGATCGTGAGAGGTGGCACTTGCCCATCTCCTCCTGTGACTCTGGAGAATTGGTATATGGTTGTGATTGGAGGGCAGGTCTGTAACACTACTTAGACCTATAGAGAAGAGATATAGGATCAGTGCAACAATGCTTGTTAGGGCCATAATGTGCGAGTAGCTTGGGTTTGGATTGGTTGGTGGATACTGGTAGTTACACAATTCAAGGCAGTTTTCCGGTATCAGTGGTAAACAGTAGGCTATAAGCAATTTAAGGCAAGCTACACAATTCAAGGCAGTTTTCCGGTATCAGTGGTAAACAGTAGGCTATAAGCAATTTAAGGCAAGCTACACAATTCAAGGCAGTTTTCAGGTATCGGTGGCAAGCAGTAGGCTATAAGCAATTTAAGGCAAGCTACACAATTCAAGGCAGTTTTCAGGTATCGGTGGCAAGCAGTAGGCTATAAGCAATTTAAGGCAAGCTACACAATTCAAGGCAGTTTTCAGGTATTGGTGGCAAGCAGTAGGCTATAAGCAATTTAAGCAGCTACACAATTCACGGCAGTTTTGCGGATCAGTGGTAAACAGTAGGCTAACAGCAGCTTAAGTCCAGCTACACAATTCAAGGCAGTTTACAGGTATCAATGGTAAAATAGTAGGTTATACAGGCAGAAACTATGAGAGTGTTCTAGTGGAAGGTCTATTTCTCTAATTCTTGGTGCTTAGGCTTTGGCCCGGGTAAATTAATGTACCTGCGTTTTCTAGTCAGAGGATGGCGGTGCCGGTTCGAGAGGGCTCGTTGGGATGTGGTCTTCGCCTGTTGCCTCCTGTTGTAGATTGCAGCTCTTGTAGTAGCTGTTGTGGTGCTCGAGAGTGAGCTCAGCCTGGGGAGCTCCAGCTGCTGGTTAATTGTAGGGTGAGGATTGGTCCTTCAACGGTGAGCGACACTGGCTTGGGTCAGGAGACGTTTCTTATTGTCCCGATGTGGGCCGCTGCCTAAGGGCCATGCCAAAGGGCACTCTGGAGAGGCCCTCAGGCGCAGGCGCGCCGGATGGCGCTTCTCTTTTGAACCGTTGGCTGCCTGCCCCAATTGGGCAGAGCAGCAGCAGGAGGACAGACCTGCTTGTTGGAGCTGGCTTCAGCCGGCTCAGTCCCCCGATTGGGGATGGCGTCAGGGTCCGGTGGTGGGGCGACTGCTAGTTAATTGGTTAGAATACTCACATCTCTCTGCTGACTACATGCATGAAGCTTTTTCCACTGATTTCCTGCCTTTCTGCTATCTGTGCATAAAGATATCTTTGCTAATTTCCTGCCCTTCTGCTATCTGTTGTGCTATGCATTTATCCATTATGCATTATCTCCATTTTATTGTCTTTATTCTTATCACATTCCAAATGTTTGCATTAAGCTGACTTTATTTCACATCTCACTTCTTACCTTATGTATTTTGTTATAGTAATAATTTGTGTGCTATTTTTTCTACCATAATAAGTTCTAATACTATATATACAGGTCCCACTGCCGTTCATTGCCAGTAAGTCATAAGAACCAAAAGGGTTTGGCAAACATACCCCAAGGCATAATCTGTGAGCTATAAACAGAGCAATTTGGCCTACAATTGGGGGGCTTGTCCAAGATGCCTCATGAATGCAGGCAAGGCTTGCAAGGGAGGGCAGAGCTGTGACATAGTATCCTATGAAATAATGAAGACTGTGGAATAGTGTCCTGGTAAAAGTCACAGCCATAGATCTGCCATCATCTATGCCTGACAAGACTGGTATTATGGACTCTTGAATTACTTGAGAGTAAGTCTGATTGACAGTTGCTGTAGATTCCCTGACATGAGCAGGAGAGCACAGGTATTCTCTTCCAGGTCAACGTCATTCTCTGTTGGCACATGACCCTGCCCTTATTTGGCAGCCTGACCTATAGCGGTAGTACCACAAGACTACCACTAGGTATCAGAGGAGTCATATTGATCATGGACTGCCAATGGGACAGGAGCATCTGTGCATCACTTCTGCCCTCCAGCTAGACACCAGGAGGGTGGAGCTTTCCCTGATGTGCCTGGGGGGAGGGGGGCAGGCTATCAGAAAAGGGGTGACTTTCCTGATACTGCCAGAGTGGGGCAGGGAGGATAAGGCTGATGCTGCCCTGAGGGCTTTCAGGATGGGAGTTGCTTGCAAATGTAGTGATTGTGGTAAATGCATTGTGATAATGTAAATGCATCTATGTTATCAGCAAAGCCATTACCATGTGGTAAGAACATAACATAAGAATATTAGAAATGCCATACTGGGACAGACCAAGGTCCATCAAGCCCTGTATCCTGTTTCTAACAGCAGCCAATCCAGGTCACAAGTATCTGGCAGATTCCAAAAAAGGTACATAGGTTCTACAGCGCTTGTCCCTGGGTAAGCAGTGGATCTGCTCATTGTCTTTGTTCTAGCTACCCATTCACTGCTAACTCTTTGAAGTCACTGACTTCATCAAGGAGTTAGGTCCCTTCCTACCCACTCTGACACCCACCCACCCCATGTGAGTACTTTATAGGGCAACTCCCCAATTAGCTACACACAGGGACATAGAACAGCACTGTTAGAACACACTTAAAACAGATTAGCTGCCTTTTCTCTTAAAAAACAGCTGAGGAACAGGTAGGGACTTTGGTAGGTTTCTCTCTTTTACATCAACAGGTACCAAAGCTCCATCAACTAAACAATGACTGTGAAAAATCATATTGCAAAGCTGTTGCCCCATTACAACTTCTGCTTCTGTCCAGACAGAGATCCCAATGCTAGTTGAAGGACCGGTTTCATGTGCAGGATGCTTGCATGCTGAGGCTCTCAGGAAAGAAGTGGAGGAGTTCAGGGAAGAGGTGGTGAGGCTGAGAAGCATTTGAGACACTGAGGAGTACATTGATGAGATGCTCCTTGAAACATCCAAGCTCTCCGACAGAGGTGAAGAAGGAGGCTATAGGACGAAGTTGGACACGAGTCATCAGAGTCTGCAGTATCAACACTTCAACTCCTCCAGCCCTTCAACTGAACAACCAATATGCAGCCCTGGAAGTGGAGGAGGCAGAAACATCTCACAAAAGGGAAGAACTACAGCTCGAGTACCCCAAAGTTGCAGAATCAGTCAACACTAGGAAGCGAAGGTTAGCCATAGTTGGTGAATCTCTTCTGAGGGGTACTGAGGCGTCCATCTGCCGACCAGATTTGATGTCTAGAGAGGTGTGCTGTCTGCCAGGTGCCAAAATCTAAGATGTTGCTGAGACTCATCAAGTCTACTGACTATTATCCGATGTTGCTCATCAATGTCGGCACAAAATGATACTGCAAGGTATCCCTCTAAGCATATCAAAAGTGACTTCACGGCTCTGGACAGATAGGTACGCAGGTGGTGTTCTCTTCAATCCTCACTGTTGAGGGGTAAAAGCCAAGGCAGAGAAGCTCACATCCTGGAGATGAATGCATGGCTGCGTGGATGGTGTCAAAGAGAGCGTTTTGGTCCCCTGGACCAAGGGATGATGTTTCAAGGACTGCAGAGCAGAGATAAATAAATGTGAAAGGAAAAGGAGGCCACTATGGTTTTCAACGTAGCTGAAAAAATGAAGAAAAAGAGTGAGGCCTTCATGAAATACAAGAGATCACAGAGAGAGGAAGACAGGCATCTATATTTGGAAAAACCTAGAGAAATTAGCAAAGTAGTCAGGAAAGCAAAGGTACAAAAAGAAGAAGAAATAGCCAATGCAATATAATGCAGGGATTCAAAGTTTTTCTGATATGTTAGTGAGAGGAAGAAGGGCAAAAGTAGTATTGTCAGACTCAAGGTTGCAGGGGAGGAATATGCAGAAACTGATGAGGATAAAGCAGAAATGCTTAACAAATATTTCTGTTCTGTGTTCACAGATGAAGGGCCATGAGCAGGACCTCAGAATACACCTACAAATAGGAACAGAAGCAAACGGGGATCTCGAACAATTTTCAGTTCATGAGGAACTAGCTAAACTAAAAGTAGACAAAGCCATAGGTCTGGATGGGATGCATCCAAGAATACTGAAGGAACCTGGAGACATTCTAGCGACTCCACTATCTGACCTTTTCAATGACCCTTTGGAGTCAGGAGTGGTACCAGAGGACCGGAGAAAGGCACATGTGGTCTCTTTACACAAAAGTGGACGTAAGAATGACATTGAGAACCACAAGACGGTTAGTCTAACCTCTGTGGTTATTGGAAAGGCTACTAAAAGAGAGAATAGTGAGGTTTCTGGAGTCCAATGGATTGCAAGATCTGAGACAGCATGGATTCAGCAGAAGCAGGTCTTGTCAGACAAATCTGATTGATTTCTTTGACTTGGTGATCAGGGAGTTGGACCGAGGGAGAGTCCTAGATGTGGTGTATTTAGATTTCAGTAAAGCCTTTGACACTATTCCAAACAGGCGACTTATAAACAAACTGAACACCCTAGGGATGGACCCTAAAGTTACTGATTGGGTTAAAAATTGGTTGAGTGGGAGGTGATAAAGGGTATAGGTAAATAGAGCTCACTCTGAGCAGAAGGAGATTTCCAGTGGTGTGCCGCAGGTATCTGTCCTTGGTCTGATTCTTTTTAACATCATTGTTAGTGATATTGCGGAAGGGCTTTAGGGTAAGGTTTGCTTGTCGGGTAAGGTTTGTGGATGATACCAAAATCTGCAATAGAGTAGACACCCAGGAAGGCGTAGATAACATGAGAAGGTATCTAGCTAAGCTTGAAGAATGGTCTAGAATTTGGCAGCTGAAATTTAATGCTAAATAATGCAGGGTCATGCATTTGGGCTGCAAAACTCCAAAGGAGCGATACAGAGTAGGAGGTGAGGTACTTCTGTCCACAAAACAATTGCATAGCATCAGGGCACATTAGGGACTTATCCAGGATTTTCAAAGGGCACTCCCTGTGTAGATGCCCTTTCAAAATCCCGCCCAATGGTCTTAAGAACTATGTAATTGTTCTAAAATAACTAAAGAACAATGCTGGCATAAGTCATGAACTGTGCAACTACAGGTCATTGTACAATTACCGATGTGTCACTGAGAGATCAGCATAATTTCTGCAATTCTGCTATTTAAACTAATTTTATCATAATTAAGTAAACATTGTTTAATACATTTGTAAACACGTTTGTTCTGTGAAAAACTTCTAGCGACACCTTGTGTTATTTTAGGTTTATAAATATGGCTATGTAACTTCCTGAAATTACCCAATAAAAAGGCAAGCTCGACAGGAAGATCCTTGAACCAATCTGAGAGAAGCCATCCAAGTTCATGGCCTCAATGATTGTTTCCCTGAAGCTTCAGTAAGAATGTGAATTTCTGTGTTTTTGTGTCTTTATATCCCCACTATCTGGAATACCAAACTTAAAGAATTGAGGAGAACCTGCCCTCGCTTAAAGGGGTTTGAACACTTGTGCCGTGACTCGGATTTGAGTTCTTCAGACAATTGGGAAAAAGCAGACAGCATGAGTAAAAATATCATGGGAAAGCAGAGTACTAATTTAGATGCAAGGAACAAAAAGGCTGTAAAGAGATTAAGCAAAATAAGGAAGCCCTTAAATATGAGATGCTTTATAAATATGATAATTTTTGCATTACAAGAGAAAGTGTATAATGATTCATTTATGGACTTTTCTTAAGTTGTGTTTTAAAACGATAAACATTTTCTGTTTGTAAAAGATTTAAGCAGCCTGCTCTTGACTTGGTAAGTGTTTATTTTTTTTTCTTTAGTGAGTCAGGGTTGATTTCATCAGACTTGTGAAGTTTGAAATGTCTGCTTCCTTATACTGTTAGTCAGAATGTGTAGCGACTGCAATTTCCATTGTTTTTCTGTTATGTATTTTGGCCTCCAGATAAGAGATGCACTTTGTTTTGATTAAGGTTTTCTTGATCTCAACTAAGTGGGAAAAAAACAGAGGTTTGTAGGGCTGTGAGTTTTGTATGTGCTGATTTTTGTTTTGTTTTTTGTAATCCTTAAGTAATCATTACAGGGGGAAAATTTCTCCAAATGGGGTTCCAGTATTGTGATTTTTCTTATGCAACAGATTCAAATTGGTTTCTTTCCATCTCAGGTATTTTCCTGAAGTTATGGAAAATGCTCCCTTGCCTGACATTGTTGGTGTTCAATTTGTTGTGCTCATTGCCCCTCCTGAGCCCTTGGTTGGTGTATGGACTTTTGATATGTTTGGAAGATACTTCTTCTTAATGAGATTGCTGTTATAAAATGTTTTGAAGGAATAATTTTCATGTCATAAGGATATTGAATGTTAGGACATATGTAGTATGTTGCTATTTGGAATGAGCTATAATAAATTTATATCTTCTCCCTGCAGTTCACTTAAAAAGTTACTAAATGTTTAAGAGTTGTTCTAGAAGTTCCTTAATCTGTACATCATGGTATGTTATGGAAAGTCTATGCATGTAGTTGGTGATATGAGCAAAGTGAATAGAAGGCTTGGTGGGAAGTGAGATATAATTCAAAAGGATTTTTGATGGACATTAAATTGGTCAAGGTGGTTTAATGATGGGAAGTGATGTGTCAGTTTGATGAATTTGTAAAGGGGAGATTCTATGACTGATTTACAGCGATAATGTGCTTGTGCAGCTGTCTGTGGGTTAATTGTAGTATGAAGTGGATTCTCTGATTCAGTGGATTGGGAAGAACATGCTGTACAGTACACTGCAGTAAAAACTTGGAGGTTTCCGGCACAGGTAACAGCTTGGCATGACTGTATGTTTATAGTACAAAGAAAGTCTTGAGCAACTGATTAACACAAGCCTCTTAGGGAAGTTACTTAAAAAAAGGGTGTTTTTCAGGAAAAGCAGAACACAGTTAAAGTATATATAAAAAGAACTTATGATTCTAGAAAGAAAGAAAAAAAAAGGCTCTACGTTTTGCTTATGAGTTCTCAATTGTCATGCCTGTATTTCTACTTTGCTTGCTACTCATTACCTTACTGTTTCTCTGTAATTTTGTGCTGCCTTTAAATAATAAAAAAAAAAAAAGAACTTATGATTCTAATTGGCAGCATATTATTGAGAAAATAAATCCTCATGATCATGATTTTATTAAATTATGTTTAAGATTATTTTACAGAGATCCTGAATTCAACAATCGTGATGGCAGAGGAAAAAAACCACAAAAGTTATTAACCATTCCTTTACTTGTGTTGTGTGGAGGCACATTCCAAGTTGGCCGTCCAGGTCCCTGTGTACCAGATCGGAAATGGGACGCACAGAGGCAGACCCGATTCTGATCACGTGGAGGATAGATGTGCCTCGCAGGATCGGAATCAGGTCTAGGCCTGTATGTGCAGGCCGGGACCTGATTCAGATCGGTCTGCATGTACAGGCCCCCTGACCGGCAAACTCAGTCAGCCTCCTGAATGGAGCCATGGTGTCCCGTTGCAATGGCACTGTGGCTACATTCAGGAGCTGTGATCCCCAGCCACCGGCCACTTATTCCTTTCCCCGCAGCCTGACCCCAAATCTGGCCTCCCCCTGCACCCTCTTGTCCCACTTCCGCCACGCAAGTCTGTCACCCCCAGACATCCAGGGGGACTTATTCCACCTCTGAGGTGGAATAAGTCCCCTGTCCAGTCTGCCAGTCCCGGACGTACAGAGCCAGCTTCAGAATCGGCCCTATACATCTGGTGCGACAGACCGCCCACTGCCCGCCCTCACCCCACCTCCGTGATGCCCCCTCCCGCCCCCATCTAAACCTCTCCATACAAACTCCTTGTTCGTAAGGGAAGGCTATCAGGGATGGCAAAGAAGGCAAATAGCGGGGATGGATATCCCAACGGGATGTCTATCCCTGCTATTTGCGTGTCGGAATAGACCCCATAGCAAATATGTTTTGTGTAAGTTTTGTTAAGAGAATTTGTCTACTGATTTCATTCTATGTATAAGAATGCAAATGCTGAAAAGTTTGTTATAAATAGTACTTCCCGGAGTTTCTTATGTCTGCAGATAAGATCCTCTGGAAAAATGATTAAGCATGTATTTCCCTGTTTTATTTATTTTTGTGCAGGAATGAATGAGGAGATCTCCATGCTTTTTGATGTATTTAGATATATGATAAGTTGTATGAATTTGCATGATAAAACATTAAAGAAAAATTATGAAGGTGTTTAAAGGAAAGATACGAATGAGCAACTTTATTGAAAAAAAAAGGGAAAGAAAGAAAAGAAAAAAACGTAAAAAAGAGCTTAAAAAAGTAAAAGGAAACAGAAAATTAAAAAAGAAAAAAAGATGAATTGAAAATCCTGGTACATATTACATCTATGAAAGTTTAAGAGAATACAGAATAACAATGTCTGCAGAGAAAATGCTGACATTTCTCCCAGTTTGTTTTAAACTATTTAACAGGTTTACATTGTAACTTAAACTTGATAAGGTACATTAATCAGGGACATTGATAACTTTGATTTTTCTGAGGTAAGGGAGGGTTAAGCAACTCGCCCAAGGCCACAAGGAGTGCTAGTGGGAATCAAACCCTGATTGCTTGGTTCTCAAACCAGTGCTCCAACCATTAGGCTACTCCTCCACTCCACTAAACTAATCTGCAAGAGTCTATTGAAGGAGTAATCTTAAATTCTCATGTTGTGTGTTTCAGTTAGTATTATAGAATGACATGTTTATAGAAATTTAACAGAAACATAGAAACATAGAAATATGATGACAGAAAAAGACCACATAGCCTATCTAGTCTGTCCTTCCATATCAACAACTACAACAGTCCCCTTTTTACCTTTAGAGATCCTCTGTGTTTGTCCCATGCTTTTTTGAATTCAATTACTGTCCTCATCTCTACCACCTCCACTGGGAGACTATTCCATGGATCCACTACTCTTTCCGTAAAGAAATATTTCCGCATATCACTTCTGAATCTATCTCCCTTCACCCTCATCCCATGTCCCCTCGTAGCAGAACTTGCTTTCAATTGAAAGAGGCTCTCTCCCTGAACATTTATGCCACGGAGGTATTTAAACATCTCAATCATATCACCTCTATCCCGCCTTTCCTCTAAGGCAGGGGTCACCAACCTGCGGCCCGCGAGGTCCCTTCGTGCAGCCCTCAAGGCTCTACCCCGGTTAACATTACGTGCGGCCCACCAAGGATTCCCACCATTGTATCCACGCGCTCGCAGCTCACCAACGACCACCTGCAAGCGTCCCTTCTCCTGTCAGTGTCATCTGTGAAGCCGGACTTTAAGCGTTTGTCTGCTAGCATGAATCATCAGCCATCTCATTAAATTCAATAAAGGTGATCAGCCATTGTTTTCATAATTTTGCGTTTGTTGTTTTTTTTCGCGGGGCGGGGAGAAGGGGGGTGCGGCCCGCGAGGCTCCCGGTAGTCGGCTGTGCGGCCCGCGGCCCTCTGGAGGTTGGTGACCCCAGCTCTAAGGTGTACATATTAAGATCCTTCAGTATGTCCTCATATGCTTTATAATGAAGACCACTAATCATTTTAGTAGCCACCCTCTGCACTGACTCCATCCTGTTCACATACTTTTGAAGGTGCGGTCTCCAGAATTGCACACTATACTCCAAATGAGGTCGCACCAAAGACTTATAGAGAGGCATTATCACCTCCTTTTTTCTGCAAGCCATTCCTCTCCGTATGCACCCAAGCATCCTTCTAGCTTTTGCCGTCGCCTTTTCTACCTGTTTAGCTACTTTAAGATCATCAGACACAACCACGCCTAGGTCCCGCTCTTCTTTAGTGGACAAAAGTACTTCACCCCCTATACTATATTGCTCCCTTGGATTGCTGCAGCCCAAATGCATGACCTTACATTTTTTAACATTAAATCCCAGCTGCCAAATTCTAGACCATTCTTCAAGCTTAGCTAGATCCCTCCTCATGTTATCTACACCTTCCTGGGTGTCTACTCTATTGCAGATTTTGGTATCATCTGCAAAGAGGCAAACCTTACCCGACAGCCCTTCCGCTATATCACTAACAAAGATGTTAAAAAGAATCGGATCAAGGACAGATCCCTGGGGCACACCACTGTTAACATCCTTCTCCTCAGAGTGAGCTCCATTCACTTGTACTCTTTGTCGCCTCCCACCCAACGAATTTCTAACCCAAGCAGTAACTTTAGGGTCCATCCCTAGGGTGCTCAGTTTGTTTATAAGTCGCCTGTGAGGAACAGTGTCAAAGGCTTTACTGAAATCTAAATACACCACATCTAGAGCTCTCCCTCGGTCCAACTCCCTGGTCACCCAGTCAAAGAAATCAATCAGATTTGTCTGACAAGACCTGCCTCTGGTGAATCCATGCTGCCTCGGATCCTGTAATCCGCTGGACTCCAGAAACCTATTTTCTCTTTCAGCAGCGTTTCCAATAATTTCCTCACCACCGAAGTAAAACTAACCGGCCTGTAGTTTTCAACCACATCCTTACTTTCGCTTTTGTGTAATGGCACCACATGAGCCTCTCTCCAGTCCTTTGGCACCACTCCCGACTCCAACGAGGCATTGAAAAGGTCAGTCAGTGGAGTTGCTAGAACGTCCCCAAGTTCCCTCAGTATTCTAGGGTGTATTCCATCCGGTCCCATCGCTTTGTCTACTTTAAGTTGAGCTAATTTCTCACAAACACTGTCTTCTGAAAATTGTTCAAGATGTCCCTCGCTTCTGTTCCTATTTGTGGGTGTTTTCTGAGGTCCTGCTCCTGGTGCTTCATCTGTGAACAAAGAAAAAAAATATTTGTTAAGCAATTCCGCTTTATCCTTATCAGCTTCTACATATTCCTCCCCTGCACCCTTGAGTCTGACAATGCCACTTTTGCCCTTCCTCTTCTCACTAATATATCTGAAAAATGTCTTATCCCTCCATTTTATTGCATTGGCTATTTCCTCCTCCTTTTGAGTCTTTGCCTTCTTGACTACTTTGCTAGCTTCTCTAAGTTTTTCCAAATACAGATGTCTGTCTTCCTCTCTCTGTGATCTCTTGTATTTCATGAAGGCCTCCCTCTTTTTCTTCACTTTTTCAGCTACTTCTTTTGAAAACCATAGCGGTCTCCTTTTCCTTTTACCTTTATTTACCATTTTAACAAAAAGGTTGGTTGCCCTTAAAATATCCCCTTTCAGTTTTGCCCACTGTTTTTCTACATCCCCCAGCTGTTCCCATCCCACTAACGACTCCCTGAGGTATTGGCCCATCTTCGCAAAGTTAGTCTTCCTAAAGTCTAAGATCCTCACCTTTGAATGGATTCTAACAGCCCTAGTCCTAATACTGAACCACACCATCTAGTGATCACTGGATGCAAAATGATCTCCCACTACAACATCAGAAACACTTTCACCATTGGTAAGCACCAAGTCCAGTATGGCCCCTTCACGTGTGGGGTCTGTTACCAATTGCCTGAATAGTTCTCCCTGTAGAGAATCCAGGATCTCCTTACTTCTAGATGATACTGCAGCAGGAATGTGCCAATCAACATCTGGCATATTGAAATCTCCTATCAGTAGCACTTCCCCTTTCCTAGCAATGCTGCGTATGTCTTCAATTAACTCTCTGACCACCTCTTCCTCTTGTGAAGGAGGTCTGTATATCACACCAATGCAAATAGATTTCTCTTTCCCTCTTTCTAGTTTAACCCACAATGCCTCCTCTCTCCCTTTTAAGCTCTGTAATTCCAAAGTTTTAATAGTAGTTTTTACATATAGTGCCACTCCTCCTCCCCTTCTTCCTACCCTGTCCTTTCTGAATAAAGTATAGCCAGGTATAGTTACATCCCAATCATGGTTTTCTGTGTACCATGTTTCTGTAACTGCCACTAAATCCAAGTCAGCCACTCCCACCAAAGCTTCAACATCAGGGATCCTATTCCCCATGCTATGGGCATTTATACATGCTGCTTTCCAGATGTTACCCGTTACCCATTTCCATAAAGGTATTTAATGTATCACCTACCTGGGGGCTTTCACTTACCTGGGGGCTTTCTTCACCCATCCCCAACAAATCTAGTTTAAAGCCTTCTTCAGTAGATTAACCAGTCTACTACCGAAGATGCGTTGACCTTTCTTGGACAGATGGATGCCATCTCTGCTCTGCAACCCTTGGAACAGCATCCCATGGTCTAGGAAACCAAAACGCTCTCGATGACACCGTCCACGCAGCCATGCATTCATCTCCAGGATGCGAGCCTCTCTGCCTTGGCCTTTACCCTCAACAGGGAGGATTGAAGAGAACACCACCTGTGCACCTAACTGCTTCACCCTCTGTCCCAGAGCCATGAAGTCACTTTTGATACATTCTGAGGTATACCCGGCGGTATCATTTGTTCCAACATGGATTAGAAACATTGGATAATAGTCAGTGGGCTTGATGAGTCTCGGCAAACTCTCTGTAACATCTTGGATTTTGGCACCAAGCAGACAGCATACCTCTCTGGACATCAAGTCTGATCGGCAGATGGACGCCTCAGTACCCCTCAGAAGAGAGTCTCCAACCACCACTACCCTTCATTTCCTTCTGGTCACTGATTCTGCAACTTTGGGGTACTTGAGCTCTGGTTCTTCCCTTTCCAGGGATGCTTTCACCTCCTCCACTTCCAGGGCTGCATAATGGTTCTTCAATTCAAGGGCTGGAGAAGTTGGATTGGTGATTTTGCAGGTCCTGGTGACTTGTGTCCAACCATCAACATTCTGTTGGCGCCCATCTTCTCCTGTGCTGGAGAGCTTGGTTGCTGCAAGAAGCATCTCATCAATGTACTTCTCACTGTCTTGAATGCTCCTCAGCCTTGCCACCTCCTCTCTGAGCTCCTCCACTTGTTTCCTCAGAGCTTCAGCATGCAGGCACCCACATGGAACCGGTCCTTCAACTGGCATTAGGACCTCTGTCTGGACTGAGGCAGAAGCTGTAACGGGGGCAACAGCTTTAGCGATACGATTTTTCCCAGTCATTGTTCTGTTCGTGGAGCTTAGGTATCTGTTAAAGCAAAAGAGAGAGATCTACCAAGTACCAGCCGGTTTCCCAGCTGTCCTTTCAGAGAAAAAGCAGTTAAATCTCTTTAATTATATTCAAAATGTGCTGGTCCAATTCTCTGTGATTTGTTAAATGGGGAGGTGCCCTATAAAGCAAGGCTGCTCAATAGGGGTGGGTGGGAGTCGGGTGGGTAGGGAGGGAACTAACACCTGATTAGGTGTTAGCAGTTTCCAAAACTGAGGAGGTTACTAGAGTTCAGCAAGCTACTGTGCTCAAGGAAAGTTCCACTAAAGCACCAAAAAGAAAGTAACCTTGCTTTAAAAAAATATACAAAAAACCCTTTTAAGAGCTCCCAGTCAGAGAGCTAGCAGGTTAATATAATAAAATAAACCCTCAAATCCTTACTGTTGGTTGATCTGTAGAGCCCTTGTTAGCAAAGCCTCAGCAGGGCAGGGCACTGGAGCCTTTTATGCAGGCCTCAGCTGCTCTCAGGTAATCAGGCCCACTAACTCCTCATTAGGTGTTAGCAGTTTCCAAAACTGAGGAGGTTACTAGAGTTCAGCAAACTACTGTGCTCAAGGAAAGTTCCACTAAAGCACCAAAAAGAAAGTAACCTTGCTTTAAAAAATATACAAAAAAAACCCTTTTAAGAGCTCCCAGTCAGAGAGCTAGCAAGTTAATATAATAAAATAAACCCTCAAATCCTTACTGTTGGTTGATCTGTAGAGCCCTTGTTAGGAAGTGTAAAGCAAAGGTCTTATTGTTAGTAGAATACCCCATGAAGATGAAGGAAAACATCTTCCTGTAAGCTACTTGTTCCTTTTTATTCTTTATATAGGGACACAACCCTAAAACATTTCCCCTAAGGGATAAAATCCTCAATTGAAATCCACCAGTGAAAGACGTTAATCTGTCAAATGAATTCACTTAGCTGTTTAGAGGTTCCTTCATATTCTGGGGAACAGCGAAGCCTCAAAGGTTGTTTATTACGATTTGAAACCTTCTCCGGTTTCCAATAAGGATGTGCACTCTTAATTCGTCAGTTCAACAAACTAACGCCATGGTACGCTGTAGCATCGTAACACATCTCCCATGCTGTTTATCACATCCTGACAGCTTCACTTGAAACGCAACCACATATAGTAACCCGACGTGTTCAGATCGTAGAAACTCCTGACCCTTCTTCAAACCTTGTTGCATCTATCAAGACCAGAACCTAACTTCTGGTTATATCCTCTAACTTTAATCACATGACGGGTTAGTGTCCAATAGGCATTTACATAATGGGACAAATATTTTAAAATTCTCTCCTTGCTTATTCAGAGCATACTCCACCAGTCCAATTATGAATTTAAGCCATAAGGTGTTATCGAATTTAAAGTGTAAATCCAGAATTGTTCTCGATATTGTAAACGAGATAAACGATCCCCACCTCTCACTCTCTCCGGTATATAGTCCAACCCTCTCCAACGCAAATCCTGAAATTCATGCTGGTTTTCATGGCAATGCATAGCCACCGGGGCTGACAACACTTTTGTGGTAATCCACGAACAATGTTCTTGTAATCTTTTTTGATGGCTCTTGACGTTCTGCCAATATAAACTTTTTGACATGGGCAAAGCAACATGTAAGCTACAAAAGTGGTCTCACATGTATTATAGAATTTACTATATACTTGACGATGTAACACGGGATGTTCCCAGACCGGACCTTCAAGTCTTAACTCACAAAAAGCACAATTTGTGCAGCCATAATGCCTCTTCCTATTGGACAATGGCATTTCATCCACTGTATGAGATACCCAATCTGCAATATTGCGGCCCCGTTTAAAGGACATCATCAAGGGTTTATTAAAGCATGAATGTAATGATAAAATTGACCAATGTTTTTTGTGAGAAAGGAAGGACTGACCAAGGCCCCAGAACAAGGTTAGAGACTATAGCAGAGACTGATGAGCTTTTGTGTGATAAGGTAACTTACACTAATATAGATCATCCTGTTTATGGCAATCTGGACCTGGCTATGGATAGCGATGAACTGATATATGGTACTCTTGATATAGATATGGACAGTGATGCAAGCACAGATACTGATGAAGAAACAGGGTTGTGAAGGTAGCTATAGGTAGAAATATATGCTTATTGTAATGCAAGGCTAAAAAACTGCAAAACATACATTTTTAGATAGAAGCTTCTGTCTCTCTGTGAAAAATTGCTGACAGTTAATTGCAACATAAATTAACTAACAAAGTTGTGTACATAGTTACTGTTACAAAGGCTAGCTTCTGCAAATTTTTGGGATACAGACAGTTCCTCCTCTTGTCTTGTGGTAAATGATAGGTCAAAAATTAGATAACAACTAACATCAGCATTATTGCATGAACTTTCAGAGAATCAGAGACCTTAGGTCAACATATAACTGGAAATCAAATAAAGCTTGGGAAATTAACAGAATTTAGAAAGAAATTATAAGCGTAACTAATCAACTCCAGTTTTATGACAGAACTGTAGTGACACCTACTGTCGTTTGGTGATTATGGGCATGGCCTTGTAATTTCTGCTTTTTCAAGAATTTTTGCAAAGCTCAACAGAAAAATGATCCTGTAAGCAGATTTTATTCCAGGTCTGCAATTTTGTAACATGAATAATATCATCCAATGTTAATCAAAAATTAACCATGTCAGCTAATACTTCTTAATAAAAGGCAGATCTCTGGCAGAAGATTTTTGAAGATAGTTAGGGAGGAGCCACGATTTGGACCCTCTAACGATCTTCCTTCTAGAGCTCTGGAATTAATATAATTGATTTTCTGTGTATGTGTCTTGTTTTTTCCTTCCTGTTAGAAGGGCCGGGTAAAGCCTAAGAATCCAGGTAGGAATCCAGGTAGGAGGGCCTGCCCCAAAAGGGGTACAACAGTTAGTGCCGTGACTTGGATTACGTGTAACAGCCATCTCTACAGTGAATTCAGCCGGCTGCTCTTCAAACAGGTATGAAAAAGCAGATGTGGGCAGTAGTCTGTCGTGAGTATTAAACAAATATTATAAAGGAGTTTTCTGTGTGTGCGTTAGGCAGGTTACTGTCGTGAGTTTTAAAATGGGCAATAAGGCCGGTAAAATTAAACAGAAAACTCAGATGAGTGGGGCATAAAAGCTCGTAGTTTAGGGCTGAAAAAGGGAAGCCCAAATTATGAAATGAGGCGCAGGTTTGGTGATAGCGCCCTTGATTATGTTGGACATTGGCATTCAATGACTGCCTCTAACCCCAGTTTGCAGTTCCCGCTTGGTGGAACTTTTCAGGAGGACAAACTGCGTTGGTTACAGTATGAGATGGCCCTTGATGACTTGGGGTGACCTCATACCAGTCACGAATGGGTCGTGTATGGGTGGTGGCAGTCTAAGGCTGCCGAAAAAGCTCAAAAAGCCACCGATTCTGTTTGAAAAATTTAAAGATCAAGTGTTTAGAATGGAGGAACAAATATGTGTTTTGACTAAACAGACAGAAGCTGAAATTAAGACTAGTAGTTCTAATAGTAATCTTCCTCTGAAAAATTGTGAACAAAGTACTGTTCCTTCTGCTCCTCCAGCCTATGAGGAGGAGTTCACTGCACTGGCTGTATCGCTATGAATAGTGCTGCAGCACCGGCATCCCACCAAGATCAGGAGTCAGTGCTCATCCATTTGGATGATATGCCTGGTGCTTCTACCCCTATTAAATCCATGGCCGATACTCACCCCTCAAGCTCTATTTCGGGTGTAATGCTGCCTTCCCCTGGTTCCCCAATCCCTATATCTGTGGCCGATGCCACTTCTTTAATTACAGAAGTACCTTAAAAGCCCAGCAAATAGCAAACCACATAAAACTTTTTTTGTCGGATTGACCAGCACAGTAAACAGGATCAATGCCCGTTACCACAGCGGCCCTTCCTTTTTAATCATTTATAAGACAATTTTAAAACAGCTCCTGTTAGTAAAAGCTGGTACTTAGCTTTGTGAAATTAGGCTGTGAAAACAGGCGGGCAATGAAAATTCAGTGCCTGATTCAGTAGGTCATGTCGCTACGACGTGCCACGTTTCGGGGGTACACTCATCCACCCCCTGCTTCAGGTCAGACCTCCGAATTGATGGCTGAAGCTTCTACTTCAATTCGGAGGTCTGACCTGAAGCAGGGGGTGGATGAGTGTACCCCCGAAACGTGGCACGTCGTAGCGACATGACCTACTGAATCAGGCACTGAATTTTCATTGCCCGCCTGTTTTCACAGCCTAATTTCACAAAGCTAAGTACCAGCTTTTACTAACAGGAGCTGTTTTAAAATTGTCTTATAAATGATTAAAAAGGAAGGGCCGCTGTGGTAACGGGCATTGATCCTGTTTACTGTGCTGGTCAATCCGACAAAAAAAGTTTTATGTGGTTTGCTATTTGCTGGGCTTTTAAGGTACTTCTGAATTCATTTTGACCCAGTTTCGAAGTATTTGGAGTTCACTTCTTTAATTACACCAGGTGGTCCCTTTTCTGCTATCTCTGAAGAACCTGTAGTTATTCCTCGCACCACTCGGGCTCAACAGTTAAAAAAGGACATTTTGGATCTTGAACAATTAATAGGGGTAGAATCAAGTCAACTTGAATTAATAACCACTAAAGAACAGCTGACTCAATATCTTGCTTACTTAGCAGAAAAAGCCCGCACTTTGACTGAGGTCATCATAACTACGCTTGAGGCACTTGACCTACAAGTAAAACAGCAAACGCTAGCACTGTTGCCGAGCAGTCAAAATAAAGAGCTGGTAGCGGAAATCATGGCTGCTGTTGCCAAAGGAACTGGCCAGTGGACAAAAGCTCCTTTGATTCCTAAATGGAAACACTTGCAGCGTTTGACTTTAGAGCTAGGGGAATTTTTAACTTTAAACCAGGAGGTTAGAGAGGAGAAAGAACAAAATAAGAAAATAGACCTACTTGCTCCGTTTAGATCCTTCCCTAGGGGGGACGGTGGTTTACTTACTTTAGCATCTCATTAGTCCCCAGCTGAAGTTTTTAATTTGGCTAGATCTTGCCCTGACTCCTGAGAAAAACCTGGTCAGTTTGTAGATTATTGTCGCCAGCTAATAACTACTTACGACCCCTCCTGGGTAGATTTGCAAAATGTATTAAAATCAGTCTTTTTAAATCCAACAGAGTTGCGGGCAGTCACCCACCCCCAACTGCGGGATAACGCAGCATGGGAGTGGCCCCTTGCAGACCCTGTCACCAATTCTTCTGATGTTACTCAAATGACTGCCTTCCGGGAAGACCGGAATAATTTGTGTGGGACCCTAGCCTGGGCCTAAGGCTTACAGCTATTGGCTGCCTTTCATCTGTCCTTAAATGCAACTTTATTCTTTGTCGCCAGCAATGCACCCTGGGACTTGTAGTAGATAGTTCACACTCAAAGACAAAGGGGCTTGTTTACAAAGCCGCAGTAGCGGTTCGCGTCGTTATCGGAGCCGCGGCCCCATTGAAATCAATGGGGCCGCGGTTCCGATAATGATTGCGAACCGCTACCGCAGCTTTGTAAACAAGCCCCAAACTGTAGTTGTGCAACCGATGGTTGAGGCAAACAAGAATATTTATTTTGTGGATTTCCAAACGCATTAAAGTTCAGGCACACAAACACAATGAATACTTCTCCAATAACACAAGAGTAAAGTAAGGCAAACTGGAACTGAAGGTAAACTGAGCACAAGTCTCTTTAACAAAAATTGTTATCTTCAATAAAGGAAAACACAGCACAGCCTTATAAGCAATTTCAGCAAAGGTAGTTTTCTTCTTTTCCAAAACCTTCTTTTAACCCTGCTTACAGGTTTTTCAAGTTTCTTTAAAGCAAAGAGAGCAATCCATTAGAAAGTCCTCTGGAATAGATTGTGACTCACAGCAATCAATCTGCATGGGTTCTGGTACTACGGCTGGCTTATCTTTGGACTCAACAGCTTCTTCAAACTTTCTGGCTTGTAGGAATTCATAAAACTCATTCCATAACTTCTGTTTCTGGTCATGAACATTTACCTTCTAGGAGTGAGCTTTCCCTCCCTCTAATGCTTGCCTTAAAGTCCCTAGTGTGTCCACATTTACTGCCCTGCTTGTGGCTGGGTTACGGTTCTTTCCCCAAAGGAACGTATCCACCCACCTTCTAGCAGTTGGACCTTTCAGCATAGGGTCTTGAATATTGGACAGAGGTACCTGTTCCAGCTGGTTTGTAGCCTTTCCAACTAACCGGCTGCTGGCTTTAGGTCTGGGAGTTTTTCTCAGATATGGAGTGCTTCCTTCTCTGCTTTCAGCCTTCAGCAACTGGAAGTCAGTTTCCTCGTGGCTCTCAGCTCTCCTCTCTGAGCTCCTTCCTCCTGGGAACTTTCTTCCCCCTGGGAACTCTCTTCCTCCTGGGAACTCCTCCGGGTACGCTGAGAACTCCTCTGTGAACTCTGTAAGCTCCATGTGCTCTCTCTCTTCTTCTCCCTCCTTGTGCTCTGTTTGGAGACGGGTTTAAAAACCTGTTTCTTTCCTGCCACACCTTTTCCTTTGCACGTGTGCTCATAATCAGTAAGCAAGCCTGCCTCCTCGTCAGAGCTAGGGCGTGGCTTGGCTTTTTTTCAAAGTAGTTTTTCTACCTCTGTGCAAAGCTTGGCTGTCAGTAATTTTAAAGGCACATGTACAATTTTCCTCTATTTCCATTCTTTACTGATCACTCTCATCACCACATTTGTTAAAAGCTATTGAAAAGAAATGTACCCCGTGAAAGATTTGTCCAAGTTATTAGACCTGAAGCAGGGAAGGGATGAAGCTGTTGCCCAGTTTCATACTAGGTGTTGCCTGGCGTTCCGAGATTTTTCCCCTCAAAATGGTGAAATGGAAGGATTTGTCTCAATTTTTGTGAATGGATTGCAGTCGGAAATAAAAGCTATTCTTGAAAATGCTTTGCTTGGATGGTCCACCAAGTCTGTCCAGGAGATCTTGAAAGCTGCCTTGCATGCGGAAAAGCGGATCTAGAAGCAGAAGGATGAAGACAAAGGTAAAGTGGAGAAACAACGCCAAAAACTTTTAAATCTTCAAGTAGCAAGTTATGAATCAAATTTCAGGGGGCAAGGCAGAGCAAGTGGTGGCAGGGGCACCATACTCTTTAGGGGTAGGGGCTGTGGATATATGGGGGGATATCAAGGAGACCGCACCTGTTTTAAGTGTGGCAAATTTGGACATATGGTAAGAGATTGTACTATGCCAAGGAGCGACCCTCCCCAATCTGATGCTATGGGAGCTAGTTACTCGCATGCTCCATATCCTGTTTTCACCCCTAATCAGCCTTCAGTCATGACTCAATATTATGCAGAAACTGACCTTGACTATAGTGAGGACTGACTAGGCTTGATTGTGTGCCCCAATACACAGAGAGAAATACTCACTACAATCTTGGGGTATGAATTGCTCTTCCTGTTAGATACAGGCGCCTCCATGTCTGCCATTGCTCTATCACAATTGCCCCCGCCCCTGTTTGAGGCGCTGCCTACAGCTCCTAGAGTCCCTTGTGAAGGAATTGAGGGAAGAACTATAATGCACCAAAAATTGACTGATGTACCCCTTCTAGTGGAAGGAAAATTGTATCATACAGATTTCCTGGTTGGCCCTAGTTTGCCTGTCAATTTGCTTGGGCGAGATTTTCTCTCCAGAAACAAGACTGTTATCAGCTGGGAAATCGGCACTTTGACCTGTACCTTGTGTCCCCTGAAAGTCCAACAGCCTGTAGCTGCGACTCCAACTGCTATGACCGCTCCACCCTTGGATACCCTTCCTTCAACTTTGTGGGCTGTACCAGGTAATGATATTGGAGATCTCAACATTTCCCTGGTCAAGATTGAAGTACGGCCGGGAGCTCCATTACCTTATGTGCGTCAGTATCCTCTGCCTGCTGCTTCAGTGGCTGAAATACAGCCAGTTATTGAAAACCTGCTAGCCCAGGGTGTGTTGGTGCCAACTTCTTCTCCTTGCAATACTCCTATTTTACCTGTACTAAAGGCTGATGGTCTTACAGATTTGTGCAAGATTTGCGTGCCATTAATCGTATTGTCCTACCAGTTTTTCCCCTCGTACCCAATCCTCATGACATTTGGAGTCGTATACCATGTGGCTCCACCCACTTTTCAGTCATAGATTTAAGCTCTGCCTACTACTCAATACTGGTAGGGGAGGAGTTGCAGTACTTATTTGCCTTCTCGTACGAGGGGCGTCAATATACTTGGACTACCCTTTCTCAAGGATACACTGAGAGTCCTGCTTATTTTTCACAAGCCCTTAAAGTTGCTTTACAGGACTTGGCATTGGATAAATCTACCTTGATACAGTATGTTGATGATTTACTTATTTGTTCCCCTTGTTATGATGTTTGTATGGCTGATACTATGTTAACTCTTGTACATATCTCTCATTTGGGATTGAAAGTTAATCAGTCTAAGTTGCAATTTTCCCTGCCACAAGTAATATTTCTTGGTGTATGTCTCTCCTCAGCTGGCCGCTCTATTACGGCCCAGCGAATTGGTCCTATTATGTCTATGCCTTTTTCTGCTACTGTTCCTTATATAAGCCGCTTTTTAGGTCTTTTAGTATTTTGCCCCCAGTGGATCCCTGACTGCTGAGCTTGCTGCTCCACTGTATGCCCTTCTTGGCCGTGAGGTTCCGGAGGGTATTATAGTTCCTACTGAAGCACAGCATAATGCTTTCCACTTCCTGCGCCAAGCCCTACTGACTTCCTCCTGTCTCTCTTTCCCTGACTATGCTTTGCCCTTCTGTCTCTATGTGGCTACTTCCACCAATGCTGCTGTCTGTGTTTTGGCACGTTTCCCTACTGGACTAAAGCCCTTGGGCTATTTTTTCCAAGCTTTTGATCCTGTCATCTCTGGCATGCCTCCATGCTTTCAATCTTTGGCTGCTGTAGTTTCTGCTATACAAATTATGGATTTCCTTGTTCTCCAGCATGAATTGCATGTATATACTTCCCATTCAATTGCTCGTCTTCTACATTTAGCCAAAACTCAGCCTCTCTCCAGCTCTCGTTTATTGCTGTTTGATTTAGCTATTTCCCAAGCACATGTCACTTTACATGGAAGTTTCACTTTTACAACCAGCTCAAATCCTGGTTTCTCTTGACCCCTTTACACCTATCTGATCCTGATGGAACTCACAATTGTCTTTCCTCCGTAATGGCCTATTCAAAGGCTAGGCCTGATCTTTCCTGTCCCTTTGTCCAGTCCTGACTGGATTCTGTTTACTGATGGCTCTGCTTTTCGTAATAAGCAAGGAGATTTACTTGTTGGCTATGCTGTTACCACTGTTAATTCTGTAATAGAGTCAGGAGCCTTGCCATTTGCTAGTGCCCAGTTGGCTGAAGTGTTTGCCCAAACTCAGGCCCTGGAAATGTCTGCGCATTTGGTTGTAAATATCCATACTGACAGCGCTTATGCACTTGGGGTTCTCTGGGATTTTGGTAATATCTGGGCTCAACATGGATTTTTGACAGCTGCTCATAAGCCTATCAAGCATGCCCGCTATATTGAACGTTTGCTTGCTGCAGTGCTTAAACCAGCTCAGGTGGCTGTGTTAAAATGTAAAGGACATGATCTTACTGGTTCCGTAGTGTCACAAGGCAATCAGTTTGTGGACCAAGCTGCTAAAGCTGCAGCGGCAGGGCCTGCGGTTCCGTCGCATCTGCTATTAACTCTTCGTTCACCTCCAGCCTCCACCTCTGCCTCATTATCATTGGACTTGATGCGTTCCCATCAGGATTCGGCGGATTTCACCAAAAAGCAGGAATGGTTGTCTTGGGGAGCATTGCCCGATGGTACTGGACTATGGAAAAAGGACCGATTATTTATTTGTCCTAAATCATTATTTTATCCTGTTGCTCTGTTCTTGCATCACAAGTTGCATTTAAGTGTTCCGGCTATGATGAATGCTTTTGCTCAGTTATGGTACAATCCTGCATTTGCTTCTGCTGCTCAAGCTGTGTATATTTCTTGTCTCCCATGTCTACAAGCAGGAAAATCTGGATGCACCCTTCGCGCATTACCTTCTCCATCCTTGCCTAGGCCTCAAGGACCCTTCCTCTTTCTGCAAATGGATTTTACTGATTTGCCTTGTGCCAAGGGGGGAAGGAAACACCTTTTGTTTTTTACCTGTTTATACTCAGGATGGCCTGAAGCCTATCCAACCAATTTGTTATCTGCTGCTACAGTTTTGAAGTGTTTGCTTACCCATTTTATTCCTTTGTGGGGAGTACCCCTGGTTTTGTCTTCCGATCAAGGCCCAGCATTCACGGCAGAAGTTTGGAAAGGCATAACCGCATTTTTTGGCCTTCATCAGCAGCTTCATCCTCCGTATCATCCGCAAAGCTCTGGCCAAGTGGAACAGATGAATCGGACGCTGAAGGCGCTCCTCCGTTTCCTAACTCATGATTGGAGTCGGGATTGGGTGGAAGCTCTGACATTTGCTTTATTTTCGATCCGCAACTCTCCTCAAAGAACTCGCCAGGGCCTTACCCCCTATGAAATTGTGACTGGACGTCCGGCAACAACCCCAGTCCATGTTATAGTGGCACCATATCAATTGCCCGATCCCCAACTGCTGCGCAGCGACCTATTATCCTACTGTAAGTATTTGTACCAAACGTTAGTATCTCCTTTCTTTTTGCAGCTTACGAAGCAGGGTGCTCAGTCATCGCGATCATCTCCAGACGTGGAGCCCGGAGATTGGGTGCTCATCAAGGATCTGGCACCGAAGTCTGCTCTGGCATCGAGGTTTCTGGGACCATTCCAAGTGTTGCTGGTGGGATATTCAGCATTGAAAGTGAAAGGATGGAAAACCTGGATACATTTGGACCAGTGCAAGAAAGCACCGCGCCTTGGATAAGACGATTACCCTGTACACAGCCTAAGCTGGAACCGGAGGAATTTGAGATTGAACTGGAATTGCTTCCCCCGATTTTAACGCCATTCAACCAAAAAAGTGGGTATGAGATTATTGGACAGTTACAACCCACTTCGGACTTGTCCTCACAGCATTGGCTGATATGTACGCTTTCAGTGGCATTGGCACTGTTTTTGTGTTTGTTAATCTGGTATGTGGGATTTCTTTCCCAAGAGTAGGGGGTGTGGAGACTTGGATGAAAGAGATATTAGGGATAGTTACACCAAGGCAAGGGCTTATTCATAAGGCAATAGGAGAATCAATTTTAGCCCTGGCCCCAGCCCCTACACCGTCATTGGTCCATGATCATACGGTTCCTGTGTATGATCCACATGCTCCTTGGGCAAAACATGGTGGTTTTTATAATGTGTTTCATTCTCATATTTATTCCTTAATTCAGCGCTTTAACATTTCTAATTGTGCTGTGTGCTTGCCTCACCCGGCAGCTACGCAGTTTGGATTTTTGCCCCGACCTCGACCCATTTCTCTGCAAGAATTAAAGAAGTTGTCTGTGAATGAAACCTTATTTAATCTTACTGTAACATGGCCAGACGTGGCGACCCCTGCTCCAAGAATTATCAGTCCTCAGCCAGTTACTAACCCTATTTGTTTTCAGCGAGAGGGGATTTATCCTGTGGGGAAACCCCTCTATCTAGTTGTCAGACCATTATGACTAACAATCATGTGTATTTGGTGATGGACAATCCCACAATGAGTTCTGTACAAGCCCATTCTAATCTGAGGGTTGTTAATGCTTTCACTGGTCCTAAAACTCGTCTTGACCAGTATGGATTACAGTATTATGACCAGGATGGGCTACCAATATATGGAAAATATAGATTGGAGAAAAACAAAAATGGTTCAGGATATGGCTATGTTGATAACTATGCATATCCCTATTTAGGATACTATCACCCTTGGTTGAGGGATATTTGGCCTGGGACTGAAGTTCTGCTTACAGAACCTAAAAATTATAAAATTTGGCCTGATGGACTCCTTGCATTAGTAGGCCATTATTTTGTGTGTGGAACCCTAGCTTATGTTCAGTTGCCCGCTGATTGGTCTGGCAACTGCTACATAGCTACCCTTGATCTGCCATGGAAATTTGTCCCTTATGAGTCTTTGCTTGGGGTGTCCCCTAGCCGTCAACGTAGAGCTACGGATGACCACAGTGCAGATATAAGTGCAGCACGTAAACTGCTAGATGATACTACTATGCTTACCCAAAAAGAAGTAAACACCCTTACTGGAACAGTTTGGCTCAGTACCTTTGGTTCCATACGTCCTACAGCACGTTATGGTGAACAAATATTGCAAATATATGCCCTGATAGAAGTAACAGCTCAGGATTTGACTGATGCCCTCACAGTCATGCAAGGTACTGTAGACAAACTAACTGCTTACTCCGCCCAAAACCGTATGGCCTTGGATTATTTATTAGCCAAGGAAGGCAGAGTCTGTGGGGTTGTTCACGATCACTTCTGTACATTAGTTAACTCCTAGAGAAAGGTAGTAACTAATATCCTAGATCAGGTAAGAAAAGAAACCCATTTTACCAAAGATAATTGAAGGTACTTCTGATTCTGTATGGCCCTGGTTTGAAAATATGTGGGGTGGCCTATCAGATCCCTTAAAGGCCTTACTGATGGGCCTCTTTGGCTTCCTAATAGCCCTCCTGCTTCTAGGGGTAGGCCTTGCCTGTTTTATGAAATGTTGTACTTCATATATGGCTAAGACCACAAACACTATTGCAGTCCTTAAGCTACGAAGTGTTCCCAGTTCTGGGGATTTACTCCGAGAAGGTGAAATTAGACTTACCTGCTAATTGTTGTTCCTGGAGTGTAGCCAGTCTAGTCCCGGACCTCTGGGTTCCCTATCTCATCCAGCAGCTTGGAGACTGAGAAACTCCTCCTTTTTATGATGTCACCGGTATATCCATTCGGAATCCGCCTCCTGCCATCAGTAACCTATTGACAAAGCAGACTCACCGGAGACACAAGTAAGAGAATGACTGGAGAAACTACTAACTTACTTACAAAAGTACTAAGTAACCCTTAACTAAACTTTAACATCACCCTGCAGAACAGAAAACGTCCTGCTCCAGACTGTGACTTCAACCGACGCAGGCTACTTTCCCCTCCCAAGGAAAGAACGACCCGCAACAGCAGACCTACTACTGTAATTCCCTGTACTCACCTTTTTGTTTTCTTTTTTCTCTGGGAAGCTACCTGCCATTCTTACCACTTTTAACAGCAAAAACACTCTTACCTGTGATCGAGCCAAGCTCTTCAGCCCAATCTAGAACTACAAAATACTGGGGAGGGACACGGGACTAGACTGGCTACACTCCAGGAACAACAATTAGCGGGTAAGTCTAATTTCACCTTCCTGATCGTGTAACCAGTCTAGTCCCGGACCTCTGGGTACGTACCAGAGCAGTGAAACTTCAAACCTGGGAGGGCCCCGGAAGACCCGCCTGCAGAACTGCCGAGGCAAAAGAGGTCTCTTCCGTCCTCTGGACATCTAGCCGGTAATGCCTCACAAAGGAATTCAGCGACGACCAAGTCGCTGCTTTGCAAATCTCCACCGGAGGCACCAAGCGTACCTCCGCCCAAGACGAGGCTTGCGCTCTAGTAGAATGTGCCCGAAGCCCTTCCGGTACTGACTTACCTTTCAACATGTAAGCCGACCCAATGGCCTCCTTAATCCACCTCGCGATGGACGCCTTTGACGCCGCTTTCCCTTTTCTGGGCCCCGCGAAGAGGATAAACAACCTGTCCGACTTGCGAAAACTGGCTGTGCTATGAAGATACTTCTTTATCGCCCTTCGGTCATCCAATCGGTGCAGCTCCCTCGAGCCAGACGCCCCCGCGTCCTTCGAGACAACAGGCAAAGAAATTTCTTGATTTACATGAAAAGGAGAAACCACCTTCGGGAGGAAGGCCGGAAACTTTTGTAGGACCACCTTTGAAGGAAAGAACGACAGATAGGGCTCTCTGCAGGAGAGCGCCTGCAACTCTGAGACCCTTCTCGCCGAACAAATAGCCACCAGAAACACCACCTTCAACGTGAGGTCCTTAATGGAAGCTCGGGACAGCGGTTCAAAAGGCGCATGCTCCAGTGCGTCCAGGACATATGGCAAATGCCACCTCGGAATGATCGGCCTGGCCGGAGGCCACATCAGCGACCCAGCTTGCAGAAAACGCTTAATATCCGAATGACCCCCGAGTGCCTGACCTCTTATCTTGCCTCTATAGCAGGACAACGCCGCCACCTGCACCCGCAACGACGCCGCTGCCAGCCCTTTGTAAAACCCGTCCCGAAGAAAGTCCAAGATCTGAGAGACGGAAGACTTTAACGGCTCGCAGTTCCTATCTACACACCAAGCCTCAAAGACCCACCAGATACGGACATAAGCAAGGGAGGTGGACCTCTTCCTGGACCTCAAAAGGGTAGAAATGACCGCCGCGGAGTACCCCCTTGCCGTCAACCGTGCCCTTTCAAGAGCCAGGCCGTAAGCGAGAATCGATCCACGTGAGGCATGAACAGAGGTCCCTGCGCCAGAAGATCCGGCCGAAGAGGGAGCCTCCAAGGTTT
Source organism: Ichthyophis bannanicus (assembly GCA_033557465.1). Lineage (NCBI taxonomy): Eukaryota > Metazoa > Chordata > Amphibia > Gymnophiona > Ichthyophiidae > Ichthyophis > Ichthyophis bannanicus. The sequence goes on from CM066037.1 coordinate 433,977,976, forward strand.
CGCCACGACCAACCGCACCAGATCCCCATACCAAGGTCTGCGAGGCCAATCCGGCGCTATGAGAATTACGCGACCTCAGAACTGCTCGACCCGCTGCAGCACTCTTCTGATCAAGACCCATGGCGGGAACACATACAGCAGGTGCCCTTCTGGCCATTCCTGAGTGAGAGCATCCAAGCCCTCCGACATCCTTTCTCGTCTTCTGCTGAAGAATCTGTCGACCTTCGCCGAAGTGAAGGTGGCCATGAGATCCATAACCGGCACACCCTACCTGCTGTGATAAGGAAGCTTATCATAGCTCAGGTAGGAGCTATAGAAAAGATGATGTGACTCTGAACAAGCAACCTGTCAGTTCTGGTAGAAGCAAGAAAACAGAGTTTTCACATAAAAGACTACCAGTCCCAGAATGCACCAGGTTTCCAGCAGCCATGAAAGGGGCTGAAGTGAGAGAATGTAGGTGCAATCAAGAGAGCTATGAGGTAATCCCTAAGCACTCATCTCAAAGGGCAGGGCCTGATTCAACACAGCTGCGCTGTGTTAGGGAGCAGCACACATTAGAACAGGATAAGAGTAGAGCTTATTCTTCAGGAAACAGTTTCAGCTACAGAGGGAGGAAGAGATACAGAGACAGCAACGGCTACAAGCTCAAGCACCAGTATCACCTGGAGAAACAGAAGCCAAGCCAAGCAGATAGAGAGAGAAGGAAACTCTCTGGAAGGAAGAGAAGAAAGGCCATTGGAAGGTCTGGGAGATTCCAAGGCAGTACTCATACTGGGAGGTATTCCAAAAGCCAGCAGAGTCCATTGGACTGGATTCAGCCAGAGGAATGGAGTGGCAGAGATAGGAATCACCAGTGGCTACCTGGAAGAGAGAAGACTGCATGTGGAAGGGACTTTCAGACCAAGGCCAGAAGGTATGTGAGAGAAGATCCAGCGTCCAGGGATCAAGATTGGAAGGCTGGACATCAGAATTGGATTACATATTGGCCAGGCTATACAGAGAGGAATAATGATAGCAGGAGAGGCTCAGGTATGAACACTGATCCAGACCCTATCTATAATAGAGAATGGCAGCAAGGGAATAAGCATTCTCATGATAGTGCCTTAATGAAAGACTCATCTGTGCCAATGTATGATATTGACCCTATGATTGTTGATGCAGGGGGAAATACAGCAGATGAAACTATTTACATGGACTGTTCTTTATCTAAATGCTATTGCTAGTTTTCTATGAGCAAACACATCAGCCATCACAAAGAAACCTAACTTTGTTCTTTATTTCCACTGCAAACAGCTCTTAAAGCAGGATTTGGGTTCACACAGTAGCAGCCAGCCAGCTAAAGGCTTACAGCTGGTCAATTGATAGTAATTAAAGCTGCACCTGATTGTGTGTGTGAGCAAGGGAGAATCACTGCTGAGATCTGCGTGGAAAATAAGCAGAAGTTAACCTAACCAGCAAAGTTTATTCTTTACTTTGTGCCTTTGTATTTGATAATTATTTGCTAAGAAAACATTAGCTAATTGCCTGACAAGCTGAAGGTTGTTTTCTGGTTTACTTTGTGACTTTTTGTTATCCATTTTAAACACTGCAAGCAAGTAACCTCATTTATAGTGCTATCAAGCATACATGTGCTGGGTGAATTAAACCCCATCAATAAAAGAAGTATTTTATTGATCTTACCACTTGGTTTCACAACTCAAATTATTGTCATCAGCTGTGTTTGGGAGTGAATGAACTACAATACCCACAATACCTTGCAAGAATCATATGAATATATGCATCGTCAAGATTGTGTAAGTTCTCACCCTAGGCAGCCGTCTGACACTGCGCACTATCATCTCGAAGACCTCGGGATGCAGGACCCATTCCCCCGGGTCTACCCGTACCCGACTGAGAAAATCGGCCTGCACATTGTCCACCCCTGCAACATGTGCCGTGGACAGATCCAGAAGATTCGCCTCCACCCAGTCGCACAGGGCTCCGGCCTCGACTTCCAGCAGTGCGCTGCTGGTGCCCCCTTGCTTGTTGACATAGGACACTGCTGTGGCATTGTCGGAGAACACACGGACCGCCTTGCCGTAGAGTAGCCTCTGGAACGACTGCAATGCTAGAACCACCGCTCTTAACTCCAGCCTGTTGATGGACCAGCTCTGTTCCTGGACCGTCCACTGCCCCTGCGAGAACCTGCCTTGGCAGTGAGCGCCCCAGCCCGAGAGACTGGCGTCCGTCATTACGGGAATCCAGGCTGGAGCGTCCAGCGTCCTGCCGCACTCCAAGGACGCGGGGCACAACCACCAACGCAGAGACCGCCGCGCCTCCTCCAGACAGGGCAACTTCCGTGAGAGGGAATCCTGCTGATGTGACCACCGACTAAGTAACGCCCTCTGCAAGGGCCTCATGTGAGCTCTTGCCCACGGAACCGTCTCTATGGCTGCTGCCATCGTTCCTAGCAATTGCAGATATTGCCACGCCGATAGCGCCTTGCATTGAAGAAACCAGTTTATCAACTTCTGAAGGCTCTGTGCTCGTTCCGCCGTTAGGAACACCTTTCCTGCGTGCGTGTCGAAGCGAGCTCCCAGGTATTCCAGATTCTGAGAGGGCACCAAGTGACTCTTGGCCATATTGACCACCCAACCGAGCTCTTCCAGAAACGCCACCACCCGTGCCATGGCTGACGCGCTCTTGGATCGTGACTTCGCTCGAATCAACCAATCGTCCAGATACGGATGCACTAAGATGCCTTCCTTCCTTAGAGCCGCCGCGACAACCACGACCTTGGTGAAGGTGCACGGCGCCGTCGCCAAGCCGAATGGCAATGCCCGGAACTGAAATTGGCCGAACAGGACTGCGAACCTGAGAAACTTGTGATGCTCCTGCTGAATTGGAATGTGGAGATAGGCCTCCGACAAGTCCAGCGATGTGAGGAATTCTCCCTTTTGGACCGCCACCACGATGGACTGCAGCATCTCCATGTGGAAATGCGAGATCTGAAGGCAACGATTCACACCCTTGAGGTCCAGAATCGGTCGGACGCCTCCATCTTTTTTGGGGACGACGAAGTAAATGGAGTAGCGACCGCCTCCGAGCTGGTCTGACGGGACAGGAACTATCACCTTGAGCTGCAGTAGCCTTCGGACCGTCTCCCGCAGAGCTGCACACTTGGCGGGCAACTTAACGAAGGCTTCCCTCACTGGCCTGAGGAACTCCAGTGCGTACCCTTCTCGAATAACTTCTAGTACCCACTGATCAGACATTACTCGGACCCAGGCAGAATAAAACTCCTGCAACTGCCCTCCTACCGGCAGCAAGGGTGCCCGGGTCCCCCGTATCTCATTGTTGCTTTTTGACAGTGAAGGACGAAGAGGACGAGGGACCGAACCCCCGTCCGGCCCCCCAAAACCCCTGGAAACTTTGACCTCGAGAGGAAGAACGCCCCCTCTGACCGGGATTAAATCTTTGGAACTGAAACCGGCGAAAGTCTCGCTGCTGCCCCCTGCCAGCCGGAAACTGCCGGCTCGGCTTGGGCGTGTCCTCGGGCAACTTACCTCCCTTGGATTCCCCCAAGTCCTTTACCAATTTCTCTAAGTCCTCTCCGAACAAAAGACGCCCTTTAAAGGGAAGTTTGCTCAATCTAGCCTTGGAGGAGCTATCCGCCGCCCAGTTGCGCAGCCACAGGTACCTTCGAGCTGCCACTGCCGACGCCATGCTCTTTGCCAAAACACGCATAAGATCATACTGAATGTCCGCCAGGTAGGCCGCGCCAGACTCTAACCTGGCCGCCTCTGCAGACTCTGCAGCCTCTGAACCTACCTGCACTCGCTGAGACCATCTAAGACAGGCTCTAGCCACCCACGCTCCGCAAATAGCCGCTTGCAGCGAGAGAGCATTCACATCAAACACCTGACGCAACAACACATCCAACTTCCTATCCTGGGAATCCTTGAGGGCTGCCCCACCCTCCATCGGGATGGTTGTCTTCTTGGTAACCGCCGAAACGGCCGCATCAACCTTGGGTGACTTAAAAACCTCCCTATCCTGATCCAGCAATGGATAGAGTCGGCCCATGACCCTGGATCCCTTCAGAGGAGCTTCCGGCATGTTCCACTCCTCCTGAATCATCTCTCGAAACACTCTATGCACCGGGAACGCTTGTTGATTTTTTCTGAAAACCTGCAACAGGGGGTCTTCCAGGGTCTCGTCCTCGGCTAGTCCTGGGGCCGGCATATTTAAGACCTTTAATGCCTCTACAATGAGCGCTGGTAGCTCTTCCTTCCTGAAGACGCGTACCACTCGTGCCTGCTCCTCTCTCTCGGACAATTCGCCTTCCTCCAGCTCTTCTTCTAGCTCTCCACTGGGAGCCTCATCCTCTGGGAAGGGTCCCTCTGAGGCTACCGAATACTCCGCTGGTAACCCCTCTGAGTGCGGTCTCCTGGCCCCGCTGAAAGGGTCCTCTGCCTGCGGGGACAGCACGAGTCTCTTCACCCTGCTAGCAGCTCCAGGCATTTTTTCCTGCTGCGCAGCAGTCAAGAAAGTGTGTTGGAGCAGGGTAACAAAATCCTTCGAGAAAATTGCTGCCAATTCTTTTGGTAAAGAAGTCTGTGGGAGAGGAGTGGAAGGCCTCAAAGGACCTGCCACCGGCTCCCCCTGGGTCCCCTCCTGTAACTGCGATCCCGAGGGCTCTAACTCAGCCACCTGCCCTACACCCTGCTCTTCTCCAGAATCCATGTCCACTGTCTCCCTAGCACAGGCTTTGCAAATACCTGAAGCAGAGCCTTTTTTCATGCCACAAACCAAACAAAGTGGCTTGGATGGCATGGCCCTCGCGAACAATAAGTGCAAGCAGTGAAGCTGTATACTAACGCACACCCTCAGTGCCGCGGGCCTAGAGGCTTACTGCCGTTTTTTTTGTTTTTTTGCAATTCTCAAACTAAAATCAAAAGCCTCCCAAAATAAAATAACCCCTTGTTAGGGAAATAGGTATCAAGGCATGAGGAGAACTGTCCGCTTCAGGGAGAAGTAGTGAATTATCACTGCCAGCAGTAGCGTTCCCGCACGGTGCCGCCACGCGGCTAGGCCCGCTGCTCTTTCACTTCGCGCCAAAGCACTCAGCGCTTCAAGAAAATAAGGCCTCTTACTGAATAGCGCTGCCGGGCAAAACCGCCAGCGTTAAACTCACCGGGCTCGCGTCCCACAGGTCCGAGGGAGCGACTGCTGCCACCGGGAACACACTCGCACTAAAGAAACCTGAGCGCGATGGTCCTGAGCCTGCCAGCATGCGAAAAGGCAAACTTCTGTGTGGCGCTGGCAAGGCTGTCCTCCGGAGCTCTTCCTCTGACAAGGTGGCTGACTGTACCGGCAGCAATATACTAAACAGGCTACCGCCAAGCTCCCACACAGCCTAATCAATTGAAACAATCGAGGGGGGAGGAGGGGCAGGGAGAGGAAGAGAGAGGTGCCTGCAGGCAAACTTAAAGGCACAGTGCTGAGAAACTCTTCCCCTTAGATTAAACTAATTTTTTTCCCCCAAAATCACTTAATCATGTCAACCAGTCTTAATTGCTTCCCCAGTGAGCCCGACCCTTCGGGCTCCTATCTATCCAGCTGCTTGGAGACTGAGGTAACAGATGGCAGGAGGCGGATTCCGAATGGATATACCGGTGACATCATAAAAAGGAGGAGTTTCTCAGTCTCCAAGCTGCTGGATGAGATAGGGAACCCAGAGGTCCGGGACTAGACTGGTTACACAATCAGGAATTGCCTTTTTATGCAGAATGTGGTTCTGAGCAGAACTAAAAGGGAGGACTGTGAGAAAGGAAGGACTGACCAAGGCCCCAGAACAAGGTTAGAGACTATAGCAGAGACTGATGAGCTTTTGTGTGATAAGGTAACTTACACTAATATAGATCATCCTGTTTATGGCAATCTGGACCTGGCTATGGATAGCGATGAACCGATATATGGTACTCTTGATATAGTTACGGACAATGATGCAAGCACAGATACTGATGAAGAAACAGGGCTGTGAAGGTAGCTATAGGTAGAAATATATGCTTATTGTAATGCAAGGCTAAAAAACTGCGAAACATACATTTTTAGATAGAAGCTTCTGTTCCCAGACCGGACCTTCAATTGTTAACTCACCAAAAGCACAATTTGTACAGCCAAAATGCCCCTTCTATCGGACAATGGCATTTCATCCACTGTATGAGATACCCAATCTTCAGTATTGCGACCCCGTTTAAAGGACATCATCAAGGGTTTATTAAAGCATGAATGTAATGATAAAATTGACCAATGTTTTTTAAGAATGTGCACAATCTCAGCCGAATGTGGCATATAAAGTAATATACCCACAAAATCTTGTACTTCCCTCACCGATGGTGATGTATCCTCCAATGTGGTATGCCATCATTCTGCTGGTCTTTATCTGCCGTCATATACTATGCTACTAAAACACTTATCAACTCTTTAGTTACTTCTTGCCTCGACTATTGCTGGTCTCCCCCTCTGAGACATCTTTCTCCCCTTGAGTCTGTTGAAAACTCTGCTGCGTGGCTAATCTTCTGCCAGCTCCAATATACTCATATAACCCTTCTTCTCAAATCACTTCATTGGCTTCTCTTCCGTTTCCGTATCCAATACAAACTTCTCCTTTTGACCTATAAGTGCATTCATTCTATTACTTCTCATTACCTTTCCTCTCTTTTCTCTCCCTACACTCCTCCTTGTGAACTCCACTTTTCCTCTGGCCTGCTTCTCTCTGTGCCCTTCTCTTCAGCAGCCAATCCCAGACTTTGATCTTTTCACCTTGCTGCTCCTTATAGCTGGAACTACCTGTATTTTAACTTTTTTTTAACAAAAAAACTGTGAGAGAGTTGCAAAAAACCTGTGAGAGAGTCAGTTGGTCCATTAGATGATAGAGGAGTTAAAGGGGCACTAAGAGGCGACAAGGCGATAGCGGAGAGACTGAATGAATTCTTTGCTTCGGTCTTTACTGAGGAAGATGTAGGGATGTTACCCATGACTGAAGTGGTATTTAAAGGTGCCGAAGAATTGAAGGAAATATCGATACATCGGGAAGATGTATTACAACTATTAGATAAACTGAAGAGTAGCAAATCACCTGGGCCGGATGGTATACATCCAAGGGTGTTGAAAGAACTGAAATATGAGATTGCAGACCTGCTATTAGTAATCTGTGAACTATCATTAAAATCATCTCTAATACCTGAAGATTGGAGGATCGCCAATGTAACACCAATTTTTAAAAAGGGTTCCAGGGGTGATCCGGGAAACTACAGACCGGTGAGCCTCACGCCAGTACCGGGAAAAATGGTAGAAACCATCATAAAGACTAAAATTACTCAGCATGTAGATAGTCATGGCCTAATGGGAGACAGCCAACATGGCTTTAGACAAGGAAGATCTTGTCTTACTAATCTGTTAAGTTTTTTTGAAAGTGTGAATAAACAGGTGGACAAAGGTGAGTCGGTTGATATAGTGTATCTGGACTTTCAGAAAAGCCTTTGACAAGGTCCCTCATCAGAGACTTTTGGCAAAACTAGAGTCATGGGATAGGTGGCAGTGTACTACTGTGGATCAGGAACTGGTTAAAAGATAGAAAGCAGAGGGTTGGACTAAATGGCCAATTTTCCCAATGGAGAAAGGTGAATAGTGGTGTACCCCAGGGATCTGTGCTGGGTCCACTGCTTTTTGACATATTCATAAATGACCTGGAAAGTGGAATAACGAGTGAGGTTATCAAATTTGCAGATGACACAAAACTATTTAAAGTTGTTAAAACCCAAGAGGATTGTGGAAAATTGCAAGAAGATTTTGATAAATTGGAACACTGGGCATCAAAATGGCAGATGAAATTTAATGTGGACAAGTGCAAAGTTATGCACCTAGGGAAGAATAACCCAAACTATGGTTACACAATGCAAGGTTCCACATTAGGAACCACCACCCAGGAAAAAGATTTAGGCGTCATTGTGGATAACATGTTAAAACCCTTGGCCCAGTGTGCAGCGGCAGCCAAGAGAGCAAATAGAATGCTAGGTATCATAAGGAAAGGAATGGAAAATAAAACAAAAGATATTATAATGCCTCTATATCGTTCCATGGTGAGACCGCACCTTGAATATTGTGTGCAATTCTGGTCGCCGTATCTTAAAAAGGATATAGCGTTATTAGAAAAGGTTCAGAGAAGAGCCACCAAAATGGTAAAGGGGATGGAAGGATACTCCTATGAAGAAAGGCTAAAAAGGTTAGGGCTCTTTAACCTGGAAAAGAGACGGCTGAGGGAAGATATGATAGAAGTCTATAAATGAATGAACGGAGTGGAACAGGTAAACGTAGATCGATTGTTTACGTTATCAGAATATAGAAAGACTAGGGGACATGCAATGAAGCTATAGGGTAAACTATTTAAGACTAATAAAAGAAAATATATTTTCACTCAACATGTAATCAAACTCTGGAATTTGTTACCAGAGGATGTAGTAAAGGCTGTTAGTATAGCTGGGTTTAAAAAAGGTTTGGACAAGTTCCTGGAGGAAAGGTCCATAAACCATTATTATGAAGGGACCCAGGATATCAATGCTTGACCCAGTACAAGCATTGCGGAACCTGTGTCTTTTGGGGAAACTGCTAGGTACATATGACCTAGATTGGCCACTGTTGGAAACAGGATACTGGGCTTGATAAACCTTGGTCTGACCCAGTACGGCATATCTTATGTTCAGATTTCATCTCTCCCCCTTTTCAAATCCATGCTAAAGGGTCACCTCTTTCAGGCCGCTTTTGGAACTTAATTTGTTCTCCTTCTGTCTCATTATCCTTCCCTACTCTACCCTTGTTCTCATCTATTGTACTGTCTGTCTTGATTAGATTGTAAGGTCTGATGAGCAGGGACCATCTTTAATATGTGTCTGTACAGCGCTGCGTACACCTTGTAATGCTATATAAATGATTAGTAGTAGTAGTAGTAGCAGTTCTCACTTGATGGCAGGATTGGATTTCATATACCAACTTTTCTTAAAAGAAATACAACTACTACAATATTCTGCCTCTTTCAATCCTCAGCTTTTCCAATCTTTCAAAGCCTGGCAAATACTTGCTTTTATACTCCTTTCCATAGAGCAAGATTATGGAGACCCTCCACCCATATCTCCTGTCAGGGCTGGAGTTAGGGGGTGGCAAATAAGGTAATTGCCCTGGGGCCCATTCTACAAGGAGCCCTAAGTCTGTCTCATAGCCTGCAAGTGGGATTTGGAGCCCTCTCACTAGTTTCTGGCCTGAGCCTCTGCATGTATAACACCAGCCTTGCCTCCTGCAGGCTGTTCCCCACAAGAAAGGTAAGGGAAACAAACTCATATTTCCTTGTAATTGGCTTCTTGTTATTCCATCTCCTCAGAGTCTTAATATAGTAACAAAGTATATGACAGCAGATAAAGACCAGTATGGTCCATCTAGTCTGCCCAATAAGGTGGCTAGAGTAGGTATACCCGCCACTCCTTGCAAGCCACTCCCCTCTATGTATTTGTTTAGAGTTGTACCCAGGGCTTAATTTCAGGGGGAATGGCCTGGATCTCAATTCCACCACTTCTTTTCAGACTCAGAGCAGCTGGGGTACTCTGCTCCATCCCCTGCAGGGAAGAGGAGGGGAAGGGATGAGTTTGGAACAGAGCAGAGAAAAGTCACTCTTACTTTCTAACCCAGATCCTCTTCTCCTGATGTTCCTGCCCCTGGTCTGCCTGTCTCTGCCCCTAGAACCACAGTTCCACTTCCTTTTAACTATTGCTCCGTGTTACCATAATTGTTTCATGATCTGTCTATTGTTCTGTGTTGTCTTGACTAGGCTGTAAGCTCTGACGAGCAGGGACTGTCTTTTTGCTTATATTTCTGTATAGCGCTGCGTGTGTAGCGCTATATAAATGCTAAATAGTAGTAGTAGTACTTTTAGTCAACAATTTAAGTCCTGGTTGTACCTGCCACTCTGTGCAGGTCATCCCTCTTTATTTGTTGAGGTATAAGGCAAAATTAGACTTTACTTGCTAATTGTCTTTCCTTGAGCCTCTCCAGGCCAGCCCAGTTATGCTTGGGTAGTCACCGCTCACCAGCAGCTGAGAACTGAGCATGTCAGAATTCTGAGATCCCAGTAGAAGTGCTCCCTCGAACATCAGCCTCCAGTCTCCTACTCTCAGCTTCTTCCTTGGCCACTGAGACATTTCTCTTCTTACTTCTTTTTTTTTAAATATTGTTGAGATATTGCAGGTAAGGACTAGACGTGTGCAGAGGGCCCACCCTGTCAGGACACCCCTGAGGGGACCTGCCTACTTTGTAGTGCTGTACCTCTTCATATACGTCCTCACCTATCCAACTGGTTTCGCCCCCTCACCAATGTACCTCGAAGACATGAAATCCATCGGGTGCGACCCGGACTGGCCTGGAGGGACTCAAGGAAAGACAATTAGCAGGTAAGGTCTAATTTCACCTTCCTTATCATCCCTCCAGGCCAGTCCAGTTATGCTTGGGATGTACAAAAGCAGTGCCTAAACATGGGCGGGACCTGCGAGACCAGCTTGCAGAACTGCGGAACCAAATCTGGTGTCCCTCATGGCCTGCATATCCACATGATAGTGCCTAGAGAAAGTATGTAACAACAACCAAGTTGCTGCCCTGCAAATGTCCGCTGGTGGAACAAGGCCTGCTTCTACCCAGGACGCTGCCTGCGACCGGGTCGAGTGAGCCCTAAGCCCCACCAGTGGGAGCTTACCGCACTCCTCATAAGCTGCAGATATGGTCCGCTTCACCCACTGGGCAACAGTGGCTTTAGACACCGCCTTCCCTGCCCGAGGACCCTCAAACAACACAAACAATCTGTCCGACTTCCGCAGAGACTCTGTCCTCTGTAGTTATCTCCACAGAACCCAGCAAGATCCAGCTGCTATAACTGCCGATTCTCCATGGAATCTCCCAGATAGGGAAAGGCTGGCAAGGAGACTATCTGATTCAGGTGGAATCAAGACACACCTTCGGGAGAAAGGAAGAAAGTGGTCTCAAAACCACCTTTTCCTTGGATATGAGCAAAAACAGCTCCCTGCAGGACAGGGCCTGAAGTTCCAAATTCACCGCGTGGAACAAAGCACCACCAAAAACACAATCTCCAAGGTGAGATCCCTGAGGGATGGCCTTGCAAGACGCTCAAACAGCACCACCGTCAGAGCCGATAGTACCAGATTAAGATCCCAAGCTGAAACCACTATCTGCACAGGTGGACGAACCTGCTTCACCACCTTGAGAAACTACACCACATCTGGATGTGCAGCCAGGGAGCGCCCCTGAATCTGGCCTCTATAACAGGAAATGAGCGCTATCTGGACCTTAAGCGAATTGAGCGCCAAGCCTTTGTAAAGACCATGCTGTAAAAACAGCAAAGTCTCAGGCAGCCTACAGCTGAAAGGTCAAAGGCTCTGCTCCTCACACCAGCCCTTGAAGATCTGCCACACTCGCACGTAGACCATGGTGATGGGACGCTTTCTGGACTATAACATGGTCACTATGACCATTGAGGCAAATCTCCACCATCTTAGCCGTGCCCATTCAAGAGCCATGCCATAAGCAAGAACAGACTTACCTGAGGCATCAAGACCGGACCCTGGGACAGTAGATGGTTCCAGATAGAAACATCGAGGGCTACTCTATCAGCAACCTCCTGAGGTCCGCATACCAAGGCCGCCATCGCCAATCCAGTACAAGGAAAATCATGGACCATTGTGAGCCTATATTCTCCGTAACAGGCACCCGATCAACCGCCACAGGGAGAATGTGTGTAAGAGTCCTTCCACTGGCCATTCCTGAGCGAGGGAGTCGAGGCTTTCGGATATGTGCTCTCTGCGCCTGCTGAAGAACCGGGTTGACTTGGTGTTGCTCTGCGTTGCCATGAGGTCCATGACTGGCTGTCCCCAACACATGGTGATGTTGTGGAAGACTGCTGCATTCAGTTCCCATTCGCCCAGATCCAACTGGTGCCAGCTGAGGAAGTCCACTTGGACATTGTCCTTGCCTGCAACGTGTACTGCTGAGAGGGCTATCAGGTTTGCCTCTGCCCTAGCTATGATGGACTGACTCTGCTCCAGCAGTACAGCATGTCTCGTGCCTCCCTGCCGACTGCTGTACGCCACTGTGGTGGCATTGCCGGAAGACACCCACATTGCCTTCCATGCAATCAACGGCCAGATGTGTTGCAGGACTGATAGACCACAAAGCTGTCCTCTGAGGTCCACTGACCCTGTGTCACCTGCGACAGGTAATGCACTCCCCAGCTGGTTAGGTTGGCATCTGTGGTCAACAGGATCCAATACAGACACTCCAACGGTACTACCGCTGCAAGGTGAGCAGGCTGCAGCCACCACTGTAGACTGTTCCTGGTGTCCTCGGCACATTCCAACCTCTGCGTCAAGGGTTGGCTCTGCAGGGACCAGCGAGTCAACAGTGCTATTTATTTATTTATTTAGCTGTATTTATATCCTGCTTTTCACCGGGTCAAAGCGGGATATAAATGGATGCATGTGAGCCTGGGCCCAGGGCACAAGGTCCGGGGCCTCCGCCATGGAGCCCAAAAGCTGCAATTTTTATTTATTTAACCAGTTTTATATACCACCTTATCCTTCAATCAAAGTGGTTTACAACACAAGGTATACCATGCTGCTGACACTGGTCTGTTCAAGAAGCACCATACCTGTGTCTGTAACTTGTGTATCCATTCCTCAGGAAGTGAGACCAAGCCCGCCCAAGTGTTGAACTGGGCCCCCAGTAGACCAATCATTGAGCTGGTTGAAACTGGCTCTTGGTCCAAATGACCACCCAGCTGAGGCTCTGTAAGACCTCCATTGGCCTCTTCATTGCGGTGATAGATTCCACCTTTGACTTTGCCCCGATGAGTCAGATGTCCAGGTCCGGGTGCACCAAGATATGTTCCTGCCAGAAGGTTTCCACCACCACCACCATGATCTTGGTGAAGGTGTGCGGGGCAGTAGCCAGGCCAAAGGGTCACACCCGGCACTAAAAGTGTCCCATCGGGACCGCATAACGGAGGAACCGCTGATGCTCGGCTTGAACAGGTATGTGCAGGTAGGCCTCCGTGAGGTCCAGGTGGTTAGAAACTCCCCCTGTTGCACCATCAGCATAACTGACAGAAGGATCTCCATTTGGAAATGTGGAACTTGCACCACAAAGTAGATGGAGTATCGACCTGACCTGCACTGGTCTGAGGGTACCAGAACTATGGACCCCAGCTGAAGCAACCCATTGAGGGTGGTCCAGACTGCCTTGGTCTTCTGTGGCGCCTTGCAGTGTGAGCAGACAAATGCTTCATGAAGGCGTCTAGAAAATTTGAGTGCTTAGCCTTCCCGAATGTAAGGGTACATTATTCCTTTCCCAGCACCTTTTATCACTAACCCTTGGGACGTCTGTCTGGGTCGAGGAATCACCTTACCTTCTTTCTCTGGAATCCAGGGGAACAAACACACACACACACTTGCACATAAGTGGTATGCAGTTTATTCCATAGGGTGGAGGGATTGTCCGTATTTTATACATTATCAGAAACATATTCATACGTCATCCACCCATCTCCTGGGGCCCACTATAGCTTATCAGTAACTATGCAAATGCGAGTCTCTCTGAGTAGAACAATCAGTTTAGCTTAGCACAGCACATTCCTTTTCCATATATAGACATATACAAGATTCTGATTTCCCTTGTGCAGGCCTCCTGTATGTGCACTTAAACTAAACCTTATTATCCCCTATCAATCCCCCCTTTGGGCCTGCATAGGCCCACTATAAGAATAGCCAGTCTACTGGGCCGTTAAGCAGACATTATTAAGGGGAGGTCAGTGGAGGCATGCACAGGTACATCAGCCACCATGGAAACAGGTGTATAAGAGTACATAAAAGTGGTAGAGCTTTGTAGGGCCTTTCAACAACAGCCAAGAACAAATGAAAATATACAACAAAAAAGAACAAGAATTATAAAACCGCTCAATAGGGCAATAAGCAGTCCTTTGAGACCACCCCAAAGAAAGATACATCAGAGAGTAATCATGAGAAACTTCCATGTAGTTGAAGAACAGTATGGAGCAGTATTAGACAGGCTAAAAGCAGAAACAATAAAACAATCTGTAGCATTAAAACTAGAGACAGTTTACAATGGGCAAGGGACCTAGTCATATCCCAAAGAGGGGCGAGTAACACCGATGTTATACAAGAAAGTAGAAAAAGAAACATGGGGCTGGGTGCAGTTTAAATTATCAAGTACAGTAAACTTCTGCATTTCACACAGATTAGAAGGTACAGTAATGACATGTTGAGAGAAAAGCTCCAGTTTGTAGCGAGCTGCGCACACAAAAGGTAAGGCAGTCTGGGCAAGTAGTATTGCCGTATTAACAGTTCCCGAGATGGGCTGAAGGAGGCACCACGAGTGGTAGGAGGAGTCAACACAGTCTTGTGCGTGATGGTCAGGAGGCTGGAACCGAAGATGTCAGTGGAGACGATACACGCTTGATTCTTGACGCATGGATCCGCGAAGGGGAGGAGTCACACAGGATGGCTGTCCATGTGATGGCGATCACTGTAGTTTGGAGGTCCGTAGAGCGGGTCTAAGGTACCGTGCTTGTGAGGTGCTCTGACCTGTCACCAACCTTGAAGGGATATGTTGGTTCGGTACCTCTAGGCCGAAAGCTGCTTTTCTTCAGGAGTCTTCTCCTCTCCTCTCCAGTTGCTAGGGCCTTGGCTGCCCCGGCGTCAGCTACTTCTCATCCTGGTCCTGAAGCCAGATCTATAGATGGAGAATGTTTCCAGCGAGGGCAATGGCTTCAGGATCTTTTAGCCGCCACCTTCACTGTAATCGGTGTTATCAGAAGAACTTGAAACGGCCCCATACTGGAAAAGGGGCTTGTACTGTGTGCTGGTGGTACGTCTTTACCAAATCCAGTCTCCGGATTGAAAGAAAAGAGCTGAGTCATCCAGCAGAAAGGACTGGACCAGCTGAGCATACCTGTGGAGGGAAGAGAATTGCCTCTGCTGCTAGGAAATACAAGAGATCAAATGTGAGGCTCAGGAGTATAAAAAATAAGCAGTCTTCCATATAACAGTTCAAAGGGAGAAAAATTTCAGTCTACTCCCTTAGGGCAATTTGTTTGGTTGTTTTTTTTTTGTTTGTTTGTTGAACAGAGTCAAAGGCAAGACAGTTTAGTGTCTTTACAAAGTTTTTTAAGGTTTCGGAGGTTCCCCCCCTTCGTGGGTTGCTGTTTGCATACAACAGCCAAATCCTAAGCAACTCAATTTAACTACTACATTTTTGACAAGATGCCCACACTTCCTCATTTTTTTTCACAATTTTAGAATTATACCAATTTGTAAAATTTTGTGTAGGTAACTTTCCTCCCTTACCTTCATGTGTCGGGCCAGGACACATAGAGGCAAAAAGGGATAAAAGCATCTGAAAAGCACCACATGGCCAGTGTGCGTCTCCCCAAAGCTCATTAGGATGAAAAGTGCACTCAACCTATCTCCAAGTGTCTATTTCCAATTATTGGGTATATCTCTGGGCTAGATGACTTCCAAAATTGGAGTTAATGGGGATGGCACAATCAAATATTGTAGAATATTCATTGTCAGTTTTCTTTCTAGGTGGATACATCGGATACATCATTTCACATCTCAATTTACCTTCATCGCCTTTTTTTTTGTCAATCTGAGTTCTCTATTCCAATATGAATATTCCATCACACACCTCTCAACACCACTTCTTTTTCCACATACATCATTCCATCAAACTACATGCATAGGTCCTTCTGTCTTTTTTATACCATACTAGTGTATCCTTATTTGGCAAGGCTGCTAAGAACATCAAACAATTGTTAAAAACTTAGTATTTTTATAAACAAAAGGTATATATAAAATATAAATGTAGATCCTTTTCAATAAGCATAACAATATGAGTAAACAGTGCTCATTCTAATTAGCAACTGCCTAAACAAAATATAGGTAAAGTCCTTACAATATAGACTAGTGCTTCACGGCATTTTATAACATCAATCCCAATAGGAAGGAGTATGGCTTCTAACAGAACGGCCACATAATCTCTCAGGTGTGACTAAAGTCTATCTTATACCCGGTTCCCAGTGAGAGTGCTGTGGAAACTTAAAAATATTTGAGGACCGATCTTATAATTGCAGTGCCCACAAGGATCTGTGCAAGTTACTCACTAATCATGGTGTTTAAGAGATCCTTTTGAGGTGAGAGGCCTAAGAAGGTTCAAGGCATTTGTGGTTGGGCCTCATGATGATATTTCCTCGGGTTCTTCTTGGCCTACCTTCCCCTGCCTATTCATGTCTCTGCCGAGGCATAAATATACAAGGTTCATGTTCTTCAGGCCTTGGGGGTCCTCGAGGAGTCTTAAAGCAGTCAGAATTCCGGTGGCCCAGATCATCACACTCGGAGCAGCACGTTTATTGCCTTTCCCAAGGCTGTAGCCTCACCTTCTGCTTCTTTTTTCTTTTTTTCAATTAACTCACGTTAATGTTATTGTTTACAAATATTCTCATATTTCCTGGGAACTAAGCTTCATCTTTCCACTAAATGAGATCTATGTGCTTTGGAACAAAGCAATTTCAGATCAGCCTCTTTCCAAAATTCTATAATTTCTGTGTATACTGAACCTCTACATAATGTACTGCTACAAGTATTTGGTAACATAAAGTGCAAGTGTGTAAACTAAGAAAAATTCGTATGTCATAGTGCTACAAAATACTGTATTCCTAAAACTGAAATGTTAAAATCTTTCAAAACAAAGTACAATTTTTTTTCTCTGGACCCCAACACATAAAATTCAAATACAGGAAAACAGATGAACTTATCCTAAAATCCAATATTGTAATAAATTAAACTGGAAAGGTCAATATAGCCAGCACCCATGGTGCTACTATCCTGTTCATCAGCCATCCGCACCGAGCTTAACAATGCAAAGTAATTAACTTAAAATCTTACAGTTCAGGAAACAGACATTCAAATAACATGAAACTGCAAAAAGGTGAATTCAGAATCATACTTTGTCACATTTAAATTAAAACCTTATACATAATACTTGAGACTGGTATCAAACTGATCTGAAACAATGAAATTATGTTAAAGCAATTTGCTTAGAGTAACAGTTCAACCTTGATGTTATCTCAAACACAAATAGCAAAGTAAACAGCAGGTCTGTCTTGTATCCAGATTCCTTCACGCAAATGCAGATAGCTGAACAAGAGAGAGAAGAGTCCTAAATACTAAGAGTTTAAAAAAGAAAATGTTGCTTGAGAATTGTCACTAATGGTGATTGCTATTAAATTCCTATAGTTACAACTCTATGTTTTTTTTCCAATAGCATACACAAACAAAGACCAGACATATAACATAACCTTCTTATTCACTCAGGATTCAAATAATTTTTTCAAGTTGCAGTCTTTTAATTACTGGCTCAGGATGCCCCATTGTCCTGACAGGGTTCTCAACCCCTACTTTGAAGGTCAAAGAAAAACAGAACAGCTTCCACCAGACCTTTCTGACATCATCACGGCCCTTTTACACCCAGCCAAATGGATATCAGCTCTCTTAGTTTAGGCAAAGGTAACTCCACAATACCCTTTATTCTCTCCGGATTTATTTTTTAGTTTCACTTTCCTTCACTTATAATGTGGCAGTCACCTGAAGATGAAAGGAATTCAGCCCCTGGCTAGTAAATATGGCCATGCTACAAAATGCATTGACAAACGGCCAGAGAAGGGCTGTGCTATAATCCAAAACCATTTGTGCCTTCTGTAGCCCATGGGAGGGGCTGCCCCCTTTCCCTCTCTCTTCTTTGTTAAGTTTCTGGTTTCGATTCTGATGCTGTAGGGGGAAGGGATAGCCCCAGCCTAAATTTTTTTTCAGGACACCCTAAAACCTTTCTTACCCAAGAAATGCAGCAGATTGTGAATGGCTTCTATCACAACTGGTTTCTCCTGCCCTGAACTTGGAAGATCATCTACATAGTGCCTAGGGAGCAGGCTCAAACATATACCTCAAATCTACAATACTGAACCATTTGTGTTCATTCAAAATTTTTGCTCAACTTTATATATAAGGGTTTGGGACCACAGGATGCTGAGCCTGGACACGCTTAGTCAAATTCCTTAAATGCTGCCTCAGCCACTAAAACATATGACAAAGGTTTTTAATTTAAACAGAAGACAAGTCAAAGCTTACAAGTGCTTTCTTAAGAAATTTCACCCTGCATAATGAACTAGACCCTCTCCCTTGATTTCTCCACTTCAGACTTACCAGTTACATAAAGGGTTAACACCTAACAAATCCAAGCAACCAAAACAGCAGGAGGAGGGATACTTTCCTTTGTGCAAAGGAAACAACAGTATTTCATCAGTAGAATCTTACAGTTCTTATCATTCTCCCCCTTTTCCTTACCACGGTCTGTGCACAGAATTACTCAGTTGCTGCAGTGCTTGCTGGTTCACAACACCTCTGTTCACCCTTTTTTTTTTTTTCTCCGGGACCATTACCAGCTAGCAGAGAGACCTCTCCGCAGAGGAGGAGGTGAGACTGTTGAAATCAACAGGACGCGTCTTCGCACCTCCACTCAGCAGGAGTCACTCTACTGTGGGAAAATCCCGGCGAGCCCCAGCTGTTATTTACACCTTTACCTGTGGCCAATTCACCTTTGGCCAACCTGGCCAATGAGACTCGGAGAGGAATATTGTGAAGCAGATTAAGAGCTCTTTTAGTATTTTTATTATTCAGTACATTGCTATAGCAATGGGTGTCTAAATACAGACACACCCTTTTACATATTTCAGTGACAGTTATACCGTTGTTGAGTACAAAAGTAATTTTTTTTTCTATTTAGCTTGTCTTCTTACAATATGGCAATAAATAGACAATCTGCAAATAAATAATAATTTACATTTTAGTATGCCGTTTAACTTTAGGTTTCTGTTGTCTGCCTGTCCGTAGCCTTTGAACAACAAAGAACAGGAAGGGAGGGGGAGGGAAGAGCGGAGCATGTGTCGCTCAAGCTCTATCTCCAGATGCAGCAAGTTACAGCACATATCGAAAAGCATCTAAAAGAATTACTTGTACTTAATTTCAGTATTCATAAAAACAACAAAGTAAATTGCTAAAAACCTCCCTCAGTGATTAGGAGATTCGGAATCTACGGGGAGGGGCCCCGGGGGGTACAGGAGTACAACTGGAATGCAAAGTCTGCTTAACAATAGATTTAAACCGGCCTGGTCCCCTTCACCCAGGAACTCCCCCCCCCCACCCTCCTTTTAATTTAATTTTAATTTAATTAAACAGTTTCTTATATACCGCACCTTCCAGAGATCAGGTGCGGTTTACATAGAACAACAATGTAACAGGTCAACATCTGTTAATACAGGGAACAATTTGAAACAACTTATTAGCTAAAGAAGACAGGAAAGGCTTGGAAGAATAAACAAACACCACTTGTCACTTGCATTCCAGGGACTCTGAGTCATCAGTTTTACCTACGCTAGAGACGGGGGGGGGGGTGTCGTATAGGCACAGAGATAAAACTAAGCACAGTAAACATGCTAACAGACTTCTTCAGCAGAATTAGCAAATGTCCTGTAACCTACACTGACAATTTATGTAGGATGGCTTTTTTAGCTGGTTTTAAACCTTATCACAACATTTAGCTGAACATGCACTCCCGCGGATTCTGGAGCGGTCCCCTCACCTTGGGACCCCCCCCATCCTCTAATTAATTCACAACAAACGCACGTCTGGCCGCTTGCTTTCTGCACAGTACCCGTCACTAGCGCTATATCGCTTCGGAGTACGGCAGGGGCGTTTTGCCAAACTCACACAGGCACACATAGGAGAAGGATATTACCACAGACCCAGCAGGACGTCCCTGTTATTCACTGCGCTACCCAAGCGCATATTCCCAGCGCTACCCAAGCGCATTTTTCCAAGACGAGCTACCAAAGCAACGTCAATTAAAAAATCCTTGTGCAGCTACCAAAGCTGCTTCAATTTAGAAAGTGCATCGGGGAAATCCAAACTTCTGACACCAAATTGTAAGGGTACATTATTCCTTTCCCAGCACCTTTTATCACTAACCCTTGGGACGTCTGTCTGGGTCGAGGAATCACCTTACCTTCTTTCTCTGGAATCCAGGGGAACAAACACACACACACTTGCACATAAGTGGTATGCAGTTTATTCCATAGGGTGGAGGGATTGTCCGTATTTTATACATTATCAGAAACATATTCATATGTCATCCACCCATCTCCTGGGGCCCACTATAGCTTATCAGTAACTATGCAAATGCGAGTCTCTCTGAGTAGAACAATCAGTTTAGCTTAGCACAGCACATTCCTTTTCCATATATAGACATATACAGGATTCTGATTTCCCTTGTGCAGGCCTCCTGTATGTGCACTTAAACTAAACCTTATTATCCCCTATCACCGAATAATCTCCAAGACCCACTAGTCAGTTGTGATGCTGGCCAAGACAGAATAAAATTGTTGTAACCGACCGCCAACTGCTACTTCCACCTGGGCCCTTCTGGCTTCATTGGGGCTTTTTGTTTTGTCCCACAGAGGCAGAGTAATAACCCCATCCGATTCCCTGGGCTCCCTGAAAGGGATGTCCTTGCACCCCGTAGCGATCCCTCTGATAGGGCGCGAAACACATGCCTCTGAACTTGCAAATGTACTGCGACTGCCTCCACTGAAGAGTCACAAACTTTGGTCCTTTGGGCCTATCTTCCGGCAAGGGGCCTCCTTTGGAGTCCCCCAAGTCCCTCTCGATCTTTTCCAGTGCCTCCCCAAAGAGCAGCTTACCCTTAAAGGGGAGTTTACTGAGTCTGGACTTGGAGGAGGCGTTAGCTGACCAATTACGTAGCCAGAGGAACTACTGGGTTGTGATAACTGAGGCCATAGTCTTTGAGCCCACGCGCACAAGATTATAGAACGCATCTGCCATATAAGCTGTGCCAACTCCAGCCTGCTACTTTCCAGTGCTACTGAGCTTTCTAGATCTGAAGGCACTAGCCCCAGGATCCACCGAATGAAGGCCCTGGAGACATAGGCCCCACAAATGGAGGCCTGCAGCACCAAAGCACTCGAGTCATATGCCTGTTTGAGCAGCGACTCCAACCTGCTGTCCTGAAAGTCTTTGAGTGCTGCCCCGCCTTCCACAGGGATGGTGATCTTTTTGGTCACCACCAAGACTAAAGCATCCACCTTAGGCATCCGCAGAAGGTCCTTCTCTTCTTCTGGAATGGGGTACAAGTGAACCAATGCCCAGTCACCTCGCAAGGTGGCCTCTGGAAACTCCCACTCCGACTCGATCATTCTCTTTATGACTCTATGCACTGGAAAACACATCTGCACCCTGTTGAAGCCCTACAACAAGGGATCTTCCAGGGGCTTCTCTGCCAAAGCCAGAGGGGGTATGATAGTTAATGCTGTCAATGACTGGGAAATGAGGGCTGTTAGCTTCTCCCGATGGAAGACCCTGAACACATTGGGGTCCTCTCCCGGTGGAATCTCTCCTTCCTCTATATCCAGGGCTGCTGGTCTCCCCAGAGCTCTGAGGGTCCCTCCCCCATATCCTCTGAGGCCTGAGACAAGCCCTGAGCCAGCCAGGCCTCAGGGTCCTTCCTACCACATTTAGCCTGAGGGACACCCAGTATAGGGTTTTCCTCTTGCAGGTGCTGCTCTGTGACTACTGTTTTCCTGGAAACTTCCCCAGCCAGGGTCTTCTTCCTTTTTAAGCAGTAGGCCTTATGAAGCAATAAAATAAAGTCCAGGGAAAATAACAGCTTGGGCACTGAGAAAAATTTCCTGTTGCTGTCTGTGGTGCTGAATCTGCTAGCATTGAGCTTTCTGAATACTTTTCTTTTTATCGCACTTCAATTTTGTCTCCGGGGAGATGGCCACCTGAGAAGAAATGGCCACGGTTCCCGCCAATTCCTCTAAAGCCTCCCCCACTAGCATCTGACATTCCGAACGTACCACCTCCAGTTCCAAGCCTGCAGCCCCAAGGGAGACATAAAACTCTCTGCCCCATCGAAAGCACAGCCCTGATAAGAGACATGTCACAACTGCCTGCACAGAACACATAGGCAGATGGCTGCAGCAGCATGCAGTAACCTCGTGAACCCATCTGCGCTGGAGTAATGAGCTTGCTGGCCGAATTACCTCCGACAGGGGATCCCCAGAAATGGGCTTCAATCACCAACACACTCATGGCACTCAAACGCTAACCCCGCTGCCTTACCAAGAAGCCTGTCTCGGAGCCTGCTCTCCCCGGTCCTAAACTCCACCAAATAAGAACACAGCATCAGGCAAGAACTAGGGAACCCATCCATCTGTAGCCAACAGAGTCTGGGATACCCAGCTGAGGGGGGAAAAGAACCTGGGGCTCCCAGGTAGTTTGACCCTGGGCAGCTCCTGAACCCCAAAAGGGCTCAAGGAAGGAAGGCAGGCCCTGCCACACTGTCTGCCCAACTTCACCTACCTCAACAGTAGGGAACCTCAGCCACCTCTGCGATATTTTAATGTTCCTCTGCTTTTTTTGTCCCACATAGATGAAGCTTGCGCAGATTAGGTGGCTTAATTACTTTACAAGGCATCTGGCCACTGTTGAGGGCGATCAGCCACCACGAACATTTGGAGAAGGTGCACCAATGCCAATAAGCTAGTGTGCTGGAAGTCTGCAGATGATCTATCGGTGTGATATAAAAGCAGCTGCAGTGCAGAGCCAAGCTGGAGATGCTGGAAGCAAGAGTCACAAGCAGGAGGCAATCAGGACCAAAGAGGCTAATTTGCCTCTTGATTGTAGCTTTTATCCTTGTTGGTATTACTGCACTCCTGCTGCCACTGCTAAAAAGGGTTTCTACCACCCCATACAGAAACACCAGCCGCTCCAATCCCCCTTCCAAGTCGAGCCGCACCGCACTGCAGCCTCTCTCGCTGCCGATTCTGTCGGCAGGGTCAGTGGAGAAGGGAAGGCTCAGCTTGGCACAGTGGCAGCTTGCATAGGCCATGTATGCTGAAGCATATGGCCTGCTGCAGGTGCTGTGCCACCTACAGAGGTCTGCTGCCCAAGGCTGCTGTCTAGCACGACTAATGGACAGGCAAGCCCTGCTGCTAGTCACAGCATCACAATGAGAATAGTGACACTGCCCAGTGACCAGAAAATTCTATTTTCTCATTTGTTTTTGTGAGCTACGGTGGGAGCGAAGTCAATAGGCATCTCTCTCCGGTCCACTGCTACCACCTACCAGGCTTTAATTAGCATGGGACTCAGGAACTTCTAAAGTTTCCAACTGCCGTTAAGGAAGAAGCAAAGAAGTAATCCCTCTTTTAGGCTAACTACCTTGTATTTGAAAAACAAACCAGCATTGCTGTAATTTTAGGAAAGGCAGGGACAAGTAATTTAAATACCAAAATCACTGTCATATATTTGTGGATTTCTCGTTTCAGAAAGAATTAAATCACTGGAGTGGAGGAGTAGCCTAGTGGTTAGAACACTGGCTTGGTAACCTTGTGGCCTTGGGCAAGTTACTTAACCCTCCGTTGCCTCGGAAGAAAGGCCTGGCAATCTACTTCCGGTGACACTGCCAAGAAAACCCAGGAGCTTCTGGGTCGCCAGGAATCAGGACTGACTCGAAGGCACACATTGCATTTACATTTCACCATTTAAATTTACTTCTGCAGTCCACGATCCTTTGCCCTCCGGGTACATACAAGTTACTTAGTCACTACATCCTTAATTCCCGCGAGGTTGTAAATTGTTACTTTTGACGTGTCTCGTTCGAGTGTAGCAAGACGCATGCGCAGATATGCGTTCTCGTGACTTTCGTTTTACCGCCAGAAAAAAAAAAACGGTTAACTTGCGCTTGCCGCAGTTGTTCCTCTTTGACAGCGAACTACAATCCCCACAATGCACGAGGATCGTTGTGAGCCCTTTTCTGTGTTACAGATAAATGTACCCGTCGATTGTGCTTATCTGAATATAACCATTGCTTTCTTTTCCTTTAAATAGCAAACTCTGCCATCTCTAAGAGAATATAAGGAAATATCTTTAGTTGTATGAAAGGTTATTTAAAATTAGATAATACATAAAAGCTACTCCTTTGCATGAATAGATCACAGGATATACCACGAAATGAATTGCCGCTGCGTTGATGATCTGCTGAATCTGTAAGTTCCTTTATCAATATAATCATGGAAAATGGGATAGGTCCAGATAACGCGACATAGTGAGATGAAGGTATTTTATTCTGGAAGTCGTCGTGAGTCAGGCGCTGTTAAGCCTCTCGCCTATGCAGTGGAAGCGGGGTGTCTGTTTTTTTTTATGTCTACATTCTTGCTTCACCTCAATAATGCATTAGTGCCGTCCACACTTCATGGACAAACGGGAAGCTCCTTACGACAACAGGGCCGCTGAGACCCCCTAAGTCTTGTACGGTACCTAAGGTTAGATACGGGGAATATTTATTAGGGATAGAAAGTGTGCTAATGTAAAAGAAACTCATCCCAAAATGGCGCTTTACTGAATGTCCCAAACTGGTAGGGAGAGGGACCCCCCCCCCTTCTATTTAAAGTTACTAACTAGAGGTGCCAAGATCACACGTTTCATGAATGCTTTGACATAGAACTGATTTAGACCGTTCTACAAATTTAGTATTTTCTAACCCTTTCAAACTCAAAAGCACATCTCCTTTAAAAATGTTATAGCATACCAATCTCTTGCAGAGGTGATAATTTTATTTCTTATATTTCTATCCCATACAATTTACAGCTACACATTTATTAAATGAAAAGATCCTGGTGGATTACAGGAAAACATACCTAATAAAATAAGACAAACAAAACAATATTTGAAAACCTATATTAAAACTTAATTCATTTCATTACCGACTCCACAAATGATTGCGATCTTCACTAAAACCAGTAAATAAAAACGATCCTAATGCCAGTGCCACTCCAGCAGTAATGGGGGTGGAGCTTATGATGCAAAAAAAAAAAAAAGCCAAGTCGACACTGAAAGCCCCACCAGACAATGGAAGAGGAACAAATATGTGCTGCACAAAGTAAAGGCTGATTCTGTGCCCTGCATATTACCTTTAAATTCGACAAGCCAGGGATGACTTGCTCAGAAGTGTTCTGAAGATTTTGGGTCACTATGACTCAATATTACCTCAATAGCACGCGTGCGCGTGCGCACACACACACACACTGGTATCTACTGTAGTAAGGTGCTGAGCGGTGCTGCCAAGTTACTCGATTCCAGGAGGGAGATTTTTAGGCCAGTCCTGGATGTCTGACAGCTTAATGCATTATGGGATTAGCAACATTGATTTTATTAGGAACTACTAATATATTTCATAATGAATGTAACTTCAAAACCAGGGATGGCCTGGTGCAAGTGTAGTGGGTGCCATAGGCCACCTTCAGCTTTACTCCCTACCCCCCCCCCCCCCCAGCAATCCTGTAAAAATGCATAAGTGAAGTTTTAAACTTTTGCTTTGTATGTGTATGCCCATTCTCAATGTAAGTAAAAGAATGCACTGATGGCTCTTTGAGTTTCTTTGCCTTGACTGCTACTCTTTGCTATCCCTCGGAAGTTGCTGCCTAGGCGCCCATCTGCTCTTGCCTAATGATTGGGCCATCCTTGCTAGAAAGTTGGCAGCTCTGCTGTGACAGGAGGTGTTGTGGCTGATTGTATTCAATGAATAATACTAGGAGTCAGTTGCAGGATACCAATTTTAATGTGCAGCACAGACTCAGCGGAAACAAGTCCAAGAAAAAAGCTGAGCCCTGAGGTGCGGTTGCAGCTTGCTTATATACATTCTCACATATACATTTTCATTATCAGATCGAGGTAAATTCTCTATTGGTATCCAATCAGTGACCATGCCTAGCCCTCTTTCTCCACTCCAGCCCCCCTTCCCACCTTTCCCTCGTTAAGACATCCCTGCATCTGCATAGTAAGTTCTCTATCTAAAACTTCAAAGACGTACAGGGACGTTCAAAGCTTAGAGTGTGTTATCTGCAACCGCAGGGTCACCTGGAGGACAACACAGAGCAGATGGATCTACCAAATATGGTCTTTCCTGCTCTGTGAGGTGGGGGCCTGTCCTTCAGGCCCGGAGATGAGGCCCACCATAAGTACATTTTTAATTAATACATTTTAATTGCAAGGACATTCCTGGTCCAAGGAAGGCCAGGTCGATTTGAGTTCAAGGAACGCTTGAGCAAGCATCAGAAGGGAGGGGGGAGAGGAAAGAGAAGAAATGTTCAGAAGCCGTTTTTAAAAGCAGATTTTTCTTTCCAGCACTAGTCTCAAGTGGGGATTGGTAATTCAATACTGTTATAGATACATTTCTATGCATGAGGCCTACCAGAGGCCCGGTTAATTGCTGGGGCCTACCACAGTAGCTCTCCACCATCCATCACTCTGCTTTCTACTTCCTTGCCCCATCACTATTGAACCCTTTTTCAATCTATTCTTCCCACAAACTCCAATTATAAAAAATTCAAAACAGGTCTGAAGACTCTTTTCTTGACCAGAGTTTTGAGGTCCAAAGATCCAGTGATGCCTCTCCCAATCCCCTTCCCTACCCCTCTCACTAACCCACCATCTTTCATCGTACTACTCCACCCTTACCCTTTCTTTCCATCTTCTTCTCTGCTCTTCCATGGCTCTTGCTGTATTTACGAGGGTTATTTTTAAAGTAAGGTCCAATTGGCTGTAGCTTTGTAAATTTTTCCCCCTGTAGAAACAAGCATGCGTGCCGGCTCCCGGCATGCCTTGTGCAAAAGCAGATGCCATTTGCAGTCGTAGCGTCACTTTGTACGGTTTATACTGAGACATTAAAATGTTTAAGACAATTGAGCGGCCCTCTGACTGTGAAATACGGTCTGTGATTCGGTTTTTGAAAGCAAGGACCGTGTCGTCAGCGGACGTTCATCGCCAGATATGTGAGGTGTATGGCCCCAATGCGATGAGTGACAGCAAAGTGCGTAAATGGGTGAGATTGTTCAAGGATGGGTGGGACAATGTCCATGATGAACCTTGATAGGGTCGACCTTCAGTAATCACAGAAGATTTGGTGCGCACAGTTGACACAAAAATTCATGAACAACGGCGATTCATGATTTCCACTTTGTCACTGAAATTTCCGCAAGTTTCAAGGTCGGTGTTATACAAAATTGTTTCTGAAAAATTGCAGTTCAGAAAACTTGCTTGTGATGGGTTCCCAGGCTGCTTTCCGAAGAACACAGTTGCCATAATCTTGCGTGTTGAGATTTTCTGTTTGGCTTTCACTTTGATCAGAGATGACGTGTGTCTCTATTCCATCGACTGCTGCTTTGATTCTGGAGTCATGTGAGAAGCCCATGTCTTGTCCCCTGTGACAGTGCGGTCCAAAAGTTCATCTCCTTTCTCATTGTATCGGATCAAAAATGTCAAAGCACTAGCCATTCTCCTTTTTTGGTGTTCCTCGGAAAGCAGCCTGGGAACCCATCATGAGCACAGTTTGTCCCGCCCATCCTTGAACAATCTCACCCATTTACGCAGTTTGCTGTCACTCATCGTATTGGGGCTGTACACCTCACATATCTGATGAATGTCTGCTGATGACACAGTCCTTGCTGTCAAAAACCGAATCACAGACCGTATTTCACAGTTGGAGGGCCGCTCAATTGTCTTAAACATTTTAATGTCTCAGTATAAACCGTACAAAGTAACGCTACGACTGCAAATGGCATCTGCTTTTGCACAAGGCATGCCGGGAGCCAGCATGCATGCTTGTTTCTACAGGGGAAAAAATGTATAAAGCTACAGCCAATTGGAACTGTGGCCTGGTTCCCACAAACAGTTGCCCAAATATCACCAATCAAAGAATTACTTAGACGGCAGTTGCTTTAGCTACAAAGACTTTTATTTTAGCATAGCAAAATAATAGTGTCATGCAGAACAGCAAAGCCTGTCTAGAGATGGCGGACAGCACTTTCTCTCTGTATGGGGAGAAAGCACTGCCCACTATTCCTGAGCGGTCCTCCAGTTTAGTCCTCCACATCCGGGTAGTGCACCTCCTCCTGCAGCACGGAGACTGGACCAATCAGAATCTTGCTCTCCTGATGTATCCTGCTGGAGCTCCCATCAGCCCCCCAGTGTGTCCAGTCTCCGTGCAGCAGGAGGACTTGTGAGCCTGGTGCTGGGCTCACTTAGTGACTTTGAGGCAACATTAGTTAGCTTCCCTTTGGGCTTGTTGTTTTATTTTCATTCTATCTATTTTTCTTTTATTTGGTGGCTGTCCCTTTAAAATTTATGCTACAGGTACTTGAAGGGGGGGCCGTTTTGAGGAGCCGATTCTTCACGTTCCTTCTTCCAGCCCTCTGAGAGTGTGCTGCAGGCAGCGAGTTTTCCTGGATCTCCCTCCTAGACAGTACGGGGGTGAGATCTGGAGGTTGCAGCCCCGTGGCTGTCTTGTCACGCCGGCTGTATGATTTTCGCGGCCCTGGCTGACTTCTGCTGCGGGTGAGTTTTATGTTACTGGTCGGGGCTGTCCCGTAGTGCTGCATCCGCTCTGCGGTTCTTCATTAAGCTGTCTGGCAGCCAGCGGCGAGGCGCACAGCTCCGGCAGTGCTTTTAGTTCTCTTGGGTTATTTTTGTCGGGCAGCTGATCGCGCGATCTACTTGTTTGTTTCCTGCCGTTTTTTTCCTTCTTCCGTTGGTGCCGGCGGCCATTTTACCGCGCCGGCGTCTTTTTATTTTTCCCGCGTTTTTTCTCCTTGTTGGGGGCTGCTGCGGGGTAACGCTACGGGTTTACTTGTTTTTTTGCTGGCTCTTCTCTTCATCGGATTGATTTCTACTGCCTACAAAAATAATAATAAACAGGACAACAATTTTTAAACACTGTGTGGAGCCTTTTGCTCACCCTTATTCATTTTTGGCTCTGTGATCCTGTTTGGCCTGCTGGCTCCTTGCTTCAATGTCGGCAAGGCCACAGTGCTTAGTCTGCGGTTCGCGCAGGGGGGCTATATCAGAGTCCGGGGTCTGTAAGGGCTGCGCGTCAGTCTCCTCTGACCTTGAACACCAGATGGAAGGCAAGGTCCTGTTAGACCCTGTTAGTCCGGCCCGGCAGCCTGACAGGGAGCCGTCTCCAGGCTCTCAAGCTCCAGTTTCTCCTAGGGCGTCCAAGGAGCAGGGGGTTCCCTTGCCTGAGGCGGCATCGGGTCCTTCATTGATAGATTTTTCGCCAGATCTTGTTCTTTTGATGCATCAGGCTTTCCGCTTGGGCCGTCTGGGTAAGCTGCCAGAGGCCGGGGCCTCTCCGTTGTCCCTCCCCCCCCCCCCGTTTAGGT